>CM031949.1:22321848-22324348 GCA_018749465.1 Paracanthobrama guichenoti | reverse complement strand
CTCATAGAGTCCTGATGGATGCATTGGAAGAGATACAGCTATTATGTGGACATAATAAAGGATGTATACTGTGACCCACAAGTGATCTGGGTCACACGTTTAACATCGCTGGAGAATGGAGTCTGCAAGTGACTGACATGGCACACCAGTTTATGGCCAGACTGGACCTGGAACAACATCGTTCACCTGCTCCAGCCTAGAACATCAAGGCAGACTCTCGTCTATTCAAATATGGAGTACTGGTCCAGTCTACAACTGCCCTGTGCGGCCCACTCTGTCACACAGCATCTACAGCAATGCCACCATCAGTGAGGAGGTCCTGTGTGAAAGCCCGTCTGCAGGTTATCCCTGCGGTTTCCCTCCACCCATCCGCATGACCCTCCCCGACACCTGGAGTCAGTCGCCCATATCATGAACAGCTGCTCATCACTGAAAGGACTACATACTGCAGACATGACAGACTCGTGGACCTCACTGCTGCTCAGATTCCCTGCGCGGCTGATGAGCAGATCTTTACACGCACTACTGTACAGGCTGAAGGGTTCAACTCACCTGCACACACTTTTTTTAGGAACTGCTAATACACCAGATATCGCTAGCATCCCTCAGAATAGCTAAACAGTCAAACTATGTGAGGAGTCATGTGCATTAGACCTGTTTCTGGAGGACTCTTATTACTCTGAAATATCTCTCATTGATCTCTACCATCGAGAACCTTGGGTACTAATGCCAGCGTGTTTGGTGGTCTCGTCATGTGCACAGGCTGGCCATCCGTGGACTTTACATTGGGGGGATTTCTAAACAGGGGCCAAGTACTGCTCAATCTCTTCTATAGGAAGCGTGTTTATTTGGAAAAGGCGATGTTTCCGGTATAATCCATAACAGTGAGCTGATGAGTTTTAATCTGTTGGATCATTCAGAAAATTTGATTACTAATGAAATTTGACTTATAATGTGGAATCAAATAAAGTATATAAAGAGTGTGTGTGTGTGTGTGTGTGTGTGTGTGTGTGTGAGATGAGGACGAGCAATTCATGACCTCTCTTTATTTTGGAAAGGCCACATCCGGAGATTGAGCGGGAGATTGTGTGCGAGTGTGTGTGTGTGTGTGTGTGTGTGTGTGTGTGTGTGTGTGCGTGTGCGTGTGTGCGTGTGCGTGTGTGCGCAGGTACGAGCTTGGCACGGGATTCCCCTTTTCCAGCCTCAGAAATATTTCCCAGCATGCACCGGGAGTTCAGCTTTTTCCCAAAGACAGCGGCGCTCTGGAATGAGCATGTCAAGGGGGCAGAAAACACACACACACACACACACACACACACACACACTGAAATCATCAGAATAGTGGTAGATTAATAGTTAAAAAAAAGAAAATGTGTTTGATGTTTGTATGAAGTGCTTAAAGTCGGCATGAACTGTAGCTTCAGCTGTAGATCTTAATGTGACGATCCGTCTGGGAACATGAGCTGATGTTTAATCCGACTGGATGTTCCTGAAGTATCAGTCGTCTCTGGTGTTGTGTGCACATGCCATCGCTGCACCAACAGGGATCACATCCAGCTTTAGCTTTGAGTTCTCCAGACTCGGTCAAACTCCAATCATTCAGTGTGCTTAAGCTCTGCCCCTCCTCGCTCATCTGCATAGATTTATGAGAGCCACGCCCACATCCCAACATCCAATCAACAGCTGATACACAGAACCAAGCCCCGCCCTACATCTATTCCTTTCACTTTGATGTACATCACAATACAGAAGAGCCGTTTTATTTTAATGATAATAACCCCGTAGATTCCTTTAAGCAATTAAATATGCCAAATGATCTTCCTGAGGGGTCTTCAGGGTCAGAGGTCAGAAGTAACACTGGTTAAACTTCAGCCGCTCACAGTTAATCAGTGCCTCAATGAGTTATAGAGTTACAGAACTTGTGTCAGTGCCAGGGTGGTGCTTTGAGTGGTTTAGGGTGCTTTGGGTGGTTTAGGGTGCTTTGGGTGGTTTAGGGTGCTTTGGGTGGTTTAGGGTGCTTTAGGGTGCTTTGAGTGGTTTAGGGTTAGGGGTGCTTTGGGTGTTTAGGGTGCTTTGGGTGGTTTAGGGTGCTTTGGGTGGTTTAGGGTGCTTTGGGTGGTTTAGGGTGCTTTGGGTGGTTTAGGGTGCTTTGGGTGGTTTAGGGTGGTTTAGGGTGCTTTGGGTGGTTTAGGGTGCTTTGGGTGGTTTAGGTGCTTTGGGTGGTTTAGGGTGCTTTGGGTGGTTTAGGGTGCTTTGGGTGGTTTAGGGTGCTTTGAGTGGTTTAGGGTGCTTTAGGGTGCTTTGAGTGGTTTAGGGTGCTTTGAGTGGTTTAGGGTGCTTTGGTGTGGTTTAGGGTGCTTTGGGTGGTTTAGGGTGCTTTGGGTGGTTTAGGGTGCTTTGGGTGGTTTAGGGTGCTTTGAGTGGTTTAGGGTGCTTTGAGTGGTTTAGGGTGCTTTGGGTGGTTTAGGGTGCTTTGAGTGGTTTAGGGTGCTTTGGGTGG
>CM031949.1:22301848-22316848 GCA_018749465.1 Paracanthobrama guichenoti | reverse complement strand
CTTTGGATAAAAGTGTCTGCCAAATGCATAAAAATGTAAAAATGTAAATGTAAATGAATGAATGTGATATGACTAAAGAAGAAACGCTTCACATTAGAAGGTCACATTCAAGGTAGAGCTACTAAAATCATCAAGGACTCTAATCACCCTGCAAACCCTTTTAACTGTGAATTTGCACTGTCCATGGAGCGGACCTGTTTACATTTCACTGCCGGTTGTATATTCTGTATATAACTGTGTATGTGACAAATAAAACTCTTGAATCTTAAACTACTGAATGAAGAAGCGCTTCACATTAAACTACTGAATGAAGAAACTTCACATTAAACTACTGAATGAAGAAACTCTTCACATTAAACTACTGAATGAAGAAACTTCACATTAAACTACTGAATGAAGAAACTTCACATTAAACTACTGAATAAAACTCTTCACATTAAACTACTGAATGAAGAAACTTCACATTAAACTACTGAATGAAGAAACGCTTCACATTAAACTACTGAATAAAGAAACTCTTCACATTAAACTACTGAATAAAGAAACTTCACATTAAACTACTGAATGAAGAAACGCTTGATTAAACTACTGAATGAAGAAACGCTTCACATTAAACTACTGAATGAAGAAACGCTTCACATTAAACTACTGAATGAAGAAACGCTTCACATTAAACTACTGAATAAAGAAACTCTTCACGTTAAACTACTGAATGAAGAAACTCTTCACGTTAAACTACTGAATGAAGAAACGCTTCACGTTAAACTACTGAATGAAGAAACTCTTCACGTTAAACTACTGAATAAAGAAACGCTTCACATTAAACTACTGAATAAAGAAACGCTTCACATTAAACTACTGAATGAAGAAACGCTTCACATTAAACTACTGAATGAAGAAACTCTTCACATTAAACTACTGAATGAAGAAGCGCTTCACATTAAACTACTGAATGAAGAAACTTCACATTAAACTACTGAATGAAGAAACTCTTCACATTAAACTACTGAATAAAGAAACTCTTCACATTAAACTACTGAATAAAGAAACTTCACATTAAACTACTGAATAAAGAAACGCTTCACATTAAACTACTGAATAAAGAAACTCTTCACATTAAACTACTGAATGAAGAAACTTCACATTAAACTACTGAATAATAAAGAAACGCTCACATTAAACTACTGAATGAAGAAACTTCACATTAAACTACTGAATGAAGAAACTCTTCACATTAAACTACTGAATGAAGAAACTTCACATTAAACTACTGAATGAAGAAACTTCACATTAAACTACTGAATGAAGAAACTTCACATTAAACTACTGAATGAAGAAACTTCACATTAAACTACTGAATGAAGAAACTTCACATTAAACTACTGAATGAAGAAACTCTTCACATTAAACTACTGAATAAAGAAACTTCACATTAAACTACTGAATGAAGAAACGCTTCACATTAAACTACTGAATGAAGAAACGCTTCACATTAAACTACTGAATGAAGAAACGCTTCACATTAAACTACTGAATAAAGAAACGCTTTAAACTACTTAAAAACTAAACTACTGAATGAAGAAACTCTTCACATTAAACTACTGAATGAAGAAACGCTTCACATTAAACTACTGAATGAAGAAACGCTTCACATTAAACTACTGAATGAAGAAACTCTTCACGTTAAACTACTGAATGAAGAAACGCTCATTAAACTACTGAATAAACTACACATTAAACTACTGAATGAAGAAACGCTTCACATTAAACTACTGAATGAAGAAACTCTTCACATTAAACTACTGAATGAAGAAACGCTTCACATTAAACTACTGAATGAAGAAACGCTTCACATTAAACTACTGAATGAAGAAACTCTTCACATTAAACTACTGAATGAAGAAACTCTTCACATTAAACTACTGAATGAAGAAACTTCACATTAAACTACTGAATAAAGAAACGCTTCACATTAAACTACTGAATGAAGAAACTCTTCACATTAAACTACTGAATGAAGAAACTCTTCACATTAAACTACTGAATAAAGAAACTCTTCACATTAAACTACTGAATAAAAGAAACTCTTCACATTAAACTACTGAATGAAGAAACTCTTCACATTAAACTACTGAATGAAGAAACTTCACATTAAACTACTGAATGAAGAAACTTCACATTAAACTACTGAATAAAGAAACTCTTCACATTAAACTACTGAATGAAGAAACTTCACATTAAACTACTGAATGAAGAAACTTCACATTAAACTACTGAATTAAACTACTGAATAAAGAAACTTCACATTAAACTACTGAATGAAGAAACTTTCACATTAAACTACTGAATGAAGAAACTCTTCACATTAAACTACTGAATGAAGAAACTTCACATTAAACTACTGAATGAAGAAACGCTTCACATTAAACTACTGAATGAAGAAACGCTTCACATTAAACTACTGAATGAAGAAACTTCTTCATTAAACTACTGAATGAAGAAACTCTTCACATTAAACTACTGAATGAAGAAACTACATTAAACTACTGAATGAAGAAACTCTTCACATTAAACTACTGAATGAAGAAACGCTTCACGTTAAACTACTGAATGAAGAAACGCTTCACATTAAACTACTGAATGAAGAAACGCTTCACATTAAACTACTGAATGAAGAAACGCTTCACATTAAACTACTGAATGAAGAAACGCTTCACATTAAACTACTGAATGAAGAAACGCTTCACATTAAACTTCTGAATGAAGAAACACATTAAACTACTGAATGAAGAAACGCTTCACATTAAACTACTGAATGAAGAAACGCTTCACATTAAACTACTGAATGAAGAAACGCTTCACATTAAACTACTGAATGAAGAAACGCTTCACATTAAACTACTGAATGAAGAAACGCTTCACATTAAACTACTGAATGAAGAAACGCTTCACATTAAACTACTGAATGAAGAAACGCTTCACATTAAACTACTGAATGAATAAACGCTTCACATTAAACTACTGAATGAAGAAACTTCACATTAAACTACTGAATGAAGAAACTTTCACATTAAACTACTGAATGAAGAAACGCTTCACATTAAACTACTGAATGAAGAAACGCTTCACATTAAACTACTGAATGAAGAAACGCTTCACATTAAACTACTGAATGAAGAAACTTCACATTAAACTACTGAATGAAGAAACGCTTCACATTAAACTACTGAATGAAGAAACTTCACATTAAACTACTGAATGAAGAAACGCTTCACATTAAACTACTGAATGAAGAAACGCTTCACATTAAACTAAAACTACTGAATGAAGAAACTTTCACATTAAACTACTGAATGAAGAAACTTCACATTAAACTACTGAATGAAGAAACTCTTCACATTAAACTACTGAATGAAGAAACTTTCACATTAAACTACTGAATGAAGAAACGCTTCACATTAAACTACTGAATGAAGAAACTCTTCACATTAAACTACTGAATGAAGAAACGCTTTCACATTAAACTACTGAATGAAGAAACGCTTCACATTAAACAATAAGAAACTTCACATTAAACTACTGAATGAAGAAACGCTTCACATTAAACTACTGAATGAAGAAACGCTTCACATTAAACTACTGAATGAAGAAACGCTTCACATTAAACTACTGAATGAAGAAACGCTTTCACATTAAACTACTGAATGAAGAAACTCTTCACATTAAACTACTGAATGAAGAAACTCTTCACATTAAACTACTGAATGAAGAAACTCTTCACATTAAACTACTGAATGAAGAAACTTCTTCACATTAAACTACTGAATGAAGAAACTCTTCACATTAAACTACTGAATGAAGAAACTTTCACATTAAAACTACTGAATGAAGAAACTTCACATTAAACTACTGAATGAAGAAACTTTCACATTAAACTACTGAATGAAGAAACTCTTCACATTAAACTACTGAATGAAGAAACTCTTCACATTAAACTACTGAATGAAGAAACTCTTCACATTAAACTACTGAATGAAGAAACTTCACATTAAACTACTGAATGAAGAAACTCTCACATTAAACTACTGAATGAAGAAACTTTCACATTAAACTACTGAATGAAGAAACTTCACATTAAACTACTGAATGAAGAAACGCTTCACATTAAACTACTGAATGAAGAAACTTCACATTAAACTACTGAATGAAGAAACTCTTCACATTAAACTACTGAATGAAGAAACTTCACATTAAACTACTGAATGAAGAAACTCTTCACATTAAACTACTGAATGAAGAAACTCTTCACATTAAACTACTGAATGAAGAAAAGAAACTCTTCACATTAAACTACTGAATGAAGAAACGCTTCACATTAAACTACTGAATTACATTAAACTACTGAATGAAGAAACTTCTTCACATTAAACTACTGAATGAAGAAACTTCACATTAAACTACTGAATGAAGAAACTTCACATTAAACTACTGAATGAAGAAACGCTTCACATTAAACTACTGAATGAAGAAACTGACATTAAACTACTGAAGAAAAACTTCACATTAAACTACTGAATGAAGAAACTTCTTCACTGAATGAATGAAGAAACTCTTCACATTAAACTACTGAATGAAGAAACTCTTCACATTAAACTACTGAATGAAGAAACGCTCACATTAAACTACTGAATGAAGAAACTCTTCACATTAAACTACTGAATGAAGAAACTCTTCACATTAAACTACTGAATGAAGAAACTTCACATTAAACTACTGAATAAAGAAACTCTTCACATTAAACTACTGAATGAAGAAACTCTTCACATTAAACTACTGAATGAAGAAACTCTTCACATTAAACTACTGAATGAAGAAACTCTTCACATTAAACTACTGAATGAAGAAACTTCACATTAAACTACTGAATGAAGAAACTTCTTCACATTAAACTACTGAATGAAGAAACTCTTCACATTAAACTACTGAATGAAGAAACTCTTCACATTAAACTACTGAATGAAGAAACTTCTTCACATTAAACTACTGAATGAAGAAACTTCACATTAAACTACTGAATAAAGAAACTCTTCACATTAAACTACTGAATGAAGAAACTCTTCACATTAAACTACTGAATGAAGAAACGCTTCACATTAAACTACTGAATGAAGAAACTCTTCACATTAAACTACTGAATGAAGAAACTTCACATTAAACTACTGAATAAAGAAACGCGCGTCACATTAAACTACTGAATGAAGAAACTCTTCACATTAAACTACTGAATGAAGAAAGTTCACATTAAACTACTGAATGAAGAAAGTTCACATTAAACTACTGAATGAAGAAAGTTCACATTAAACTACTGAATAAAGAAACTCACACATTAAACTACTGAATGAAGAAACTCTTCACATTAAACTACTGAATAAAGAAACGCGTCACATTAAACTACTGAATAAAGAAACGCTTCACATTAAACTACTGAATGAAGAAACTTCACATTAAACTACTGAATGAAGAAAGTTCACATTAAACTACTGAATGAAGAAAGTTCACATTAAACTACTGAATGAAGAAAGTTCACATTAAACTACTGAATGAAGAAAGTTCACATTAAACTACTGAATGAAGAAACGCGTCACATTAAACTACTGAATGAAGAAACTCTTCACATTAAACTACTGAATGAAGAAACTCTTCACATTAAACTACTGAATGAAGAAACGCTTCACATTAAACTACTGAATGAAGAAACTCTTCACATTAAACTACTGAATGAAGAAACTCTTCACATTAAACTACTGAATGAAGAAAGTTCACATTAAACTACTGAATGAAGAAACTTCTTCACATTAAACTACTGAATGAAAGAAACTCTTCACATTAAACTACTGAATGAAGAAACGCTTCACATTAAACTACTGAATGAAGAAACTCTTCACATTAAACTACTGAATGAAGAAACTCTTCACATTAAACTACTGAATGAAGAAACTCTTCACATTAAACTACTGAATGAAGAAACTCTTCACATTAAACTACTGAATGAAGAAACTCTTCACATTAAACTACTGAATGAAGAAACTCTTCACATTAAACTACTGAATGAAGAAACTTCACATTAAACTACTGAATGAAGAAACTCTTCACATTAAACTACTGAATGAAGAAACTCTTCACATTAAACTACTGAATGAAGAAACTCTTCACATTAAACTACTGAATGAAGAAACTTCACATTAAACTACTGAATGAAGAAACTTCACATTAAACTACTGAATAAAGAAACGCTCGTCACATTAAACTACTGAATGAAGAAACTCTTCACATTAAACTACTGAATAAAGAAACGCTTCACATTAAACTACTGAATGAAGAAACTCTTCACATTAAACTACTGAATGAAGAAACTTCACATTAAACTACTGAATAAAGAAACGCTTCACATTAAACTACTGAATGAAGAAACTCTTCACATTAAACTACTGAATGAAGAAACTTCACATTAAACTACTGAATGAAGAAACTCTTCACATTAAACTACTGAATAAAGAAACTCTTCACATTAAACTACTGAATGAAGAAACTCTTCACATTAAACTACTGAATGAAGAAACTCTTCACATTAAACTACTGAATGAAGAAACGCGTCACATTAAACTACTGAATAAAGAAACGCATTCACATTAAACTACTGAATGAAGAAACTCTTCACATTAAACTACTGAATGAAGAAACTTCACATTAAACTACTGAATAAAGAAACGCTTCACATTAAACTACTGAATGAAGAAACTCTTCACATTAAACTACTGAATGAAGAAACTCTTCACATTAAACTACTGAATGAAGAAACGCTTCACATTAAACTACTGAATAAGAAACGCTTCACATTAAACTACTGAATAAAGAAACGCTTCACATTAAACTACTGAATAAGAAACGCTTCACATTAAACTACTGAATGAAGAAACGCACATTAAACTACTGAATAAAGAAACTCTTCACATTAAACTACTGAATGAAGAAACTCTTCACATTAAACTACTGAATGAAGAAACGCGTTCACATTAAACTACTGAATGAAGAAACGCTACACATTAAACTACTGAATGAAGAAACTCTTCACATTAAACTACTGAATGAAGAAACTCTTCACATTAAACTACTGAATGAAGAAACGCTTCACATTAAACTACTGAATGAAGAAACGCTTCACATTAAACTACTGAATGAAGAAACTTCACATTAAACTACTGAATGAAGAAACGCTTCACATTAAACTACTGAATAAAGAAACGCTTCACATTAAACTACTGAATGAAGAAACGCTGGCCACATTAAACTACTGAATGAAGAAACTCTTCACATTAAACTACTGAATGAAGAAACTTCACATTAAACTACTGAATAAGAAACGCAGCTACATTAAACTACTGAATGAAGAAACGCTTCACATTAAACTACTGAATGAAGAAACTTCACATTAAACTACTGAATGAAGAAACGTTCACATTAAACTACTGAATGAAGAAAGTTCACATTAAACTACTGAATGAAGAAACGTTCACATTAAACTACTGAATGAAGAAACTCTTCACATTAAACTACTGAATGAAGAAACTCTTCACATTAAACTACTGAATGAAGAAACGCTTCACATTAAACTACTGAATGAAGAAACTTCACATTAAACTACTGAATGAAGAAACTCTCACATTAAACTACTGAATGAAGAAACTTCTTCACATTAAACTACTGAATGAAGAAACGCTTCACATTAAACTACTGAATGAAGAAACTACACATTAAACTACTGAATGAAGAAACTTCACATTAAACTACTGAATGAAGAAACTTCACATTAAACTACTGAATAAAGAAACTACTGAATGAAGAAAACATTAAACTACTGAATGAAGAAACTCTTCACATTAAACTACTGAATGAAGAAACTCTTCACATTAAACTACTGAATAAAGAAACTCTTCACATTAAACTACTGAATGAAGAAACTCTTCACATTAAACTACTGAATGAAGAAACTCTTCACATTAAACTACTGAATGAAGAAACTCTTCACATTAAACTACTGAATGAAGAAACTCTTCACATTAAACTACTGAATGAAGAAACTCTTCACATTAACTACTGAATGAAGAAACTCTTCACATTAAACTACTGAATGAAGAA
Organism: Paracanthobrama guichenoti; assembly: GCA_018749465.1. Classification (NCBI taxonomy): domain Eukaryota; kingdom Metazoa; phylum Chordata; class Actinopteri; order Cypriniformes; family Gobionidae; genus Paracanthobrama; species Paracanthobrama guichenoti. The sequence goes on along the minus strand of CM031949.1, from coordinate 22,308,652 downwards.
ACTTCACATTAAACTACTGAATGAAGAAACTTCACATTAAACTACTGAATGAAGAAACTCTTCACATTAAACTACTGAATGAAGAAACTTCACATTAAACTACTGAATGAAGAAACTTCACATTAAACTACTGAATAAAGAAACTCTTCACATTAAACTACTGAATGAAGAAACTCTTCACATTAAACTACTGAATGAAGAAACTTCACATTAAACTACTGAATAAAGAAACGCTTCACATTAAACTACTGAATGAAGAAACTCTTCACATTAAACTACTGAATGAAGAAACTCTTCACATTAAACTACATTAAACTACTGAATAAAGAAACTCTTCACATTAAACTACTGAATGAAGAAACTCTTCACATTAAACTACTGAATGAAGAAACTCTTCACATTAAACTACTGAATGAAGAAACTTCACATTAAACTACTGAATGAAGAAACTTCACATTAAACTACTGAATGAAGAAACTTCACATTAAACTACTGAATAAAGAAACGCGTCACATTAAACTACTGAATGAAGAAACTCTTCACATTAAACTACTGAATGAAGAAACTCTTCACATTAAACTACTGAATGAAGAAACGCTTTCACATTAAACTACTGAATGAAGAAACATTAAACTACTGAATGAAGAAACGCTTACATTAAACTACTAAATAAAGAAACTCTTCACATTAAACTACTGAATGAAGAAACTCTTCACATTAAACTACTGAATGAAGAAACTCTTCACATTAAACTACTGAATGAAGAAACGCTTTCACATTAAACTACTGAATGAAGAAACTTCACATTAAACTACTGAATGAAGAAAGTTCACATTAAACTACTGAATAAAGAAACGCTTCACATTAAACTACTGAATAAAGAAACGCGTCACATTAAACTACTGAATGAAGAAACGCGTCACATTAAACTACTGAATGAAGAAACGCGTCACATTAAACTACTGAATGAAGAAACTCTTCACATTAAACTACTGAATGAAGAAACTTCACATTAAACTACTGAATGAAGAAACGCTTCACATTAAACTACTGAATGAAGAAACTTCACATTAAACTACTGAATGAAGAAAGTTCACATTAAACTACTGAATAAAGAAACGCGTCACATTAAACTACTGAATAAAGAAACGCTTCACATTAAACTACTGAATGAAGAAACTCTTCACATTAAACTACTGAATGAAGAAAGTTCACATTAAACTACTGAATAAAGAAACGCTTCACATTAAACTACTGAATAAAGAAACGCGTCACATTAAACTACTGAATGAAGAAACGCGTCACATTAAACTACTGAATGAAGAAACGCGTCACATTAAACTACTGAATGAAGAAACGCTTCACATTAAACTACTGAATGAAGAAACTTCACATTAAACTACTGAATGAAGAAACGCTTCACATTAAACTACTGAATAAAGAAACTCTTCACATTAAACTACTGAATGAAGAAACTCTTCACATTAAACTACTGAATAAAGAAACGCTTCACATTAAACTACTGAATGAAGAAACTCTTCACATTAAACTACTGAATGAAGAAACGCTTCACATTAAACTACTGAATAAAGAAACGCTTCACATTAAACTACTGAATGAAGAAACTTCACATTAAACTACTGAATAAAGAAACGCTTCACATTAAACTACTGAATGAAGAAACTTCACATTAAACTACTGAATAAAGAAACGCTTCACATTAAACTACTGAATAAAGAAACTCTTCACATTAAACTACTGAATGAAGAAACTTCACATTAAACTACTGAACAAAGAAACTCTTCACATTAAACTACTGAATGAAGAAACTCTTCACATTAAACTACTGAACAAAGAAACTCTTCACATTAAACTACTGAATGAAGAAACTCTTCACATTAAACTACTGAATGAAGAAACTCTTCACATTAAACTACTGAACAAAGAAACTCTTCACATTAAACTACTGAATAAAGAAACGCTTCACATTAAACTACTGAATAAACAAACTGAATCTCTTCTCATTAAAGATCTGATTAACCGGGAAACTCTTTATACAAAATAATTTAACTCTTCAGACTAAACTACTGATTAAATCCTGAATAACTCCACGCATTGCAGTGACCTGAACAACGGCCCATAATCCTCCGTCATAGACCTCAGCACAGGAACAGAGGGAGGCTGTCTTTAGAAAATGAGTAGGAAGCAAAAAATGAAGTTAGCTGAGGGAAAAAAAGAGAAACAGACGAAAGAAGAAAGAAAAACACAGGATGCTGCGATCTGGAGCGACGGAGCTCAAGAGACAAGTAAGGGCAGGTCTGGGACAAAGAGCTTGGAAAGAATTAAAAAACAACAGGCAGAGAGAGAGAGAGAAAGAGAGAGCGAGAGAGAGAGATAAGATCGAGAACTACAGCGAGGGAATTGTGCTGCTTTGGCGGCAGTGTGTTGCGAGCCGGCATTAAAAAGTTTGTTTTACGCAACTGAGGTGGTTTCCAGCCCGCCGGACACGGTCTCTCCTGACTCTGTAGGGAAGTAAAGGATCATGGGATATTCGTGGGTGGACAATAACGAAACAGACGTGTAAGAGAGAGGGAAAAAAGAAAGAATTATATAGGGAGGAAGAATGCACTGTGTAAACATTTATATTTCTGACTCTAAAATCTGATTGGATGAGCCGTGATCAAAGTCTTTGCAAATTGCTTGATAAATACACACCTGTGACTGTGTCGACAGTGTTTTATAAATGCATAAGCCTGTGATTTTACGATGGTAAACGTATAAATGACTCCATTTACTTTAGTCTCAGTAAAATCAGATTCTACTTTTACAGTTTCAAAGTTTTACAGTACGGAAATATCTGTCATACATGGTTCATACATGAGAAATAAACATGGTGGTACTATATAATCAGCAATACAAACACAAAGTCCAGCTCAGTACTACATGTCTGCGTCCTAATATGATCCTTGACCCATGTGAGGTCTTCTTATCGAGTTTCACAACTTGGCAAAGTGTGTGTGTGTGTGTGTCATTTGATATCCAGGCCAACAACATTCCCTTCACAAGTGTGTGATACATGCCATGGGAATATCCTCTTCCCTCCAAAACGGGCAATTCTCTCAGAGTCCTGGAGCTCAACCAAATAACCCAAATAAATACCATCTAGGCCCAGACGGAATCATTGGAATTCTGTGGAATGGAGTTGAAATGACTACAGCACAATCAAGTTAAACACAATCGCAAAGCAAACACACATGCATTGAGCAGAGGATGTAGAAGTCTGTAAATGATGGGGTGTTGCGATTCTGCGGAAACCTGCAGAGCTTTTCCCAGAGTTCTGCGGGCAAAGATTCCATGTGGGCCTGATAATAATCCCAAACCAAAACACAACACCACCAGCAGCCCAATCCAAGAATGGACCATACTGGGTGCCTCTGAAAATGGGAACTTTATGAAATGCATGGAGCTCCTAAATGCTTTTTGCTTTCTCTCGCAAAAGTACTGCGCTTCGAGAGAAACTCTGCGTTTGGGAGGAAAAACTATATTCAGTGCTTTTGTGTGCAAATGCAAAGTTTCTATGAGGAACGCGATACGTTTGATGAGTGAATGCAAAAGCATTAGGGGTGTAACAGCACACATATTCATCCGAAGCGTTTCGGTACAGGACTCCCGGTACGGTGCACGTGTGTATTGAACGGTGCCGAACGCAATCTTTAACAGTCGGCTTCTTTTAGGAGCGGGACACACTTCAAATCGAGTTCCCACACGAACATATTCAGTATTCTGTCCATTTGATCAGGAAACTCAAACGATAAATGCCGTTTCTGTGCTCTTTTAATGTGAACGTGATCATCAGTCACAGAATAAACATGAATGAACATCTGAAGGCGTGTTGAGGATTACAACTGAAGCGCATCATATGTGGTGTAATCGCTCTATCAGTGTCTCACCGGCGGAGAGACGTCAAAAAAAAGACTTACAGTAGCTTATATATGACCTACATTAGCCGTTATATTCATTATATTAGCCAATATATGACCTATATTAGCCTATATATGACCTACATTAGCCGTTATATTCATTATAACAGCCTATATATATATGACCTATATTAGCCTATATATGACCTACATTAGCCAATTATATTCATTATATTAGCCAATATATGACCTATATTAGCCTATATATGACCTACATTAGCCGTTATATTCATTATATTAGCCAATATATGACCTATATTAGCCTATATGACCTATATTAGCCTATATATGACCTATATTAGCCTATATATGACCTACATTAGCCGTTATATTCATTATATTAGCCAATATATGACCTATATTAGCCGTTATATTCATTATATTAGCCAATATATGACCTATATTAGCCTATATGACCTACATTAGCCGTTATATTCATTATAACAGCCTATATATATGACCTATATTAGCCAATATATGACCTATATTAGCCTATATATGACCTACATTAGCCGTTATATTCATTATATTAGCCAATATATGACCTATATTAGCCTATATGACCTATATTAGCCTATATATGACCTATATTAGCCGTTATATTCATTATATTAGCCAATATATGACCTATATTAGCCTATATGACCTATGACCTATATTAGCCGTTATATTCATTATATTAGCCAATATATGACCTATATTAGCCTATATATGACCTATATTAGCCTATTCATATATGACCTATATTAGCCTATATTAGCCTATATGACCTATATTAGCCTATTATGACCTACATTATATGACCTACATTATATTCATTATATTAGCCAATATATGACCTATATTAGCCTATATGACCTATATTAGCCTATATATGACCTATATTAGCCGTTATATTCATTATATTAGCCAATATATGACCTATATTAGCCTATATATGACCTATATTAGCCTATATGACCTATATTAGCCTATATATGACCTATATTAGCCTATATATGACCTACATTAGCCGTTATATTCATTATATTAGCCAATATATGACCTATATTAGCCTATATATGACCTATATTAGCCTATATATGACCTATATTAGCCATTATATTCATTATAACAGCCTATATATATATATATATATATGACCCATTTTAGCCTATATATGACCTATATTAGCCTATATATGACCTACATTAGCCGTTATAGTCAATATATTAGCCAATATATGACCTATATTAGCCTATATGACCTATATTAGCCTATATATGACCTACATTAGCCTATATATTCATTATAACAGCCTATATATATGACCTATTTTAGCCTATATATGACCTATATTAGCCGTTATATTCATTATAACAGCCTATATATATGACCTATATTAGCCTATATATGACCTATATTAGCATTATATTCATTATAACAGCCTATATATATATATGACCTATATTAGCCTATATGACCTATATATGACCTATATTACCCTATATATGACCTATATTAGCCTATATATTCATTATAACAGCCTATATATATATATATATATATATATATGACCTATTTTAGCCTATATATGACCTATATTAGCCTATATATTCATTATATCAGCCTATATATATGACCTATTTTAGCCTATATATGACCTATATTAGCCTATACATTAATTATATTAGCCTATACATTCATTATATTAGCCTATATGTTTGTGGCGAGGGACCGTGAGAGCGGGCCGGTGGCGAGTGATGATGAGCGTCAGCTGTGCGCCACACCGGTCTCGTCTCACGGAGGAGTGACGGGAGCATAAAAGGAGGAGCGACGACAGTGCAAGACGAGAGAGGACCAGACCTGGACTTTATGTTGTGTTTTGTTTTGTTTATAGGCGGCAGTCGGCTGTGAGGGGCTGCCGCCGTCATTGTATTTTGTTTGTTTATTTTTGAGTAAAGTTTTTAAATGTTCGCCGGTTCCCGCCTCCTCCTTCCCTGATGTTCATTGTATTAGTCTATATGTTCATTATATTAGCCTATGTGTTCATTATATTAGCCTATGTGTTCATTATTTTAGCCTATATGTTCATTGTATTAGCCTATATGTTCATTATATTAGCCTATATGTTCATTGTATTAGCCTATATGTTCATTATATTAGCCTATGTGTTCATTGTATTAGCCTATATGTTCATTATATTAGCCTATGTGTTCATTGTATTAGCCTATGTGTTCATTATATTAGCCTATGTGTTCATTATTTTAGCCTATGTGTTCATTATATTAGCCTATATGTTCATTATTTTAGCCTATATGTTCATTATATTAGCCTATGTTCATTATATTAGCCTATATGTTCATTATTTTAGCCTATATGTTCATTATATTAGCCTATATGTTCATTATTTTAGCCTATATGTTCATTATATTAGCCTATATGTTCATTATATTAGCCTATATGTTCATTATATTAGCCTATGTTTCATTATATTAGCCTATATGTTCATTATATTAGCCTATATGTTCATTATTTTAGCCTATATGTTCATTATATTAGCCTATGTTCATTATTTTAGCCTATATGTTCATTATATTAGCCTATATGTTCATTATTTTAGCCTATATGTTCATTATATTAGCCTATGTTCATTATATTAGCCTATATGTTCATTATTTTAGCCTATATGTTCATTATATTAGCCTATGTTCATTATATTAGCCTATATGTTCATTATTTTAGCCTATATGTTCATTATATTAGCCTATGTTCATTATATTAGCCTATATGTTCATTATTTTAGCCTATATGTTCATTATATTAGCCTATGTTCATTATTTTA
>CM031949.1:22266848-22294348 GCA_018749465.1 Paracanthobrama guichenoti | reverse complement strand
ATTCACACACACTCACTCAGTCAGTCATTCACACTCACTCACTCAGTCAGTCATTCACACTCACTCACTCAGTCAGTCAGTCATTCACACTCACTCAGTCAGTCATTCACACTCAGTCAGTCAGTCACACTCAGTCAGTCAGTCAGTCAGTCATTCACACTCAGTCAGTCAGTCAGTCAGTCATTCACACTCAGTCAGTCAGTCAGTCATTCACACTCAGTCAGTCAGTCAGTCATTCACACTCAGTCAGTCAGTCAGTCAGTCATTCACACTCAGTCAGTCAGTCAGTCATTCACACTCAGTCAGTCAGTCATTCACACTCAGTCAGTCAGTCAGTCAGTCATTCACACTCAGTCAGTCATTCACACTCAGTCAGTCAGTCATTCACACTCACACTCAGTCAGTCAGTCATTCACACTCACACTCAGTCAGTCAGTCATTCACTCACACTCACACTCAGTCAGTCAGTCAGTCATTCACACTCACACTCAGTCAGTCAGTCAGTCAGTCAGTCAGTCAGTCAGTCATTCACACTCACACTCAGTCAGTCATTCACACTCACTCAGTCAGTCATTCACACTCACTCAGTCAGTCATTCACACTCACTCAGTCAGTCATTCACACTCACTCAGTCAGTCATTCACACTCACTCAGTCAGTCATTCATTCATTCACACTCAGTCAGTCAGTCAGTCAGTCAGTCAGTCATTCACACTCAGTCAGTCAGTCAGTCAGTCAGTCATTCACACTCACACTCAGTCAGTCATTCACACTCAGTCAGTCACACTCAGTCAGTCAGTCATTCACACTCACTCAGTCAGTCATTCACTCACTCAGTCAGTCATTCACACTCACTCAGTCAGTCATTCACACTCACTCAGTCAGTCATTCACACTCACACTCAGTCAGTCAGTCATTCACACTCACACTCAGTCAGTCAGTCATTCACACTCACACTCAGTCAGTCAGTCATTCACACTCACACTCAGTCAGTCAGTCAGTCATTCACACTCACACTCAGTCAGTCAGTCATTCACACTCACACTCAGTCAGTCAGTCAGTCACACTCAGTCAGTCAGTCATTCACACTCACACTCAGTCAGTCAGTCAGTCATTCACACTCACACTCAGTCAGTCAGTCAGTCATTCACACTCAGTCAGTCAGTCAGTCAGTCAGTCAGTCATTCACACTCACACTCAGTCAGTCAGTCAGTCAGTCATTCACACTCACACTCAGTCAGTCAGTCAGTCAGTCATTCACACTCACACTCAGTCAGTCAGTCAGTCAGTCATTCAGTCAGTCATTCACACACACACTCAGTCAGTCAGTCAGTCAGTCATTCACACTCTCAGTCAGTCAGTCAGTCAGTCAGTCACACTCACACTCAGTCAGTCAGTCAGTCAGTCATTCACACTCACTCAGTCAGTCAGTCAGTCAGTCATTCACTCTCTCAGTCAGTCAGTCAGTCACAGTCAGTCAGTCATTCACACTCACACTCAGTCAGTCAGTCAGTCAGTCATTCACACTCACACTCAGTCAGTCAGTCACACTCACTCACTCAGTCAGTCACACTCACTCACTCAGTCAGTCACACTCACTCACTCAGTCATTCACACTCACTCAGTCAGTCACACTCACTCACTCAGTCATTCACACTCACTCACTCAGTCATTCACACTCACTCACTCAGTCATTCACACTCACTCACTCAGTCATTCACACTCACTCACTCAGTCATTCACACTCACTCACTCAGTCATTCACACTCACTCATTCACACTCAGTCAGTCAGTCATTCAGACTCAGTCAGTCAGTCAGTCAGTCACTCAGTCAGTCAGTCAGTCAGTCAGTCAGTCATTCACACTCAGTCAGTCAGTCAGTCAGTCACTCACACTCAGTCAGTCAGTCAGTCAGTCACTCACTCTCAGTCAGTCAGTCACTCACACTCAGTCAGTCAGTCATTCACACTCAGTCAGTCATTCACTCACACACACACACACACACACACACACACACACACACACACACACACACTCACTCAGTCAGTCAGTCATTCACACTCTCACTCAGTCAGTCAGTCATTCACACTCTCACTCAGTCAGTCAGTCATTCACACTCTCACTCAGTCAGTCAGTCATTCACACTCTCACTCAGTCAGTCAGTCATTCACACTCACACTCAGTCAGTCAGTCATTCACACTCTCACTCAGTCAGTCAGTCATTCACACTCTCACTCAGTCAGTCAGTCATTCACACTCACACTCAGTCAGTCAGTCATTCACACTCTCACTCAGTCAGTCAGTCATTCACACTCACACTCAGTCAGTCAGTCATTCACACTCTCACTCAGTCAGTCAGTCAGTCATTCACTCACACTCAGTCAGTCAGTCATTCACACTCACAGTCAGTCAGTCAGTCATTCACACTCACTCAGTCAGTCAGTCAGTCAGTCATTCACACTCGGTCAGTCAGTCAGTCAGTCATTCACACTCAGTCAGTCAGTCAGTCAGTCATTCACACTCGGTCAGTCAGTCAGTCATTCACACTCGGTCAGTCAGTCAGTCAGTCATTCACACTCGGTCAGTCAGTCAGTCATTCACTCGGTCAGTCAGTCGTCATTCATTCACACTCGGTCAGTCAGTCAGTCATTCACACTCGGTCAGTCAGTCAGTCATTCACACTCACACTCAGTCAGTCAGTCATTCACACTCACTCAGTCAGTCAGTCATTCACACTCAGTCAGTCAGTCATTCACACTCACACTCAGTCAGTCAGTCATTCACACTCACACTCAGTCAGTCAGTCATTCACACTCACACTCAGTCAGTCAGTCATTCACTCACACTCAGTCAGTCAGTCATTCACACTCACTCAGTCAGTCATTCACACTCACACTCAGTCAGTCATTCACACTCACACTCACACTCAGTCAGTCATTCACACTCACACTCACACTCAGTCAGTCATTCACACTCACACTCAGTCAGTCAGTCATTCACACTCACACTCAGTCAGTCATTCACACTCACACTCAGTCAGTCAGTCATTCACACTCAGTCAGTCAGTCATTCACACTCACACTCAGTCACTCACACTCAGTCAGTCAGTCACACACACTCAGTCAGTCATTCACACTCAGTCAGTCATTCACACTCAGTCAGTCAGTCATTCACACTCACTCAGTCAGTCAGTCAGTCAGTCAGTCATTCACACTCACACTCAGTCAGTCAGTCAGTCAGTCAGTCAGTCAGTCAGTCATTCACACTCACACTCAGTCAGTCAGTCAGTCAGTCAGTCATTCACTCACACTCAGTCAGTCAGTCAGTCAGTCAGTCAGTCAGTCATTCATTCACTCACACTCAGTCAGTCAGTCATTCACACTCACACTCACTCAGTCAGTCAGTCATTCACACTCACACTCACTCAGTCAGTCACACTCACTCAGTCAGTCAGTCACACTCACACTCACTCAGTCAGTCATTCACACACACACTCACTCACTCACTCACTCAGTCAGTCAGTCATTCACACACACTCACTCAGTCACTCACACAGTCACACACGTAAAGCACAGGAGCAGATTACTGAAACCTCAAAGTTTATTTCACTCTTACAAAATCAAGAGAAGGTTAAAAGCGAGAGAACGCTCCTCTCCATCTCACAGCAAACATTAAAAGAGTCTAAAACATATAAAACAAGGGGAAATCATTTACAAATGTGCATCGTCCAACAGAAAGTGTGTGTGAGAGCTGACCAACAGAGAGAGCAGACGAGCTCAGTTTAATCGAGGAAAACCAGCTTAAAAAGGACAAAAGCAAAAGATCAGAACCATCCGCTCTGGGTTTCCCAAACGGGTCACGGATTCCCGGAGCGCGGACCGGAGTGAGGTTTGCTCTGGAAACCAGCGGGAACAAAACGTGCAAAAATACACCCAAACACCTTCTCCAAGAAAAAACGCAGACAATAAAACAAGCATAACTGTTCCTGGACAATAAAATAAGACGTTAAAAAAAAATTAAAACAGCTAATACAGAACCTATTGAACTTCCTGTGACCTACGACCTCTGAGTGCCGTGAGGAGCTACGAGTCGTAATCCTCGTCGTCGTCATCCTCGTCGTGGTTCTTCTGCGGCGCGGGGGCCGGGGCCGGCGGCAGGATGCCCATCAGCGACGGGTGCGGGGCGAACGCAGACACCGCCCCCTGCTGGGAGCCCACGGGCACGCACCGCGGCGGGACGTCCGGACTGAGGAGGACCACAACACTTCAGATCATCTCATGCACTCAATATTAACCATCTCAATTTATTAAAGTGTTCAAAATGCATGCATTCAAATGATTTTTCATAATGGATATAATATTATGGACATGGACCTGAAGAATGAATGCAGGTAATGCACTCGTTCAGCCGACCTCTCTCTCATAATACCACAATACTCTACATAAGTCAAGATCAGTGACGGAGGCTTGGGCTCGACTCGACATGGGAATGCGTGGAGGAAGGAAGTAGTTCTGCACACTTCGTTGTTGTTTCTGATTTATTTACACACTTGTGCCGTTGAACTGTTGTATAGATGCTATACTACACTCGTAGCCGTGCAATATATCAGTGATCCACAGCCATATTGTAACCATGATCACACTTGATAACTGATTAACTTAACTGTCTGAAAAATGTTGAAAATATGATTTAAATACCATCAGTTGATAAAACTTTGACATGAAACGCATTTATGTTTGCCTGACAAATTAAGTTTATTATAATTTAAGTTAAAACGAATCCAAATGCAGGGGAATGTCTGATGGCTAAACATCTGTGTGAGTGCACAGACACGGGTGTGCGGGCGCTGGTCCTGCCGGCGGAGCTGTACCTGTGGTAGAAGGAGGCAGGCTGTGTGTTTGTGCTGGTGTGAGACGTGTCCTCGTCCTCCTCTCCGTCTGTCTCACTGTCCTCTGAATCATCCTGAACACAACACACTCTTTCTGAGGACACATCTACTTCACACGAGGCTTTGTGCATGTGTAAGACGCTGAGTAGAGCGGTATCTCACACGCGAGGTGTTGTGCTGAACTCATTTACCTCTTGCTCGGATTCGGTGCCTGAGAGTTTTTTGTCTTTGCCCTTCGCCCCAGCGCCGCCGTTCTTGCGGCCCGAGCCTGGCTTACGACCTCTGAGAACACACACACGCACACACGCACACACGCACGCACGCACACACGCACGCACACACGCACGCACACACGCACACGCACGCACGCACGCACACACGCACACGCACGCACGCACACGCACGCGCGACGCACGCACACGCACACACGCACACACGCACGCACACGCACACACACGCACGCGCGCACGCATGCGCACGCACGCACACGCACACACACACACACACACACACACACGCACACACACACACACACACACACACACGCACACACACACGCACACACGCACACACGCACACGCACGCACACACGCACACACACACACACTTACACGCACACACACACACACACACACACACACACACACACACACACACACACACACACACACACACGCACACACACACGCACACACACACGCACACACACACACAGTTAATGGTAGTCTCAACATTTACTAATACATCATTAAAATCAAAAGTCGTGTGTGTAATGCACTGTGAATGAACATTAAAGGTGAATAAATACTGTAAAATGTTAATGAAGTAATTCATTTTAAATGAGACAAATGAGATAAATGTAATAATTTAAATTATCATATTTTGAAAAAGCATTAGTTCATTTATTAGTAACTGTTAAGTAACAATTAAATGTATTCTGTTAAAAAGTATGAAAGGGTTTAACAAATATATACAACATAACATAATATTTGTCAAATGATTTCTGTAATAGTCCAAATAAACTACAGGCGTTTTAATTACACAGTAACTAGTTTAACTAAGCCATATAATCAGCTGAATACATTTAATCGTTTTCACAATAACTTGTGCTAATTATAATTTGAAAGTATGATTATTTAAATAAATAATGAAACGGTGCCGTGAAATCTGCCCCGTTTCATGGATTATTGACGTATGCCTCACATTACGTTTGTTCTTGTTAAAACGGTGTAAAATGCATGGAAATGTAACCTGCAATAGAAACACAAACCCGTGTCTTTGGTACTGACCTGCGCGGGATCTTCTCTCCGCCCTCCGTGTGGTTCTCATCTCCTTCTCCCTGCATGTCGGGCACCGCCGCCACCAGATCCTTCAGGAAGTCGAACTGCTGCTCCAGTTCAATGCACTGCTTCCTGCAAACACACACACGCATTGGCCAATGAAGTGCTCAAAAGACAGGAGTCATGTGATGGGCGTGACGTACAGGTGTGACGTTGTCATGGTTTTGGCATTGCGTGACTGGGTGACGTGACAGGCTTTCGTCAGGAGAGACTCCAGGAACAGCTCAAGAGCGCGAGCTCAAGCCAGTCAAGGAAAGAGCACACAATCAAACAGCTCAGATTCCTGCGCAAACACAGCCTGAGGAACGCCATAGCAATGCCTATACTCACGTCAAATCAACAACAGTCGCCGGTTACAATAACTTAAGAAATATACACAATCATACATGCATAACAGGGATCATAATTATATACAATATTTCAATCTGATACAAATTCTAGGCGGAACCTTTTTAAAAATATCCATTAAAAAACACATTTTCACCATGTTTTTAGGAATAAAATGTGCTATAAATCCTGTTGAATGCTATATGGACAAACCCCTCACTAGAAACCTTCAGGATATAGATATGAATGGAGCTGTAAGTTCTGCTGTATGTGAGTGGCACTGAAGCGACTCACGTTACTGAAATCTTAAATGTGTTTTCTGGATGTTATGTTTGAACTAGTCGGGAAGAAGACCTGTTACGCCAGCGACACTGGGGAAGTGTCTGGGCCGGTGAAGGATACAGATGATGACTGGAACTGCAGCGGCCACTTTGCCGATTTCTTCATCCGTCTGCATGATCTTCTTAATCCTGGCCTGCAAAACAAAGCACAGAGCCACTCCAGACACAGATCTCAGAGCAGCCACGCGTGACATGCAAACAGCTCCATCAGATGTCAACAGAAGCACATGACTGAGCTCAGCGTCTCACGGATCCACAGTGTGAACGCGGAGTGATCCGGATCAGAGAACGCTTCCTACACACCAGACCGGGTCCAGAGCACAACACACACAGAGCTAGCATTGATGCTAACCCTCCCGCTGCTCACACCGCACAGTAAACCTCGCTGAAAGACTCTCTTTGGGTAAACCTGACTCGATACTCTCGCCCACATCATAAACCGATCGACTGTGTTAGATTACGCCGAATTAACGCGGATTAACCCCAAACATAGGGCTTTAGCGAGCTAGCGGCTAAGATGACTGATTGTGCTGCAGTTTCTCTCGTGTTTGCTCATTTAATGCGTAAAGTGTGTGAGAACGGCCTTTAAACCCGTGTGTTGTGTCGGGTGTGTGTGTTGGGTCTCACCGGAGGGAATCTGGCGTTATATTTCTTCTTTTTGCTCGGCATCTCTGCGCGGAAACGGACCGGCGGCAGCGGCTCGGGCTCGGTTCCGTCAGTCTGTCGCCAAACTCAATCAATATGAAGGATAAACTCGTTAGATTCCCGCGGATCCGTCGCCAAAGCGATTAAAGCGCCATCACTGATCGCCGTCCGAGCGATTATGCGATTTTTATCGTCATTTTACGGTTGATTTTTCCCCGTGATTTCCGGCTGCGCGATGTCTCGCTGCTTTACGGTTTTGTTATTGTCCTTCCGGGGTGGTTTTAAATAAAGTTCCGAGGTCGAGGAGGAAACAGAAAGGACTTTAAAATAAATGTATGAGAGAGTGTCGATAAAGATATGCTGTTTTAGTTAGTGTTGCTTTATTATTGTTTTCATTCTACACCAGCGCTCCTTTACTTCTGGTGGCGGTAATGCGCCAACGGAAAACACCTCCCGCGATAAAACAGCCGAAGAAGACGAGGCGGAAGCCGGAAGTGTTGAGGGCGGAAGAGCCGCAGTGACTCAGCAGAGTTTTGCTAGAGAAACACAGTACAGAGTGAGAATTTTACACTTTTAATACGTTTAATATGACAAAGAACACATTAAAAAAGGTGCTACTGGGGTTTGAGATTAAATATGCGATTTTGTTTGTCATGCCTGATGAGGAACAGCGAAGATCTGACACAATATACAAAAACACAAACATCTTCCTAACGTTCCCCATACGTTACGAAAACACGTCATCGGAACGTTACGCGAACGTTAGAGAAAACGTCAAGGGAACGTTCCGTCGTATAATTATGGGAACGTTACTTTTGAATGTATTTGAAACTAGTAGAAACATTTAAAAAACATTAGACAAACTAAAACGCCTCAGAAAAACACGTTAATAATGTTTTGATGCCATTGTTAAAGACTGCTTAGTTAGACATACACACATGTTCTTCCAAACTGGGCAATAAGTTACTTTAAAAAGGTCTAATTTGAAACTTCCTGTCTAGTTGGTCAGACTAGTTCTTGAAACAATAAAGACTTGCATCATATTCTATTAACGTTACGCTCATAACATTGAGAGAACCTTGCCAGAACGTTAGCCAAAGTTCACCTGACATGATACAAAATCGCATATTTAATTTGTTTGTTATATAAAGGTAGGGGCGTGTTTGTTTTTGGTGATTTCTCAGAAATCGCGTACTGCACCTTTAAACGCAAACCCAAGCATAGTCGTGTTAAAATATGTTGTTGGTGTATGAAACCAAGTGTCTGTTTGATTTTATATTAAATTAGAGAACACTCACAATCATCTGACGGCGTGCAAAATCACATATTTAAAGGTGCAGTACGCAATTTCTGAGAAACACTAAAGTGGATCAGCAGTGTGGGGCGTGTCCACTCATTGGGCGGGAGGAAAGAGTGGGCCAATCAGCAGTGTGGGGTGTGTCCACTCACATGGGGGGAGGAGAGAGTGAGCCAATCAGCAGTGTGGGGCGTGTCCACTCACATGGGGAGAGAGCCAATCAGCAGTGAGCCAATCATTTGGGGAGGAGAGGGAGCGTGTCCACTCATTTGGGGGAGGAGAGTGAGCCAATCAGCAGTGTGGGGCGTGTCCACTCATTTGGGGGGAGGAGAGAGTGAGCAATCAGCAGTGTGGGGCGTGTCCACTCATTTGGGGGAGGAGAGAGTGAGCCAATCAGCAGTGTGGGGCGTGTCCACTCATTTGGGGAGGAGAGAGTGAGCCAATCAGCAGTGGGGCGTGTCCACTCATTTGGGGGGAGGAGAGAGTGAGCCAATCAGCAGTGTGGGGCGTGTCCAGCAGTGTTGGGGAGGAGAGAGTGAGCCAATCAGCAGTGTGGGGCGTGTCCACTCATTTGGGGGAGGAGAGAGTGAGCCAATCAGCAGTGTGGGGCGTGTTTCTTGTTACTTGTTTCAGACGGTTTAGAGAACATTCACAAGTAACTTTCCCACAATGTTTGAAAAATTGAACGTTCTTAATGTTTTCTCCAACATTCATATAAACCATGAAAAAGAAGTTCTTAGGTTAAATCTGATTAAATGTGTGCTTTTGTGTCATGACCAGTGAAGAGCTGCTGATGAAAACATGTCTATCCCTGATGTTTGTCTGACAGGATGGCGGAGGACGAGGCTGCCGGCCAGGCCGATCGGTCCGAGCATCTCTCCGCCGAGGATTACGCCGCCGAGGCCATGGCAGCCGACATGGATCCCTGGATCATGTTCGACGCGCGCAAGACGCCCCGGGCCGAGTTCAGCGGCTGGCTGGAGTCGAACAGGCCGTCGCAGGTCAGCCGCTACGGAGACGGCGAGGACGGCCCGGGCCCCGTGGGCTGGATCGCCGTGCGCGGCCCGCATTACTCAAGCGGGAAGGGCGATGTGGACGGCCTCCAGGAGAGCTGGGAGACGCTGCTGGACAGCGGCCGGAGTGTCACCTTTCACACCATCCGAGAGCTGGCGCTCAACCACAACGTCCTGTATGGGAAGTGGCTCATGCACCTGGACACAGGCTTCAAGGTGGACCACGCCTGGGAGTGCATCGCCAGAGCCGCCGCGCTAGACGGCAAGATCGTCGCGGCCAAGGTGAGCCCCCGAGACCCGCGCTCCGACTACAGACACGTGATCTGCGTGTACAATCAGAACTTCACCGACCAGGAGCAGGTGATGCGGCTGGACGCCACCATCCGGGCCGCTGGGGTCAAGTGCGTGCTCTACTACAAGCCCGACGTCTACACGTATCTGGGAATCTACCGCAACAACCGCTGGAAGATCTGCCCCACCATCTACGAGAGCAAGTTCGACCTGGAGAGCGTCCCTCGCCGCTCGCACGTCCTGGACAGAGTCACCAACCTGGAGGTCACCTAGCGGAGCACTCACACTCGTATGTTTCCTTGAAAACAGCCGAAATGTTGAAGGGCTTTGATCTTGTTATTCTTCATTTGTTTTGTATTTAATGAGATTTGTTCGGTTCTTATGTTCTTTTTGCCAAATAAACATCCAGGACATTTTCAGCTGTGTCTCTCAGTGAAGCACAATCTGATTTTTTCTGCATTTATTACAGCTCAGAAGCATGCCATGGGTTCCTCTGCAGCTCTGTGTTAGATATTACACACACTCACACACACTCAGAGATCCGGTCACTCAATACCTGATGTCTTCATTAAAAAAAAATAAAAACTCTGCAAGTAGTAACCTAGAATACTGTCTAACACTCGATGGCTGCTCTGTCAAGTCCTCGTCGTCAGTGAGGAACCTGGGTGTGCTCTTTGATACCAATCTTTCATTTGAAAGCCACGTTTCTAACATCTGTAAAACTGCATTCTACCATCTTAAAAATATATCTAAATTACGGTACATGCTCTCAGTGCAAAGTGCTGAACAGTTAATTCATGCGTTCATGACCTCAAGGCTAGATTACTGTAATGCTTTACTGGGTGGTTGCCCTGCTCGCTTAATAAACAAACTCCAGCTGGTCCAAAACACAGCAGCTCGAGATCTTACTAGAACAAGGAAGTATGACCATATTAGCCCGGTTCTGTCAACACTGCACTGGCTCTCTATTAAACATCGTATACATTTTAAAATCTTGCTTATTACTTACAAAGCACTCAATGGTTTAGCTCCCCAGTACTTGAGCGAGCTCTTAACGCATTATACTCCATCACGTCTATTGCGGTCTCAAAACTCTGGCCAGTTGATAATCCCTAGAATATCAAAATCAACTGCAGGCGGTCGATCCTTTTCCTATTTAGCGCCTAAACTCTGGAACAGTCTTCCTAGCATTGTTCGGGAAGCAGACACACTCTGTCAGTTTACATCTAGACTAAAAACGCATCTCTTTACTATGGCTTACACATAAAACATTATCAATCTCTATTATTCAAATCAGTAAATGATTGTTAGGCTGCATTAACTAGGTCAGCGGAACCGGAACACTTCCCATAACACCTGATGTACTCGTTACATCATAAGAAGAATGGCATCTACGCTAATGTTAGTCTCTCTGTTTATCCTGAGGTTTACTGCAGTCAGCCGGATCTGGGCCGTATCCAGATCAGATGGTGGACCAGCGCCTGGACATGACCAACGCATCCCTGAAGTGTCTGGAGAGAACATGTCAAATAAACTCCCCCCGTAAATGCTGCATCAACACGACATCCTCATTAAACCCGTCTCCGGCGTGACGACTCCAATCTTTCAAATAATCTTACGAATATCTATTTGCCTAATATGAATTAAGACCTGCAATGTTGCCAGAATTATAATCATACACTGTTTGTTCGTCGGCCAGAGGAGAACTGGCACCCCGACTGAGCCTGGTTTCTCCCAAGGTTTTTTTCTCCATTCTGACCCTGAAGGAGTTTTGGTTCCTTGCCACCGTTGCCTCTGGCTTTTGGCTTGCTCAGTTGGGGACTCCTAAATCTCATCTATATTACCGATCTGCCCGCATTGACACTATATGATACTGAAATGAGCTGGATAACATCACCGCTTCACCAGAACGGCTGTACAAATTCTGTTGCATTATTTTCCTGTTAACAATGTGAAGCTGCTTTGAAACAATTGGACTTGTTAAAAGCGCTGTATAAATAAAGCTGACTTGACTTGATTCATGACTGGAGCGGCGGCATATGAAATACTGCAGCTTTATTTACACATTATGATTTCTAACGAATATAAAACTGTTTGGATATCTGTGAACCGGACCACGAGATTTATGTCCTTTCATTTTGCAGTTTAGTAATCTAAACCATTTCTAATGACCTCATAGGCCCCTATGACACACTTTATTTCACAAACGTTGTGTTGTAATGGTTTAATTAAATGTGAATGATCAAAAAGCATGTCTAATCAATTCAATTCATAAAACTTTAACAAGTTAATAATTTATTGTTTTTACAATAATAAGGTCCTGTGAAAACTTACTGTATGATCCAATGCAGATTTATTACCAAAAATGATGGTAATCAAATGAACAAATGAATCCTTTAAAACTGAAAATGTAACAATTTCTTGGCAAGCGAAGCTGCATAACAGGTTTACTGTGAAGATTAGAACAAGACAAGTGTGATATTCCTTAAAACATAACGTTTGTTAAGCTATTATTGTTAAAGTACATTCTATTGTACAATAGTAATATATTTCATGTCAGCGAAATCAGATTCTCTGTAAGGACTTGGTGACTAAAGCTCAGGGTTTCTAATGGTGTAATTCTGTACTGTGATTGGCCGAGCTGCTTGATAAGGCTGTAATTCTGCGCTGTGATTGGCTGAGCTGATTGATAAGGGTGTAATTCTGTGCTCTAATTGGCCGAGCTGCTTGATAAGGGTGTAATTCTGCACTGTGATTGGCCGAGCTGATTGATAAGGGTGTAATTCTGTGCTCTGATTGGCCGAGCTGCTTGATAAGGCTGTAATTCTGCGCTGTGATTGGCCGAGCTGCTTGATAAGGCTGTAATTCTGCGCTCTGATTGGCCGAGCTGCTTGATAAGGGTGTAATTCTGCACTGTGATTGGCCGAGCTGCTTGATAAGGCTGTAATTCTGCACTGTGATTGGCCGAGCTGCTTGATAAGGCTGTAATTCTGTGCTCTGATTGGCCCGAGCTGCTTGATAAGGCTGTAATTCTGTACTGTGATTGGCCGAGCTGCTTGATAAGGGTGTAATTCTGCGCTGTGATTGGCCGAGCTGCTTGATAAGGGTGTAATTCTGCGCTGTGATTGGCCGAGCTGCTTGATAAGGGTGTAATTCTGCGCTGTGATTGGCCGAGCTGCTTGATAAGGGTGTAATTCTGCGCTGTGATTGGCCGAGCTGCTTGATAAGGGTGTAATTCTGCACTGTGATTGGCCGAGCTGCTTGATAAGGCTGTAATTCTGCGCTGTGATTGGCCGAGCTGCTTGATAAGGGTGTAATTCTGCGCTGTGATTGGCCGAGCTGCTTGATAAGGCTGTAATTCTGCGCTCTGATTGGCCGAGCTGCTTGATAAGGCTGTAATTCTGCGCTGTGATTGGCCGAGCTGCTTGATAAGGCTGTAATTCTGCGCTGTGATTGGCCGAGCTGCTTGATAAGGCTGTAATTCTGCGCTGTGATTGGCCGAGCTGCTTGATAAGGCTGTAATTCTGTGCTCTCATTGGCCGAGCTGCTTGATAAGGCTGTAATTCTGCGCTGTGATTGGCCGAGCTGCTTGATAAGGGTGCAATTCTGCGCTGTGATTGGCCGAGCTGCTTGATAAGGGCGTAATTCTGTGCCGTGATTGGCCGAGTTGCTTGATAAGCCTGTAATTCTGCGCCGTGATTGGTCGAGCTGCTTGATAAGCCTGTAATTCTGCGCCGTGATTGGCCGAGCTGCTTGATAAGGGTGTAATTCTGCACTGTGATTGGCCGAGCTGCTTGATAAGGCTGTAATTCTGCGCTGTGATTGGCCGAGCTGCTTGATAAGGCTGTAATTCTGCGCTGTGATTGGCCGAGCTGCTTGATAAGGGTGTAATTCTGCGCTGTGATTGGCCGAGCTGCTTGATAAGGGTGCAATTCTGCGCTGTGATTGGCCGAGCTGCTTGATAAGGGTGTAATTCTGTGCCGTGATTGGCCGAGTTGCTTGATAAGCCTGTAATTCTGCGCCGTGATTGGTCGAGCTGCTTGATAAGCCTGTAATTCTGCGCCGTGATTGGCCGAGCTGCTTGATAAGGGTGTAATTCTGCGCTGTGATTGGCCGAGCTGCTTGATAAGGGTGTAATTCTGCGCTGTGATTGGCCAAGCTGCTTGATAAGGCACTGACAAGGTTTATTCATCTGAACCTGCTTCAACCTCAAGACATTTGACACTGTACACAAGATACACATCTGATTGAAAACCACCACCCATTATAATCTCGTATGCGTGTTTGAAAAGGTTCATCAGAGACAGCGAGTTTAAAAGTGTTTCGGCACCATATCAGGATTGACCGTTCGTTCGTCTTCAGGGTAATTCCTTCACCTCTGCCTGAATAAGAGTTTTCTACAGTCTCCCGTTGTGTGTCAGAGAGGAAGCGTTTAGGTCGGGTGTCCGGATAAGAATCCCATCTGGCTGCTGCTGGTGAAGATGGACATGAAGCGGTCGTCGTCAATGGAGCTCAGCACTTCCAGGTCGTCGAGAACGGCGGAGGCCGGAGCGGAAGTCGACGCGCTCTCCATCATGGTCTCGCTCTGTAGGAGGTTGGCAATGCTGGGTGGGAAGGATATCCAGGTGGAGTTGTTGGCCGCGTGATCGGAGGGCTGCTCCGGGATGTCACCGGCGTTTGTGGACATGTGACACACAGACTTTCCCACCGATTCACCGCCTAACATGGCCTGGAACAGAGGGATTATCCTTAACTACAACTATTAAAGACATTTCTGTTCATTGAAATTTAAAAAAATCAAATTAATTAAATAATTTTAACTAAAACAGTGATTCTCAATGCATACAGAATCGTGCAGCTCTAGTTGAAGCACTAAAATTATTAACTGGAAATGAATAAAAACTAAAAGTAGCAATTTTTTTAACTAAATGACACTAAAATAAACATGAAACCAGAAATATAATTGCGAATATGAGTAACACTAAGAGAGCACTGACCTGGAAATCCTCGATGTTGATGTTGTCGACGTCGGAGTTCTGCACCTCGGAGAAGCTGGGGAACTCTGGGAGCTCGTCCTCTCTGAAGGTGTTCTGCACGTCTTGGGAGATGGCGCCGGCACTCGCTGTGCTCATCTGCTCCGGGGCCATGAAGTTATTCAGGGTGAAGTCGTGCAGATCCGACAGGTTGACGGTGGGGAAGTCCTGCGTGAGGCCAGCGGGAGCGGCGCTCGGGTTTGTGAAGCTGCTCACCGCCTCCGCTTTGTGCTGAGGTTCTACCGTCAGGCTTTGGAGGAACTTCCACGTGTCGGCAACGGAGGTCTGCGGCGGCTCTACTTTGGGCGAACTCTGAGTGGGCTGAGCGAACAGCTGCCCCGGGACAGGGAAGTACGAGGACGTCTGGGGCTTCATGGAGGGACCTGCCGCCGCCGGAAGACAAACACAGATTCACAAAGCTGACGAGTATGACAAAAATCTACACAAATCCAGCATTTCATAACTTGATGTCATGTATCATTCCTCGGGTCGAACACTCGTTACCTGGTGGGAGGCTGACGGCGGCTGAGGGCTTGGAGACGGCTAGAGTTCGCTTCGCCGTACTAAACGGCCGTCGGTCTGTCGGCATGGAGGATCCTGCACATAAGATTCAAGATTCAAGAGTTTTATTTGTCACATACACAGTTATATACAGAATATACAACCGGCAGTGAAATGTAAACAGGTCCGCTCCATGGACAGTGCAAATTCACAGTTAAAAACACAAGGAGGAAATTATAATAGAAATAGGATAAAAAAGTACTACTATCTATATATAAAACACACACACTCACTGCAGAACTGACCTCTGACACCCTAAAATGACAGAATCGGACAGTACAAACACACACCTGACAAGATGTTGCCGAGTTTGAGGTTCTGCAGCATCCCTTCGGTCCTCTTACGCTTCTCCATCAGCCTGTGCTCATCTGCTCGTTCAGACAACCAATCAACAGCATGAGCATGGGTGAACTATTACTCTCAGAGCGTAAATGCATTATGTAAAACTACGGAAGCTTGTTTACGCCACAGAATAAAGTCAATCCTGGCGTTTATTCGCAATTCTAAATTTGTCTTGCAATTCTGACGTTCTGAGTTTACATCTCGCAATTCTGAGTTTACATGTCGCAATTCTGACGTTCTGAGTTTACATGTCGCAATTCTGACGGTCTGAGTTTACATCTCGCAATTCTGAGTTTACATCTCACAATTCTGACGGTCTGAGATTACATCTCGCAATTCTGAGTTTACATCTCGCAATTCTGAGGTTCTGAGTTTACATCTCGCAATTCTGAGGTTCTGAGTTTACATCTCGTAATTCTGACGTTCTGAGTTTACATCTCGCAATTCTGACGTTCTGAGTTTACATCTCGCAATTCTGACGGTCTGAGTTTACATCTCGCAATTCTGACGGTCTGAGTTTACATGTCGCAATTCTGAGTTTACATCTCGCAATTTACGGTCTGAGTTTACATGTCGCAATTCTGAGTTTACATGTCGCAATTCTGAGTTTACATCTCGCAATTCTGAGTTTACATGTCGCAATTCTGACGTCTGAGTTTACATCTCGCAATTCTGAGTTTACATCTCACAATTCTGACGGTCTGAGATTACATCTCGCAATTCTGAGGTTCTGAGTTTACATCTCGTAATTCTGAGTTTACATCTCGCAATTCTGACGTTCTGAGTTTACATCTCGCAATTCTGACGGTCTGAGTTTACATCTCGCAATTCTGACGGTCTGAGTTTACATCTCGCAATTCTGACGGTCTGAGTTTACATGTCGCAATTCTGAGTTTACATCTCTAATTCTGACGGTCTGAGTTTACATGTCGCAATTCTGAGTTTACATGTCGCAATTCTGAGTTTACATGTCGCAATTCTGAGTTTACATGTCGCAATTCTGAGTTTACATGTCGCAATTCTGAGTTTACATCTCGCAATTCTGACGGTCTGAGTTTACATGTCGCAATTCTGAGTTTACATCACGTAATTCTGAGTTTATATCTCGCAATTCTGACGGTCTGAGATTACATCTCGTAATTCTGAGTTTATATCTCGCAATTCTGACGGTCTGAGATTACATCTCGCAATTCTGAGTTTACATCTCGCAATTCTGACGGTCTGAGTTTACATGTCGCAATTCTGAGTTTACATCTCGCAATTCTGAGTTTACATGTCGCAATTCTGAGTTTACATGTCGCAATTCTGAGTTTACATGTCGCAATTCTGAGTTTACATCACGTAATTCTGAGTTTATATCTCGCAATTCTGACGGTCTGAGATTACATCTCGCAATTCTGAGTTTACATCTCGCAATTCTGAGGTTCTGAGTTTACATCTTGCAATTCTGAGTTTACATCTCGCAATTCTGACGTTCTGAGTTTACATCTCGCAATTCTGAGTTTACATCTCGCAATTCTGAGTTTACATGTCGCAATTCTGACGTTCTGAGTTTACATGTCGCAATTCTGACGGTCTGAGTTTACATCTCGCAATTCTGAGTTTACATCTCACAATTCTGACGGTCTGAGATTACATCTCGCAATTCTGAGTTTACATCTCGCAATTCTGAGGTTCTGAGTTTACATCTCGTAATTCTGAGTTTACATCTCGCAATTCTGACGTTCTGAGTTTACATCTCGCAATTCTGACGGTCTGAGTTTACATCTCGCAATTCTGACGGTCTGAGTTTACATGTCGCAATTCTGAGTTTACATCTCGCAATTCTGACGGTCTGAGTTTACATCTCGCAATTCTGACGGTCTGAGTTTACATGTCGCAATTCTGAGTTTACATGTCGCAATTCTGAGTTTACATGTCGCAATTCTGAGTTTACATGTCGCAATTCTGAGTTTACATGTCGCAATTCTGAGTTTACATCTCGCAATTCTGACGGTCTGAGTTTACATGTCGCAATTCTGAGTTTACATCTCGCAATTCTGAGTTTACATGTCGCAATTCTGAGTTTACATCACGTAATTCTGAGTTTATATCTCGCAATTCTGACGGTCTGAGATTACATCTCGCAATTCTGAGTTTACATCTCGCAATTCTGACGGTCTGAGTTTACATGTCGCAATTCTGAGTTTACATCTCGCAATTCTGAGTTTACATGTCGCAATTCTGAGTTTATATCTCGCAATTCTGACGGTCTGAGTTTACATCACGTAATTCTGAGTTTACATCTCGCAATTCTGACGGTCTGAGATTACATCTCGCAATTCTGAGTTTACATCTCGCAATTCTGAGGTTCTGAGTTTACATCTTGCAATTCTGAGTTTACATCTCGCAATTCTGACGTTCTGAGTTTACATCTCGCAATTCTGAGTTTACATCTCGCAATTCTGAGTTTACATCTCGCAATTCTGAGTTTACATCTCGTTTGAGTTTACATCTCGCAATTCTGAGTTTACATGTCGCAATTCTGAGTTTATATCTCGCAATTCTGACGGTCTGAGTTTACATCACGTAATTCTGAGTTTACATCTCGCAATTCTGACGGTCTGAGATTACATCTCGCAATTCTGAGTTTACATCTCGCAATTCTGAGGTTCTGAGTTTACATCTTGCAATTCTGAGTTTACATCTCGCAATTCTGACGTTCTGAGTTTACATCTCGCAATTCTGAGTTTACATCTCGCAATTCTGAGTTTACATCTCGCAATTCTGAGTTTACATCTCGCAATTCTGAGTTTACATCTCGCAATTCTGAGTTTACATCTCGCAATTCTGAGTTTACATCACGTAATTCTGAGTTTATATCTCGCAATTCTGACAGTCTGAGATTACATCTCGTAATTCTGAGTTTATATCTCGCAATTCTGACGTTCTGAGTTTACATGTCGCAATTCTGACGTTCTGAGTTTACATGTCGCAATTCTGAGGTTCTGAGATTACATCTCGCAATTCTGAGTTTACATCTCGCAATTCTGAGTTTA
Source organism: Paracanthobrama guichenoti (assembly GCA_018749465.1). Classification (NCBI taxonomy): domain Eukaryota; kingdom Metazoa; phylum Chordata; class Actinopteri; order Cypriniformes; family Gobionidae; genus Paracanthobrama; species Paracanthobrama guichenoti. Next base: position 22,275,233 of record CM031949.1, on the reverse strand, counting down.
CATCTCGCAATTCTGACGTTCTGAGTTTACATCTCGCAATTCTGACGTTCTGAGTTTACATCTCGCAATTCTGACGGTCTGAGTTTACATCTTGCAATTCTGAGTTTATATCTCGCAATTCTGAGTTTACATGTCGCAATTCTGACGGTCTGAGATTACATCTCGCAATTCTGAGTTTATATCTCGCAATTCTGAGTTTACATGTCGCAATTCTGACGTTCTGAGTTTACATCTCGCAATTCTGAGTTTACATCTCGCAATTCTGACGTTCTGAGTTTACATCTCGCAATTCTGAGTTTATATCTCGCAATTCTGAGTTTACATGTCGCAATTCTGACGGTCTGAGATTACATCTCGCAATTCTGAGTTTACATCTCGCAATTCTGAGTTTACATGTCGCAATTCTGACGGTCTGAGTTTACATCTTGCAATTCTGACGTTCTGGGTTTACATCTCGCAATTCTGATGGTCTGAGATTACATCTCGTAATTCTGAGTTTATATCTCGCAATTCTGAGTTTACATCTCGCAATTCTGAGTTTACATGTCGCAATTCTGACGTTCTGAGTTTACATCACGTAATTCTGAGTTTATATCTCGCAATTCTGACGGTCTGAGATTACATCTCGTAATTCTGAGTTTATATCTCGCAATTCTGACGTTCTGAGTTTACATCTCGCAATTCTGAGTTTACATCTCGCAATTCTGAGTTTACATCACGTAATTCTGAGTTTACATCACGTAATTCTGAGTTTACATCTCGCAATTCTGACGTTCTGAGTTTACATCTCGCAATTCTGAGTTTACATCTCGCACTCTGAGTTTACATCTCGCAATTCTGAGTTTACATCTCGCAATTCTGAGTTTACATCTCGCAATTCTGAGTTTACATCCCGCAATTCTGACGGTCTGAGTTTACATCACGTAATTCTGAGTTTATATCTCGCAATTCTGAGTTTACATCTCGCAATTCTGACGTTCTGAGTTTACATCTCACAATTCTGAGTTTACATCTCGCAATTCTGAGTTTACATCTCGCAATTCTGACGTTCTGAGTTTACATCTCGCAATTCTGACGTTCTGGGTTTACATCTCGCAATTCTGATGGTCTGAGTTTACATCTCGCAATTCTGACGTTCTGGGTTTACATCTCGCAATTCTGATGGTCTGAGATTACATCTCGTAATTCTGAGTTTATATCTCGCAATTCTGAGTTTACATCTCGCAATTCTGAGTTTACATGTCGCAATTCTGACGTTCTGAGTTTACATCACGTAATTCTGAGTTTATATCTCGCAATTCTGACGGTCTGAGATTACATCTCGTAATTCTGAGTTTATATCTCGCAATTCTGACGTTCTGAGTTTACATCTCGCAATTCTGAGTTTACATCTCGCAATTCTGAGTTTACATCTCGCAATTCTGACGTTCTGAGTTTACATCTCGCAATTCTGAGTTTACATCTCGCAATTCTGAGTTTACATCTCGCAATTCTGAGTTTACATCTCGCAATTCTGAGTTTACATCCCGCAATTCTGAGTTTACATCCCGCAATTCTGACGGTCTGAGTTTACATCACGTAATTCTGAGTTTATATCTCGCAATTCTGAGTTTACATCTCGCAATTCTGACGTTCTGAGTTTACATCTCACAATTCTGAGTTTACATCTCGCAATTCTGAGTTTACATCTCGCAATTCTGACGTTCTGAGTTTACATCTCGCAATTCTGACGTTCTGAGTTTACATAACGTAATTATGAGTTTACATCTCGCAATTCTGAGTTTACATGTCGCAATTCTGACGTTCTGAGTTTACATCACGTAATTCTGAGTTTATATCTCGCAATTCTGACGGTCTGAGATTACATCTCGTAATTCTGAGTTTATATCTCGCAATTCTGACGTTCTGAGTTTACATCTCGCAATTCTGACGTTCTGAGTTTACATCTCGCAATTCTGAGTTTACATCTCGTAATCTTGAGTTTATATCACGTAATTCTGAGTTTACATCTCGCAATTCTGACGTTCTGAGTTTACATCTCGCAATTCTGACGTTCTAAGTTTACATCTCGTAATTCTGAGTTTACATCTCACAATTCTGACGTTCTAAGTTTACATCTCGCAATTCTGAGTTTACATGTCGCAATTCTGAGATTACATCTCGCAATTCTGAGTTTACATCTCGCAATTCTGACGTTCTGAGTTTACATCTCGCAATTCTGAGTTTACATCTCGCAATTCTGACGTTCTGGGTTTACATCTCGCAATTCTGACGTTCTGAGTTTACATCTCGCAATTCTGACGTTCTGAGTTTATACAGTATTGTTCAAAATAATAGCAGTACAATGTGACTAACCAGAATAATCAAGGTTTTTAGTATATTTTTTATTGTTACGTGGCAAACAAGTTACCAGTAGGTGCAGTAGATTCTCAGAAAACAAACAAGACCCAGCATTCATGATATGCACCCTCTTAAGGCTGTGCAATTGGGCAATTAGTTGAAAGGGGTGTGTTCAAAAAAATAGCAGTGTGGCATTCAATCACTGAGGTCATCAATTTTGTGAAGAAACAGAAGAAACAGGTGTGAATCAGGTGGCCCCTATTTAAGGATGAAGCCAACACTTGCTAAACATGCATTTGAAAGCCTGAGGAAAATGGGTCGTTCAAGACATTGTTCAGAAGAACAGCGTACTTTGATTAAAAAGTTGATTGGAGAGGGGAAAACCTATAAAGAGGTGAAAAACTTATAGGCTGTTCACATCTCGCAATTCTGAGTTCGCATCACGCAATTCTGAGTTCGCATCTTGCAATTCTGAGTCTTGCATCTCGCAATTCTGATGTTCTGAGTTTACATCTCGCAATTCTGACCTTGCAACTTTTGATCTTTTGCGATTGAGAAAGATAAGCAGCGATTACCCTGTTATTCTATGGCGTAAACAAGCTTCCATATGAAGTGCTGACCGCACAAACACATCATCTCACCCGGGTCGGCCGGCAGGTACTGGAAGTCCATGGGCTCGCTAACCTCGCGGTCGGACGGCCGGCGGAGCTGCATTTTCACCCGCACCGGCTCCGTCAGGTTGGTGTCGTGGTACGGCGGCGTGCGAAACACAATGGCCACCTGCCGGTGCACATCCGCCTGCGAAAACGAGCCTTTACTTTCCCACGAGTCCCGGAAAAACCGCACCTCAATGTCCTCTGAGGGGAAGAACACGGGAAGAGCATTATGTCTAATACTGTATCAGTGCCGTTCACAATGACTGCACCGGGAGTGTAACACACACCTTTCTGCACTTTGTCACACAGTAGGAAGATCTCGTCTCCTCCGCGGCAGCTTCCCGAGTTTCTGTTGACGCGACAGATCTTGAGCTCGGCGGTGTTTGGAGCTCCTGAGGGTGACGAGACACAGGACAGAACGCTCATGCTTACACAGCGCTGATCATATTCACATGCACGGTCAGCGGCGTCCACTCACGGTTGTCGTAGATGGGCTGAGATACCACGGGCTCCAGCGGGAACAGCTCTCCGCTCGGCAGAGTGATGGACACCTGGAAACACAGGCGCACCGCGTTCAGGTCGAACTCCTCCTCCCAGATCTTGGCTTCAGGAACTACAAACAAACACGATAATAATATAAATGCTTCTTGAGCATCAGATCCTCATATGAGAATGGTTAGTGAAGGATCATGTGACACTGAAGACTGGAGTAATGATGATAAATTCAGCTTTGATCACAGGAATAAATCACACTTTACTATACACCGATCAGGCATAATGTGTGTGTGTGTGTGTGTGTGTGTTCGTGTTCATGTTCTGACATTTGACTGGTCCTCACTAGTTAAAAAGGCTTATAAATCGGCCAAAACATGTTTTTATTTAAATCTATTGTTTGCACAAGTTTTTGGGATGCAGGGGTGGACTGGCCATCGTTTTCCCGGTCGGCCGCTGGACAAAGTGTGCCGGCCCGTTGCTATGTAAATATAAATGAAGAATGAAGTAAATTTACGTAGCCTAGTCTATATCCTTCCGTCAGCCCAGATGAACGGCCCGCGCAGCCCACGTGAGGGAAAAACTCTAATCCATTTAGCCCGATCAGTCTCAGTGGTGCGACGCGCTCGTCAGTGTCAGCATGTTTGAGATATCCAATCAGATCGAAGCAGGTGGGATTTACTGTCCACAGAAACCGAGCAGCGCGCCACTTGAATGCGAGCCGACTCAGCCGAGGGAAGATAAACAGCTGAGCTTGAGGAGGCAATACAGCAATATTTCTCGACTGTTCACGGTTCAAAAGTTAAACAATGCACATTAATTTCCAGGGATGCAAACTTGGCCTACGGCTGTCCTCAGATTGTAATGCCATGTACGTTACTCGACACACGGTGCACACGCAGTTTTCAGCATCAGAGGGAATGCTCGTGTTTCCAGGCTTTCTTCAGTAATATCAGTCATTTGAAAATGAGTCATAAAACTCAAAATATTGCTTTCACTAAAACATGGCAAAACTGGCAACTTTCATATTCAAGTAGCCTATCCCGTGAAGGAACGCGTCATACATTCAAATTAATATAGGCTATAATTCACTAGTTAGTTCACATGCATTATTTTACTCACTAGCAATGACAGTTTGAAATAATTAAGACGTTTAAATGTTTTTGAAAGGAAAGGGCTGAATTTATTTGATTAAAAATACAGTGAAAACACAATATTAAGAAATATTAATACAGTTTCTAATAGCTGTTGTGAATATATAGTGAAGTGTGATTTATTCCTGTGATCAAAGCTGAATTTCAAGTCAAAGGTCAAAGTCAGCTTTATTGTCAATTCTGCCATACGTACAGTACATACATACAGAGAATTGAAATTCTGTGACTCTCAGACCCGAGGTGCCTAACAACAACAAAACAATAACAACAAAAGTTTAACAGTAATAACAACAGAAGAAAGATTAAAAAAAGATGGATAAAGTGAATTATAAAGGTAAAGTGGCGATGGCAAATAGTGCAAACAATAGTAACAATAGTGCAATTTCAGATTTAAGTCAGTGCAGGTATAAAATAAAATTATAAGAGTGTGTGCAAAAAAAGAGTCTGTAAGAGGGGAGACCAATTCCTCACAGAGACAATATATGAGGTAGATGAAGATGAAGGGAGGAGAACTGGGGGTGATTCCCAGATCAGGTGCGTGGGGCAGAAGAGGGGAGGGTCGGCAGAAGAGGGAGGGAGTTCAATGCCCTGACAGCTTGGGGAATGAAGCTGTCCTTCAGTCTGCTGGTCCTTGCTTGGAGACTGCGAAGCCTCCTCCCTGATGGCAGCAGACTGAAGAGGCTGTCGATGGGTGGATGGGGTCTCTCGCAATGATGAGGGCTTTGCGGGAGAGGCGGGAGTTATAAATGTCCTGGAGGGGTGGGAGAGAGACACCAACGATCTTCTCAGCTGCTCTCACGGTGCGCTGAAGTGCTTTACGGCAGGATGCGTTGCAGGCGCATCATCATTATCATCATTACTCCAGTCTTCAGCGTCACATGATCCTTCACTGATCATTCTCAGATGATGTATTGTTCATTTAAAAAAACTTCAATAGGCTATAATTTTTAAACTTGAATTAAATAATTGGAGCTGTATTCCATAATAACAAATAACCACTAGAAAGGCACCATAAAACGGTCCACACTCCGCACTAACTCTCAGACCACAGCATTGCTTTATATGGACTGATTCTATGGCAGGTATTGAACTTTAGTGATATTAAACCTCACTGTATGGAAAAGATTTCAAAATGTGTGTATGTGTGTGTGTGTGTGTGTGTACATCAGTCACTTACTATTAAAGGGGTTGTTTTGTGTCTGCAGTCGGCAGGAAACTGCGTCTCCCACATCCTTCTTCTTCACGCACTGAATACCCAGATTCTGGAAACTGAAACAGAGAAAGAGTGGGCAGAGCTGTGACACACGGATCAGAGACGCCTGGGAAACCGTTCAGCCACGAGATGGAGCTTCCTATGAAAACACACGCTTCTCTGAAGGGAAACAGGAAGTGACAGACTCAAACTGAAAAAACAAACACACACACACACACACACACACACACACGCCTGCCCAGAGCATCTGCAGGGTTCACAACATCACCGCTGAGGCTTTAAGGACAAAATAAAACAATATAAAATGCATAAATCTGCTGTGAGTGAGGGCTGTTTCTATGGTAACATCCTGAACTAAAATGATGCGATTTAAACAACTTTACAGTTCAAATAATAACAAAAACTAAGTTTTATATGAGCAATATCACACTCGTAGCTGTGCGTTATGACTGTACATCAGCATGGCTGTGGGTGATCACTCTCACACACACACACACACACACACACACACACACACACACTCTCACACTCACACACACACTCACTCTCACTCTCTCACACACTCGTATTCTCTCACACACTCGTATTCTCTCACACACTCGTATTCTCTCACACACTCGTATTCTCACTCTCACACTCACTCTCTCTCTCACACTCTCTCACACTCACTCTCTCTCACACTCACTCTCTCTCACACTCACTCTCTCTCACACTCACTCTCTCTCACACTCACTCTCACACTCACACTCTCTCACACTCACACTCACACTCACTCACTCTCTCACCACTCACTCACACTCACTCACTCACACTCACTCTCACTCACTCACTCACTCTCTCTCTCACTCACTCACTCCTCTCTCACTCTCACTCTCTCTCTCACTCACTCTCTCACTCACTCACTCACTCTCACTCTCACACTCTCACACTCACTCTCACTCACTCACACACACTCACCTCACTCTCACTCACTCACTCACACTCTCACACTCACACTCACTCTCACACTCACTCACACTCACTCACTCTCACACTCACTCTAACACTCACTCTAACACTCACACACTCACTCACACACTCACTTCACACACACTCACACACACACACTCACTCACACTCACTCACACTCCACCACACTCACTCTCACACTCACTCTCACACTCACTCTAACACTCACTCTAACACTCACTCTAACACTCACTCTAACACTCACTCTAACACTCACTCTAACACACACTCACTCACACACTCACTCACACTCTCACTCACTCACACACTCACTCACACACTCACTCACTCACTCACTCACTCACTCACTCACACACTCACTCACACACACACACTCACTCACACCACACACTCACACACTCACTCACACACTCACTCACACACTCACTCACACACACACACTCACACACACACACACACCTGTGTATCCGCCGCTCCTGTAAGTCGGCCTCATAATATCCGTGTTTGCAGTCTTTGCCCACCAGCTCGTGTGGGTGTGGCTTGTATGGCTGGTTCTTGGTTACCAAGGAGATGCGCACTCTCAGCGGCCCGCTGTAGTTGTGAACCTATGAAAAGAGCCGCACAGCGTCACGTGACCCGTGTCCATGCGGTGTCGTACATCACACTGGATGTGCGTTTGTGTGTCTGTGCAGGCCGCGGGGCTCACCTTGATGGCGGGGTGTGTTTTCGTGGTGTCGTTGCTCTTCTCTCCGGGGATGCTCCCGGCGGATCGGCCCTCACACTTATAGCGGAAGCGCATCCCTCGTGCTTTGGGCTGCTCGATGATCTCCATGTACGGAGGGCCTGCAGGGACACACGGGACTGATGAGCTGAACCTCAGTCCAGCACAAGAGCTCAAGCGTTTCCATCCAAAGGTCAAAACGTTCAGTTTAACTTTAGCTTATAAATTATATATCGATACTTCAAATGCTGCAAAAAATCTGTTTGGAAACTATTTTTGTTGAGAGGAAGCAAATAAACATGGCGTCACATGACAGAGTTAGCGCCACATGCTCAGCGTTTCTCTAAGACATTTCAAGTAGTTTTAGCGGCATCTAGTGGTGAGGTTGTGAACTGCACCCCCCTTCCCTTCTGAAGCACAGAGAAGCTACGGTGGCCGTCACAGGACATTGTCTGAGACAGCAGAGAGTAGCTAGCAGTTTGTCCCTGTAGGGCTACCGTAGAAACATGGCGGCGGCTTCACTGTGAGGGACCCGCGGTGTGTGTAGATAGAAACGGCTCATTCTAAGCTAATAAACACAGAACGCTCTTTATACTCCACTGAAAACAGAGTTATGGATATTATATTGCATTTCTGGTCAACAGATCCTCATGAATACTACACACTGCACCTTTAACGTGATGTACCAAACTAAAACTGAAATAAAAACTATAGACATTTTTTTTTTTTATTATAAAAATTAAAAATAAAAGACAAAACAGCAGAATTACTAAAGCTTAATAGCACTAGTATAGCGTGTTTTCTATATAAATGCAGAAACAGTAACGCCCCTAAAGTGCG
>CM031949.1:22259348-22261848 GCA_018749465.1 Paracanthobrama guichenoti | reverse complement strand
TGTGTGTGTGTGTGTGTGTGTGTGTGTGTGTGTGTGTGTGTGTGTGTGTGTGTGTGTGAGAGAGCGTGAGAGAGCGAGAGAGAGCGAGAGAGAGACAGAGTGTGTGTGTGTGTGAGTGAGAGAGCGAGAGAGACAGAGAGAGAGAGAGACAGTGTGTGTGTGTGTGAGAGAGACAGAGAGAGAGAGAGAGAGAGAGAGAGAGAGAGAGAGAGAGAGAGAGAGAGAGAGAGAGACAGAGAGAGAGAGAGAGAGAGAGAGAGACAGAGAGAGAGAGAGAGAGAGAGAGAGAGAGAGTGTGTGTGTGAGAGAGAGAGACAGAGAGAGAGAGAGAGAGAGAGACAGAGAGAGAGAGAGACAGAGAGAGACAGAGAGAGAGAGAGAGAGAGAGAGAGAGAGAGAGAGAGAGAGAGAGAGAGAGAGAGAGAGAGAGAGAGAGAGAGAGAGAGAGAGAGAGAGAGAGAGAGAGAGAGAGAGAGAGAGAGAGAGAGAGAGAGAGAGAGAGAGAGACAGAGAGGGAGAGAGAGAGAGAGAGAGAGAGAGACAGAGAGAGAGAGAGAGAGAGAGAGAGAGAGAGAGAGAGTGTGTGAGTAGAGAGAGAGAGAGAGAGAGAGAGAGAGAGAGAGAGAGAGACAGACAGAGAGGGAGAGAGAGAGAGAGAGAGAGAGAGATACACATTACATTAGTGACACTGAGCACAACAGAACATAACTTGTCATACGAGTCAAACATGCCTAGACGACACAAAGCCGGCCAATCAGAGAACACATGTAGGTGGTTGTGTGTTTGCTCTTCAGGGAACTAAAGGTGAAGTGGTGAAATAACCTGCTACTGGTGATAACGTGAAAAATTAATTTAAAAATGTTATATGACTTCGATTTGACATTGTTATGCATGGGGAAAAGAGGCAAGAAGAAAGGTGAACAAGTTTGGCTTGACAGCATGTCTCCCAGCGCATCCGACACAGGCGTTCAGCATCAGCCGCGAGGACTGAATCTCCAGACACCGAATCACAATGGTGACACGTCCAAATTTTGACAATGAGGTTGTTGATGCATCCCTCTCGGATACTCCTCAGAAGCCAGCTGCAAAACAAACCGAACGCGCGGAATCTAGTGGGAGCGGGAGCGCGAGTGATGTGCTGGTGGCTATTCGTGACCTTGCTTCAAAACACTCCAGAAGAGTTCGGTGACTGAAACTACCACAACTTCCAAACAAATCAGAAGTCTGACAGCGACGGTACAGCAGCTTACTTCGGATGCTAAGGAGGCTCTCAGTCATCCGGAGTCTGAAAGAGGAAAATAAAATCACAGGAGTCCAGGCGTTACAGTTGCCGTTGGTTGCCGGCGCTGCGGAAAAAGACAGCGAGGATGTCCGAAACGTGGTCCTCAACATTGTAGGGAAGATTGCTCCTGGAGTCAGAAATGGGTCGATGCCGTTCATCATCTGGGTCTGAAGCGGGCGGATGGAAAGGCCAGATCTTTCATAAAGCATTCGACTCCACAGAACACGCTTTCTTTTCCGTGTTATTCGGATTTGGTAAATCATTCATAGATACTGTACCATGTTTTATAGCGGTATTAACAGCTCAGTGATCGCTGACACGTCCAAAAGGTTTGACCTCTATCGGGAGTCAGACAAGGCTGTCCAATCTTTTAGCCACAGAATTGCTTTGTCTAAGGATTAACCAAAATGAAAATTTGATAGGAATTTTAAACTGCACAGCTAGCCGCCGACACCACATTACTCTCGGAAGATAAAACACTTACTTGTAATTCCAGAGGTGAAGGCAGCCTCTTTTGGACTTTGCCGATGCTATAAACACCTTTAAAGTAAACTGGCAGGAAAGATGCCTTATGGACACAGCTCTGTCTTTCCCTGTGAAGTTACCCATTTCCTTATCTAATTTTCAAAACTGTGTTTTGTCCATAGCTCACCATGTGAGTTCCCAGCATGCTTTGCATATGGCTAAATCAAGAGAGAGTAAATGTTGTTATCTGATATGTTTTATGTATCTTCGAGCAAGATGAGAAAGAGGGAGACTTGATTGTGTTTAATATTCAATTATGTTGGAACTATTAGAATTTAAATGACAGTGGGTTTCCACTGTGGAGAAGAGAGGGCTCTACAGCTAATGGCATGACGAGCTTTTAATGCTTAGCATTTAAGATGCTAATGTGTGCTATTGCTAGCTAAACGTTTGTCAACTAGCTAGTGCAGTATTATAATGCAGCTGTGTAACATTAAAATATATGAAGTTGAAGTCTGAATCATGTCAGGGAGCCACATAAAACTCCCTCTGAGACCACTTAAGTGACATCCCATGAGGCTTAAGTTACATGAACAAATTATGTTTGTTTAACTTGATTCATGTGGGACCGACGTACACAATTAAATCATTAAATCACTTTCTTTTTAGTGTGTTAAAAATAAGTCCCTTTTCCCCCCTAGATGGTTTAACAATAACTTTAAAATCGCATTTTATCTGTTTTTGATGATTTTG
>CM031949.1:22231848-22234348 GCA_018749465.1 Paracanthobrama guichenoti | reverse complement strand
TGTGCGTGTGCGAGTGCGAGTGCTTGTGTGTGTGTTGATCTCCTCACCGTCGAAGTCCACGGTTCCGTCTCCATTGAGGTCCAGCTCCTTCAGGATCTCCTCCAGTTCTCCCTTCTTGAGTTTCTCTCCTAACAGAGTCTTCACGGCCTCCTTCATCTCGTCCAGAGAGATCTTCCCGTCGCCATCAGTGTCGAACTGACCCCACAGACAGAAAGTACTTCAAATAGAAACTCATTCAATGCTCAAACTAAATCGTTTCATTAAATTTCCACTGTTATGCCGATGATACTCAGTTATATATTTCAGCTCAAAGATGAAATCTCTAAATTATCCAAGCGTGTGTTAAAGATACTGGATGAGCTGTAAGTTTCTCCTATTAAATTCAGATTAGACTGATGTATTAATTACTGCACCAAACACCTGCACACAGAATCTCTTAGAGTATAATCTGCACTTCTTCATCCGCTACACTTACAGACCTGGGTGTTATATTAGACAGCAACTTGTCTTTCACAAATCATATTTCATATGCTACAAAAACAGCCTTCTTCCACCTGAGAAACGTGGCTAAGCTACAGAGCATGCTATCCGTCTCTGATGCAGGAGAGTTCGTTCCTGTAGACTAGATTACTGTAATGCTTTCGCAGCTGGCTGTCCTTTATGCTCAATAAATCATCACATCTACACCTCTGTCATGCAATACCATGTGATACATTTTATTCTTCAGGATTCTTTGATGAAGTTCAAAAGAGCCGCTTTATTTGAAACTGAATCTTCTGTAACATTATAAATGTGTTTACTGTCATACTGTTATGCGTTGATGAATAATAGCCGTTTCACATTTCCGGGTTTCTCAGAGCGGAAGTCGTCACAGTTCGGTTAACTTTTATAGCAGCGAATGAGAGAATACATTAAATATATTCTTTGTGTCCCCATTTTCTCAAATAGCAAAAGAAAAACGCAACAATAGTGATTTCACAACTTTCAAAAAGAGGGAAAACATGGAGAGATGGATAACGGCAGTGAAAGAGGGAAAGATGTTGTTTTTACGGTCACTCATAGACGCTGCACAGCCTCACAGCAGCGCTAAGCTGTTTTTTGTCATTTGATGCAAAAGTAATATAATACAAACTATTAGTGTTATAAATGTTCATACAATTTTTAAAAAATGGAAATACGAAAAACGTTGCAGAATTTACGATATTGATGACCGTTAAAACGCGTCACCACAGTCTGTAGTAACTTTTGGACAGTTGTGTTATATGTGCGACTCTGACCTGACTGAAGGAGCTCTTGATCTCTTTGAGGCCGAGCATGTCCGCCGTCTCCACCATCATCCTGGGGCCCATCAACTCACAGAAGTCATCGAAATCCATCAGACCCCCGACTGAACACACACACACACACACACACACACACACACCATGTGAACTGGGACACGAGACACACACACACACACACACACACACACACACACACACACACACACAAACACACACTCACACTCACACTCACACACACACTCACACACACACACACACACACACACACACACACACACACACACACACACACACACACACACACACACACACACACACACTCACACTCACACTCACACTCACACTCACACACACACACACACACACACACACACACACACACACACACACACACACACACACACTCACACTCACACACACACTCACACTCACACTCACACACACACACACACACACACACACACACACACACACACACACACACACACACACTCACACTCACACTCACACTCACACTCACACACACACACACACACACACACACACACACACACACACACACACACACACACACACACACTCACACTCACACACACTCACACTCACACACTCACGCCTCATCTTGATCTGTTGAATGATCTCCAGCAGCTCCATCTCTGTGGGCATGTAACCCATCGTCCTCATGCACTCGGCCAGATCCTTGTAGTTCAGATATCCGTCCTGATCATAGTCAAACTCCTTGAAGGCCTCGGCCAGCTCTGGAAAAGCAGGACTCGTGTCACGCTGCTGTTGTTCAGACCTGTGGTGTGATGTTCTGATACTCACCGTCCAGCTCCGGCTGAGATAACTCTCTCTCCTGACACACACAAACAGACAGAAAGATCATGTCAGTTCATCCTCATCACCTCATGCATCAGTTGTTTTATTCTCTCAGCCTCATGGTTTCTCCAGCGTTAATCTGTGGAGAGAGGAGAAGTTTCCAGAAGAACAGCCATCTCTGCAGCTCTCCACCAATCAGGCCTGTGTGGGAGAGTGGCTAGACGGAAGCCACTCCTCAGGGAAAGGCACATGACAGCCCGCCTGGAGTTTGCCCAAAGGCTCCTGAAGGACTTTCAGACCATGAGAAACTAAACTCTCCGGTCTGAGGAAATACAGATTGAACTCTTTGGCCTGAATGGAGGAAACCAGGCACCGCTCATCCCCTGGCCAATCCCATC
>CM031949.1:22219348-22226848 GCA_018749465.1 Paracanthobrama guichenoti | reverse complement strand
TCTCTCCGAGGAGACTGCAGATACTATTCTTAACTCGAGAGCCCCCTCCACGAGGTGCCATCTCTGCCGATCATGAATCCCTCTCTCTGCCACTGGATTGAGGACTTCCTCACTGGCAGGCCTCAGGTGGTGAGAATAGGCCAGTCCACCTCCACCTCCATCTCCCTGAGTGTGGGAGCTCCACAGGGCTGTGTCCTGAGCCCCCTGCTCTACTCTCTCTACACGCATGACTGTTTGTCCACACACAGCTCCACCTCTATCATCAAATTTGCTGATGATACTGTTGTCCTGGGCCTCATTTCCAACAATGAGACGGCATACTTGGACGAGGTGGAGCATCTAACATCATGGTGCCAGGACAACTGTCTCTCTCTGAATGTTGGCAAGACCAAAGAAATGATTGTGGACTTCAGGAAGAGACAGCAACGGACATACTCCCCCCTCATGATCAGCGGGTCACCAGTAGAGAGAGTGAGCAGCTTCAAGTACCTGGGAGTAAACATCTCCGAGGACCTGACCTGGACTGCTCACATTCAGACACAGGTGAAAAAGCCAGGCAAAGACTGTACCACCTGCGCCAGCTGAGGAAATTCAGGGTTTCACCAGCTATCCTGAAAACTTTCTATTTAGGGGCGATAGAAAGTGTATTAACTCAGTGCATCACAGCGTGGTATGGGAACAGCACCAGTCATGACTGCAAAGCCCTGCAAAGAGTAGTGCGCTTATCCGAGCGTATCTCAGGGTCAGCTCTCCGTCTCTGCAGGACGTCTACACCAAACGCTGCAAAGGTAGAGCTACTAAGATCATCAAGGACTCTAATCACCCTGCAAACCCTCATTTCACGCTGCTGCCATCTGGTAGCGCTTCCAAGCCTGATGGCCAAAACTGAGAGACTCAGGAGGAGCTTCTTCCCCAGGCCATCAGACTCCTGAACTCAGTCACTTAACATCACGTGACTTCACTTCAGGATAAACATCGATACACTGACATTGCACTGCACTTTCTGTTCTCGTTGTTACTGTGTAACAACCTGTTATAAACCTGTTTGCACATTATACTCTTATACATTTGTTAACCACATATTTATAAGTCTACAGTTTACTCACTGCACAGTTTACTTCACTTATTTTATTCCACTTCTTTATTCTTATTTTTTTACTTTTTTCTTCTACTTGACTTGATTATTTATAATTCTACAGATATATATATATAGTATTTTTTTATTCTATTTCTATTATAATTTCCTCCTTGTGTTTTTAACTGTGAATTTGCACTGTCCATGGAGCGGACCTGTTTACATTTCACTGCCGGTTGTATATTCTGTATATAACTGTGTATGTGACAAATAAAACTCTTGAATCTTGAATCTTGAATCATGTACAGATGGAGGGTGCTTCTCTTGGACGTCACCCCTGGTTTCTCGTTTTCTGCAAGGGATGAGACGGCTTAGGCCTTTCCGCCCTGCATGAATTCCCTCATGGGATCTTTCTGTCGTCCTGGAGGGACTAACAGGTGATCCGTTTGAACCATTGGAGTTGGTGGCAGAAAATGTTCTGACCCTTAAAACCATTTGTAATGTAATTAATGATCAGGGAAGGAGGAGGCGGGAACCGGCGAACATTTAAAAACTTTAATCAAAAACAAACAAAATATAATGTCTAAAAACAAAACAAAACAAAACCAAAACACAATAATGGCGGCAGCCCCTCACGGCCAACTCCCGGACACACTGTCGCTCGGTCCTCAGCCCGCCGAGAGGCTCTTCCTCACGGTGCCATGCGATGGCACTGGATGCTTGGTGGACGGCTCGATCCTCCTCCGCCCCCTGGCTGCCGGCGGTGGCTCGCAGCGAGCCCCGCGCCCCCTGCTCCTCCCCTACATGGCGGACGGCAGCAGGCTTCGGCCGGTGATTCCTCCACTCCCTCTCGGACGGCAACCACCCCACCTTGGCCCAGGGGCACGGCAGCGAGTTCTCCGTCCCACCCCAATCTTCACTTGCTCCAGCACCACTGCCTCGGGCAGCCACTTGCGGTCTTCCTTGAAGCGAGGGCTCTCCGACAGCATGTCCCTCCTTCCTCCCGGGTTTCGGCACCAATGTAACGCAATGAACGATCAGGGAAGAAGGAGGTGGGAACCGGCAAACATTTAAAAACTTTAATCAAAAATAAACAAACAAAATATATAATGTCGGCGGCAGCCCCTCACGGACGACTGCCGCCTAAAAACAAAACAAAAGAAAAACACAATAACGGTGGCAGCCCCTCATGGACGACTGCCGCTGGAGGCTTTTTCCCTTCCTGGAAAAAGGTTGGGAGTGATGTGCGACCCCCTGGTCTTTGCCCGGTGTTGGCGTTGAAGATCTATATCGACCGTACATCCCAGTGCTGTAGATCAGAACAGTTATTTGTGTGCTTTGGCAGTAAAAACAGAGGAGCTGCCGTCACCAAGCAGAGAATGTCTCATTGTGTGGTTGAGGCTATTTCGGCGGCCTATGAGGCGTGTGGGCTCACTTCGCCTTTAGGAGTACACGCTCATTCGACCCGAGGAATGGCGTCTCCCCAGGCTCTCTTTAAGGGCTCTTCTTTGGAAGATATTTGTGTTGCGGCAGGTTGGTCCTCTCCTAACACCTCTTCTAACACCTTTGTCAAGTTCTACTATCTGGACGTGAAGATGGCTCCTGGCTCCCAGGGTTTATCTGCTTGAGCGGACACTTTCCACGGGGATCTCCCAGCTACTCTCAGGTATGTGAAGGCGTTATGGTATTTCCTTCCCATAGCGATGGTTTGCAGCGTTGAGTGAACCTATAAAAGGGAACATC
Organism: Paracanthobrama guichenoti; assembly: GCA_018749465.1. NCBI lineage: Eukaryota > Metazoa > Chordata > Actinopteri > Cypriniformes > Gobionidae > Paracanthobrama > Paracanthobrama guichenoti. Next base: position 22,224,030 of record CM031949.1, on the reverse strand, counting down.
TCAGTTACATATGTAACCTTGGCTCCCTGAGTAGGAAACAAGACGCTGCGATTCCGGCCATTCCCTTATCTTCGAGTAGTAGCTTCCTTCGTCTTGTAAATCTGATGAGATGACGCCTAGCTCGCTGATATAAGCATAAGTGACAGAGAGTGATCTTAAGGCGGCGCTAAGCGTCACTAGCCAATCAGTTGGCGTGATGGTATAAGGGCTTCAGACATTCGTCACAACGAAGGCCTTCCATAGCAACGGTTCGCAGCATCTCGTTCCCTACTCACGGAACCAAGGTTACATACATAACCGAGATGTTTTTCAGCACTGGGTCGGTACTTCCACCTACGTCACGCGTGACCTTTCCGGTGTGATGGCGTCATACGCTGTGAAGAAGAACAAATGAGCTTCTGTTTATGTTCCCTCATCAATGGATCAATTAATCTCCTGTTATCACTGTAAAGCTGCTTTGAAACTATCTGTGAAAGCACTATATAAATGAAGGTGACTTGACATGAGGGACAGAAAGCGCTCTGATTTTATCAAAAGGATCTTCATTTGTGTTCCAAAGATGAATGTAAGTCTTACAGGTTTGGAACAACATGAGGATGAGTAATTAATGACAGAATTTTCATTTTGGGTGACCCAACCCTTTAACCCCTCTGTCTTTCTGTCTCTCAGTGTCGTTCAGTGTTGTGGTTCCTGGTGATCAGATAGTGGCTCATGTCGGGTCCACAGTCACTCTGCCCTGCTGGATCTCTCCTCCGGAGAACGCTGAAGCTCTGGAGATCCGCTGGTACCGTCATGACCAGTTCAGCAACCCTGTTCTCTTCTATCAGCATGGGAAGATCCAGGACGTCCAGGAGGAATCGTACAGGAACCGAAGCTCACTGACTCTGCGCTCAGATCAGTCTGGAGGACTGAAGGATGGAGACGTCTCTCTATGGCTGGAGAAACTCAGGATTCAGGATGAAGGCTCGTTTCACTGTTATGTGAGTGGGGATAGTGCACATGACAGCAGTAAAGTGGTTCTCAAAATCATTGGTGAGTCAAAATTCATTATGTTTTTTATGGATCTACACCTCATTAAAGGAATAGTTCACCTACAGAAATGACTAATTCATCAAATCAAATGTGAATGCCATTTTTAAGGTTAATTATTATTATTGATTTATATATTTTGCCCCATAATTTAAATTCATAAGGACTTTCATCCTCAGATCCACCAGACTCATCAGATCCATGGAAGGCTCTTTTCTTCACCCTTCTCATGTGTGATCTTCTGGGTTTGGTTGGGCTGATCCTGTACAAATACAGACACAAACTAACAGGTACAATTTAATTTCATCTTCAAATGTTTTTTATGCAGGTATTTTATGCTTATGTTGTCACATAACATATAAAAGCTCATGAAGACAGGAAACTCACAGAATTCACAAACATGTAGTCTCATAGACGAAGACGGACAAACACTGAGGGAGAACTGAAGGCTTAAATACACAGCGATTGGGGTGATTAACAAGGTACAGGTGAAAGACATGACTAATCAGACTGACTGGGGAAAACTAGGACACAGGAACTCAATGAAAACACAATGAACACAACAGACATGTGACAGTAGCCCCCCTCCCGGTAGGTGTGTCTTCGCTCCATAAATGGGCTCTGAGGAGGGAGGGAGGGGGCTCTGGAGGACGAGGAAAGAAAGAGAATAAACATAGTCCAATGCAATGAAAAATTGTCCAAGGAGGAGTGGACGGTAGGAGGAGCCAGTGAGGACCCAGGAGCAGGAGATGCCAGGTGTAACACCAGGGACCAGCCAGGAAGAGGCCCCAGGGCGGGTCGGAGGCGGTGGAGCCATGGTTTTGCAGAATCGATGGAATACACCCTGGACGACTGTCGAGGATACCGCCACCAATGATGGAGCCACTGGAGGAGCTGCTGGGTCGACGAGCCCACGTGAGCCCGGAGGTCCAGGAGACTGAGGTGGAGCCGCGGCGACGAGTATTTGAGGTAGAGGCGGATGACCGCGAGGACGGAGGTGGAGCTTGGGGGAAGGCGAGGCCAGATGGGGCCGAAGGTGCCGGCAGGTCAACGGCTGACCAAGGCGAAGCCACAGAGGCAAGGGAGCCCGGAGAAGCCATATGGCCGAAGGTTTCCGGTGGAGCCAAGGGAGGGAGGAGCCATGGCGTAGCCGAAGTGTCGATGGGCTGGTGGAGTGCAGGGCACAGAGACTGGCAGTGACAACAGGGGATCCTCAGCACCGGATGGAGCTGGTGGACTGAGGACATGGAGCGGGTCCACACAGCATGTGCGTGAAGCAGAGGGGCTGAAGGACAGCAGTGAAGGCAGGGCTGAGGAACTGGCTGAGGGAGGCTGGGCGGGACTTCTGGAGATGAAGGAGACATGACGAATTAGACTGACTGGGGAAAACTAGGACACAGGAACTCAATGAGCAGACATGTGACATATGTGTTTATGTGTTTTATATGTTTGATGCATTCTTTTTTCTTTCAGGGAAGAAAACAGCTAAAAAAGGTAATTACACTACACACATTATCCAAAACACAAATGAAGCAGCTTAACAGCTAAATTTATTGTGGTTTACAAATTCTGGAGGATTTGTGGAAACTATTAATTAAATGTTCAAAATGAAATGTTCTCTTATTTTAGATTGTGACGATGAATCTCCAGACAGACCAACAAAAGAAGGTATCTGAAGAAGATTAATCATTAATATTAATATCTGAAGCGATCCACTAAACATCACATAAATGCTCATGTGCATGTCATAGCCAAAGTATAACTTTAATCTGGGAAATTGACAATGTAGAATTATAGTAAAATAATTTGTGTCCCACCACACAGAACTGAAGAAAGACACAGGTTATGTATAGGTTATAACATAGGTTATGATGACATCTCAGTTATATGCTGTTCTGCTTCGCTCCACTCTCAGACTGATTACAGACAAAAAAGGTAAACAAATAAATAAATAAACAAACAATAATATTAATAACACTGCTGCCTAGTCCTGTTCCTGAAGATCTGCCTTCCTGCAAAGTTCCTCTCCTGCCCTGATCTAATCCTCCTTCATGAACACTGGATCATTCATACGGTGTGTGTATGTACGGTGTGTGTGTGTACAGTGTGTGTACGGTGTGTGTACGGTGTACGGTGTGTGTACGGTGTGTGTGTGTGTGTGTGTGTGTGTGTACGGTGTGTGTGTCTACGGTGTGTGTGTGTACGGTGTGTGTACAGTGTGTGTACGGTGTACGGTGTGTGTGTGTGTGTGTACGGTGTGAGTACGGTGCAGTACGTGTGTGTGTGTGTGTGTGTGTGTGCGTGTGTGTGTCTACGGTGTGTGTGTGTGTGTACGGTGTGTGTGTGTACAGTGTGTGTGTGTGTGTACGGTGTGTGTGTGTACGGTGTGTGTACAGTGTGTGTGTGTACGGTGTGTGTGTGTGTGTGTACGGTGTGTGTGTCTACGGTGTGTGTGTGTGTACAGTGTGTGTGTGTACGGTGTGTGTGTGTGTGTGTACAGTGTGTGTGTCTACGTGTGTGTGTGTGTGTACGGTGTGTGTGTGTGCGTGTGTGTGTACAGTGTGTGTGTGTACGGTGTGTGTGTATGGTGTGTGTACAGTGTGTGTGTGTGTGTGTGTGTGTGTGTATGTGTATGGTGTGTGTACAGTGTGTGTGTGTGTGTACGGTGTGTGTGTGTGTGTGTGTGTGCAGTGTGTGTGTAGTGTGTGTACGGTGTGTGTGTGTACAGTGTGTGTACAGTGTGTGTCTGTACGGTGTGTGTGTGTACAGTGTGTGTGTGTGTGTGGTGTGTACGGTGTGTACAGTGTGTGTGTGTACGCAGTGTGTGTACAGTATGTGTGTGTGTGTGTAGTGTGTGTGTGTGTGCGGTGAGTGTACATTGTACGGTGTGTGTACAGTGTGTGTGTGTGTACGGTGTGTGTGTGTATGTTGTGTACAGTGTGTGTGTGTACGGTGTGTGTACAGTGTGTGTGTGTACGGTGTGTGTACAGTGTGTGTGTGTACGGTGTGTGTACAGTGTGTATGTATACGGTGTGTGTACAGTGTGTGTGTGTGTATGGTGTGTGTGTACGGTGTGTTTGTGTACGGTGTGTACAGTGTGTGTACAGTGTGTGTGTGTACGGTGTGTGTGTGTGGTGTGTGTACAGTGTGTGTGTGTGTGTGTGTGTGTGTGTGTACAGTGTGTGTGTGTGTGTGTGTGTGTGTCTGTGTATGGTGTGTGTACGGAGCTGGAGCTGATGTCCAGGAACAGGAATGAGCTCTCCTGATCTCTCATTTATTAAACGTTGTGTAGAAACCGTCCAAAATTTGATCTTGCGATCATTTCTCAAATGTGTTTACGTGTGATTGATAGATTTTCTTTTAAAAGTGTTAGAACATAGTCTGAACATAATCAAATATACAACTTTATTATGAATGATATTGAAAGATAAATAACATAAAAATAGATCCTGTTAATCGTTCCTGTAATATTGATGATAACTGTAGATGTTCTCAGTTACAGCTGTAGATTTCTTTCTCTAAAGTCTCAAATTGTTTGTCATTTTAGCCGTGGCAGACACAAATATAGAAGAACTGAGGAAACATGCAGGTATGACATCATCTCAGTTATAAATGCATTTCATCATCTTTAGTCATATATGCACATGTGTCAA
>CM031949.1:22184348-22214348 GCA_018749465.1 Paracanthobrama guichenoti | reverse complement strand
TACACAACAATTGCATTATGTTATTAAGGATTAAGGACTTTATTGTCATTCCAAAAACATGGAACATGAGCTGGAACGAAATAAATACAAATAGACACAAATACCCAGTTATACACACATATATACACACTAAAACCTGAAGAATTAGCAGCGTAGTAATAAAATGCAATGTAATGTTAAGACAGTGTGGCAGAGTGGATAAGTCTTCTGGAGACCTTTAACCTGGGCGTTCTAGTTCTGATGCTGCGCAGTCATCATTTTAATCACCTACATAAAGCTAAAACACATTATATACCTCATTACATGGTAGAGCTGCAGTATTATTATTGTTGATTATTGTCCTTGATATTGCAATAATGATGTTGATAAACAGAATATATTACAAAAGCATTTTTTCTTTTTTAATTTATTTAAAATTAAAAAAGTTTTAAAAGATTTTTTACACATTAGAAAACCATGTCTTCACATTGCTTTCTTCGTAGCATGAACAACAGAACCGTTATTTAAATTGGGAATTAATTATAACCTACTGAAAGTGAGCAAAGAATGTTCCCATCATGGTCACTGAGTTCATCAGAATAAAGCTGTAAATAAAGCTGTCTACACGGAACAAAGATTCTCTTATTTATCATATCTGCACTTTGTTGCTGATGATGAGAGAATTATCAGAACTGCAGGACTGCGCCTGAAGCACGTGTGCAGTTAGTCCAGTCTTGATTGGTGCTGCGTCACCTTGTGACACGAGACGGCGCTCCACGGAAGCTACAGAGGGAGGCCGGCATCATCAGCTTCTGATAGGCTGAAGGAAGCCAAGGGGCAAGGGGACACAGCGTCAAGGACAAAGGTTACAGTCGTAACCTGAGACGCTCCCTTTCGAGGGAAATCACGCTGCGTGGAATGACAACATTATGGGGAACAAAATACCCCCTTTGCCATAATGACAAATGCCTGTCCTGGTGTGAAACTGTTCAGGTACAGCTCAGGACAAGAGCACTTGAGACCCCGGCATAGCCGGAGGTCCAGGCAATAAAACCTTATAAATGTGTGTGGGGAGGACACCCCGCCACATTACATATTTCTTGGAGGGATGCCCTTGACAACAAAGCTCTTGACGCCATACTTCGGGTGGAACGGCTCATACTGGCAGAGGCGAGGGTACACCGCACGCCTCGTAAGCCATAGAAATTTCTTCCAAAATCCACCTGCTGACCTCTTGGGGGCACAAAGCATACCAGCAACTGGTCAGTCTTTCTCCACTGAGCAGTCTTACAAATATCAAGGACCCTAACAGGCCAGAGTAAGTGTAACTTCTCTTGGTCCGCCAACACATGAGGAGGATGAAAGGCCTGTAGGACTATAGACCGGGCCACATTGTGGGTACCTTAGGCACATAACCCAGCCTCAGATGGAGAATAGCTTTCACCCTACCCGGGGCAAACTCTAGGCTGGAGGAGGCAACTGACAGGGCCTACAGATCTCTTACCCTTTTAAGGGATATTATCACCAGTAAAAGTGGCATCTTTAAAGCGAGCCAAGTCCAAAGGTGCGAAGGGTGCCAGGGACAGCCCTTCTAAAACCATGGCTAGATCTCATGCTGGGACTCTAACATGAGCCGCAAGCCTCATCCTCAGGGTGCCATGAAGGAAACAAGTTACCAAGTGGTGCTTTCTCAGTGGTCCACCGATTAATGGTGCATGGAAGGCAGCTACGGCCACCATATAAACCACATCAAATTTTCACATTCCTGGCTGAGGGTGATATATTGTGCCCTGGCTTGTGATAGAAGGTCCTTCTGACTGGAATCTCCCACAAAGGGCCGTTCAGGAGGGCTATAAGGTCTGAAAACCAAACTTGGGTTGACCAAAAAAGGGCTACATTAAGGGTAGACTGATCCTGTCCTGGCAAACTCTCTCTCGAACTCCCGGGAGCAGCATGATCAGGGGGAAACTGTACAGACACAGCCTTGGCCATGCCTGTATCATGGTATCCAGTCAAAGAGGAGCTGAATGGATGAGGGAGAGCCAGAGCGGACAGTGAGTCATTATTGTAGATCTAACTCTGTCTCAGGGGAAATCCACTCCCTGGTCCTCAGCCCCTGCTTTGACAGGATTTTGTCAGCTCCCATATTGTGGTGCCCAGGAATATACTCTGCTCTGTGAAAGCAGTTTGCCCTGGGACCACAGGAGGATCTGGTGTGCCAGTCTACATAGAGGGCGTGACTGCAGACCGCAGACCGCAGACCAAAGGAATCAGCTTCTCGAGGCTGACCATGGGTGCTTTCTGAATACTGGGTTTGATGTCCTGAAGCGATTGATGACAGGAAGTGATGAAACAAAATTTTCTACAGGCCTCCCTAGGGAGGGCAAACCCCTCATGGCATCAGAGTCCTGAACCTGAACCTGATGTCAGGACCTCTCCCTTAAAGCCTTCTTAGAGAGAATAATAGTCCTCTGATCCATTTTCTCCTTCAAAGGCTTTGATCCTGTGGAAAGGATTGCCGCTCTGGGAAATCTCATTGGTTCTTAGCCGCCATTATAATGGTCTCATGTACAGCAGGCCAAAAGGTATTACGTTGGAGACAGCTACAATGAGTCCCAGCAGTCTCTGAAACTGCTTTACAGTGACACTGCTGCCAGAATCAATTCGATACGAGCAGGAGACAATTGTGCCCGCCTCGTAACCGAATCCCAACAACTCCCAGAAATTTGTGCTTTGTACAGGAAGAAGCATACACTTCTTGGCATTTAGTCTGAACCCCAACCGCTTTATGTGGGTGAGGATGACATCTCCCGAGACTGTGCTAGAATCAGCCAGTTGTCGATAAAAGAGGAGCCAGTGCTGCATCCATGCACTTTATAAATGTGCGAGGGGATAATGCTAAGCCAAATGGAAGAACCTGATACTGGTATGCTTCTGGTAGAGAACCGCTGCGATGACTGGTCGAACCCTGAGATTTGTGTTTGCTAGAAACAGTTGTGCCCCTAAGCACCTGGAGCAGTGGGGTTAACAAACCGATTTCCCGAGGGCTCAGTGGGCCCAGCCTGCAGCTGGTGTCAGGACTGCTTTCCCAAAGCCTTCCTCAAAAGAATGAGGTCTTCATTTGGGGAGGCTTTGAGCAAGAGTGTTGCTTTGATCCCCAAGTGGCTCGAAAGCCTGAAATTAAAACATATCTATAGCATATTACTATCAGCGTTTCTGTCTGTGTTTTTCAGTAACATTTAAAGACGATGTAATAAACACTAAAGGTGCGGTCACATTTTTTGTTGCTTTGCAAAATTTTGTGGGTGAAATCAGGAGGAAATCAGGACGCGATCAGGAGTTTCGCTTGAGGGCAGATTTTGCTCGTATTCAAGTTCGTCGCTTGAATTTGCCGCACTTACAAACAGAAAGCTGCTTGGTTTGAAAGTGACTTCTGTGTGAGCTATGCTCCATACATCACTATGTTATTGACATTAGACAATGGAATTGCTTTGCATGTGACTACATCATTAAATCCTATTTATTATAAGTGTGCATAAAGTAAATACTTTCTGTCTCACAGTGTCGTTCAGTGTTGTGGTTCCTGGTGATCAGATAGTGGCTCATGTCAGGTCCACAGTCACTCTGCCCTGCTGGGTCTCTCCTCCGGAGAACGCTGAAGCTCTGGAGATCTGCTGGTACCGTCATGACCAGTTCAACAGCCCTGTTCTCTTCTATCATCATGGGAAGATCCAGGACGTCCAGGAGAAATCGTTCAGGAACCGAAGCTCACTGACTCTGTGGTCAGTACAGTCTGGTGGACTGAAGGATGGAGACGTCTCTCTACGGCTGGAGGAACTCAGGATTCAGGATGAAGGCTCGTTTCACTGTTATGTGAGTGGAGAAAGTGCATATGACAGTGGAGAGGTGGTTCTCAAAATCACTGGTGAGTCAAAAACTAAAATTCATGTTTTTATGGATCCTTAAAGGGGAAATTTTATTGAAATGTGAAAACATTGTTACATAAACTTCCAAAGGAATGAAAGAATCAGTGGTTAAAATTATCATTAGTACAACCACAATTGTTTCCTGAACCATACCGTGGTGCATTTCCCAAAAGCATTGTTCCCTTAAGAAGTAAAACTTAGGTGATGCATCTAGATGTTGACAATGGAACTTAATACACTATGCTGAAGAAATGCCTGTTCTACTAGGCTGTGAATATGCATAAACAAAGTGGGCATAGCACTTTATTTACTCTATAGAACTAAGCCAGAGTCAAGAGTGCATCAATACCAAATTGCATCCTATGTGAAAAAATTCACATTGGCATTACACCTTAAGCCAGTGTCCACAGATGATTGAGAATACCCGACCTTCTGGAAAAGGTCTCAACCTAGGTCTCAAATGCAGCGCTATAAGGGGGATACACAATAAGGGGGATACACACCTCAGCAAAGGTTACCTCATTGGCTTCTAAGGAGCATCTGATCTAAGGGAATATGTGTGGTGTTAAAGACCTCAGTAACCAGCACCTCTTTTCTTAAGCTGAGAGTACTGAGAAAGGTCGCGGACGAGGAGTGGACATTATCAAGGAGGGAGGCAAACGAGAGAATGGGATGGGATTGCAGTTTGCCCAAAATAACTCGTTAACCAAGCTTTATACTCCAAAGAAATCACAGCTTAGGTCGTATCTAAAACCCCAATAAATAATTGGGGAGAGCGGTGAGAGAATGGGACGTTTATGCGGTCAAACCATAACTCTCCTTTACCAAGCTGGCACCCTGACTTCAATAAAGGCACAATCTACTGAAAGAACCCATTCCAAGGGAGAGCATATAGTCCTGCTTCAAAACCCAACAATTGTTGGGGAGGGAGGTAAATTAAATAGAATATATATTTTGCTCCAGAGTTTAAATTCATAAGGACTTTCTTCTTCAGATCCACCAGACTCATCAGATCCATGGAAGGCTCTTTTCTTCACCCTTCTCATGTGTGCTCTTCTGGGTTTGGTTGGGCTGATCCTGTACAAATACAGACACAAACTAACAGGTACAATCTGGAAGAAAGATTTAAAAAGGTTTTTATGTTTTATTAATTTTGCTTGCAGGAAAGAAACCTGCAGATTAAAGTAAGTACCATGAACTCACGTCATTAACATCTAAACACAGTCATGAATCAGACAAACTCTTTCAGGCACAGAGGTAAGCCCAAAGTATACTTTGGCCGTCCACATGACGTAATTGACGGATTACCGGACACCCCGTCCATGTGCAGACCAATTTTTGAGACCGTGTCTTGTTTAGTTTGAGTACACGTACAACAGCGCATGCGCAAGAAGGCCAGAAGAGTCCACTAGGTGGCAAGACACACAGTACTGTGTGCAGTCGTCGAAGAAAAGTGCGGAAAGAGCGATTCAAAAACAACGTGCTTGAAACAAGGAGGAAAACACTACAATGGACGGCGAACTCAACAAGCATGTGTGCAAAGTTTGTGCGTTGTTTATTCTGAACTATGTTGCAAGGGTTGATCCACTACTTTTCTTCTTTGTTCCTGCCGAATGAACGTCCTGTTGATGACATGACTCGGTGCTGACCTCTGATGTCTCGTAGAGAGATAAAATTGTACTGCGCATGTATCGAACTCCGTGGTTGAGTATACTTTGAAAGCTGTGCGGACACACAGAAAGCTGTTTTTTTTTTTTTTCTGAAAAGACTTCCTGATACAGCTAAAGTATATGTTTTTATGTCAGACAATGCTGGAGATGGTTAAATGTGTAATGTGGTGTGAAAAGGAGAATTTGTAGAAACAGACTGATAATCCCTGCAATTAAATTTTCTCTCATTCTAGCTTGTGAGGACGGATCTGAAAACAAAGGTATTTGTAGTTGTTCTTTGATATACTTTTATAAGAACTGTAACTGCTGAAGTGACCCGCTATTCATTAAATAAACATCCACACATACAGTGCATAGGTTACAGCCTTATTCCAAAATGGATTAAATTCATTATTTTCCTCAAAATTATGCAAATAATACCCCATAATGACAACGTGAAAGAAGTTTGTTTGAAATCTTTGCAAATTTATTAAAACTAAAAAACTAAAAGAATTTACATGTCCATTCCCAGCCTTTGCTCAATGCTCTGCTGAAGCTCCTTTGGCTCCGATCACAGCCTCAGGTCTTCTGGAGTTTAATGATCCAAGCTTGGCACTCCTGTTTCTGGGCAGTTTCTCCCATTCTTCTGTGCAGGACCGCTCAAGCTCCATCCGGTTGCGTCGGTGCACAGCCATTCTCAGATCTCTCCAGAGATGTTCAATCGGGTTCAGGTCTGGGCTCTGGCTGGGCCACTCAAGGACATTCCCAGAGTTGTCCTGTAGCCACTCCTGTGTTACCTTGGCTGTGTGCTTAGGGTCGTTGTCCTGTTGGGAGAGGAACCTTTGCCCCAGTCTGAGGTCCAGAGCACTCTGGAGCAGGTCTTCATCAAGGATTCATCTTTCCCTCTGATCTTTTCCTCATCATCTGCACCTGTTTTGTGTGGTGTGCCCCAGAGATCCATTTTGGGACCTTTATTGTTTTCCCTTTATATAACTTCCCTTGGCCCTCATTACAGCACTTTGGATCAATCCATACTTTGTTTAAATGTGCTTTATAAATAAATGTTGTTGTTCCCTCGATCCTGACTAGTCTCCCAATTCCTGCCGCTGAAACACATCCCCCACAGCATGATGCTGCCACCACCATGCTTCACTGTAGGGATGGGATTGGCCACGGGATGAGCGGTGCCTGGTTTCCTCCATTCAGGCCAAAGAGTTCAATCTGTGTTTCCTCAGACCAGAGAGTATATATTCTCATGGTCTGAGGCTGACATGTGCCTTTCCCTGAGGAGTGGCTTCTGTCTGGCCACTCTCCCACACAGGCCTGATTGGTGGAGAGCTGCAGAGATGGCTGTTCTTCTGGAAGGTTCTCCTCTCTCCACAGAGAAACGCTGGAGCTCTGTCAGACTGACCATCGGGGTCTTGGTCTCCTCCCTGACTAAGTTCCTTCTCCCCCGATCGCTCCGTTTGGCCGGGTGGCAGCTCTAGGAAGAGTCCTGGTGGCTCCAAACTTCTTCCATTTACTGATGATGGAGGCCACTGTGCTCATTGGGGCCTTCAATGATAATAAATAAATAACGAATTTAATCAATTTTGGAATAAGACTAACATAACAAAATGTGGGAAAAGTGAAGTGCTGTGAATACTTTTCCAGATACACTGTATGTTGGAGCAGAAGAAAACATTAATATAACATGTTTAGTGGAAAATAGGACTGAATATCCAAACATGCATCAAAAAAAAAACTAGATTCACAGATCTTTGTCATTTTGTTGCTTTGACAGTCCAACTGAAACATCATAAATCACTCACTTTCCCTATATTTGTTAATTAAACCAATCTTTATACAGGTGACTGTAGATGTCCTCAAATACAAACTGTAGTTTCTTCAAAACATCACATTGCTTGATTTTTTATTTTAGGTGTGGGAGAGATAAATATAGAAGAACTGAGGAAACATGCAGGTATGATAATCTCATTTACATATATTTCATATGCATATTACAGCTGCACGATTCTGGATAAATTGAGACTTTGTTTTTCAAGATTCAAGATTCAAGAGTTTTATTTGTCACATACACAGTTATATACAGAATATACAACCGGCAGTGAAATGTAAACAGGTCCGCTCCATGGACAGTGCAAATTCACAGTTAAAAACACAAGGAGGAAATTATAATAGAAATAGAATAAAAAAGTACTATATATATATATCTGTAGAATTATAAATAATCAAGTCAAGAGAAAAGAAAAAAAAAGTAAAAAATAAGAATCAAGTGGAATAAAATAAGTGAAATAAACTGTGCAGTGAGTAAACTGTAGACTTATAAATATGTGGTTAACAAATGTATAAGAGTATAATGTGCAAACAGGTTTATAACAGGTTGTTACACAGTAACAACGAGAACAGAAAGTGCAGTGCAATGTCAGTGTATCGATGTTTATCCTGAAGTGAAGTCACGTGATGTTAAGTGACTGAGTTCAGGAGTCTGATGGCCTGGGGAAGAAGCTCCTCCTGAGTCTCTCAGTTTTGGCCATCAGGCTCGGAAGCGCTACCAGATGGCAGCAGCGTGAAATGAGGGTTTGCAGGGTGATTAGAGTCCTTGATGATCTTAGTAGCTCTACCTTTGCAGCGTTTGGTGTAGACGTCCTGCAGAGACGGGAGAGCTGACCCTGAGATACGCCTCGGATAAGCGCACGACTCTTTGCAGGGCTTTGCGGTCATGACTGGTGCTGTTCCCATACCACGCTGTGATGCACTGAGTTAAAACACTTTCTATCGCCCCTAAATAGAAAGTTTTCAGGATAGCTGGTGAAACCCTGAATTTCCTCAGCTGGCGCAGGTGGTACAGTCTTTGCCTGGCTTTTTTCACCTGTGTCTGAATGTGAGCAGTCCAGGTCAGGTCCTCGGAGATGTTTACTCCCAGGTACTTGAAGCTGCTCACTCTCTCTACTGGTGACCCGCTGATCATGAGGGGGGAGTATGTCCGTTGCTGTCTCTTCCTGAAGTCCACAATCAGTTCTTTGGTCTTGCCGACATTCAGAGAGAGACAGTTGTCCTGGCACCATGATGTTAGATGCTCCACCTCGTCCAAGTATGCCGTCTCATTGTTGTTGGAGATGAGGCCCAGGACAACAGTATCATCAGCAAATTTGATGATAGAGGTGGAGCTGTATGTGGACAAACAGTCATGTGTGTAGAGAGAGTAGAGCAGGGGACTCAGGACACAGCCCTGTGGAGCTCCCACACTCAGGGAGATGGAGGTGGAGGTGGACTGGCCTATTCTCACCACCTGAGGCCTGCCAGTAAGGAAGTCACTGGCAGGCCTCAGGTGTTTTTTTGTTGTTGTTGTTTTAAATAGAGTTCAGATTCTCCCACGATTCTGAACAGACAAATAAACAAAATAACATGTAATTTACTAGAGGTTCTGAGAAACTTTTATCCCAGTACTCCTGTGATACTCTGAATGACTGTAAGACAGGAATAATGATACTGTGTGGTTGAAAACACTGTTTGTGTTTCACATCTATACATGACAGCGGCTCTCTCTGGGTCAGAACACAGATCCGAATGTTCGCTGTGATCGGACTCGTCAAAGCTTTAATAGACACAGGAGAATTGCTGTCATGTAGCAATGAGATTGCATGGGTGTTTGACTGAGATCATGATCTTTCAATGATGAATCGTGCAGCTCTAATTCATAAGTGTAAATATGTTCTCACACACAAGTTTGAGGATTAATAATTGATGCTTTGTTTTTTCCTCACAGTTCAGATCACTATTGACCAGCATTATGTATCTCAAGATCTGACAGTTTCTAAGGACCGTAAAATGGTGAGGGACAGTGACAAATATAAACACACTGGAGAGGGATTTCCCTTCAAATTATGGGCATTTGGAGCTCAAAAAATCACATCTGGTCGTCACTATTGGGAGGTTTCATTGGTACATCCACCTCACCCTCCTAAAGAGTACTGGATAATTGGTGTGGCAAAATATGACAATTTTCATTCAAAAGACACATCTGCTGTAACTCCCTCAAACGGTTACTGGTTCTTGTGTTCAGACGGTCCTAAAGGCTTTCACACCAACACTGATCCACCAGTTAAACTCCCACTGACCCCGAGACCTGAACGACTGGGAGTTCTGTTAGATTATGATGACGGTCAGCTGTCATTTTACAATGTCAAAGAGAGGAAACATCTGCTGACCATGAGCTCCAGATTCACTGGATCAGTCGCTCCGCTCTTTAATCCAGGAGTAGGTGATAAAAGTGCGCTTAAAATTATAGATTGTCCAAAACCTGTAGAATCTCCTGAAGAGTCCAGTCAACCTTTACTGAGTGACACAGAGTCTACACCGGATGCAAGCGGCGCGATGAAAAGCGTCAAAAGCAAACAGAAACCATTATAATCAGTGATGCTGTCTACACTGGATGATGGGCGACACAGTAAACTGAAGCTCCGCTCTACTTCTGATGTACTGCACACACACACACACACACACACACACACACACACTGAAGCTGGCCACATTAGTGATAGTTCAGCATAATTTCACAGCCATAAAAAGGTCCATTGTCTCTTTTAGCGTAGCGTTACATGAAACACGGAAGTCACTTTCAAACAAACGCTCATGTTTGTCAGCGCGCCGAATTCATCTTGAACTTAAAAAAACGAGCAAAATCCCTCAAGAACAAATTAGAAATTACATTTAGATAGATAATTTTACACAGATGGACACTTTGTAATACATGTCTTTCATAAACCATACTGTACACTTTGATTGTTGATTTTGTTATTGTAATAAAAGACTCATTTCAAAGAGTTTTTCTTTATGAATGGCGATCTAGAGGAGAAACATCACCAGCTGACACTGAGATTCAGACATGATGAAGAAAAGTGATGTTAGTGAGACGCGACACACACTTGATTTGATTCATCAGTGACTTTAGTGCTTAAACGTCTTAATGTGAAATGAGGTCGGGACTACAGTTCACCTGTAAGGCTTTCTTTCTTCAGTCAGACTTTATAAGCACCATGAGAGTGTCCTAACAGTAGTGTGGATATATAAGTGTTTTACTACACTGACCATAGTTTAACCATGGTATTTGTAGTAAAACTGTGATTATGGTATGGTAATCAATCCGCCAGAAAAACATGGCTACTATAATAAACCATGGATAATTTTCAAACTGCACCAACATCACAGTCAGAGAAAATATGATTGTCACAATGTGACACAATCAGAGTGAATGTGACATTTATGTTGACATTAACAACACATTGTGTATGTTGTAAAATAGTTCAATGAATAACACTGACAGATTTATTATTTTTTTTTCTATGAAATGTCACTATTTTGGCCAATCAAAATGAACCTTATTTTAATTTCAACCTCTGAAGAGCTCCAAACACTTATATTAATAAAACAGATGCATCATCTCTAACCCTAGAGGATCAGATCCAATCCTTTTCCCAAAAGCTGTGGATGCCTCAGAATCCTCTCCCAGGAGCAGAACAGATGAGGCTCCTCCTCCTTCTACTGAATCTCAATTCATACATTAATTTTCACTAACATATGATGTGTGATCATCCTGTACATGCTAAACACATTCATTCATTAATGAAATGCGCTGTTGTTAAGGGGGCGTGTCTGTAAATGCTGACAGCGATATTAAGAGCAAGCTCAGTAAACACATCTTATTAATAAAGCATAAACACCTTATTAATAAAGCATAAGCACCTGCTCCTCTCAGATATACCCACAGAAAACGCGTATCACGTGATATCAAATTCTGACCATATTAATAAACCATACTATGTACAGGAAAAATGGTGTGTGCAGAATTTGATCTTTTAATATACATATTTTCATACCATTGATACATTTTCTACAGTCGAGCTATTCAATATTCAGTATGAAGCGATATTAATCTGATGACGTGTTTTATTGAGGGATCACGTTATGTCTGGAAAGCGAAAGGAGAGAAGAGGGAAGTCATGAGGAAAGTCAGGTGCAGGTTTGATCGGCTCTGGTGTTCGTCAC
Organism: Paracanthobrama guichenoti; assembly: GCA_018749465.1. Taxonomy (NCBI): domain Eukaryota; kingdom Metazoa; phylum Chordata; class Actinopteri; order Cypriniformes; family Gobionidae; genus Paracanthobrama; species Paracanthobrama guichenoti. The sequence continues at coordinate 22,202,746 of CM031949.1, read as the reverse complement.
TGATCGATTTATTGTGCGTCTAAACGCCAGATGACTGTGAGTTCATGAGTCTCCGTGAGTCACAGCACAGTCTGATCACACATATCGCTCATATTACTCGTGTGGAGAAATCCCAGAGTCTGTGTGCTTCCTCAGGAATGATCACCGTCGCTTTACTGATGAATCTCCTCATAGACACTTCCGGTAAGAGCAGGTTTTTATTAATAATGCACTTTATTTTATATCAAGTCAAAGCAGAATAAAACAGAAATAAAACAGAATAATACAGAGACTGGAACACAGAGCAACCCAATAGTCAGGAAAGGATAGCATAGGGCGAAGTCTAGCAATATTTCTGAGATAAAAAAGGAATTCTTAATAGTATATTGCCCGTGTGGGTCAAAAGTCAAACTCAAGTTAAATAACTCCTCATTTTTACATTTAGTTTGGAACTCAAAACAGATCCGTCTATGTTTAGCGTTAGTGAACCAGCCCAACCTGTCACTATTGAGACTCAAAGTGTCTTTATCTCAGAAATGCAATGTGCGAGAAAAGACTCATCCACATATTGACCAGGCTTTGAGTGAATATAATCCGAGGATCATCCGCATGGAAGTGATCATTAATCCTGAGTGATCTTAAAGGTGCACTATGTAAGATTTTTGCAGTAAAATATCCAAAAACCACTAGGCCAGTGTTATATTGAAAATTAGTGATTTTTGTGATTGATTTACATTTCACTGCCGGTTGTATATTCTGTATATAACTGTGTATGTGACATAAAACTCTTGAATCTTGAATCTATATATTGTGTTCAGTTGAGTTCTTACATTATCCCAAATGTTTCCAACTATTTGTAACTCGTGAGAGTTGCTATGGTAACCAATTAACCGGGATGTGTGAGGGCGTGGCTTGTTGATGACATCATATCTGCGTTCGGTTTGCGGTGTTATTCAGCAGAAGCGCTTTACTCTCACTGCAGTGTGAACGAGTGTCACAGCAGCCGCGAGCGAACGCACGGAGTAACGTCATAACATCATTCTCCACACACTCAGATGTGACTAATATGATCAAAAGAGCTGCGTTCCCTCATACTCATGATAAAGCGGGAATGGCGCCAGCGACTGTGGCATAATAAAAGTCCCGCTGCTCGCGAGGCGTGTCGCATTCATCTCATTAACAATCGCTCCAGCGGCCTCGCTCAGCTCCACAACACTCGGTCCTGCTCTGCTTCACACTACAGTAACGTTAAAAATCACATCATGAACATGAGTTCTGCCCGAGTCCTATCCCGAGTCTTTCCCAGCGGCTGTGAGGGGAAGACCACATGTCCCAAGATTCTGCGCTCAAACTTTATTAAACAACGCCTTTGTTTTGAATAGGCGACCTCTAGCAGACAGAAAAGTTACATAGTGCACCTTTAAGAGCAATCCAAGAGGAAATATATAAATGCTAAAAAAGATAGGGGCCTAAAACTGAACCCTGAGGGACACCATAGTGACGGAGCCGATCTCAGATCGGAAACCACTCATAAAAACAAACTGGCGGCGCTCAGAGAAATCAGGTTAACCAGGTTAAGATCTCAGAAACACCAAAACACGTTTCAAGATGACTGAGTAAGAGGCTGTGATTGACAGATTTGGGTTTCATTCAGTTTTATGGCATTTATTCCAAACACGCCATCCCTGATAGAGCAACAGTATTTTAGAGTAGGGATAATTCATATATGTGAACACTTTCTGTGGGATACTATGGCACTGGGTTACAATGGAAGGTTATTAAGGCAATGTGACACCAACCCAGATGACAACTTTTTGGTTCTAAGAACATTTTCCAATCATTCTGTTTTGGTTATGATTAATGTTAAAATGCCCAGTTTTTTTAATTATTGGACAAAAAAACTCTGCAAGTAGTAACCTAGAATACTGTCTAACACTCGATGGCTGCTCTGTCAAGTCCTCGTCGTCAGTGAGGAACCTGGGTGTGCTCTTTGATACCAATCTTTCATTTGAAAGCCACGTTTCTAACATCTGTAAAACTGCATTCTACCATCTTAAAAATATATCTAAATTACAGCACATCCTTTCAATGCAAAATGCTGAACAGTTAATTCATGCGTTCATGAGCTCAAGGCTAGATTACTGTAATGCTTTACTGGGTGGTTGCCCTGCTCGCTTAATAAACAAACTCCAGCTGGTCCAAAACGCCTAGACACGACCACAACGCATCCCTGAAGGGTCAGCAGAGACCGTGTCAACTAGCTCTCCTCTGTGAAGACTTCCTTCACTTCACTTATCCTCTGTACAGATGAAAGCGTTATCAAAAGTATCGGAAACGACTAAAAACGCTGTATTATGCAATGCAGACAAGTTATTTGGCGATCATTTTGTAAAGAAAAAGTACTCGCCTGCACACATACGTACTCAAACGCTCTTGCCTATAGACTAAACATGTAATGCTTACGTACATGCCGTCAACGTTCTCACAGATTCACGTTTTTTTTTTTTTTTTGTTTACACAAAGATGATAATGGTATCGCTTCAAAACTATTTCAAAACTTGTTTTGGGGTTTGTGTTCTCTAGCGCCGGTGCTGTTGCTGTGCGGATTAACTGCCAGAACACATTAAAAGTTTTCTATTTAGTTTGAAAATGGTGTTGTGTAAGTGGCCCCGAAGTTAATAACTAATAATTTTTACTAAGGAAATTAATCAATCAAAAACCTACTTTAGCTGGACAATAACTTTTTTCTAGAGCTGATGTACAGCCAAAACAATCTCTCTTCCATTAATCTCCTGTTATCACTGTGAAGCTGCTTTGAAACGATCTGTATTGTGAAAGCACTGTATAAATGAAGATGACTTGACTAAAGAAACACTGCAAGCCTGTAGACTGAACACACAATATGCATGCGCATATTTTTCACAAAACTCTGTTGTCATGTAAATGAACAGCCAAAACGTTTTCAGTGTTGTGTAAAAGTTAATGAAACAGTGGAGTTTGCTGTGTAACTTCAACTTTAGCCGATTGTTTAAGCCAAAAAGTTATTGGCCCTTAATATTTAAAGGATTTTTCAAAATGTTCTAAGAACGCATTATGACCCAACATTATGAAGACATTTAAAAAATGTATAAATAATGTTTAAATAACAAAACATACAAGATGTTTAATACACCGTAAAAGTCAGAATGCCAGCTGTTCATTTATATAATTGTATTTTACTGTCAAGTAGGGCTCAATCACCATTTGTTCAGTAACATTTAAAGCCGATGTTAATTGCATTAATTAAAGAGACATAGAGACATTTCATGCGTGAAATCCAGTCAATTCCAATAGGAATCACGCAAACAGAAAGCTGTTTGGTTTAAAGTCACTTCTATGTTTGTCTTTCTGTCTCTCAGTGTCGTTCAGTGTTGTGGTTCCTGGTGATCAGATAGTGGCTCATGTCGGGTCCACAGTCACTCTGCCCTGCTGGATCTCTCCTCCGGAGAACGCTGAAGCTCTGGAGATCTGCTGGTACCGTCATGACCAGTTCAGCAACCCTGTTCTCTTCTATCAGCATGGGAAGATCCAGGACGTCCAGGAGGAATCGTACAGGAACCGAAGCTCACTGACTCTGCGCTCAGATCAGTCTGGAGGACTGACGGATGGAGACGTCTCTCTACGGCTGGAGGAACTCAGGATTCAGGATGAAGGCTTGTTTCACTGTTATGTGAGTGGAGAAAGAGCATATGACAGCAGTAAAGTGGTTCTCAAAATCACTGGTGAGTCCAATACTACAATACATTATGTTTTTATGGATCTATGGATCATTAAAGGAATAGTTCAGCTGCTTTGTTGCATGAGTAGGCTTTTCTCCAGATTTCTACTACTCTGTAACAAATGGAATATCAAACCCATTTTTTTGCAAACATTCTTCTAGTATTGTTAATATAATGTTTGTTAAACGTTACCTGGTCTAATAATGTTCTCAAAAGGTTAGCACAAAAAAAGTGTTTTCATACATTGTTTGTAGAAGGTTTTTTAAATGTCTTCATACTGTTAGGAGAAAACCTTCTGAGAGCATAAATTAAATGTTAAGAATGACAACTCAAATCAATAAGGGTGTGATTGCTGTTTTAAAAGAACATCCTTGGAACGTGGGAAAGTTTTGTAACACGCACGCTTTGCACGCTGCTCAGTGTGACCATTAGTCTAGTCAGCTTTATTTGTCTAGGGCTTTATTCTAAACAGATTATTTCAAAGCAGCTTTACAGTGACAACAGGAAAATTATGCATTATTAGTTGTTCAGATGAAGTCAGTTCAGTGTTGATTCAGATCCATTGTAAAGATCATCAATTATTAAATTACTTCACTTTTTTCATATTTAGTGTCCTTAACTAAGCATGCCAGAGGCAAGAACTAAAACTATTAAAACTACCGCCTGCAGTTGATTCTGATATTCCAGATATTATCAGCTGGCCAAAATTTTGAGATTGCAGTAGACGTGAATGACTATAACGTATGGAAGGATATTTTAGTTTTTATTACAAAAATAGCCAAATTCCCCGTTTTCCACCACTAGAGGGCGTGGCCTACTTTCCGACTACATCAATAAACCCCGTCCTCAAGCCTGATAGACAGTTGACTGTGTTAGACATCAGAAATGCAAGTGCAAAGGGGATTGCGATTCCGTTTGAATTTTGTGCAGGTTGTGGCAGGACACGGAGGAAATGAAATGGCAAATAGGTGATTTTTCTATTGCTATTACAAAATGGCAGGGTCATAACTTATAAGACATTATAAATGGAATTGCAAACGGACTTTACTTTTCTATTTGAAATTTGCCAGTCGTGCGTTCTGTAACGTCTGTCAGAGTGGTTGACAACTGCCCAGATGGAAAATGAAAACGAAAGGAAACTCGAGGCGATTAAACTGGTCACTCAAGCTTTTATAGATGGGTTTCGTACTGGCACACTCCTCTCAGACATGTAAAGAGTGAGGTACAAAACAAGGAAAAAAAAAGTAACACTCCAACAAACATCACAAATAAAAGAAGGAGGATAGTAACAGTAGATAACTCTATTTAACAATCAGCGGTAGAGCGACCATCTCTCTCAAAACTCAAAACTCTCTACACTCAACCAAAAACTCCTCCCCCGTGCGTGCGTGCGTGCGTGCGTGCACACAACAACATACACCGTCTTAAAGGTATATTCCCACATAACAATGAAGTGGCCGTTACAGATCCCCCCCAGAAAAGAAAAGGCTGCCCTCAGCCGTGCACAACTGAGTACAATCACTTTGAACAACCTCATACATGAAAAGTTGTCAAAATAACAAAACAGTAGTATTAAGTATTAAGGCACACACTGGCATACATGACAGCACAGATAGACCAAAATACAGAGTCTGCAGCAGCATATTTCAAACAAAGGAAAACAGTATACAACCAACCACAAACTTAAGATAGGACATTTCCTTTTACAATTTTTTTTTTTTTACACATTTCAACATTGTAACCATGTTATGAAAATGAAATGAAAATACCATTTCCAATTTTTTTTTATTTTATTTTTTTTTAAATGTTAACCCTTCTTTTTCCTTCAGTCACACAAAACATATGAACACATTCACATGGTTGAACACTACTTAAGGTCTAGTCTGTCTGTGTGGTACACATTCGTCCACCTATTAGTCGACCAGTCTGAGGTGATTCTTGGTAGACGTCGAGGTCTCAAGTTATAGCTGTGTGTCTGTCAAGTTCGCAGTCATTATCAGTCAAGTTATTGTTCTGAGTTCCTGAGTCAATTTGAAGGTCAGGCAAAGAATTCACATTGTCCAAAGTACCTGACAGATCATGAACACTTGCTTCTTCAGTCACTCCCTCTGACAAAGAACTGTTAACTGACGTTTCCGCAACAGAATCCTCTATTTGCACCAACTCCGTTTCAATCGTTGGGTTCCAGGTACGAAAAGGAAGCAGATTTACAACGTGAAACACACCTGCGTCCGTCCCTGTATTCACGTCTATGAGTCTGTAGTTCACTTGTGACAGCTTTTGAGCAATTCGGTAAGGGCCTGTATATACAGGTGCTAGTTTAGCTGTGAAATTTGCCAGCGCATCTGATCGGGGATGAGTCTTTACTCTGACCAGCTCATCCACAGAGTAAGACACAGGCCGACGTCTCTGGTCGTAGTATTTCTTCCTTTTGGCATGACTTCCCTCCAAAATTGACCGAGCATGATCATGCGCTTCTCTGATTGATGATTCCAAACTTTCTGGGTATGGGATACCAGGCTGTCCCGTTCCGTCGCAATTAGGCTGAGTCATAATGTCGAGAGGAGTGTTCAATTCTCGTCCTTACAACAACATGGATGGGCTATGGCCAGTGCTTTCGTGTGGTGCAGTTCTCAAGGCAAAGCAAATTTGGGGTAGATACGATCCCAAGCGGTATGCTTGTTACCAACATAAGCACGGATGGCGGTTTTCAGCGAGCGATTCACCCTCTCCATAGCATTCGTTTGGGGTGATATGCAGTCGTGAGTCTGTGTTCTGACCCCAAGGTGGTGAGTACATGCCTGAAGAGTTCACTTACAAATGGTGACCCTCTGTCCGTGATCAGGTAAGTAGGCGCGCCATGTCGCGCAAACACTTCGCTCAGCAACTTGCCAGCGGCACCTTGGGCAGTTGCTTCTCTTACTGCACTGATCTCCACCCACTTGAAAAATAGTCCACGAAGACCAGGATGTGCAGCGTTTCCGCGCAGGATGTGCGCGATAATGGCCCCACAAAGTCCACTCCAGTATACTCCCAAGGTCTTTTGGGGCAGATAGGAATCATAAACCCAGCAGGTTTCCTCTGGCTTGGTTTTGTGAACTGGCAGACAGTACAGGAAGCAACATACTTTTTAGCGTCAGACACCATCTTTGGCCAGTAAAAACGAAGTTTCAGTCTCGCTATTGTCTTTGTCATTCCCAAGTGTCCAGCCATTGGGTGATCATGGTAATATTCCATCAAACTCCTCTTAATAGTCGTAGGTGCGTACAGTTTAAGGCGCTTCATAGGGTGAAGATTACAAGAAACTCTGTCATCCACGAAGTACAGGAGTCCATCCTGGATCTCATACTGAGACAACACCTCCGTGATTACTCCCAGTCTGTTCCTCCAGCATCCGTAGAAGTTTCCCGTCTCTGGGTCATTGAGCTGCAGCTGCCTAAGTTGCTCGATCTGAAAAAATTACAGGTGGTAAAGTCGCAAATCAAGGCTCCCAATTATGGCATAATCAGGCAGAAGTCCCAAGGGTACACTACAGGAAGGAACAGGGTTACGAGAAAGAGCGTCTGGCACTTTGTTGCTTGTCCTGGCTTATGGACAATATCAAAGTCAAAGTCCTGCAATCTGAGAGACCACCTAGCCAGCCGGCCAGAGAGGTTTGGTCGATTCATTAGCCATCTCAAGCTGCTGTGGTCTGAAAAAATTGTCACATGAAGTCCCTCGATATATGGCCTGAAGTGTTCAAGAGCCCAGATGACGGCCAAGCACTCTTTTTCTGGAGTAGAATAGGGTTTTTCGGACTTATGTAGAGCCACGACTTGCATAAGCCACTACAACATCTCTGCCGTTATTGTCCCTTTGCATGAGTGCGGCACCAAGTCCACTGTCGCACGCATCAGTATGAATAAAGAAAGGTAGAAAAAGTCTGGGAAAGTTAAAACAGGTGCAGAACTCAGTTTTTCCTTGAGAAAATCCATCGCCGTCTGACACTCATTAGACCACACGAAGGGAACATCCATCCTGGTCAATGCAAAGAGTGGTTCAGCTTGGCGGGCATAGTCAGTGATAAAGCGTCTATAATAGCTGGTCATTCCCAGAAACTGTCTGACTTGTTTAACGTTAGTTGGGGTTTTGAAATCAGTTACTGCTCTCACTTTGTCCTCATTTGGCATAACTCCTTTTGGGGTAATGCTATAACCTAGAAAGGTGAGTTCGCTCCTACAGAACTGACACTTTGCAAGCTTAATTGAAAGTCCTGCAGATTCCAGTCTCTTTAGAACCTCTTTCAGGTCAGCAAGGTGCTGCTCAAAGGTAGGCGATGCCACCACAATGTCATCCAAGTAGACAGCGCACGACTTATAGATGAGACCCGCAAGAACTGTGTTCATAAGCCTCTGGAAAGTGGCAGGGGCATTGCACAAACCAAAAGGTAAGACCCGAAACTGAAATAATCCACAATGGGAAATGAAAGCAGTCTTTGGCTTTGAGTTCTCTGCCATCCCTACCTGCCAGTAGCCTCTGGCCAAGTCAATGGTGGAAATGAAAGTCCCTCTAGCCAGAAAATCTAGAGACTCATCAATCCTTGGGAGCGGATATGAGTCCTTGACAGTGATGTTATTGAGTGCACGATAATCGACACAGAACCTTGGCTCTCCTGATTGTTTTGGGACGATGACGACAGGTGAAGCCCAAGGACCCGAAGCAGGTTCAATTATTCCTTCCCTCAACGTGTCTTTGATTTGAGACTCAATGAGTTCCTTTTTTGCAGGAGAAGTGCGGTAAGGTGCAAGGTGTACCGGTTTTGCATCACTCGTGACAATCTCGTGTTCCACTAGAGAAGTACGTCCCAAATGTCCATCAAATAAACTGCTAAATGTATTGAGTAATTCAGCCAATTTGGTTTTCTGCTCATTATTTAGTGATGCTTCTTCAACCTTCTCAGACATGGCAGAAGAACTGGCCTCCAAGCATGACAAAACAGGTCCAGGTATTGTGAAGTCAGCACCCTCTAACTCTTCAAGAGGTAATGGCTCATCACCGAGCACCACAGTCCTGGATGGAACATGGATAGTAACCGAAGATCTCAACATAAAGTCCATTCCCAAAATAACAGGAGAAGATAGACTATGGACAACAGCAAAGCGGTGATAGAAACGCTGGCCCATGAAACCCAAAGATAACCAAATGACACCCTGCGGGCAACAGGATGCTCCATCCATAGCCGAATAGGAGGTGCGGACCATGGCTTAACTCTTAAGTCCCCCCCAGGAATAGTCTGGATAACCCCTGATTGCACTGCAGAAAGAGAAGCACCAGTGTCAAGAGTGGCATCGAAAGCATGTCCATAAAGATTAACCTTAACTCTGAATGGGGTATTCCAAGAAGACACGGAAGTAACGTCCTCCACATGACAAAGTGTAGGTCGCTCACTCATGAAAGCATCAGGTAAACGAGGCACATCTATCTTCTGGAGGGAGGATTGCCCCGCCTGAACGTCCTCCCTCCTCTGAAGTTTCCCCTCTGGGCAAAGTCTGAGAGCCCTGTTTCCTCCCCAACGGCCTGGTTAGAGCCATCCATTCTACCAGCACCTGGCCCTCTATCGTCAGTCTCTCTTGAGAGTTCTGGTGGTTCTGTTGAAGACAAATTTGGTTTCGCTCCTCGGCCACAGTTTGGGCAAGTACGAGTGGTGAATCCTGGCAAGGAGCATTTAAAACAGTACACATCCCTCAAAGGTGCACTGCTCGGCTGTGTCAGAAGCGAACACCCAACACTTGGACCAAGAACTGCATGAAGCTCGTGAGCCCGCAAAAGAAGATCCATGACCGATGGTATTGGTGTGCCATAAAGAGCAACTCTATATTTCTCAAGAACATGCTTCCGTATCAGATCTACTTGCTCTTGTTGGGGCGGAGGGGTTCTTAGCTTACGAAACTCACCCAACATGTGAGCGACAAAGGTTGGCAGCGGCTCATCGGTTCTTTGCACGCGGTCTAGAATGCCCCTCAGGATATGTTCTTGATTGTCTGAAGGCAGAAAAACCGTCTTAAAAAACTCACAGAACTGGTTCCATGTGGTCAAATGTGTGCTAAGTACAGTAAACCATTTTCTTGGCTCTTTTGACAGGAAACGTGGGAGCTCAAGGAGAATTTGGGCGTCCGTGAGATCCAGGGAGGTTCTGTACACATTAAGTAGTTGAAGCCATTCCTCAGGATTTAGGGAACCATCTGCAGCAAACACCGGTGGCTCGAGCCGTGATTGGTGAAGAATAGAGGTGAGAGCATTTGCAGTGGCATTCATATCTACAGTGGGTGGCTGAGCAAAAGGGTTTGTATTACAATTGGCTGTATTGACTGGAACTGACCTTGAGGCTGTAAATGGAGCTTGTGTCAAACTGTAAGGCGTCGAGCTGGCCCAGGGAACTGGTTGCGGGGGTAGCAGGCATGGTACACTCCTGATGCGCCAAGCGGTTCATCATGTCTTTTTGTAGGTCTATCGAATCACGCAGGCACTGCTGCAGCACTGCCACCTCAGCTTGTAATAGCTTGACTTGAGTCTGCATGTCTCCAGAATTAGGCTGCGGCAATTCCTGTTCAGAAAAAGAGTCTGCTGCTGTGGGCCAGTCAGTTAAGTCATACTGCAAGTCAGGGTGAGTAGCCATTATGTAGTAAAACACAATCAATGCAAACAATAAATTGAAAAAAAAAAACAGTATTTTTCCACAAATATTGGATTCAAAATCAGTACTCAACCAGAATTTTTTTTTTTTTTTTTAAACCCACAGTAAAGAACAGTTTTTCAGCAAGATGTTCTCAGATAACAGTAACACTTTAAGTTTCCCCTTTTACAGCACCCCAATGCGTTTCAAACAGAATAAAACTGCAAAGTGTAATAGAAAATTGGAAACAAGTAGACTATTTCAATCAAATAAAAAAAATTTTCTTTGTAAGTAGAGCTTTTCCGTCAGCGCTGGCTTGAAGCAAACTTGCACACCACAGAAATGTCAAGGAAAAACACTTACTCCACGAGTGCAATTCTTCTCACACAGTTTTCACAGTTCCTTATTGGCATTTGCGCATACACGTGAGATTAATGGAGAAAGAAAAAAAAAATTTGCGCTGATACAGTACAATACAGTCCAGTACAATTAGTAATCCACAAAAGGCAAAACGTCGAAAAATATCCAACAGTTCTCATATATCGTCTCAAACAGTCAATATTCTGGCGATCCATGAAAAGAAAATAAGCAATCCGACAAAACAGTACCTGAAAATCAGTCGCGCACCAACCGCATGGTCTCCATTGTTAGCAAGCTAGTCAGCAAAATCCCGTAGCCCATCGCAATGCAAAAACTCCATGCAACGAACTATTCCAAAAAAAAAAAAAAAAAAAAGTCGAAAATCCTCGTGGGGAAAAGATGACCGGTATGAATCCAGTTGTTCGGGCGCCAATTTGTAACGTCTGTCAGAGTGGTTGACAACTGCCCAGATGGAAAATGAAAACGAAAGGAAACTCGAGGCGATTAAACTGGTCACTCAAGCTTTTATAGATGGGTTTCGTACTGGCACACTCCTCTCAGACATGTAAAGAGTGAGGTACAAAACAAGGAAAAAAAAAGTAACACTCCAACAAACATCACAAATAAAAGAAGGAGGATAGTAACAGTAGATAACTCTATTTAACAATTAGCGGTAGAGCGACCATCTCTCTCAAAACTCAAAACTCTCTACACTCAACCAAAAACTCCTCCCCCGTGCGTGCGTGCGTGCGTGCGTGCACACAACAACATACACCGTCTTAAAGGTATATTCCCACATAACAATAAAGTGGCCGTTACAGTTCGTACAAACCAAAGTGCAAACGGCAATGCGCAATTTGCAATTGCGTTTGGATTATGTCACATTTTATGCGTCCACAAATTGAAAACGCAATTGCAAATACAATTTGCAATTCCTTTTGCAATTTGTCCATGATATCCTTCCATAATAATGCGTTAAGAGTTCGCTCAAGTACTGGGGAGCTAAACCATTTAGTGCTTTGTAAGTAAAGGACCAGCTGGAGTTTGTTTATTAAGCAAGCAGGGCAACCACCCAGTAAAGCATTACAGTAATCTAGCCTTGAGCTCATGAACGCATGAATTAACTGTTCAGCATTTTGCATTGAAAGGATGTGTGTAATTTAGATATATTTTTAAGATGGTAGAATGCAGTTTTACAGATGTTAGAAACGTGGCTTTCAAATGAAAGATTGGTATCAAAGAGCACACCCAGGTTCCTCACTGACGACGAGGACTTGACAGAGCAGCCATCGAGTGTTAGACAGTATTCTAGGTTACTACTTGCAGAGTTTTTTGTCCAATAATTAAAAATTCATTTTTTTCTGAATTAAGTTGCAGGAAATTACTAGACATCCAATGTTTTATATCAGCTATGCATTCCGTTAATCTTGTGAATTGGTAAGTTTCGTCAGGGGCGTGAAGAAATATAGAGCTGAGTATCGTCAGCATAACAGTGAAAACTAACGCCATGCTTCCTAATGATATCTCCCAGTGGTAGCATGTACAGGGTGAAGAGCAACGGTCCTAGCTCTGAGCCCTGCGGTACTCCATACTGAACTTGTGATCGGTGTGACATCTCTTCATTTACTGCTACAAACTGATAACGGTCAGATAAGTGTGATTTAAGCCATGCCAATGCAGTTCCACTAATGCCAACATAATTTTCGAGTCTATTCAAAAGAATGTTGTGGTCGATAGTATCGAATGCAGCGCTAAGATCGAGTAACACTAATAGAGAGATACAACCACGATCGGATGATAAGAGTAAATCATTTGTAACTCTGATGAGAGCAGTCTCAGTACTATGATACGTGATGTTAATGAGTGAAATCACTGAAGGAAAGAGGAGCGAACATTTGAAGTCACCATTGTGGTGATTATGTTTGCTTTAGTTGGGCTCTTGACCCTTGACTTCTTATGGTAGTATTTTCTTTTGGCTGCTTTAACAGTGTGTTCTTAAAAGCTTTTACTGCAGCATGGACAGTCAAGACAGAGTGACATCAGATGATGCTGTCTGTTAAATAATAGTGACATAATCAGGAAGTGGTCTGATTCACTGATCACATCTGATCAAATCTAATCAAGTCTAATCACTGATCAGAAGTGTTTTGTCATGAATACATTTCAATATTGTGCTATTGACCATGTGCTACTATAGAGTGACAACCAGCACTGTTGTGATGAACCTGTAGTAAGCAGAAAGTTAATCACTACAGTGTTGTTCAGACACTTACAGACACAACGGTAACAGCTGCAGTGCATGATGGGTACCAGCATACAAAACTCATTCATGACTCCCAGTGTGCATTGCTTGCAGCACAAATAAATTATGCACCTGAGCTATTTTACTATTTATATTTGATTGTCCTACCATTGTTGCGGTTCGTTTGATTAGTGTTGATGTCTAAGTTGTAGATGAAAATCTCACACAAATCTCTTCATCTTTTCAGTGTTAATGCATTACAGCAACATCACAATGGCTGGATCTGTTTTTTATACATTAATGCTCCAACTTCATAAAAAAGCAGTTGTTTAAATCACTTTAATGCAGTCATTTTACTACCATTAAAGCAGTCATGTAGATCATGTCGGTCTTTATCAAGTCAAGGGTCAAGAGCCCATCTAAAGCAAACACTGATCACCATAATGGTGACTTCAAATGAAACATCAACATATAAATCTCTGTTAATTCTCAATAAGAACTTTTGTAGATATATGACAGAAATACAGTCAAACTTTAGTCCATGAATTATCGAATTAACTGCAGTTGCTTCATTGTTACTTTTGCACGCTGTAGATTGGACCCATATAGACAATGAGCAGCCTTCATTTAACACTGAGGATTTTGCTATTGAGTTGTTAATAATAATAAGTCTAAAGAATGTTTCAGGAAAATCATACTAACCTTCATAGAACGAAAATGTGTTCGCTTTGAAGCAGTCTCCATTGGACCACTAGAGATGTATTTACCCAAAGAAATTAAAAATATACCTGCACAGTGTTAGGAGAACATCTGTGTCTTCTCTCCCAGCTTTAGGATCCGCTCCTGTCCTGTTTCCACAGCCTCTGGATGATGGACGCATGAACATCAGCTGTAGATCCAGTGGCTGGTATCCAGAGCCGGATGTCACCTGGATGTCAGATGAGCGAAGGGTTCTCCGTCCTGGAGGAACATCTGGCAGTCGTGGAGCAGATGAGATGTTCTCTGTCCACAGCTGGATGGCCGTCTCTCACTCGGACGCTCAACTGGTCTCATGTTTAATGTCCCTCAGAACTGGAGAGTTTAGAGAAGGAAGATTAAACATACAAGCCATCATCTCTTCAGGTCAGGGAACATCTTAGAACATTTGTAGATATCCGAACAAAGGCTACATTCACACTGATTGACAACCGCAAATGTCCCGTTCACACCTCGCAGATTTTCTGAGAATGCGCTCCTGAAAACGTACAGGTGTAAGTTTGGTTATAGAATGTGGTTATCACTCCTGTAAATAACTGAACTGTGTGTGAACATAACCTCAAATACAAGACTGACAACCATATTCTGCTACTGTGTGAACATGGCCAAAGTGACATCTAATATATAATTTATAATCTATTAATTTATTTATAATAAATTAGCAGTTCCTGCAGGGGCCAGTTGCATAGGTATTATATTAAGACTGTGTGTTAAGATCTAGTATGCAGTAGTATGGTCTTTTTAGTATCAAATTAGGCCATTGTATGTTTTTATGTAACACACCTCACCTTAACCTTGCGGATCATATCCTATGCCCCTTGCTGCATCAGGCTTTGATGAATGGAGGATTGGTTACAGCCTAAATCCACCAGCCTGATATGTACCCCTCTTAATACTCAACAGTTACTTGGTAATGCCCAGCTTGATCGGGGCAGCCCACGGGAAGTCGGAACAACGTTCCCACCTCCATCATCACCGGACACCGGTACTGGAAATGACCGGGTCCCTGCATCTCCAGCAGGCCGACCCAGGCCTTCCCGCTGCCCCAGCGGTAAAAGGATGGCCAAGAAATTGGTGGAGAGAGGAGAAAGGTGGAGAGGGAGCGACGGATCCAGGGCTCTCCGACACGCTCCCTCGTGTTGCTGATCTAGCCCCCTGGAAAATACTTCCCTGCTATGTTGCACGTTACTTCGTGACCTGGGAGCAGGAATAGGGTGAGAGAGAGAGTGAGAGTGAGAGGTTAGGGAGGGGCTCACCACCAGATGATCCTCAGGCCCCCCTCGACACAACAACATACAAGACTTCGCCAAGTGAGAGTGAAAACTCAGGGCTTGAATAGGCAAGAGTAAACGAGATAATAACACACAGGTGGAAGTAATCAGAACATGATTAGTCCAGGCAATGGGTTATGGGAAATGTACCTGATGATGAGATAGCACAGGAGACGGAAGGAGTGCCCTCTGGTGGCGATCACGGGCACTCCAGCTGTCGGATGGGACACAAAGTTTAAAAAATATTTTTTAAGGAGGAATTTGATTGATATATTTTGAAGGTGTTTTTCTTCCTCAGATCCACCAGACTCATCAGATCCATGGAAGGCTCTTTTCTTCACCGTTCTCATGTGTGCTCTTCTGGGTTTGGTTGGGCTGATCCTGTACAAATACAGACACAAACTAACAGGTACAATCTGGTTAGTCTTCAGAAGGTTTTTATGCAGGCATTTTATGCTTATGTGTTGATATTTTTTAATCCTTCTTTCAGGGAAGAAAACAGCTAAAAAAGGTAATTACACTACACACATTATCCAAAACACAAATGAAGCAGCTTAACAGCTAAATTTATTGTGGTTTACAAATTCTGGAGGATTTGTGGAAACTATTAATTAAATGTTCAAAATGAAATGTTCTCTTATTTTAGATTGTGACGATGAATCTCCAGACAGACCAACAAAAGAAGGTATCTGAAGAAGATTAATCATTAATATTAATATCTGAAGCGATCCACTAAACATCACATAAATGCATAAATCATACTAAAGTCTCAAATTGTTTGTCATTTTAGCCGTGGCAGACACAAATATAGAAGAACTGAGGAAACATGCAGGTATGACATCATCTCAGTTATAAATGCATTTCATCATCTTTAGTCATATATGCACATGTGTCAATATCATCTCACATGAGGATTAATACTTGTGGATTTATGTATTTTCCCTCTCAGTTCAGATCACTATTGACCGTGAGCGTTTACATCCAGATCTGACGGTTTCTAAGGACTGTAAAGCAGTGAGACACTCTCCAGGATATATTCCCACTGGAGAGGGATTTCCATATCAGTTATGTGCATCTGGAGCTCAAACATTCACATCTGGACGTCACTATTGGGAGGTAGAGCTGGCAGTTCCTCCTAATCCTCCTAAAGAGTCTTGGATGATTGGTGTGGAGAAAGTGGGAAACTTTCATGTTAAAAATCTTCGTTCAAAAGACACATCTGCTGTAACTCCATCAAACGGTTTCTGGTTCTTGTGTTCAGACGGTCCTAAAGGCTTTCACACCAACACTGATCCACCAGTTAAACTCCCACTGACCCCGAGACCTGAACGACTGGGAGTTCTGTTAGATTATGATGACGGTCAGCTGTCATTTTACAATGTCAAAGAGAGGAAACATCTGCTGACCATGAGCTCCAGATTCACTGGATCAGTCGCTCCGCTCTTTAATCCAGGAGTAGGTGATCCGAGTCCGATTGTAATTATGGATTGTGCAGAACCTGTAGAATCTCCTGGAGAGTCCAGTCAACCTTTACTGACGCTGACCGACCAATCCTGAGTTTAGACAGAAGCACAGAGACGGACACAGATGCCTTTCCCGCTTTCCCACATTCATCGAGAGATTCAAGAGTTTTATTTGTCACACACACAGTTATATAGAGAATATACAACCGGCAGTGAAATGTAAACAGGTCCGCTCCATGGACAGTGCAAATTCACAGTTAAAAACACAAGGAGGAAATTATAATAGAAATAGGATAAAAAAGTACTATATATATATATATCTGTAGAATTATAAATAATCAAGTCAAGTAGAAGGAAAAAAAAAGTAAAAAATAAGAATCAAGTGGAATAAAATAATTGAAGTAAACTGTGCAGTGAGTAAACTGTAGACTTATAAATATGTGGTTAACAAATGTATAAGAGTATAATGTGCAAACAGGTTTATAACAGGTTGTTACACAGTAACAACGAGAGCAGAAAGTGCAGTGCAATGTCAGTGTATCGATGTTTATCCTGAAGTGAAGTCACGTGATGTTAAGTGACTGAGTTCAGGAGTCTGATGGCCTGGGGGAAGAAGCTCCTCCTGAGTCTCTCAGTTTTGGCCATCAGGCTTCGGAAGCGCTTACCAGATGGCAGCAGCGTGAAATGAGGGTTTGCAGGGTGATTAGAGTCCTTGATGATCTTAGTAGCTCTACCTTTGCAGCGTTTGGTGTAGACGTCCTGCAGAGACGGGAGAGCTGACCCTGAGATACGCTCGGATAAGCACACGACTCTTTGCAGGGCTTTGCGGTCATGACTGGTGCTGTTCCCATTAATGACTGAATGATAAAAAACACTGTATCTGATCATTGAACTGATTGATGATTGATTGATGATTGTGTTCATTTAATAGTGTCAACTTCGGAAGAGGAAAATATTCTTTTGTAAAAAGTGATCTGAGTGTCTGAGAACGGAGAGGATGAAGTCAGCTGTTTTTCACAAACAGAAGCAAAGGGAATTTAATACTTTATTACTTTCCCGCATTTCTTCCCTAACCTGTGCACTAATCTGTGGTCCTGCTCTGAACTTTCATGACAAACCGCTCGTGATGTTGCTCATCTGTGAGCCGCTCTGATAAAGCGTCTGCTAATGAATCCACACGCTCAGCCTTACAGGAGGAACAAACGTCTTCTCCCAGTTTAAGATCAAGGGTCCCCACACACGATGCTCAGAAATATTTGTACTTTTTACTGTATGGAGAAACATGATGTGTAAAATGTTTGATATAAAACATTGAACAAATACTTTTGATGTTCAACAGATGATCGCTGTACTCCGGGCTCGTACTTTCTTTTGTCAAACACTGTATCTGATCATTGAACTGATTGATGATTGATTGATGGTTGTGTTCATTTAATAGTGTCAACTTCGGAAGAGGAAAATGTTCTTTTGTAATAAGTGATCTCAAAACCTTGTTATTACATATTTCATCATCAAGAAATTATACTTGTCAATAAACCAATCCAGAGAGAAGAGTATTGTAATGGACCTTTAATTAGATTGCTCAGAGAATATTGTCTATATGAACAACCCAAATTAAACTTTAAGATTATCATAACATATTACCGTCTTCATCCATTAAATGTATTACAGCCCAAATCCAGTCTTTATAAAATAAAGATTTCCTCTTATGTAAAATACATCTGTTATTCCGAACTATAGCCTTGTGTGGAGTAAAACTATGCTTGTCCAGTATAGTAACACCTTCAGAGGCTCAAAATCATCTTAAAAGAAAAGAAATTCCCCTGCCCTTCGGAAAAGATGAAAAGTTAGACTAAACCATAAAGATTTTTCATCTTTTACAAATGTTTGTCATCCCTCCTTCTTCTCACCATATCA
>CM031949.1:22156848-22179348 GCA_018749465.1 Paracanthobrama guichenoti | reverse complement strand
CTAGTGCTTTATTAGACCGATGAGATATGAGAATATCCGGTTCCAGAAAAGTTGGGACTGTACAAATTGTGAATAAAAGCAGAATGGATGGGAGCAGATGTTGTTCTAGAACTTGGATATCCCTTTCAGCATTGATGGTGCCTTTCCAGATGTGTAAGCTGCCCATGCCACACGCACTCATGAACCCCATCCCATCAGAGATGCAGGCTTCTGAACTGAGCGCTGACAACAACTTGGGCTGTCCTTGTCCTCTTTAGTCCGGATGACATGGCGTCCCAGTTTTCCAAAAAGAACTTCAAATTTTGATTGGTCTGAGCACAGAACAGTTTTCCACTTTGCCACAGTCCATTTTAAATGAGCCTTGGCCCAGAGAAAACGCCTGCGCTTCTGGATCATGTTTAGATATGGCTTCTTTTTTGACCTGTAGAGTTTTAGCCGGCAGCGCGAATGGCACGGTGGATTGTGTTCACGACAATGTTTTCTGGAAGTATTCCTGAGCCCATGTTGTGATTCCCATTACAGTAGCATTCCTGTATGTGATGCAGTGCCGTCTAAGGGCCGGAGATCACGGGCATCCAGGATGGTTTTCCGGCCTTGACCCTTACGCACAGAGATTGTTCCAGATTCTCTGAATCTTTGGATGATATTATGCACTGTAGATGATGAGAACTTCAAACTCTTTGCAGTGTTTCTCTGAGAAACTCCTTTCTGATATTGCTCCAGTATGTTTGGCCGCAGCATTGGGGGAATTGGTGATCCTCTGCCCATCTTGACTTCTGAGAGACACTGCCACTCTGAGAGGCTCTTTTTATACCCAATCATGTTGCCAATTGACCTAATAAGTTGCAGATTGGACCTCCAGCTGTTCCTTACATGTACATTTAACTTTTCCGGCCTCTTATTGCTCCCTGTCCCAACTTTTTTGGAATGTGTAGCTCTCATGAAATCCAAAATGAGCCAATATTTGGCATGACATTTCAAAATGTCTCACTTTCAACATTTGATATGTTATCTCTATTCTATTGTGTATAAAATATAAGTTTATGAGATTTGTAAATTATTGCATTCCTTTTTTATTCACAATTTGTACAGTGTCCCAACTTTTTTGGAATCGGGTTTGTATATGATTTATATATATATATATATATATATATAATATAATATATATATATATATATATATATATATATATATATATATATATATATATATATATATATATATATACACACAGATCAAGCATAACATTATGACTTTCCTAATATTGTGTTGGTCCCCCTGACCCGTCGAGGCATGGACTCCTCTAGACTCCTGAAGGTGTGCTGTGGTATCTGGCACCAAGATTTTAGTAGCAGATCCTTTAAGTCCTGTTAGTTGCGAGGGGGGGCCTCCATGGATCTGACCTGTTTGTTCAGCACATCCCACAGATGCTCGATTGGATTGAGATCTGGGGAATTTGGAGGCCAAGTCAACACCTCAAACTCGTTGTTGTGCTCCTCAAACCATTCCTGAAGCATTTGTGCTTTGTGTCAGGAGCATTATCCTGCTGGAAGAGCCACAGCCACCAGGGAATACCGTTTCCATGAAAGGCTGTACATGGTCTCAACAATGCTTAGGTAGGTGGTACGTGTCAAAGTAACATCCACATGGATGGCAGGACCCAAAGTTTCCCAGCAGAACATTGCCCAAAGCATCACACTGCCTCCGCCGGCTCGCCTTCTTCCCATAGTGCATCCTGGTGCCATGTGTTCCCCAGGGAAGCCACGCACACGCACCCGGCCATCCACGTGATGTAAAAGAACACGTGATTTCTCAGACCAGGCCACCTTCTTCCATTGCTCTGTGGTCCAGTTCTGATGCTCACGTGCCACTGTTGGTGCTTTCGGCGGTGGACAGGGGTCAGCATGGGCACCCTGACTGGTCAGCGGCTATGCCGCCCCATACGCAACAAACTGAGATGCTCTGTGTATTCTGACACCTTTCTATCAGAACCAGCATTAACTTCTTGAGCAGTTTGAGCTCCAGTAGCTCGTCTGTTTGATCGGACCACGTGGCCCAGCCTTCGCAACCACACGTGCATCAATGAGCCTTGGCCGCCCATGACCCTGTGGCCAGTTTACCACTGTTGGACGAGAAGGCCTGGCTCACAGTCTCTGCTCTAATTCATCCCAAAGGTGTTCTATCGGGATGAGGTCAGGACCGGTCCTTTGTGCACTGGTGCGCAGTCATGTTGGGACAGGAAGGGGCCATCCCCAAACTGTTCCCACAAAGTTGGGAGCATGAAATTGTCCAAAATGTCTTGGTATGCTGAAGCATTAAGAGTTCCTTTCACTGGAACTAAGGAGCCAAGCCCAACCCCTGAAAAACAACCCCACACCATAATCCCCCCTCCACCAAACTTTACACTTGGCACAATGCAGTCAGGCAAGTCCCGTTCTCCTGGCAACCGCCAAACCCAGACTCGTCCATGGGATTGCAGACAGAGAAGCGTGATTGGTCACTCCAGAGAACACGTCTCCACTGCTCTAGAGTCCAGTGGCGGCGTGCTTTACTCCACTGCATCCCACGCTTTGAAGTTATTACGCTCATTATGCAAGATATACAAACAAATACAATTTATACATAGATTAAACACTAATGCATAGTATATTTGCACAAGTGAGTAATATATGCATCATTGACTAAGGCATAGTATATTTCATTGGGTGTGTCTTTCTGTCTCACAGTGTCGTTCAGTGTTGTGGTTCCTGGTGATCAGATAGTGGCTCATGTCGGGTCCACAGTCACTCTGCCCTGCTGGGTCTCTCCTCCGGAGAACGCTGAAGCTCTGGAGATCCGCTGGTACCGTCATGACCAGTTCAACAGCCCTGTTCTCTTCTATCATCATGGGAAGATCCAGGACGTCCAGGAGGAATCGTTCAAGAACCGAAGCTCACTGACTCTGCGCTCAGATCAGTCTGGAGGACTGAAGGATGGAGACGTCTCTCTATGGCTGGAGAAACTCAGGATTCAGGATGAAGGCTCGTTTCACTGTTATGTGAGTGGGGATAGTGCATATGACAGTCAAGAGATCGTTCTCAAAGTCACCGGTGAGTCAAAAACTACAATTCATCCTTTTTAAAGGAATATTTCACCTGTTTTGTTGCATGAGTAGGGTTTTCTCCAGATTTCTACTACTCTAACCAATGGATTATTGGACCACTAGAGATGTATTTACTCAAATAAATAAAAAAATATACTTGCACAGTGTTAGAACATCTGTGTCTTCTCTCCCAGCTTTAGGATCCGCTCCTGTCCTGTTTCCACAGCCTCTGGATGATGGACGCATGAACATCAGCTGTAGATCCAGCGGCTGGTATCCAGAGCCGGATGTCACCTGGATGTCAGATGAGCGAAGGGTTCTCCGTCCTGGAGGAACATCTGGCAGTCGTGGAGCAGATGAGATGTTCTCTGTCCACAGCTGGATGGCCGTCTCTCACTCGGACGCTCAACTGGTCTCATGTTCAATGTCCCTCAGAACTGGAGAGTTTAGAGAAGGAAGATTAAACATACAAGCCATCATCTCTTCAGGTCAGGGAACATTTTTACTCATAAGTTACAGAACATGGCAGGATATTTGTAGTTATCACAAAGTGGTCAAATTAGCTTGAAATGAATTTCCATGTGATCAACACCCTAAATGTTTTCCCCTGTTTTGATGTCATCAATCCTTATCATTTTTCAACCATCCAATTAATAAAAAAAATCCATTCTCAATCCATAGAAAATTTGGTTGTGAATTTACGAAGTTTAAAAAATGCTTTCTACTTAATCACTGTAATTGACTGATATATTTTGAATGTGTTTAGATTGATCTGGTTTCTCTTCCTCAGACTCATCAGATCCATGGAAGGCTCTTTTCTTCACCGTTCTCATGTGTGCTCTTCTGGGTTTGGTTGGGCTGATCCTGTACAAATACAGACACAAACTAACAGCTAACGAACAGAATTCATCTTCAGGAGGTTTGTATGTATTCAATATCTCATGTGTTGATCTGTTGATCTGTTGTGCAGGGAAGAAACAAGCAGATGAATGTAAGTAACATGAACTCACTCAGTCATGAAGTGAATTACTCCTTTCAGGCACAGAGTTACTGGAGAAAATGTCACTTTGCCAGTTTCAAGTAAAATAACGTTCAATTTTATGCACATCTGTTGCTGATGGTGCTTCTGAAAGTGCTACCTGCTAAACTGAGTTGACTTTTAAACTCGTTCCTTTATGTTTTATTAAAGGGAACATACAGCATGAGAAGCTGTAAAGACAATAATACCACTATAAAATTAATTTCATAAGGGAAACGTTGTTGTTTTAGACACTAAACATGATGCATATGTATAAAATGCACACAGAAAACACACTGCATACAGAGAAACACCAAATCACATCATTATGAGGTTTTTACATAATATAAACGCATTTTTGAAAGAAATTCAGAAGTCTCTCTGCCTGAGAGGGTTAAACGTATAATTGTTGTTCTCAAAGTCTGGAATATTTGTGAAAGCAGATTGATAATTAAACCTTACAATTAAATGTTCTATCATTTTAGTTTGCGAGGAAGGATTGATGGAGAAACTGATAAAGAAAGGTATTTGAAGAAGTTGTTTGTTTTTGCTGTACTTTTATAAGAACTGCTGAAGTGACGCACTAATCAGCGAATGCGCATGTAGTAGCAGAAGAAAACATTAACACAAGAGGTTTGGAGACTCGGAGTGGAATACTGTAGAAAGAACAGATTAACAAAATAACCACATTAAATATAAACTAGCATTTTCATTTGTTCACTTTTATACCATGAAACGGTCCAAATGTCTGAGAACAGCAGTGAATATGCTTAATATCATGCTTCTTAAATATTTTTTTAGTATAAAAAGAGAGTATTATATATAATATATGCAATTTCTTATAAATGTCTATGACTAGAACATCATCGGAATAAGCTAATATACTTCAATAGACGAAACAAACAATATATGAAAGTTAAATGCTATTTTGAAGATATATACCAATAAGCTAAATGTTATCCATTACAGCTGTTAAACCTCACTGTTTGTCATTTTAGCCGTGGCAGACACAAATATAGAAGAACTGAGGAAACATGCAGGTATGACATCATCTCAGTTATAAATGCATTTCATCATCTTTAGTCATATATGCACATGTGTCAATATCATCTCACATGAGGATTAATACTTGTGGATTTATGTATTTTCCCTCTCAGTTCAGATCACTATTGACCGTGAGCGTTTACATCCAGATCTGACGGTTTCTAAGGACTGTAAAGCAGTGAGAGACTCTCCAGGATATATTCCCACTGGAGAGGGATTTCCATATCAGTTATGTGCATCTGGAGCTCAAACATTCACATCTGGACGTCACTATTGGGAGGTAGAGCTGGCAGTTCCTCCTAATCCTCCTAAAGAGTACTGGATGATTGGTGTGGCAAAACAGGAAAATCTTTGTTCATCTGCTGTAACTCCCTCAAACGGTTACTGGTTCTTGTGTTCAGACGGTCCTAAAGGCTTTCACACCAACACTGATCCACCAGTTAAACTCCCACTGACCCCGAGACCTGAACGACTGGGAGTTCTGTTAGATTATGATGACGGTCAGCTGTCATTTTACAATGTCAAAGAGAGGAAACATCTGCTGACCATGAGCTCCAGATTCACTGGATCAGTCGCTCCGCTCTTTAATCCAGGAGTAGGTGATCCGAGTCCGATTGTAATTCTGGATTGTGCAGAACCTGTAGAATCTCCTGGAGAGTCCAGTCAACCTTTACTGGATAACAGCTCAGACTGACCAATCCAGAGAGTTTAAATAGAATATGAACAAAGTAAATCTCTCTTCTCAGATATACAAACTAGAAGAGTGTGTAAACTGCACAAGTATACTATGGCACTAGCAACATCAAAATCATGGTTTAATTCCCAGAGATCATGAATACTGAAGCATCAGTTCAACCTTAAATTAAGTTACGACCACTAGATGAAGCATCTAATCCTACAACATCACGTAACATCCTCAGATCAACACTATTAGAGCCTTGATTAACTTGATTTGACTGATTCAGCATCTCGTCTGGCTCTGATACGGACCGGAAACTGCTGTAACAACAGTATCAGCCATAAAAACAACAAAAATAATCAGATTTAGTCATAACCCGACAGATTAAGGCAGCTGCTGATACATGAGTGAATAAAAATATCAACTAATAAATCCTGCTCTTACCTCGTGATGCTCATGATGGAATATAAATAAATAAAGATGTATTAAACAGAAAAGCCAGCGGGATGCAGAGTAACGGTCTAAGACGTCCATCTAGTGTATATTTACCCTGAAGAACAATAGAAAAACAGCGCCGTGAACACAGTTATGCATTATGTGCACTCGATATCAGATCTGACATGTTTAGAGGATTCATTATTTGATAACACGAGCATGATGTATTTAACTGTTCTCGTTTATGTGCGAATCAAGGATTTAATTAAAACACATGACAAATAAAAGTATTAATGTAATATTGATAATAACACAACATATTAGGGCTGGGCATTGACACAAAGTCAATTTCGATTCACAAGCCTGCAATTAATTTAGATCTACACTTTATTGCCAAAAGTTTTGGGACGCCTGCCTTTACATGCACATGAACTTTAACGCCATCCCATTCTTAATCCGTAGGGTTTAATATGGAGTCGGCCCACCTTTTGCAGCTCTAACAGCTTCAGCTCTTCTGGGAAGGCTTTCCTCAAGGTTTAGGAGTGTGTTTATGGAAGTTTTTGACCATTCTTCTAGAAGCGCATTTGTGAGGTCAGGCACTGATGTTGGACGAGAAGGCCTGGCTCGCAGTCTCCGCTCTAATTCATCCCAAAGGTGTTCTATCGGGATGAGGTCAGGACTCTGTGCAGGCCAGTCAAGTTCCTCCACACCAAACTCACTCATCCATGTCTTTATGGGCCGACGCTTTGTGCACTGGAGCGCAGTCATGTTGGGACAGGAAGGGCCGTCCCAAACTGTTCCCACAAAGTTGGGAGCATGAAATTGTCCAAAATGTCTTGATATGCTGAAGCATTAAGAGTTCCTTTCACTGGAACTAAGGGGCCAAGCCCAACCCCTGAAAAACAACCCCACCCCATAATCCCCCCTCCACCAAACTTTACACTTGGCACAATGCAGTCAGGCAAGTCCCGTTCTCCTGGCAACCGCCAAACCCAGACTCGTCCATGGGATTGTCAGACAGAGAAGCGTGATTGGTCACTCAGAGAACACGTCTCCACTGCTCTAGAGTCCAGTGGCGGCGTGCTTTACTCCACTGCATCCCACACTTTGCATTGCACTTGGTGATGTAAGGCTTGGATGAGCTGCTCGGCCATGGAAACCCATTCCTGTTCTTGAGCTCATCTGAAGGCCACAGAAGTTTGGAAGTCTGGAGCTATTGACTCTGCAGAAAGCTGGCAACCTCCATGGATCAGACTTGTTTGTTCAGCACATCCCAGATGCTCGATTGGATTGAGATCTGGGGAATTTGGAGGCCAAGTCAACACTTCAAACTCGTTGTTTTGTGCTCCTCAAACCATTCCTGAAGCATTTGTGCTTTGTGTCAGGAGCATTATCCTGCTGGAAGAGCCACAGCCACCAGGGAATACCGTTTCCATGAAAGGGTGTACATGGTCTGCAACAATGCTTAGGTAGGTGGTACGTGTCAAAGTAACCTCCACATGGATTCAAGTTTATTTGCTGCTGTAACCGGCAGTAAAGAGGAAGAGATGATTAACTGAAAGCACACGGGCGGCGTTTAAGTCGATTCTTTTATTCCCTTCTCTGGCTAACTTCCCTCCATCTCGTTCACTTGAATGTACATCATTGCTTACGTTGTAGTGTCTGCTTCTGGTGTAACCCTTGCTGTGTGTTTAAATGGAACACCTTGATCACTTGGAGTCCGCTATGCCATGCAAGATGTCACAATTGTGTTGCATTGTGGTCTATGGATCTGCCTGAAGTGTACAGGAGTCAGTTTGCTCCCTCGGTCAAAATCGAGGGGTTGAGGATCTGTCCAAATAAACTTCCCTCGTCCACTTGACAAAATGGCGCCAAGGGTTCCCTTGAGGGGTTAGTGCTTAAGTAAGTTTGTGAATGTGTGTCTAAAAGTGGAGTTAAACAGCCATGATCCCATTAATTTCTCACAGGGCGTACCAATGGCGATAACCATAAAAATGCTTAATATCGGTGCCGACAAACGGTCGACCCCTGTTTGAAAGTGACTTCTGTGTGAGCTGTCGTACATGGGGATCAATACAAATCAAGAAATCAATACGGTCAACCCAGCCCTACTATATGTGTTCATTCTCTGTTCTCGGCTTATTCTCAGTGATTCATTTGTAAGATAGGCCTAAATATTTGAAAAGCTGGAAGCAAAAGAAAGCGCTTCAGTTACTCGCGAGTGTATAATCATCACAATATACAATAATGTGTTACTTTGAGAAAACGTCTGTCTACAGTACAACAAGGTTAAATCAACCCAGACGGAAAAAGAAATTGATTAATAATCATGTAAATATATAAGGCAGCTAATGAGGCGGAATCAGATTTATCTCTGTATTTATCGGCTCTGTATTTTAAATGGTCAGCCGGGTCCGGGTCAGGTCCCAGTCTATTGCTTCAGGTCCCGGGTCTGTTTAACACTGTGTGTAATACCCGAATCGATCGGACTCGGAGAACACCTGGCCGTGATCAGAGTCAGTCAGCACGGCTTGTGTAACTGTAGGATAAGAAAAGTGTGAAGCGGGAAATAAGGTTTAACAAAAGAAAAAGGAAAAAAACCTCTCTCTCCCGAACGAGCAATCGTTATTAGCTCAAAAGGGCAGTCAAAGTTATTATGCGAGTTAACTCGAGTCGAAATACAAATCTGTAAAGTCTTTGTCATCCGTCACCGTGACATAAAGTGGACTTTTACAGCTGAAGTGATGAATATCGAGAGGAATATGGATAGAACTTTTTTCTTAGTAAGGATTGTAATGCATCACAATCAGGTGAAGCGAGGCGACGGCTATAACGTTAGGCAGGCTGAGACTTGTTAAGAGCAGTTTATTGTGTAATATGAGACAGTCGGGTCCAGGTCGGTTCCGGGCACCACATTTTTAGCATTTCTCGGATCTGCACAGGTCCGGGTCCAGCTTTTGAAATAATAGATGGGTCCAGGATGAATTTTTGGACCCGTGTAGACCTCTACTCTGTAGTACCGCATGTGTTAATCTGCTCTGTAAATAGCTGAATGTGGCTAGTTGACAAATAGTTGACAAAATTCATCTTTTTTTTGTAAAATACTTTTGCATATTATGTAGTGTGAAGTCTGATGTTTGAGAAAATATAAGGGGTCACTAATATTGTCAATTCTTTCAGTGTTTTTTGAGCATCTTTACTGAAACGTGTCCTGTGGTGTGACAGAAAGACGTAAGAATACAGAGGCGTCGCACCAAAGCACAGCAGAACACAACACTTTTACAGTGGATCCAAAGAAAACTCAACATTTGAACAATTCCCAGACACACTCTTACCATGGGCTTCAGTAACATGACCTTGAATGGGGTCCTTCAACTAATTAAAGATGTCCGTGGAATTGCCCGATTTAAAATCAGGATATGATGTCACACCGGAGGACATGGCTTTCAGTCACAAAATGCATCAAGATCCTACGCTTTTAGACAAATCCTGCAGCCCAACAGCAGCGCTGCGTCTCACGGGTTATCTGTACACATATCTACACATTATATGGCTCACAATTATCCATTTCTCTTTCATGCCAAAAATCATTCGGATATTAAGATCATGCTCCATGAAGATATCGTGTAAATGTCCTACTGTAAATATATCATAAATGTATTATTAGTAGTGAGATGCATTGCTAAGGACTTCATCTGGACAACTTTAAAGGAGATTTTCTCAATATTTAGATGTTTTTGCTCCCTCAGATTCCAGATTTTAAAATATTGTCCTATCCTAACAAACCACACACAATGTACAATT
Organism: Paracanthobrama guichenoti; assembly: GCA_018749465.1. Classification (NCBI taxonomy): domain Eukaryota; kingdom Metazoa; phylum Chordata; class Actinopteri; order Cypriniformes; family Gobionidae; genus Paracanthobrama; species Paracanthobrama guichenoti. Next base: position 22,169,286 of record CM031949.1, on the reverse strand, counting down.
AAAAAAAGAAAAGACTGGTTTTGTCGTCCAGGGTCACATATATGGATGAAATTTTTTTTTATGCCAGACAAATTTTCTAGACAATTATGTCAGAGGTGCTTACTAACATTTGTATGCTTTTCTTTTTAATGTATAAAAGTTCAAACATGATACAAATCTGAAGATAAAGCAGTTTTTATATCAACAGGTCCATGTAAGACAAAGAAAAGTTGAACCATTTACTGCATTTTAAATGATGACAATACTAATTATATTCATTTTTATCTTGTGTGACAGCTATTAAAAGTATTTCTTATAAACATTGCTTGCAAGTATTGACATGTTTTATTTTGGTGCTGTTAAACATGACATTAATATTGTACTGTGGATCTTTGGACACATGCCTGTTATGATGTTGTGGCGAGGGGGGCATGGTTTAGCGAAGTCTGTGACAGGAGAGAGTCAGAAAGGCACGTAAGTGAATCAAGACCAAATGAGAAACCCATTCCTTGTTTCAGTGATTGGCGTGGAGAGACAGGATTTAAGCCACCCAGGAAATGAGGACTGGAGAGAGAGGAGCTGGACACACACACACACACACACACACACTCACACACAGGAGACGACGTGCAGAGAGGAACTGCCAAAGTGAAACCGTTGATAAGAGACTGAGTTTGTTTATGTGGTGCGATGTGCACCTTGTGTTGCAGCCTGAGTTCAATAAAATAAAATACCTGTTCCGAGTACCCATCCAGCCGACCCCCCCTTGTCTTCTTCCTCCGTATCCTATGAATTTTGTTACAGATGTTATTTTAATAAAAGACAGTAATCTGAAATGCAAAGTCTGAGGGTGATTCCATGAATCAAGACAGATGATCAAATAAAGTGAATCTACAGCTGAGACACAATGCATTCACTCACAGAGCATTAATAAGATGAAAAGAGCTCAATAAATGCCTGAAATCACAGCAGAGGTGCCATTACTGTCAGAGGAGTGTCACATGTACAGGATATGAGAGCATCTACAGCTACACCTTCTGCTGTGAGACTGATGGAGAGAATCCTACAGGTCAGAGCTGGGAAACAGTCAGATAAGGGTTTTACATTGAGAACCGCTGCGTCTATTGAGTGCTTTGAATGAAAGATGTCAGTGTTATAAACACACACACACACACACACACACACACACACACACACACACACACACACACACACACACACACACATCTTGTGCGTTTCCCGTGACGGAGGTGAAAGTGTTTCTGGGGCGGTTCCTTCATACACAGAGGGTTATCGACAGGCGGCGCGTTTGAGGCGTTCTAGTGTTTTCCTGACAACTACTGACCGTTTGGGAAGAATAATCCCAAATGGACTCGACTTCAAAGCCTCAATCCCCTGTTCCGGCGCACATATACATGTCGACGCAGAGTGACGCGTGTTAAAGCCGTTAACGATATATCGCGAAACAAAAAGTAGTTATTGTGACCGGCCTAAGTGTGTCATTCTGGACAGAAACACTGTCCCGAGGGATGATAATGCTGTGGCTCCATCTAGTGTTCATCAGAGGGACTGATAATCTCCTCACATGCTATAATGATTGATAGGAAACATTGATCTGTGATTCTTCACAGGAACATGTTTGCAAATGACCTGGTAAGTGCTAAAACAATGGGCAGAAAAATTACATGATTTTTTGAAGACAAGACGGTGAACAGGGTAAAAAATAACCAACAGATATCACTGTACTGCCCCAGTTGAGTGATAACATTAAAGAATTGCAAAAAAAAAAAAGTTTTTGTAAGTTTTCTGAAATGTTTAAATATGCAAATGATGCATTATCTAATTAAATATGCACTAATTTATCATAAATGTCCATAAGAAATGAAACACCGGATAAAGCCAGGATCTAAACTCTTGTTTGATTGTGTTGACACATTAGAGTTAAGTGTTTTTAGTGAGGGATTTGGGATATCTATTTTCATCACTTCATAAATCAGAAAATACTGTCAGCAGACAGAAAAACACATTTTCACCATGTTTTTAGGAATAAAATGTGCTATAAATCCTGTTGAATGATATATGAACAAACCCCTCACTAGAAACCTTCAGGATATAGATATGAATGGAGCTGTAAGTTCTGCTGTATGTGAGTGGCACTGAAGTGGAGGAACAACTCAGTTAATGACATGTATTGCCATTGAAATCTAAGACAGTTGTTTTTCTGAAATGGTTTAAATATGCACATTTCATAAGTAAATATGCTCTAATTTGCACACATTGCAGAACATAAATCTGAACACCGGATAAAGCCAGGTTCAAAATGTGTGTTTGATTGTGTTGACATATTAGAGTTAAAGGATTTTACAGAAGGGATTTGGGAAAATACTGTGAACGGACAGAAAAACACATTTTCACCATGTTTTTAGGAATAAAATGTGCTATAAATCCTGTTGAATGATATATGAACAAACCCCTCACTAGAAACCTTCAGGATATAGATATGAATGGAGCTGTAAGTTCTGCTGTATGTGAGTGGCACTGAAGCGACTCATTTAATGACATGTATAGCGATTGAAATATGATTAAATATGCACTAATTTATCATAAATGTCCATAAGAAATGAAACACCGGATAAAGCCAGGATCAAAACTCTTGTTTGATTGTGTTGACACATTAGAGTTAAGTGTTTTTAGTGAGGGATTTGGGATATCTATTTTCATCACTTCATAAATCAGAAAATACTGTCAGCAGACAGAAAAACACATTTTCACCATGTTTTTAGGAATAAAATGTGCTATAAATCCTGTTGAATGATATATGAACAAACCCTCACTAGAAACCTTCAGGATATAGATATGAATGGAGCTGTAAGTTCTGCTGTATGTGAGTGGCACTGAAGTGGAGGAACAACTCAGTTAATGACATGTATTGCCATTGAAATCTAAGACAGTTGTTTTTCTGAAATGGTTTAAATATGCACATTTCATAAGTAAATATGCTCTAATTTGCACACATTGCAGAACATAAATCTGAACACCGGATAAAGCCAGGTTCAAAATGTGTGTTTGATTGTGTTGACATATTAGAGTTAAAGGATTTTACAGAAGGGATTTGGGAAAATACTGTGAACGGACAGAAAAACACATTTTCACCATGTTTTTAGGAATAAAATGTGCTATAAATCCTGTTGAATGATATATGAACAAACCCCTCACTAGAAACCTTCAGGATATAGATATGAATGGAGCTGTAAGTTCTGCTGTATGTGAGTGGCACTGAAGCGACTCATTTAATGACATGTATAGCGATTGAAATATGATTAAATATGCACTAATTTATCATAAATGTCCATAAGAAATGAAACACCGGATAAAGCCAGGATCAAAACTCTTGTTTGATTGTGTTGACACATTAGAGTTAAGTGTTTTTAGTGAGGGGATTTGGGATATCTATTTTCATCACTTCATAAATCAGAAAATACTGTCAGCAGACAGAAAAACACATTTTCACCATGTTTTTAGGAATAAAATGTGCTATAAATCCTGTTGAATGATATATGAACAAACCCCTCACTAGAAACCTTCAGGATATAGATATGAATGGAGCTGTAAGTTCTGCTGTATGTGAGTGGCACTGAAGTGGAGGAACAACTCAGTTAATGACATGTATTGCCATTGAAATCTAAGACAGTTGTTGTTTTCTGAAATGGTTTAAATATGCACATTTCATAAGTAAATATGCTCTAATTTGCACACATTGCAGAACATAAATCTGAACACCGGATAAAGCCAGGTTCAAAATGTGTGTTTGATTGTGTTGACATATTAGAGTTAAAGGATTTTACAGAAGGGATTTGGGAAAATACTGTGAACGGACAGAAAAACACATTTTCACCATGTTTTTAGGAATAAAATGTGCTATAAATCCTGTTGAATGATATATGAACAAACCCCTCACTAGAAACCTTCAGGATATAGATATGAATGGAGCTGTAAGTTCTGCTGTATGTGAGTGGCACTGAAGCGACTCATTTAATGACATGTATAGCGATTGAAATATGATTAAATATGCACTAATTTATCATAAATGTCCATAAGAAATGAAACACCGGATAAAGCCAGGATCAAAACTCTTGTTTGATTGTGTTGACACATTAGAGTTAAGTGTTTTTAGTGAGGGGATTTGGGATATCTATTTCATCACTTCATAAATCAGAAAATACTGTCAGCAGACAGAAAAACACATTTTCACCATGTTTTTAGGAATAAAATGTGCTATAAATCCTGTTGAATGATATATGAACAAACCCCTCACTAGAAACCTTCAGGATATAGATATGAATGGAGCTGTAAGTTCTGCTGTATGTGAGTGGCACTGAAGTGGAGGGGTCAGAGAGCTCTCGGATTTCATCAGATACATCTTCATTTGTGTCTGAAGATGAACGAAGGTCATGAGAGAGAGGAATTGATGGCAGCATTTTCATTTCTGGGTGAACTCACCCTTTAGATGTGTTTTGGATGTTTTCTTTCCACTAGTCTAAAAACACTTCATGAAAAGCCTAAAATCTCACACTTGACAGATGCATGTGTTTTTGCCTGTAGAGACTCGTCTTAAGATTAGGCAACGGAAAAACGTTTTTTTTTTTTTTTTTTGTAATGTCACCACATTTCAGAATCAGAAACAAGTTTTACCAGTTCCTGTTTTAATGGAAGGTATTAGTAAAGATTTAACTATAATACGAGTTCAAAGAGTTCATGTTCGATAGAGCCAATGCTGCAAGTAAAAAAACACTGATAAATAATATCCAAGTACACGCCGATGAATGTTTTCATGTGTTTGTGATTTAATAAAAGCACATGACAATCTGAAACTCAAATGTGACATTGACCTCTGTATTTGTCAAGATATCATCTCGCTAAAATCTGATAGACCTTTACAACAGCATTTAAGAAAACAACTTTAAAATGTAGTCAGTATTTACAGAATGTACATGAGCACGTCTACGGTCTAATATCAGGGTTACGATACGTCACTGTACACAGAAAAGAGTTCAGAGGTCGTGAAGACGTGAAGGGGTGAAACATCTGTTTGGCACAGAACTCAACCGGAATGAAAGGGACTGATCTCATGAACCCTAAAGCCAGAACGAGTGTCCCGTCTGCGTCACTGCAACCAGAGAGAGAACCATCAGCACCGCCGGAGCTGAGGCAGACGCTGCCGAGAACACGCCCGGGTCAAAGTTCACACACAAAAAGATGCATGGGGAAAAATTAAGCCCGTTTCTCAGACTACTGAGATTTTCTATGGAAGCTTGTTTCTGCCAAGGAATAAAAAAATAAAAAGGTACTCATGACTATAGCTCACAATTGTGAGAAAGAGTCTGAACTACAAAATATAAAGTACCTTTTTAATTTCTGTATGCCATGGCAGAAACAAGCTTCCATAGTTTTCAGTCATTTAGGAACATAAAATATCATTAATGTAATGCAAAAATCTGAATATTTGAATGGTAAAATACTGCCTTTCCTTGGCTTAATCAGTGCATCACAGAAATCTGAAGAGAATAATGAAAACACCACTTCCATCTGTTAACATTAGTTCATACACAACACGTTTATAGCTAACATTAACAGAAGTTAATACATGCTGTAAAAATATATTGCTCATAGTTCATGTTAACTAATGCATCAACTAATGTTAACATATGAGACGTTACTGTAAAGTGTTACAAAAAACAAAAGGAAACATGTGGTTTGTTTTCCAAGTCATTGTGATAGTTTGAGGTAAACCAATGGTTACGGGGAAAACTAAAGCCATCTCTGCATCCGAGCGTCACCTGCCGATGCACAAAGATCCTGAAAACAGGCTTCATTACCTTCATGCTAAATGTCCTATTTTCCCAGTTGGTTTTGCAGTGAAACACGAGCTGGATGTGTTCTGACACGAGAGCGATCTGGATCAGACGGCGTGAGGAAACACTGACCTCTGACCTGGTCCCGTGTCATCAAACACCGCTTCACAACCAGCTGGTCGAGAAAAACGAAGAAAAATCCATCACAGCAAAACTTGAGTTACGTCAGTCGCTAAAAAGAGTCCGCACAATCCACGGCACTGAGAAATAAAGTCACGGTTTCTGCACCGAGCGATGAGTGTGAACACTGGACTGTGTGTGAAACGCTGACCGACACAGAAGTGGTCTGAGAAACACACACACACACACACACAGGGGAATGTGGGAGGTGTGTGTGTGATACACACGTCATCACTGCACTGCGTGATAGCTTAGAAGAAGAGTTCGCTTAAAATAAGATAAAAACTCACGTCGCTCTAAACAGCGCTTTAGTACATGTCAGCACTTGACAGATATGAATCAAAGCTGCATGAAGATTCCTCGTTTCTCCGTTGGAATGACGTCAGGGTGAGTAATCGATGACAGTGTGTGTGTGTGTGTGTGTGTGTGTGTGTGTGTGAGTGAGTGTGTGAGTGTGTGTGTTACTGCAGTTCTCAGACGGCTGCGGCATTCCCGTCCCGGCGTCCCTGTTTCCTCAGTAACTGGATGCGGTTGTGGCAGTAGAACTTGATGGCCCTCCAGTCGCGCTGATTGCTGACCAGCAGAGGGCAGAGCTGCAGACACCGCTCACAGTCGGCCTTCGCAGGGACGCGCAGCTCCATGATGTTCCGCTTGAGGTGCGTCTCCACAGCGACACGCTCCGCCTCTGACCAGGGCCGCTTCAGGACGCCGCGCTTGCCTGAGGAACACGGCAACACCACACGTTACACCAACACACACCCAACACAAACTAAACAAATCTCTGACAAAATACGCTTCTTAAAAATATAAGTACCTTTTATTCAGTGGTCGACCGATATGGATTTTTTTATGGCCGATTTATTTAATATAAAGACAGTAAATAACACACGAATAACAATTGCTCATGAAATTTATATTTATTTTACATATTTATGGAATTAGAAAATATATCAATATGCAAATAATAATAATTTGAACTTGATAAAAACTAAATCTGTAAAATAAACCATTATCTATTTAATGGTTGAACGATATGGATTTTTTTGATGGCGATGCTGATAACTGATATATTTAATTTAACCAAACTTTTAAAATCATTAAAAACCCTTTAGCTCCAGTACAGTAAAGAAACGAATGTCAAGCGTAGCAGCGCGTCACGTGACCCACCTGACTTGACCTGCGCGCTCCGCCTCTTGAGCCCAGCTGACGGCGAGGGCGTGGCCGGCTTCACACGCGGGCTCTTCCCCTTCTTCGGCTGTGGCCCTCGAGTGCTGGGTGCTCTCTTCTTCACCACTTCAGCTCTCTCCTTATTCCCACTGCCTTCCCCTTCGGAATCTTCAGAGAAAGAGTCGGCAGAGTTTCCCGACATCACTGCCCAAATGGAAAGAAAACAGTGTTCAGATGCAGTACTTGTCCATCTCTATGCATTTACAGACGTAATGTCACATGATCTGCTCCTGTGCACGAATCCTTTAGAAATCACATGGTAGTGTTTTATTTGAACCGTCTTACCATCCAGCTCGAGGCAGATGTGCTGCAGACTCATCCCTCTGAACAGAACCCCTTCACGCTCGCCGTACAGCACCACTCGCCCCACGCGGTTCATCAGTGCCGGGTCCTGACCAACTCGAGTGCAGCTTTGAGTCACATGGTACTCACTCTGCAGGAAATCCTCCAATCGCTTGGCGGCGGCACCTGGGGCTCTTTCGCCCTCCTCGAGCAGCAGGAGCTGGGTGAGGATGGCCACTTGGCGGCGGGCGCGCGGCGCGGTGAGCGTTGTGGGGTTTTTAGCGCCGCTAGTGCGTGCCAGGCTCCGGAGAAGGTCGGTGCCGCGGAGAGGCGTGGCCGGGGAGTGATACGGCCGGGAAAACACGTAGGGGCTCTCAGGATCGACGCCCACATCCGCAGACGTCTTTAGGAGAAGGTCCAGACAAGCTTCTGAATGTGGAGGAAGGATGAGAGGCTGAACGCGGCCGCGCTTGCCCAAAACGCCCACGCGGGTCAGGTGGCAGAGGACGTGCCGCTCGAAAGGGGACAGAGACGCGTCCGACGGGGAGACGGAGTTGCGGTCCTGGTAGTCCTGAATGGTGAGCTTGGCCACCTCGCACTCGCGGTGGCGGTTGTACAGGATGAGAAGAGCCAGACTGGAGTGGCAGAGCAGACGCCAGGCCTCCGCCGAGCCCGCGGCACGAGACAGCGTGAGGAACGAGGAGTGCTGCTGTCGACGGAGGAACATGACCAGCGTGGAGAGCGAGGACAACAGAGGAGGCATGTGGGAGCGCTGGGAGCTGCAGGAGGCACACACACACACACATCATCAATTCAGCTCAGGACAAACTTAGTCATCAAATAAAAATTCTTGTTTTTTATGGAATATGGCAGTGTTTATTCTAAATGATTTATCATTATTGTCATCTTGAATCAGAATAACGTCATCTCTTTGAGGGCGGGGCAACCTGTCACTCACATCAGATCCACCAATATCAAACCACACCATCCAATCAATTCCCCACGGACACAATCAAGCCCCGCCCTACATTTGTTCTTGTTTGCAAAGCGATTCACTCGACATATGGCACAATAGTAGAGACACAGCATAACGTAACGTAAGATTTATACGATTTTATTGTAGACCGGGCATTATTGACACGGAACAGTGTAACGAGGTGGAAAACGTACAAAAATTATCAAAAATATATTGGCTCACCCCTCCAAAGGTGTTCAATCCTTTCAGGGCCACAGGTGTATAAATCAAGCACTAGGCATGCAGACGCTTCTACACACATTTGTGAAAGAATGGGTCGCTCTCAGGAGCTCAGTGAACTCAAGCGTGGTACCGTGATAACTAAATATTCCACGCTCAACTGTTAGTGGGATTATAACAAAGTGGAAGCGATTGGGAACAACAGCAACTAACAACGTAAAATCACAGAGCGGGGTCAGCGCATGCTGAGGGTCACAGTGTGCAGAAGTCACCAACTTTCTGCAGAGTCAATAGCTACAGACAGTTTTTCAGGGGTTGGGCTTGGCCCCTTAGTTCCAGTGAAAGGAACTCTTAATGCTTCAGCATACCAAGACATTTTGGACAATTTCATGCTCCCAACTTTGTGGGAACAGTTTGGGGACGGCCCCTTCCTGTCCCAACATGACTGCGCACCAGTGCTCAAAACGTCGGTCCATAAAGACATGGATGAGCGAGTTTGGTGTGGAGGAACTTGACTGGCCTGTACAGAGTCCTGACCTCATCCCGATAGAACACCTTTGGGATGAATTAGAGCGGAGACTGCGAGCCAGGCCTTCTCGTCCAACATCAGTGCCTGACCTCACAAATGCGCTTCTAGAAGAATGGTCAAAAATTCCCATAAACACTAGGGGTGGGAGATATAGCCTCAAAATTATATCACAATATTTTAAGAATATTTGCGATAATGATATTTATGACAATATAGAAAATAATATATGGAACAAAGTTTTATTGGTGATTGCAGCAGCATTTATTAGTGCAAACAAAATGAAGGGCATGAAAAAAGCCAGGCAAAGACTGTACCACCTGCGCCAGCTGAGGAAATTCAGGGTTTCACCAGCTATCCTGAAAACTTTCTATTTAGGGGCGATAGAAAGTGTTTTAACTCAGTGCATCACAGCGTGGTATGGGAACAGCACCAGTCATGACCGCAAAGCCCTGCAAAGAGTCGTGCGCTTATCCGAGCGTATCTCAGGGTCAGCTCTCCCGTCTCTGCAGGACGTCTACACCAAACGCTGCAAAGGTAGAGCTACTAAGATCATCAAGGACTCTAATCACCCTGCAAACCCTCATTTCACGCTGCTGCCATCTGGTAAGCGCTTCCGAAGCCTGATGGCCAAAACTGAGAGACTCAGGAGGAGCTTCTTCCCCAGGCCATCAGACTCCTGAACTCAGTCACTTAACATCACGTGACTTCACTTCAGGATAAACATCGATACACTGACATTGCACTGCACTTTCTGTTCTCGTTGTTACTGTGTAACAACCTGTTATAAACCTGTTTGCACATTATACTCTTATACATTTGTTAACCACATATTTATAAGTCTACAGTTTACTCACTGCACAGTTTACTTCAGTTACTTTATTCCACTTCTTTATTCTTATTTTTTCCTACTTGATTATTTATAATTCTACAGATATATATATATATATATATATATATATATATATATATATATAGTACTTTTTATCCTATTTCTATTATAATTTCCTCCTTGTGTTTTTAACTGTGAATTTGCACTGTCCATGGAGCGGACCTGTTTACATTTCACTGCCGGTTGTATATTCTGTATATAACTGTGTGTGTGACAAATAAAACTCTTGAATCTTGAAGGGCGTTGTCCATCCTTTTCCAGTGAGCTCTTGTCATTGATGGGAGAATATTTAATTCAAAGTGTAAATCTATTGTCATAAGGCGGCAGCAGCTTTACAGTCACACAGCACGAGTCAAATGAAAGCAAAGCAGCCTTGGTATAAGTTATTAGTGTTTTCACTGGAAATCTTAAGTAAAACTATAACAAAACATTTTAGTTTAACAATATAGTAATTTATGCCATGGTCTGTCTGAATATTCGATTCTGATTGGCTGGAAGGTGTGCAATAAAATCCTTTAATGCACTGGTAGTTCCAAGTCAGAATCAACGTTCTTTATTAATGCGGTTTTCATTATGAAGCGCACACGCACACACACACACGCTCTCTCGATAATTAATTCAAATAAATGCTATAATCCATCCATTCAAATAAACGTAATCTTACGCACTACTTTATCTCTGAGTCTGACTCAAAGGAGGCAGAATGCTGGATCTAACAAGCCGTAACTGACAAAAATAACCGCCAACGTTACCCTTCCAGTCAAATATTGCACTGCACACATCAATAACAGATTTAAGTTGCCAATTTTATGTCAGTTGTCAAGAGGGCTGACCTCTTGTAACCAAGTAGCTCCTTTTTAGGTACTAAATCGTCATCAGAAAAAAAAATCAGAGATTCGGAGACTGACATGCTGCTCTAACTCTCAGACAGGAGTTGTTGTACGCGCTAGGGAAAGTCAATGTGCCATACGTCATCACTATCACTGATATAGTGACATCGCAATATGAAATTTTTTTTATCATGTAAAAATTTATAACGGTATTATCGTGGACGGTATGATATGGCACACCCCTAATAAACACACTTCTAAACCTTGTGGAAAATCTTCCCAGAAGAGTTGAAGCTGTTAGAGCTGCAAAGGGTGGGCCGACTCCACATTAAACCCTACGGATTAAGAATGGGATGGCATTAAAGTTCATGTGCATGTGAAGGCAGGCGTCACAAAACTTTTGGCAATATAGTGTACACTCACCTAAAGGATTATTAGGAACACCATACTAATACTGTGTTTGACCCCCTTTCACCTTCAGAACTGCCTTAATTCTACGTGGCATTGATTCAACAAGGTGCTGAAAGCATTCTTTAGAAATGTTGGCCCATATTGATAGGATAGCATCTTGCAGTTGATGGAGATTTGTGGGATGCACATCCAGGGCACGAAGCTCCCGTTCCAGCACATCCCAAAGATGCTCTATTGGGTTGAGATCTGGTGACTGTGGGGGCCATTTTAGTACAGTGAACTCATTGTCATGTTCAAGAAACCAATTTGAAATGATTCAAGCTTTGTGACATGGTGCATTATCCTGCTGGAAGTAGCCATCAGAGAATGGGTACATGGTGGTCATAAAGGGATGGACATGGTCAGAAACAATGCCCAGGTAGGCCGTGGCATTTAAACGATGCCCGATTGGCACTAAGGGGCCTAAAGTGTGCCAAGAAAACATCCCCCACACCATTACACCACCACCACCAGCCTGCACAGTGGTAACAAGGCATGATGGATCCATGTTCTCATTCTGTTTACGCCAAATTCTGACTCTACCATCTGAATGTCTCAGCAGAAATCGAGACTCATCAGACCAGGCAACATTTTCCAGTCTTCAACTGTCCAATTTTGGTGAGCTCGTGCAAATTGTAGCCTCTTTTTTTCTATTTGTAGTGGAGATGAGTGGTACCCGGTGGGGTCTTCTGCTGTTGTAGCCCATCCGCCTCAAGGTTGTGCGTGTTGTGGCTTCACAAATGCTTTGCTGCATACCTCGGTTGTAACGCGTGGTTATTTCAGTCAAAGTTGCTCTTCTATCAGCTTGAATCAGTCGGCCCATTCTCCTCTGACCTCTAGCATCAACAAGGCATTTTCGCCCACAGGACTGCCGCATACTGGATGTTTTTCCCTTTTCACACCATTCTTTGTAAACCCTAGAAATGGTTGTGCGTGAAAATCCCAGTAACTGAGCAGATTGCGAAATACTCAGACCGGCCCGTCTGGCACCAACAACCATGCCACGCTCAAAATTGCTTAAATCA
>CM031949.1:22124348-22141848 GCA_018749465.1 Paracanthobrama guichenoti | reverse complement strand
ATAGTTCAAAACACTCACTGACATTTATCTTTAAGCCATATATAATATACACATGCATGTGTTTATACATTCATAAGCAGCATATATTATGTAAACACAACCTTTATTTTGCACTAATTATATTGTTTTATAGTTTCTGGGTTTCATTAGTAAATGCACATTAAAATATATGATCCAGTTTCCTTCTTTAAAACATTGACATAATTTCAAGAAACAAGAATAAATATTCACACGATGATTAATAAGCGGTGTAATCTGTGGATGCGCCGCTTTAACCCCTCAGTAACCACACGCACAGGGTTCATCCCATGATTTATTGATTAATGCACACATTATAATGAGACGTGTGAAGCGTGAGTGCAGTAACCTCTGAGTATGAGCAGATTCACAGCATTCAGAACTCGTGCTGGTATTAATAGCAAGGAAGTGCGTCACAGTGTTACATATACAGTAAAAACTCATAAATACAATTAATATATTAATCATTTCTTGGTTATAAGTTGTTTCTAAAAAATAATACTGTCGTTTTCACTTTTCAGTAATGCCTTTGATTTCCATGTAGTTCACAATGAGATATGATTCCACATACAGTAATTCACAGTCTAAGTCGAGGCTACGTCAGCGTTAGTACAGTGAGGAGTGTTAGCGTGCTCATATCTGTGTTAGTCAACAAACACCCCATAACTCCCAGACCAGAACCTTTGAGCGTGTGGACGGGCAGTACCGTCAGGACGCTCGGAGCCGCCCCAGATCAGTGCGTTTGCATATGGGACATGCTAATAAACTTAACGTCGTTCATATCTGTCAGACATGCATACGAAGTTTAACGTGTTATTAATAACTAAGTTACGGCGACTGGTACATGTTCACTATTTGATTTTGTTTGAAATGATCGTATGTCTTCAGTTCTAAACCGTGGTTTATTAACGTGTGCACTGCAAACCCGCTAAACCCAATTCGTTTAAGTTAGGACATGTAAAGTTTTTGTACTGCATTTCAATCGCTGGGAACTTGAAATATTTGCGTAAGCGAATTCATACGTTTAAGCTAAAAATAGCGTTAATCTCACATTTTTAGTAGCGGAAGCTGCAGCTAGTTCAGTACACGGACGCGACCCGCCGCGCTCTGAGCGTCAGTCCGGCACACAAAACACATGATCAAACCTAAAGCAGGAGCTCACCTCAGAACGAACATATCCTGATGTCCTCACCCCATCTGTCTGCCTTCAGTGGAAAAGAAATTGAGCAAAAACATTCCAGGATTGTTCTCCACATAATGGACTTCAATGGGAACCAACGGTGCAGCTTCAGGCTCTGCACGATCCCAGAGGAATAGGGTCTGATCCAGACAAACCATCGGACATTTATACACTTTTAACCACGAATGCGCGACTTCGGTGTTGTGATTCTTCACGGCGTATGACGTCGGAAAGGTCACGTGACGGCCTTGACCTTTATTTGTGTAAAGGGCGTTTGATTTAGTCTTTGCCCGTTCGTTTCGGCACTTCCACCTGCATCATGTGACCTTTCCGACGTGATGATGTCATACGCCGTGAAGAAACACAACACAGTGAGGTTAAAAGTGTATAAATGTCCGATGGTTTGTCTGGATCAGACCCTATTCCTCTGGGATCGTGCAGAGCCTGAAGCTGCATTGATCTGGACCTTCAGCCGTTGAAGTCCATTATGTCGGGAAAAATCCTGGAATTTTTTTTCCTCAATTTCTTTTCCACTGAAGACAGGCAGACAGATGGGTGAGGACATCAGGAAATGTTCATTCTGAGGTGAGCTCCTGCTTTAATAGAAACTAAATTAAGCTCATAAAACTCAAAGCATTGAAACGATTCGGATTACTTAAAGTGTCCCCGATTTGAGAACTCAAAGGAAAGAGAATAAATACTCGTGTGTTTAATTCGAGTTGGCTCTACTCAAACGGATCATTTTGAGCGTTCAGGTTTACAGTGACAGGTGTGAATCACATTAACTTTATTTCTTAATCTTAACATAAATCTCACATATTTTTGTGAAAATCCTGTCATCACCAAACCATGAGTTTGTCTTCCGTGGAAAACAATTGAATAGAAATAATGCAGTGAAATCAGGCTCGTTCTGATGAGCGCTCATGTTCGGATATGTGTGTGTGTGTGTGTGTGTGTGTGCGCCTGATGAAGGTCCAGGACTGACCACTGCACAGATCCAGAGGTCATGTAGTTCACTCAACGGCCCTGACTGAACTGATGTCTCAGAATCTGCATCCGACACACTGCTCGTATTTTGTCTTGTTTTTCCAGTGAATTTACTTCAGAAGATTTTAAATCTAGCCCACAGTTTTGAGAGGTTTATAAAACAAGACATTGCCACCGGGGTAAAAAAATAAACCTAATTGGGAAATGTGTTTTTAAAGAATATTCAGAGGAATGAGAGAAACTGTTTGTAGTGAGATGCTGGAGAGTTACATCACACATCCTCCAGTCGAAACTAAAGGCCTGGTCGTGTGATGACAAGCCTTCGGTCCGGACGTCAGGATCTAGAGGAGCTGCTGGCCGTGTGTCTCGCTGTGGAAGGCGTGCAGCGTCTGCGACGCAGAGTCCGTCCAGTGGATGAGCTCCAGCAGAACCCGATAGGTCCAGAGTTTAGCAGCAAAACCACCAGAACCTTCCACTTCATCCTGACCCTGCAAACCACATCACACACACTTCACTGAGTGATCAAAACACACACACACAGAGACCGTTTTAGCACATTTTAGTGTAATTGTACAAGCGTCCACCTTCACTTTGTGGTCAATGTGAGGCGTTATAGGGCACAGGAATAGATGAGACGAGGACTTGACGCCAACACACTCGGATCTTTCTGATCACGAGCCAAACGTCTCTTCATAGGAAAGCTCATGTCATTACAGTGAGTCTCTGAAGGAAAGCGATTGTCTGCCGCACATCCTGATGTAGGAGATCTGCTGGACAGTGTTAGAGGTGCGGGGCTAAAAATAACACCCCAACTACCTTACATCTGTGTGTGACAGAAGACCAGCGGTAGCGTCCGCACGACAGAAGACCAGCGGTAGCATCCGCGCGTGACAGAAGACCAGCGGTAGCATCCGCGCGTGCCAGAAGACCAGCGGTCACTTATGTGCGTGACAGAAGACCAGCGGTCACTTATGTGCGTGACAGAAGACCAGCGGTCACTTATGTGCGTGACAGAAGACCAGCGGTCACTTATGTGCGTGACAAGACCGGCGGTAGCATCCGCGCGTGACAGAAGACCAGCGGTCACTTATGTGCGTGACAGAAGACCGGCGGTAGCATCCGCGCGTGACAGAAGACCAGCGGTCACTTATGTGCGTGACAGAAGACCAGCGGTAGCATCCGCGCGTGACAGAAGACCAGCGGTCACTTATGTGCGTGACAGAAGACCAGCGGTAGCATCCGCGCGCATGACAAGAAGACCAGCGGTCACTTATGTGCGTGACAGAAGACCGGCGGTAGCATCCGCGCGTGACAGAAGACCAGCGGTCACTTATGTGCGTGACAGAAGACCAGCGGTAGCATCCGCGCGTGACAGAAGACCAGCGGTCACTTATGTGCGTGACAGAAGACCAGCGGTCACTTATGTGCGCGACAGAAGACCAGCGGTAGCATCCGCGCGTGACAGAAGACCAGCGGTCACTTATGTGCGTGACAGAAGACCGGCGGTCACTTATGTGCGTGACAGAAGACCAGCGGTAGCATCCGCGCGTGACAGAAGACCAGCGGTCACTTATGTGCGTGACAGAAGACCGGCGGTCACTTATGTGCGTGACAGAAGACCGGCGGTCACTTATGTGCGTGACGGAAGACCGGCGGTCACTTATGTGCATAACAGAAGACCGCCGGTCACTTATGTGCTGACAGAAGACCGGCGGTGGCGTCCACGCGGCAGAAGACCAGCGGTAGCATCCGCGCGTGACAGAAGACCAGCGGTCACTTATGTGCTGACAGAAGACCGGCGGTGGCGTCCGTGCGTGACAGAAGACCGGCGGTCACTTATGTGCGTGACGGAAGACCGGCGGTCACTTATGTGCATAACAGAAGACCGGCGGTAGCATCCGCGCGTGACAGAAGACCAGCGGTCACTTATGTGCGTGACAGAAGACCGGCGGTCACTTATGTGCGTGACAGAAGACCGGCGGTCACTTATGTGCGTGACGGAAGACCGGCGGTCACTTATGTGCATAACAGAAGACCGCCGGTCACTTATGTGCTGACAGAAGACCGGCGGTGGCGTCCACGCGGCAGAAGACCAGCGGTAGCATCCGCGCGTGACAGAAGACCAGCGGTCACTTATGTGCTGACAGAAGACCGGCGGTGGCGTCCGTGCGTGACAGAAGACCGGCGGTCACTTATGTGCGTGACGGAAGACCGGCGGTCACTTATGTGCATAACAGAAGACCGGCGGTCACTTATGTGCATAACAGAAGACCGCCGGTCACTTATGTGCTGACAGAAGACCGGCGGTGGCGTCCACGCGACAGAAGACCAACGGTAGCATCCGCGCGTGACAGAAGACCAGCGGTCACTTATGTGCGTGACGGAAGACCGGCGGTCACTTATGTGCATAACAGAAGACCGGCGGTCACTTATGTGCTGACAGAAGACCGGCGGTGGCGTCCACGCTACAGAAGACCAACGGTAGCATCCGCGCGTGACAGAAGACCAGCGGTCACTTATGTGCTGACAGAAGACCGGCGGTCACTTATGTGCTGACAGAAGACCGGCGGTCACTTATGTGCGTGACACCGCCCGGTCACTTATGTGCTGACAGAAGACCGGCGGTGGCGTCCACGCGACAGAAGACCAGCGGTAGCATCCGCGCGTGACAGAAGACCAGCGGTCACTTATGTGCTGACAGAAGACCGGCGGTGGCATCCGCACGACAGAAGACCAGCGGTAGCATCCGCGCGTGACAGAAGACCAGCGGTCACTTATGTGCTGACAGAAGACGGCCGGTCACTTATGTGTGTGACGGAAGACCGCCGGTCACTTATGTGCTGACAGAAGACCGGCGGTGCGTCCACGCGGCAGAAGACCAGCGGTAGCATCCGCGCGTGACAGAAGACCAGCGGTCACTTATGTGCTGACAGAAGACCGGCGGTCACTTATGTGCTGACAGAAGACCGGCGGTCACTTATGTGCTGACAGAAGACCGGCGGTGGCGTCCGCGACGACAGAAGACCAGCGGTAGCATCCGCGCGTGACAGAAGACCAGCGGTCACTTATGTGCTGACAGAAGACCGGCGGTCACTTATGTGCTGACAGAAGACCAGCGGTGGCATCCGCGCGTGACAGAAGACCAGCGGTGGCATCCGCGCGTGACAGAAGACCGGCGGTAGCATCCGCGCGTGACGGAAGACCGGCGGTCACTTATGTGCGTGACGGAAGACCGCCGGTCACTTATGTGCGTGACGGAAGACCGCCGGTCACTTATGTGCGTGACGGAAGACCGCCGGTCACTTATGTGCGTGACGGAAGACCGCCGGTCACTTATGTGCTGACAGAAGACTGGCGGTGGCGTCCGCGCGTGACAGAAGACCGACGGTCACTTATGTGCGCGACAAGACCAGCAGTCAGGTCACTTATGTGCTGACAGAAGACCAGCGGTGGCGTCCGCGCGTGACAGAAGACCAGCGGTGACTTATGTGCTGACAGAAGACCGGCGGTCACTTATGTGCGTGACAGAAGACCGGCGGTCACTTATGTGCTGACAGAAGACCGGCGGTGCGTCCACGCGGCAGAAGACCAGCGGTAGCATCCGCGCGTGACAGAAGACCGGCGGTCACTTATGTGCTGACAGAAGACCGGCGGTGCGTCCACGCGGCAGAAGACCAGCGGTAGCATCCGCGCGTGACAGAAGACCAGCGGTCACTTATGTGCTGACAGAAGACCGGCGGTCACTTATGTGCTGACAGAAGACCGGCGGTGGCGTCCGCACGACAGAAGACCAGCGGTGGCGTCCACGCGTGAAAGACGACGAACGGTAACTTATGTGCGCGACAGAAGACCAGCGGTCACTTATGTGCGCGACAGAAGACCAGCGGTGGCGTCCGCGCGTGACAGAAGACGAACGGTCACTTATGTGCTGACAGAAGACCAGCGGTCACTTATGTGCGCGACAGAAGACCAGCGGTGGCGTCCGCGCGTGACAGAAGACGAACGGTCACTTATGTGCTGACAGAAGACCAGCGGTGGCGTCCGCGCGACAGAAGACCAGCGGTCACTTATGTGCATGAAAGAAGACGAACGGTCACTTATGTGCGCGACAGAAGACCAGCGGTGGCGTCCACGCGACAGAAGACCAGCGGTCACTTATGTGCGTGAAAGAAAACGAACGGTCACTTATGTGCGCGACAGAAGACCAGCGGTCACTTATGTGCGCGACAGAAGACCAGCGGTCACTTATGTGCGCGACAGAAGACCAGCGGTCACTTATGTGCGTGACAGAAGACCAGCGGTGGCGTCCACGCGTGAAAGACGACGAACGGTCACTTATGTGCGCGACAGAAGACCAGCGGTGGCGTCCGCGCGCGACAGAAGACCAGCGGTGGCGTCCGCGCGTGACAGAAGACCAGCGGTGGCGTCCACGCGTGAAAGACGACGAACGGTCACTTATGTGCGTGACAGAAGACCAGCGGTGGCGTCCACGCGTGAAAGACGACGAACGGTCACTTATGTGCGCGACAGAAGACCAGCGGTGGCGTCCACGCGTGAAAGACGACGAACGGTCACTTATGTGCGCGACAGAAGACCAGCGGTGGCGTCCACGCGTGAAAGACGACGAACGGTCACTTATGTGCGCGACAGAAGACCAGCGGTCACTTATGTGCGCGACAGAAGACCAGCGGTCACTTATGTGCGTGAAAGAAGACGAACGGTCACTTATGTGCTGACAGAAGACCAGCGGTCACTTATGTGCGCGACAGAAGACCAGCGGTCACTTATGTGCGTGACAGAAGACCAGTGGTGGCGTCCACGCGTGAAAGACGACGAACGGTCACTTATGTGCGCGACAGAAGACCAGCGGTGGCGTCCGCGCGTGACAGAAGACGAACGGTCACTTATGTGCTGACAGAAGACCAGCGGTGGCGTCCGCGCGACAGAAGACCAGCGGTCACTTATGTGCGTGAAAGAAAACGAACGGTCACTTATGTGCGCGACAGAAGACCAGCGGTCACTTATGTGCGCGACAGAAGACCAGCGGTCACTTATGTGCGTGACAGAAGACGAACGGTCACTTATGTGCGTGACAGAAGACGAACGGTCACTTATGTGCGTGACAGAAGACCAGCGGTGGCGTCCACGCATGAAAGACGACGAACAGTCACTTATGTGCGCGACAGAAGACCAGCGGTCACTTATGTGCGCGTCAGAAGACGAACGGTCACTTATGTGCTGACAGAAGACCAGCGGTCACTTATGTGCGCGACAGAAGACCAGCGGTGGCGTCCGCGCGTGACAGAAGAAGACGAACGGTCACTTATGTGCGCGACAGAAGACCAGCGGTCACTTATGTGCGCGACAGAAGACGAACGGTCACTTATGTGCTGACAGAAGACGAACGGTCACTTATGTGCTGACAGAAGACCAGCGGTCACTTATGTGCTGACAGAAGACCAGCGGTCACTTATGTGCGCGACAGAAGACCAGCGGTCACTTATGTGCTGACAGAAGACCAGCGGTCACTTATGTGCGTGACAGAAGACCAGCGGTCACTTATGTGCGTGACAGAAGACCAGCGGTCACTTATGTGCGTGACAGAAGACCAGCGGTGGCGTCCGCACGACAGAAGACCAGCGGTCACTTATGTGCGCGACAGAAGACCAGCGGTCACTTATGTGCGCGACAGAAGACCAGCGGTCACTTATGTGCGTGACAGAAGACCAGCGGTGGCGTCCGCACGACAGAAGACCAGCGGTCACTTATGTGCGCGACAGAAGACCAGCGGTCACTTATGTGCTGACAGAAGACCAGCGGTCACTTATGTGCGTGACAGAAGACCAGCGGTCACTTATGTGCGTGACAGAAGACCAGCGGTCACTTATGTGCGCGACAGAAGACCAGCGGTCACTTATGTGCGCGACAGAAGACCAGCGGTCACTTATGTGCGCGACAGAAGACCAGCGGTCACTTATGTGCGCGACAGAAGACCAGCGGTCACTTATGTGCGCGACAGAAGACCAGCGGTCACTTATGTGCGTGACAGAAGACCAGCGGTAGCGTCCGCGCGTGACAGAAGACCGGCGGTCACTTATGTGCTGACAGAAGACCAGCGGTAGCGTCCGTGCGACAGAAGACCAGCGGTCACTTATGTGCATGACAGAAGACGAACGGTCACTTATGTGCTGACAGAAGACCAGCGATAGCATCCGTGCGACAGAAGACCGGCGGTGGCGTCTGCGTGTGACAGAAGACGAACGGTCAATTATGTGCGTGACGGAAGACCAGCGGTCACTTGTGCGTGACAGAAGACCAGCGGTCACTTGTGCGTGACAGAAGACCAGCGGTCACTTGTGCGTGACAGAAGACCGGCGGTCACTTATGTGTGCGACAGAAGACCGGCAGTAGCGTCCGCGTGACAGAAGACCAGCGGTCACTTATGTGTGCGACAGAAGACCGGCAGTAGCGTCCGCGTGACAGAAGACCGGCGGTAGCGTCCGCGCGACAGAAGACTGGCGGTCACTTATGTGCTGACAGAAGACCAGCGGTGGCGTCCGCGCGTGACAGAAGACCAGCGGTCACTTATGTGCTGACAGAAGACCAGCGGTGGCGTCCGCGCGTGACAGAAGACCGGCGGCGGTCGTGGTTGCGTCATCAATTGTCCAATCTTCACTTACATATACAGTTGCAAGAAAAAGTGTGTGAACCACTTGCAGAATCTATGAAAATGTGAATAATTTTAACCAAATAAGAGAGATCATACAAAATGCATGTTACTTTTTATTTAGTGCTGTCCTGAATAAAATATTTTACATAAATGTTTACATCTAGTCCACAAGACAAAACAATAACTGCATTTATTAATAAGATCCCCTTGACTCTTAATCCTGTGTGTCGTTCCCTGATGATCAGTGTGTGTGTGTCATGTGATGGTTGTTCATGAGTCTCTTGTTTGTCCTGATCAGTTAAACTGACCAACATTCTTCAGAAAAATCCTCAAACTCTTCAGTTTTCCGGCATCTTCTGCATATCTGAGCCTCTCCAGCAGTGACTCTGTGTGTGTGTGTGTGTGTGTGTGTGTGTGTGTGTGTGTGTGTGTGTGTGTGTGTGTGTGTGAGAGAGAAATTCTGAGATCTGAGGACGACTGAGGGACTCAAACACAACTACTAGAAAAGCTTCACACATTCACTGACGCTCCAGAAGGAAACACGCCGCATTCAGAGCCGGGGGTGAACATTACTTCATTTGTCTTCCAGGAAACATGTAAATAACTTCTGTTGCTTCTGAAGGGCAGGACTCAATGACAAACATTGATATTTAAACAAAACAAGAAAAATGTGGCCATCTTCATCCTGTGCAAAAGTGTTCACCCCCGGCTCTGACTGCGGCGCGTTTCCTTCTGGAGCGTCAGTGAATGTGTGAAGCTTTTCTAGTAGTTGTGTTTGAGTCCCTCAGTCCTCAGAATCTCTCACACACACACAGAAATCATGGTCACTGCGCGCACACACACACACAGAAATCATGGTCACTGCACACACGCACGCACACGCACGCGGACGGATCATCAGGGAACACACAGGATTAAGAGTCAAGGGTCCATACACTTCTCAACAGGGTCTTAATAAATGCAGCTGTGTTTGGGTCATATGTGAACATCTTTTATGCTGCATGATCTCTTTTATTTGGATAAAATTCACTTTTCACAGATTCTGCAAGCGGTGCACACACTTTTCTTGCAGCTGTTTATATATTTATTGTAGCATTTTTCTATCATACTCCAGTTTAACACACGTGTATCCAAGTACGTTATATTCCATTCATCATTTAGCCTACATTTAGAGTTACTAATCGGAGGTTCAAATAAAGTTTGATAGCAATATATTTAAGTGATTTAACAGACTTAAAATTATTACTTAAAAGTTTTCACACATTTCACGTCCTTTTTTATGTTACACGAAAAAAAATTTAAATGTTGTTTTTTAAGCTCTGGTTTTTAAGAAGCCGTGTGCTGATTTCCCCGCAGCACTGTGCCGGGCGGGCTCGTTCTGGAGGAGCCGCTCTACTGGGATTCAGGGTTTAGCACCGCAGCCTAGGAAGGGTTTGATGCGGGTCCAAATGCTTATCGCTGCTGCAATGTTGACTTCCGCGGACCAAAACAACGGGTCACGTGACACCGAGCACAGGCATTGACTGAAAGACACATTCCTTTCAAGCATCATGTCCATGCAAACACAGAGGGATTCAGCCACAGATCAGCAGCTTTCTTGAGCTCTCCGATTCTGAAGCAGAAACGGGTGTAAGCGGATGACCATCAGCCTCAGGTAATGCCTGTGTTCCTCTGTCACATTAACAGAAGTGGTGTATTATATAAACATTAACTAATAGATATCATCTACAGACATTATTACAGTTAGAGTGCAATAACATGAAGCAGAAGTGTATGAAACACGAGCAGAGTGAATTTGTGTAAATCGCTCATAAAGCCGCTCCGACGTGAATTTTCGGATTCATGAAAATGTTCGGATTTTCAAAATGTTAGTTGGTGCGAAAGAAACGTACAGCTGCTCCCTACCACGGTGCGTAAAACATCCGAGCGGTCTGTGGTCTGATTTAGGCAAACTGAGGACATTGCATTTTGATGCCCCAGGTGAAAAAGGTACTATTAAATGTATTAAAAATGCATTATAGTATAGTTGTATTGTACTAAAAACATACTCAATGCATTTGATATACATTTAATAGTACATCATTTTCACCTGGGGTACCATAATATTTCAAGAGTTTATTTGCCCCGTCTTTTTTTATATTTTTATTTTTTACACCGTTCAACGCTGGGTAACAGGCAGCGCTCGTCACGGTCACTTTTTACCCGGCTGTCCAATCACAGTGGAGGAGGGGCGGGACAAATATTACACCGACCAATCATCCTACTTCTACACCGACTGAACAACAATTATGGAGAAGTTAATATTGCTTTTTACTGCATTTTTTATATTCAGTAATATTCTTCAAAATGAGATCCTAGTAACATTACTGCCGTGGATATTCTGTATCATAGCAACCAAAGTATCTCAGCAGGAAAACTCTGCCCTTGCAAAGCGCCACCAGCGGGCCGTTTTCAGAAGAGCACCAGGCGCTTTTCAGCTGGCTAAAAATGCTTTGATGGACACACAGCTGAATATTTACTGCTAGGCATATGGTCAGTTAGTCTCTTTAGCATTTATGGAGCCAAACCTGAGAAAGAAGTCCAGAAGACTCCACAGCGTTCCTGGACACCTCATTTGCAGTTGTCACTCATGGGCGGGGATTATGCTAATTATGAATGAGCGTGCACGCGCGGCCTATTTACGAATGTTTGGAATTCATTAATATACACACGGTTAACTATCAAATCCGTGGTATACGAAGCATTTATGAATCTGGAGGAGAGTTTTCGTAAAGGTCCAAATTACTCAGAATTAGCTCATATATTTACGAAAGTTTCATGAATGAGGCCCAATGTGTTTTCTTTCCACTAGTTTAATAATTAAAGTTATATCTCCAAACTGCCCAGTGCATGAAAAACGACGGCTTTGCCTGTAGAGACTGGCCTCAACACTGCGAGAACACAGAGAGTTCTTGGGATTTTAGAAATAACTGATTTGTTACATGCATGTCAATGTCAAGAGAAGTGTGAATAATATGCATTAAACATTACTCCGGGCTCGTGAGCTGATTATGTAAATATATTTTATGATCTCATATTTGGTGAGGTTTGCATCATTGTTATATTATTGTGAATCTGTATTGTATAAACCGCTATAAAAATAAAGCTGACTTAACGAAATCATAAAATATACTGTATTTGTTCACTTGCAAGTCAAAATCAATAAATTATGAATAATTTAGATTTTAAAATGTAATATAATTACAAGTAGTTAATTTTTGGTATCTGATGACGTAATTCTGTGCCGGCACTGCACGTCAATAACTGAGGCAGGAGCGCTGCAGTCCTCGAGCACACATGTACCTCAGCGCACTGACTCTGGGGAGACGGCGGGCAGCCTCCTTCCCCGCTCTCCAGCAGCGCTGCGGTGCTGTGGACCAGGTGCCCGAGCCGGTCCTTCACGGCCTTCCGCAGGCTCTCGTACTCTCCGTCCAGCTCCTCGCCCATCTCCTCCACCTCCCGGCTGATCAGACACTCCAGCAGCTCCATGCAGCGCCGCAGGGCCGAGCGCACGTGTCCCACCCGCTCCGCTGTGGTCAGGGCCTCGGGACAGAGGGCGAGGGTCACCAGACGCTCACCGCCTGGCACGTGATGGGACAGGAAGCTCTCGCGCTCTTTCTGAGGAGGAGGAAGAGGAGGCTGTAATTAGTTATTACAGGAAAGGTTAGTCACTTGCTCTGCCCACTTGATGGTTACCGTTAATGCGCCGTGATCTGTTTTTATTCCCACGTGCACCGCACCACCTGTAATTAACAAAACTTCCTCTGACTCACACACACAAATGCATTTCATATCAATTATGCATTGCGTGTTACGCCGCCTCTTCACACAAACTTAAAAATGGAATAATTAGGGAATAGGTTTCACTCATAAACTGAGTAAATGTCAAACGTAGAAAGACTGCAGTAGACATCTTGAACTTAAAAAAGCAGCTTTGGTTAAACTTTACTGTAAAAAATATAATAAAACTGATATAGCAGCCTACAGAAGGACTAATATCGGTTTTGTGCAACACCATCATGGAAACACACACGACACCAAAACTAGATATATCGGCACCGATACGAGCGCTTGAGGACAAAAGCGCTCACAGGCAGAAAGACGTGAAGCTTCAGCAGGAAGAACGTGTGCAGTAAACGCCGTCGAACATCCTAATGTCAGTTTAGTGTGTGCTATTCCCTGTCGCCTGTCACGTTCCCCTCCAGCGGGCGTCGCTCCCGGTGCCGCGCTCTGTCTCAATGGCCTGTGTGCGCTTTTGTCCTCAAGCGCTCGTTTGTTGGGGCGACGGCTTATAAAGCGTAGTTCTGTGTTCGCTGGCTTGTTTGCGGAGCCCCCGGTCACACGGCAGCTTTTACACATTGTTCTGTTGTTTGTTATCAGTCAGAAATGACAAGGAGGCCGATCACGCAATACAAAGTCAATGGAGAGCGCTGGATTGTGGGCGTGGCTTTCAGATTATGACACGTGTCGCTCGGTCTCTATTGGCTTTGAAATATGAAGAATTATCGCCTTAAAAACAGCCGATTATCACTGTGTATTAGAGATGCAGGACACACTCAAATAACTCCTTGGACAAACTCCGTTTAACTGAGGGCAGGTTTCCATCCAATAACTGCGTGTAGCCTCAACTCATAAAAACTAATTCATGAATGAAATGTAATTGAGTTGGTCCAACTCAGTTTTATTAAATGCAGTTTAAATGATAGCAAACGTAAATGAAAAGATTTAATCGTGACGTTAGCACAGATCACAGCCGAAGCACAGGCGCACTCCTCAACACTAAACGCATTACAGAAACCGCTCTCGACGGCCAGCGCAACGGACCAGTAAACACTAACATCAACTAACAACATCTTCCCTTCCCGGAAAAACACAAAAGAACACTTTAATCCCTAAAGGAGTCCTTGCAAAGCATGCTGGGAACTGCAGATCCACTGCCCAGCTAGTTATGGCAACACAAATATTTCATGTAGTTTTACTAACATAATGCAATAAAACCTTCCTGTGCCTAACCGGGAGAACACCGGGAGAACACCGGGAGAACACGGAGTCTGCGGTTACTTACGGGGAAAACGACAAATCGCGCAATTTCAGATATTTCACTGTAAATTACATTTATTTGTTTTACTTCCAAAAACTGTAAGCGAATGAGTTGTGTCAGCAGATTAGGGAAGGTCTGTAGTCTCCAATAATCAATAATCCTGGAGAAGATGACCTGCCAGAACTTCTGCGGAGGGACGGGTCACGCTCCATGAGGATAGCCGTGTGTTGCTCTGGGAATTATGGATATTATAACACCACAGAGACTGTAAACGAGCGGCTTGTGCATTTACAGATGTGCCCTGTGATTATTGATGATCAGTTCTGCGATCAATAACACATCCTTCATGAAGAGATGCTGACTGCACGCCACGGATAATGACCCAGCCGTTCTCTCGCGCTCCAGCCCGGAGATGCCGCAGTGCCGTGATCATCATTACATTAAAGACGCGGAAAAGCATCATGACCGCGTGAAGCACGCGCCGCGGTTGACAGCAGGAGCGTCGTCACGGTCGCGTGAGTAACGGGAGCCGTACTCACGTAGAGCTCGAGCAGACGCGTGCAGTCGCGGTGCAACAAGCGGGCGAGCGCCGCCGCTCTGTCCGTCGCTGCTCTCCCCGGGACGGGCGTGTCTGGCTCCGCTGCTCCCTCCATCGCGTCACGGCTCCGTTATCGAGCTGATCCCGACGCGCGTGCTTCGAGCCTTTTAAATATCACGCACACGCGCGCGTCCGGGCCGATCGGGGAGCTCGCGTGCGTCCGTGCCGCTCCAGCCTTTCCGTGGGACACCGAACACGCGCACCGGAGGGCGTGATGACGTCATCCGCGCCGGTTCCGAGAAATTAAAAGCTCCGGGACTCGCGCCAGCGTCACTGAAATGAGCCATAATTACAACCCGCGGTGGAGGTGAGCCACCCCTGCCGTTAGCCGCTGTCATTCCTCTACATGAGCTTATCTATAAATCATCATCCGTTCATATCTCCGGCTCATCACTGAAGCAAATTAAAAAATCCAGTTATTATTATTATTATTATTATTATTATTATTATTATTTGCAATATCTGCCGCATTTTACACAGACAATGACATATTTTATGTGTATTTGTCATTTAGTGCTAATTATAGCCTAATATAGATTTCATTTTATAATAGCAAAAAAATTTAATTTTAATAAAATAAATCTAAGTGGTGAATATGATCATCAAAAATCATTCTAATTATTTTGACAAAACTTCATAATTGTTATTGCTTGGTGTAATCATTTAAAAGACAAAATTTAAAGGCCAATTGACACCGGTGTCACGTCACGAAACCAAATATGAACGTTTACAGGGCATAAAACACTAGAGCCACGTTTCTAACATCTGTAAAACTGCATTCTACCATCTTAAAAATATATCTAAATTACGGCACATCCTTTCGATGCAAAATGCTGAACAGTTAATTCATGCGTTCATGACCTCAAGGCTAGATTACTGTAATGCTCTACTGGGTGGTTGCCCTGCTCGCTTAATAAACAAACTCCAGCTGGTCCAAAACGCAGCAGCTCGAGCTCTTACTAGAACCAGGAAGTATGACCATATTAGCCCGGTTCTGTCAACACTGCACTGGCTCCCTATTAAACATCGTATACATTTTAAAATCTTGCTTATTACTTACAAAGCACTAAATGGTTTAGCTCCCCAGTACTTGAGCGAACTCTTAACGCATTATACTCCATCACGTCTATTGCGGTCTCAAAACTCTGGCCAGTTGATAATCCCTAGAATATCAAAATCAACTGCAGGCGGTCGATCCTTTTAACTATTTAGCGCCTAAACTAAGGTATTCTGGGTGGTTACTATGGTGTTGCTAGGTGGTTAGTAGTTGTCACAGATGGTTACTATGGAGTTTCTATGAAGTTCTCAGCATGTTCTCAGACTGATTTAACACTTGGCTAATCACTATTAGCATGTAGCTATTCACTGCTAGCATGTGTAGCATGTTGGAAGTCCTATTTGCTAGCATGAGTCAAAAGACCCAACCCTGATGTCTCTACGATGTTCCGATGCAGAGATATAGGTCTTGCTAAACGGTTGCTAGGGAGTTGCTTGACAGCTGCCAATGATAATATTCCAAAGGCTGCTTATAAATATGAATTATATAAACCAACCGCAATCCCTCTATAACATTCAGACTTGAAGATATCCCTCTTTGGATTTGGGTTGCTAGGGTGCTCGACAATGGTAGCTATTGACTCTGCAGAAAGTTGGTGTCTTCTGCGCACTGTGACCCTCAGCATGCGCTGACCCCGCTCTGTGATTTCACTTCGTGGCTGAGTTGCTGTTGTTCCCAATCGCTTCCACTTTGTTATAATCCCACTAACAGTTGAGCGTGGAATATTTAGTAGTGAGGAAATTTCAGGAATGGACTTATTGCACAGGTGGCAACCTATCACGGTCCCACGCCCCGACTGAGGCTGGTTTCTCTCAAGGGTTTTTCTCCATCCTGATGGAGTTGGATTGTTTCCTGTCGCCTCTTTATATTGTTGATCATATTGAACAATGTTATTGATCTGACTGTGGGAACTGAGCTGAGTGGACGATGACATCACTGTTTCATAGATGAACACCGAACAGCCGAAACTAAGAGTAAAGAAAGGTCAGGTCACAGTGCACAGCACAAGCCGCCCGCTCTGCCGCTCCTGTCTCAGAGACAATAGAGCGAGCGAGAGGTGAGGCTGCCCTGTCACGGAGAACATGCTGCCGCAGACGCAAGACAAACAAGAGGCAGGAATTTACACTTTGTCAAAGTGTCAGCATGACAAGCAGCCAGACAGCATGACTTCACACCCACACACACTTCAGTCTCCCACAGCCACGGGAAAGCCAGTCTGCACAAACCAGACAGCCGGAGCAGAAGATCTTATATCCGTCACGCACACTCATGTGGGAAAACTAACTATAAAACGTTTTGCAAGAAAATACTTTTGCCTTTGCTTTAGCAGTGATTTCTATATTTCACTATCAATTATTTACATTTCTGTCATTTACAAACAGTTACAAACCCTCAAGTCGTGAGCGTCTCATGTACACTTATGAGAGAGTGTGTGTGTGTGTGTGTGTGTGTGTGTGTGTGTGTGTGTGTGTGTGTGTGTGTGTGTGTGTGTGAGAGAGTGTGTGTGTGTGTGTGTGTGTGTGTGAGAGAGAGTGTGTGTGTGTGTGTGTGTGTGTGTGTGTGTGTGTGAGTGTGTGAGAGTGAGTGAGAGAGTGTGTGTGTGTGAGAGAGAGTGTGTGTGCGTGTGTGTGTGTGTGTGTGAGTGTGTGAGAGAGTGAGTGAGAGAGTGTGTGTGTGAGAGAGAGAGTGTGTGTGTGTGAGAGTGTGTGAGAGAGTGAGTGAGAGAGTGTGTGTGTGTGAGAGAGAGTGTGTGTGTGTGAGAGTGTGTGTGTGTGAGAGTGTGTGTGTGTGTGTGTGTGTGAGAGTGAGAGTGTGTGAGTGTGTGTGTGTGTGTGTGTGTGTGTGTGTGTGTGTGTGTGTGTGTGTGTGTGTGTGTGTGTGTGTGTGTGTGTGTGTGTGTGTGTGTGTGT
>CM031949.1:22066848-22119348 GCA_018749465.1 Paracanthobrama guichenoti | reverse complement strand
TTCTTCTGTGGATAACTGAAGATGTTTTTATCTCTTTGTCCATTCAGTGGAAGTCATAGGTAAACACACTGAGCAACATTCTTCAGACTCACCTTTTGTGTTCTGCAGGACTAAGAGCTGATCAGGTTTCTGCAGGGAATCTGGATTGTGATATGAATGAATTTCAGAAAAGTTCCCCATGCATTGGCTCTTCAAAGGTCAAGGGCGTGGTCAGAAACAAAGCTTCGTCTGCAGTGATTGTTCAACACTTAACACGAATGGCAGATAACTGCCACTTTAAACCCTTTGTGTTTCGCTCGTTATTCTTTATCATCACCAAATACTGGATTCAAACTTGTTTTCTTTCAATAAGCAATACGTTTCTTGATGGCAGGCCTCACTGATCTCAATCAGTGTTTGAGTGAAAAAGTACTATTTGTGTGTAATTTTGTCAATATTGAATAAAATGTAAAATGATTTTGTACAATTCATCACACTAGTGTGCTTTAATGTTTAGCCAGGAAGTGTGTTTTGAAATGCTTTTATTTTGTACAAAATATCTTTTAACTTCATTAAATATTGCCTTTTTTGGTCAAAGATTGAGGTGCATGCACTCAGACCAGTGAGACCATTCAGTTCCAGAAACACTGAATCCTATATGACAGGTCATATAGCATAGCGAGTGCTTTAGAAGCTATTTCCTGTAGGCCGGTCATTTTTGTGAAATTGTAACTTTGTGCCATTTTGTACAAAATAAAAGAATGTCAAAAGAAGTTCCTGGTTAAACATCAAAGCACGCTAGAGTGATGAACTGTACAAAATATTTTTAAACTTTATTAAATATTGCCAAATTACACACAAAGCATTGCCGTTTTTGGTCATAAACTGACCAACTCTCAGATCAAGGAGGCCCACGATCAATCAGTTCCAAAAGGAAATACGAACCCCGTCCTCGTGGGGAAGTAGTTATATCCTGGGGGAGTAATGTCAGTAAGATATAGGCCAATGCAATAAAATTAACTATTATTTTCATACCTAGCAAGAAGATCCTCTCCGGGTCAAAAGGACCCGGACACAACCTGAGGGTTAAAACAGCATGAATCAGTTCATTGTGAAAACAAGGAAATGTACTGACTTAAAACACTTGAACATGGTTCAGATATGGCTAGCTGTGAAACATGCAATATTCAGTCAGTTAAAATGTTTGAGACAAATTGGATTTCTCTGTGATAAGCACTGTATGTCCTTATAAAGCTGGTTATTGTGTTTTTAAAGGGCCCCTATGATGCTCTTGAAGCCAGTGAGTCATCAGGAAGTGTGACTGAATTACACACAGCCAGATCGATTACACGCTATATGAAGGGGAATACCCCAAAACGATAGGGGCACTTCAGTTTATTAATACTATTACAGACACCTGACTTGTTGCATTTGTGTGACTGACAAGTATGCGTCACATGTTTATTAGTTTGTTTAAAACGGTGCTCAATCCAAATGGGTGTATTGTTTATATGCGATTCAAAGGCATAGAAATTAAACTAAGGCCTGAGCGGGCTCTGTGTGAGATGATTTTCTTCAGCTTAAAGTCCATCATGAAAAAGCCCTCGGGAGAGTTTCCAGCAAATCCTCTCGGACGGCTTTTTTACTGCAAATAAAAACAATGCTATAAATATCTTATCATATATAATTATATATATATATATATATATATATATATATATATATATGGTATGAATATCTTATCATATAAATATAATTTCCTGATCTAATCTTGACAGCAGTGATCACTCCTCAAGCACAGCGATCCTCTCATTGAGACGCCTATCTTTCTCTCATCAGGCTTTTCAGCATATCGCTATGAGGAAGTGTTTGTTTGTTTTCTGCGGAGTATGACAGCAATTATGTGAATGTTGATTTCCTTGACACACACCCTGTCATTATAAACTTGATTTAACAAGTGATCTTCCCTGCAAAAGGGACTGAAATGAAAGTTCAAATTAAGACACAAAAGAGGTTACGTTACACTCATGCTTCAGGTATTTAGTACAGTATGTCCAAAGTAACACAAAAAACTTTTTTTATTTTGCAAAGGGAATAAATTCCACACATTGTGTGTGTTAAGCACAGAATATTCAGTAACACTTTACAGTACGGTGCACTAATATGCATTAATTCATGCTTAACTAATGCACAACTAATCAAGCGTTAATGTGTGACTCATGAAGGACTAAACCATTATTAATGAACACTGCATCAGCCACTGATGAACATTCTGTACGATTAACAGATTAGGGAATATATGAATTGCTATTAGTTAAATATGACATCATGTATTAATTCCTTAATAACATATTATCTTAACTAATAGTGTAAAATAACGTGTTAATTACCACAATGGGTCGAAGCCATGCATTTCAGCTCCCAGTTGTCTGCTTTAATTAATCATTAGCTAATAACTTACAAAGGCATCATTATGTTACGACTTTACTTGAGGCACATGACTATTAACTAATTGTTAAGTAGTATGTAATTGTGGTTATGGCTTTTGAATTAATTGTGAATTAGTTAATAGTCATGTGCCTCAACGAGTAAAGACATTACATAATGATACCTTTGTAAATCATTAGCTAATGATCCACTCCTGAAGAACACTGTCGGAAACATTATGAGCTTCCCTGAACATTGGAACAAAATCCATACAGGTTGTAGATGAAAACCTATGGAAATACTGAAAAGACTGAAACAGGGATTGTAAACAGGACAGGTTTGTGGTCAGAGATACTGTAGTCGCTTAAATCTAAATCCTCAATAAGAAAACCATGTGTTAATACCAAGTCTAGTGTATGACCATGCAAGTGAGTTGGTCCTTTGACTGTCTGAGTAAGACCAAAGGAGTCAATCAAACGCGCCAGAGAATTTTCTGAACAGTGCACATGAATATTAAATAGCCCAGAATAAGCAGTCTACCTAACTTTGAAATCAAACCTCCAAGAAAATCTCCAAAATCATTGATAAAGTCCTTATGTTGTTGTGGTGGTCTGTATTTGACAGCTATTGCCACTGGGACATCCATGTCCAATATCACTGTTCTAACGACTCACGATGAAGGCGATGTGGGCGATACACTTGCTGTAATCCAAGTGAGGTAGGAAAAATGGGATGTTCCAAGCATGTGATGGTTCCAGTGAATGGCATCTTATGAGACGACACCAATCCATTCCTTCCCGGCAGAAGCATGGCACGCGGCACAGATAGGGTGGCACAGATGCTAACAGAGGTGGGGGAGTGCCATTAGCACCCACGGTGAGATTGCCCATGGACCAGAAGTGTAATGTTTAGTTTACCAAACGTATACTAATAATGGCCGTGCATTTTGGCTTAAAGCTGTAATTGAATTTAAAATCTTGAAAGAATTGAAAATAATCAAAGATATTTGATTTTGTAAAATGAACAAAGACATTTGCTTTACTGTTTTCAACCCCCATCTCTCTCCAGGAGGGCCATTTGGAATTCCTAAAGACAAAGAAATGCTGAAGGCCTGTAGGCCAAATGTGTGTCACACCTGTAACACCGTGGGGGAAGTTTGGTCTGATTGGTCAGTTTGAATGGCTCACGTTAGGGTTTAAGTCACATGGTCAAGGAATAGATAAAAGAAGATTGTAACTGTTGCTCTGTGTCTTTTATTCTCTGGCTCTCTCTTCTTGGGGCCTTCTCTTTGGCTCTTCTTGCCTTTGCTCTCTTCTCTTCTTTGTCTCTCTCTCCTTCTCTCTCTCTCTCTCTCGCTCTCTCTCTCAGGTAACATTCATGCTGGGTACGATTAATGGTATAAGTTTTCATCATCTCATACATTTATTTTGTAACTATTTTAAGTGTAACCATAACTAGATTTTGTCATTAAATTCTTTCAACTACAAATGATGTGCTAACTAGTTTTGATTTGGTATTGACTTTGAAGTGTTACCTATTGCAATACAATATAGTCACATTATAGCCACGCTCTCCCACATT
The DNA here is from genome assembly GCA_018749465.1 of Paracanthobrama guichenoti. Taxonomy (NCBI): domain Eukaryota; kingdom Metazoa; phylum Chordata; class Actinopteri; order Cypriniformes; family Gobionidae; genus Paracanthobrama; species Paracanthobrama guichenoti. Next base: position 22,115,361 of record CM031949.1, on the reverse strand, counting down.
TTTAGCTATTGTAACTGCGCTTATTTCCGCTGTTGGTATAAGCTGCAGTGGGTGGTAAAGACGAGAAATGTACAGTTTCCTATCATCTTGCTGATAACGCTTCTTTAGTCATTCGCAACCCTGCAGTCAGAACCGCTGTAGAGGATCCACCCTTACAGATGGTGCCGAAACCGGGAATCCTTGCAGTGAATCTTCTGAAATTCATCAGAATGAGGACATTTTTTCACAGCTGATCGTGAATGGATTAAAGCTGACCTTTTGACCAAGGAATTGGTAAGTCTGTTTTCATTGTTTATGAATTGCATGAAACAGAAATTAGAAGGTTTTAAATAGCTTCAATAGTCCCATTACTGTACAATCCGAGAATATTCAGATTATCTCCTCGGGGATGGAAGGAAAAATTTCTGATAACAGTGACTTATTGTTTGCTTTATGGAGTGAAAAGTTGAGCCTACCTTGTCCAAACTCAAGAAAGAGTATATTGGAATTAAAAGTTCAGATGATGAAATGATTCGATGGTGGGACATAATTGGCAAACACCAAAAGAAATCAAAACATGGTAAAATAATTGAGGCTTTAAACTTCATAAGTTTTAAAAGGCTACATAATGTGATACCATTTCTATTATCAAGTGTAGATGAGAAATGTAAAGAAGTGCATTCTAAAAATGCAGAAGCAGAAAAGTCTGAGGCAAAGATTCAAGATCTTCAAGCACAGCTAGATAAATCACTAGCTGAGCAGTTAGCCCTGACTGAAAAGTGTCAAAATCACAAGGAGACCATTGCAGATCTCAAGGCTAAGCTAAATGCTAAAAAGTTCATGTCTCCCAAAACGCTTAACAGCGATGGGACTAAAAAGCATGTTCACTTCTTAGATGAGCTGACTTGCTCTAATGAATCTGAAACGTTTAGTTCAGAAAATGCATGTGCAACTCAAGAAAGTGTGCCTATTTCAGTTCTTAAGGTGATGCAGTACCATAATAGCGCAGAGTCATGTACCAGTACGCATGGTGTACAAGCATTAGAGAGTCATGAAAATCCTCAAACTCCAGGAGAACATAGCATTCAATCCTATGGCAAAGAGAACAGGTTTTGCAGTTCTTGTAGGAAAATAGGCCACTCAGAGGAGAGATGCTGGTCACTGGGTGAAGGTCGACCTCCACCTTATTTTCAGAAAACTAGGAAATCACTTTCTAAGGGTAAAGATCAGCGCTCATTTGCAGGTAAAACTCTTAGTGAGTTAACCGCAGTGTTCATGCAAGGCCTTCAGCTATTAACCTCACTGGCTAGTGGACTAGCAGCCTCATAGCAGTGAGTTTAATAGTTAAACATCTAAATTGCAATGATCCTGTTTGTATTTTCAAATTTGTAATTGTACTAAACACATTGTGCGCATTGAACACACATTATAGTTGTTTGTGTTAATATATACACATAGACTAGTTAAGTTTATTCTTTAAAACACATGATTGCTTTACTGTAAGTGTTGTATGAAACACTTAGGATAAAGGTTGTTGATGCTTTGCATTCTAGGCCATGTATCTTGTGAAAATTGGAATAACTTGAATACTGGAATTGTTTAGCCATTTCCAGTTTCATGTGTTTCTATGTTGAATTTGTTTGTCTCCTGAGTGGAAACTCTGCTATTTTCCATATAGCTGCAGTAAAACCATGTACAGGAGCACAGAATTGCCATGTGGCTACAGTGTAATTTACAATTGCATTAACCATGAAAATGCTTTCATCACAGCAGGATTCAGTACCTCTGACCTTTGCACTTTATCATGCTCCCTAACAAAAACACTGGTTTGAGCCAGACCACACCTCACTCACATTCTCATGCTGGCTTCCTGTTACAACAGGACCAAATTTGCATCACAATTGTAAACCTCCTCACCGTGTTTGGGGCATGATTTACACATAGCCACAGCTAAATGCAGCCACATAGATTTGATCTTCACAGACAAAGTCAAATCTACATCAGCCTCACAAAATGTATTCTATTTTATTTAAGTCGTTACATCTAGACTGTATTATGACTGTGAATTTCTCCCAGTTATTGTTTTTGTTTTTCTTCAGATTTACTAAATCAGTTAGTTATTATGTGTCTCACCAAGTTAAATATCAAAATTTACGTGAATTTATGCATTTCTCATTCTTACCTAAGTGCAAACATTTATTTTATCATTGTATTGTAACAATGCATTTGATTTTGAACTTATTTGATTTCTGAGTCTTTGTATTTTGTCCATTTGACTTGCAACAATGTTTTTGGACATCTATGGAATTGAATTTCTGTATTTGGTTACACTGAATATTTTGCTGATACTCTTCATGAAAAGGGGGATTTAAGCCAACAATGATTGTTGTTTTGTTATAAGGCAATTTATTTTTAATGTTTCCAGAAACAATGTAAGAGCTTGTGAGATCTTCTTTTATTCTCAACCTTGACCAGTTTATTAAGTACATCGATTTAATGGCTTATTGCCAGAGACTATTTTAATCTGACCACATCAAACTTCTGACCAATGACAAATGCTGTGTATGCTTTTGTTCTTTGTTGTGCTATATGTTCTTTTAATCACAGGATCCCTGCTGCACAAGTTCACATCCTGTGTCCTCAGAAAGAGGGACAAGCGTTTGCTCATTTACATAAAATGGCGCCGCTGTGTTTGGTCGCCGTTCAGGTCGCTCCGCGAAGACTGTGCTTTTATTTACTATTTTACTTTCTTTTACTCTCAGTTTTTACAAACTTATCATCTGCATTGATCTACTACGACAGCAAAACTCTTTTGGACATTGGTTACCTCTACACTGGACTGTTTCAGGACACTTTCGCCGATCCTCTGTGGCCATCTGAGATTCTTCGAACGCCGAGTTGAACAATGGACAGAGCCAGCGCGCGAGAACAAAGAAACACCGTGGGAAACGTGCTGGTATCCGTAACAGAGACTGAGGAAAAGGGCATTCAGACCTCCTCTCCCGAGCATTCTTCTAGCAAATGTTCAATCCTTGGATAATAAGATGGACGATCTTAGAGCCAGGATAAGTTTTCAACGGGACATGAGAGACTGTAATATCTATTGTTTGTCTGAAACATGGCTCACGCCATGTCCCGGACACAGCTGTGACGCTGTCGGAGAACTTCTCTGTTTTCGGATGGACAGAACAGCCGAGGCCGGTAAATCCAAAGGCGGTGGAGTGTGTTTCATGATCAACAAGAAATGGTGCGATCCCAGGAACATCACCATTCTCTCGCGGTCCTGCTCACCTCATCTGGAACATTTAACAATCATCTGCCGCCCATTCTATCTGCCTAGGGAGTTTTCTGCGGTTGTCGCGACCGCCGCATATCCCACCGCAGGCAGACACAGCGCTGGCTTTATCTGGCCTTCATGATGTTGCCAGCGGCGCCATAAACCAACATCCCGACGCGCATTCATTGTCGCGGGCGATTTTAACAAAGCAAACCTAAAGAAAGTCCTGCCAAACTTTCACCAGCACGCTCTCCTGCCCCACACGAGGAGCAAACACACTGGATCACTGCTACTCTCCGCTTAAGAACGCCTATAAAGCGCGGTCACTTCCAGCGCTTGGCAAATCGGATCATGCCGCCATTTTCCTCACTCCGAATACAAACAAAAGCTCCTCCAGGAACCCCGGTGAGGCGGGAAGTTAGCGGTGGTCACCCCACTCAGAGACCGCGCTTCAGGCAGCTCTGGATGATGTGGATTGGGACATGTTCCGAGCGAGTTCAGCTGACGTAAGCGAGTTCACAGACGTGGCGCTTTGCTTCATCAACACGCTTACAGAGCAAGCCACGCAAACAATAACAATAACGTCCTTCTCAAATCAGAAACCGTGGGTGGACAATTCAATCCATGCTGCAGTGAACGCACGCGCACTGCTGCCATAACGCCGGTCTCCATTCAGGGAATATGAATGAATACAGATCGCCCTGCTATGCTCTCAGACGAGCAGTTAAAGCCGCAAAACTCCGTTATAAAGATCGAGTGGAGTCTCATTTCCAACTCAACGACTCGCGCGCATGTGGCAGGGTCTGAGGTCCATCTGCTCTTTTGGATCTAAATCCTCTGCAGAGGCAAGCGTTGATCCGTTGCTCGTGAACGAAGTTAAACTCTTTCTATGCTCGCTTTGACTGTAACCGCGGCAACGCGACTCCGCCAAGTGGCGCGTTAGAGGAAATTACTCAGAGCAGCAACAATCACGTGATCTCTGTCTCGAAGGATGAAGTTCGAGAGCACTCAAGCGTGTGGACGTCAGGAAAGCTGCTGGGCCGGATGGTATTTCAGGTCGTGTTCTGCGGTCCTGTGCTGATCAGCTCACCGGTTGTTTACATCTATCTTTAATGAGTCCTCGCTACATCTGTGGTCCCCACCTCCTTCAAAAATCCACCATCATCCCTGTCCCTAAGAACAGTAAACCCTCTTGCCTAAATGACTATCGTCCAGTGGCTCTCACGCCTATAGTCATGAAGGTCTTTGAGAGACTCATTAAAAACACCATTTGCGCCTTCATTCCTGACACTTTGGACCCTCTTCAGTTTGCCTATCGTCCCAATAGATCGACTGAAGATGCCATCTCTCATGTCCTCCACTCCTCCTCACTCACATCGACAGCAAAAGTGGGAACTACGTAAGACTGCTATTTATTGACTATAGCTCAGCCTTTAACACCATAGTTCCCACCAAGCTAACCTCCAAACTCCTGGATCTCGGCCTGAATCCTTCTCTCTGCCACTGGATTGAGGACTTCCTCACTGGCAGGCCTCAGGTGGTGAGAATAGGCCAGTCCACCTCCACCTCCATCACCCTGAGTGTGGGAGCTCCACAGGGCTGTGTCCTGAGCCCCTGCTCTACTCTCTCTACACGCATGACTGTTTGTCCACACACAGCTCCACCTCTATCATCAAATTTGCTGATGATACTGTTGTCCTGGGCCTCATTTCCAACAACAATGAGACGGCATACTTGGACGAGGTGGAGCATCTAACATCATGGTGCCAGGACAACTGTCTCTCTCTGAATGTTGGCAAGACCAAAGAAATGATTGTGGACTTCAGGAAGAGACAGCAACGGACATACTCCCCCTCATGATCAGCGGGTCACCAGTAGAGAGAGTGAGCAGCTTCAAGTACCTGGGAGTAAACATCTCCGAGGACCTGACCTGGACTGCTCACATTCAGACACAGGTGAAAAAAGCCAGGCAAAGACTGTACCACCTGCGCCAGCTGAGGAAATTCAGGGTTTCACCAGCTATCCTGAAAACTTTCTATTTAGGGGCGATAGAAAGTGTTTTAACTCAGTGCATCACAGCGTGGTATGGGAACAGCACCAGTCATGACCGCAAAGCCCTGCAAAGAGTAGTGCGCTTATCCGAGCGTATCTCAGGGTCAGCTCTCCGCTCTGCAGGACGCCTACACCAAACGCTGCAAAGGTAGAGCTACCAAGATCATCAAGGACTCTAATCACCCTGCAAACCCTCATTTCACGCTGCTGCCATCTGGTAAGCGCTTCCGCCTGATGGCCAAAACTGAGAGACTCAGGAGGAGCTTCTTCCCCAGGCCATCAGACTCCTGAACTTAACATCACGTGACTTCACGTCAGGATAAACATCGATACACTGACATTGCACTGCACTTTTCTGTTCTCGTTGTTACTGTGTAACAACCTGTCATAAACCTGTTTGCACATTATACTTTTATACATTTGTTAACCACATATTTATAAGTCTACAGTTTACTCACTGCAAAGTCTACTTCAATTATTTTATTCCACTTTATCCTTATTTGTTACCTTTTTTTTTTCTCTTTTGACTTGATTATTTATAATTCTACAGATATAGACATATATATATATATATAGATAGTACTTTTTTTTATATCCTATTTCTATTATAATTTCTTCCTTGTGTTTTTAACTGTGAATTTGCACTGTCCATGGAGCGGACCTGTTTACATTTCACTGCCGGTTGTATATTCTGTATATAACTGTGTATGTGACAAATAAAACTCTTGAATCTTGAATCTTGAATCTTGAATCTTGAATCCTTCAGTGACTGTTCTCGAGGTGTGAAGGATTCAATGGACGTTTTGCATATCAATGATTGGTGCAACACCATTTGATGGAGCCTTCTCATGCAGGACTGAGATGAGAACAAAGACTGAAGACTGACCAGCTGCTTTTGCAACAAGTGTGGACGAGAAGTCCGAAGATGACATCTACACACAACAGAAAGCATGTCTTTGTGGACTGTGCCACCTTTGTACTCAATGATTGTGGCCAATGGTGCCAAGAGGGACTGAAAGAATTGAAAATAATCAAAGATATTTGATTTTGTAAAATGAACAAAGACATTTGCTTTACTGTTTTCAACCCCATCTCTCTCTCCAGGAGGGCCATTTGGAATTCCTAAAGACAAAGAAATGCTGAAGGCCTGTAGGCCAAATGTGTGTCACACCTGTAACACCGTGGGGAAGTTTGGTCTGATTGGTCAGTTTGAATGGCTCACGTTAGGGTTTAAGTCACATGGTCAAGGAATAGATAAAAGAAGATTGTAACTGTTGCTCTGTGTCTTTTATTCTCTGGCTCTCTCTTCTTGGGGCCTTCTCTTGGCTCTTCTTGCCTTTGCTCTCTTCTCTTCTTTGTCTCTCTCTCTCTCCTCTCTCTCTCTCTCTCTCTCTCTCTCAGGTAACATTCATGCTGGGTAATGATTAATGGTATAAGTTTTCATCATCTCATACATTTATTTTGTAACTATTTTAAGTGTAACCATAACTAGATTTTGTCATTAAATTCTTTCAACTACAAATGATGTGCTAACTAGTTTTGATTTGGTATTGACTTTGAAGTGTTACCTATTGCAATACAATATAGTCACATTATAGCCACGCTCTCCCACGTTTAGCTATTGTAACTGCGCTTATTTCCGTCGTTGGTATAAGCTGCAGTGGGTGGTAAAGACAAGAAATGTACAGTTTCCTATCATCTTGCTGATAACGTTTCTTTAGTCATTCGGCAACCCTGCAGTCAGAACCGCTGTAGAGGATCCACCCTTACAATCTCATGGTTTAAAATGATAAATGGACTGCATTTATATAGCGCTTTCAACAGACCCATGGCCACCAAATCGATTTACATATTGCCTCACATTCACCCATTCATTCACTCATTCATACACTTCATAAAAGGCTCATAAAACAATAAGACAAACAAACTTGGAAATAGTCTCAGGGACTGACGGCCTGCCAAGAGTACTGGTGCCATCTTGCCACTATTGAGCATTTTAGAATATAATCAAATTATATATCTGATTAGATCATATACTATATTGCCAAAAGTATTGGGGTTTCCATGCCCGATCAGCTCATCCAAGCCTTACATCACCAAGTGCAATGCAAAGCGTGGGATGCAGTGGAGTAAAGCACGCCGCCACTGGACTCTAGAGCAGTGGAGACGTGTTCTCTGAGTGACCAATCACGCTTCTCTGTCTGCAATCCCATGGACGAGTCTGGGTTTGGCAGTTGCCAGGAGAACGGGACTTGCCTGACTGCATTGTGCCAAGTGTAAAGTTTAGTGGAGGGGGGATTATGGGGTGGGGTTGTTTTTCAGGGGTTGGGCTTGGCCCCTTAGTTCCAGTGAAAGGAACTTTTAATGCTTCAGCATACCAAGACATTTTGGACAATTTTCTTCTGCTTTTGGTAAGTAAAGAAGAATTTTAAGAATGTGATTTCTATCTGCTCTGTTTCCTCTTCCTGCTTAAACGATGCTGTCATTCAACATTGATATTGTGAAAAATCCTTTCACTGCTTTATTAGCTGGTGTTTACATCAGAAAATATATTATACAGTATATGATCACTGATGTTATTCACTGAGGTGAATAGTGTCTCGATGTAGAGGAGTGACAATATGACAAAGGTGTTTTATCACTATAAATCATTATTTTATAAACATTTACCTTAATAAATGTGATCCGTGGTCTTCTACGAGCATTAACAATTTTATTAATTAAAACATTTATTTTAAAGAAAAAATAGTGTTTTATCTTTTCAGATAAATGTGTTGTAATCAAATGAATGTATAAAAGCAATTTAATCTAGCTTTTTAAAATGTAATTGTCACGATACACAAAGGCAAACTGAAGTGAGGACTCAAATACAAGGGAAAGGTGGATTTACTGACAAAATAAAACAAACAAAAACCCACAAGGGGGAATACCAAAACCAGAAATACAAAACCAACTTCAGAACATGAATCATCATGGGGAAACAGGAGACAAATGACAACGATCCGACAAGACTGCAAACAAGAGGAGACTATAAAGGGCAAATAATCAGGAGGGAACAGGTGGGGTTAGTTAAACAATAATGAGATAACAAGGATGGGGTCCCGACAGAAGACAAGAGCACATAGCCCAACACACCACATGTGCAACACAAGACAAGACAGACATATGACATTAGCCCCTCCCTACGGAGCGGCCCTCTCCGGACTCGGTGCACGGGACGGGGCCCTCTCCGGACTCTTTAGCCACGGCAAGGCAATACACTTGGGTGGCTCAGGACACTCCTCCGCGACGACCGTGGGTTGCTCCGTAACCGCCCCCAAATGTCTGGAGGAAGCCCTGTGCTTCTCCCAGGCACGTAGGACTGCCACCACAAACCCCCCCCCCAAAAAAACAGCACAGCCCTCCTGGCTGTGTCAGGACTCGGGACCTCCAGAGTCAGGACCACCGGAACTTGGGACCAGACTCAGGACTGTAAGGTCCAGCTACTTGACCCAACGTAGGAATCCAGCAGCGGGTTGAAGGACTTCTGCATGTATGTCTTTTCTGGCGCTTCTGAAAAGATCACTTTCATTTATTAAAATGTGAAGATCCAATTTTAAATCTGACTCCAATTCTTTGTAACTTTGTTACATTTGTTACATTTGTAACTTAACAGCTGATCATAATTTTAGTTGTGATTTAATTTAGATTGTCGATTTTCGTAGTATCTCTTAATTTCAAATATTCGTTCATCAAGGGACCCGATATCGCACAGGAACGATGCGTCCGGTTTCGCCCGCCCACGATCACAACCTGGCCAGTTCTGATATTAGTCAGAGGATTACAGAGTGAATATTTTACCTTTAAGTGGTCGCACATGCTTACTCAACAAAAAGTGTAATTTTAGTCACGAAAGCTGCAACTTGCTAATACAGTAATAGTCAGAAATCAGATTATCCCGCATGCTGCGCTCCATGCTTCAGTCAGGGCTCCTCGGTTTGATCTATTCTGGCAAAAGATTTGCGGAAATAAAGGACTCCGGATTGATCCATACTAGAAGAAATGGTTTCAGAATAATACAAGGTAAATCAAGACAAAGGTTTATTTTAGCCAGGCAAAAACCAAATAAAAGAATCACAATTACAATTACAAATAACCCATTATACACAACTGATCAGCATATAATATAAAACCCTATTAAGGGATAATATAAAAATAGTTTAAAGATTCATTATTACCTGGCAATAGAAACACACTTCAGCAGTGTGGGAAGTTCTGGTTACAGATGCTTCCCTGAGTGGTTTGCCAATTCTCTTTAAATACCCAACCAGAACAAAAGAACAATAAACATTTAGCACCCAAATATTTATGCAGCTTTTGGTTGAACTTTTCTCGTGACCAAATGGTCACACCTATCTTTGGGGGATGACAGCAAATGTTTATAAAAAGATCTTTATGAGCATCTCCCACACCAGGGGAACAAGCTCTGTTGTCTTTATTATGACCTGTTCCTCTGATGTGGGAATGAAACCTGTTTACCAGCTGCACCAAAAGTATTTATATTGACCACAAAGAAACACCTCGTGGCAGTATCTGTGAGATTTGCATGATTGTGTGGTCTCCGAGGCAGGAAGAGTGAGAGGGTCAGAACGCGGCAGGGGAGGAGATAAGATTGAGTCTTGTTTTTTCTTATTCAGATGAGTGAAGTGTTATTGTCTTAGTGCAGCTTAGATCTCTTGAGTTCGTTCTCAGGTGAAATACATTCTTACAGGACCACCGGAACTGTCACAGATGGAGCCTTTCTTCTCCTCGATTTCAGGACCATCGGAACTGGAACCACTGGACTCGGGACCCTTCTTCTCTGTCCCCGAGTCCTCGGAGGGCTGGGGCCAGCACTGACTGTAGGTGGATCACTGGGAATTATCCGATTATTATTCGAAAATCACAACTCCTCCCCCATAGGATAGGCTACACACATAAACGGAGAGAGAGAGAGAGAGAGAGAGAGAGAGAGAGACCCTTCACACTCTCAATCTGTATGATAACAAACTGTTTAATTCAGTAGGGAATAGACTATATTAACTCAAGCCATATAATTATTGTAACATGCTGAAACATATGACTGTTATTTGACATTGCCCCAGTTACCGTAACCGTTATATGCCACACAAGTCTACAGTGTGTGTGTGAGCAACACTCGGGTGTGCACTTGTTCAGGAAGAAAAGTAACCATGCAGTTTGTCTTACCTTACACCTCTGCACAAAATGAATATAAATCCGATCTTCAATTCTCGCGCTATATGCACATTTAATGGAGTTCACGTCAAACGAAAGCAACAGATATGAGCTGCATTTTATTCATCATCAGTTCAAGATCAAACACTGCAATATAACTGATTTATTAGTGGTCGGATATTACAAACCCAATTCCAAAAAAGTTGGGACATTGTACAAATTGTGAATAAAAAAGGAATGCAATAATTTACAAATCTCATAAGAAGAGAATATAGATAACATATCAAATGTTGAAAGTGAGACATTTTGAAATGTCATGCCAAATATTGGCTCATTTTGGATTTCATGAGAGCTACACATTCCAAAAAAGTTGGGACAGGGAGCAATAAGAGGCCGGAAAAGTTAAATGTACATATAAGGAACAGCTGGAGGACCAATCTGCAACTTATTAGGTCAATTGGCAACATGATTGGGTATAAAAAGAGCCTCTCAGAGTGGCAGTGTCTCTCAGAAGTCAAGATGGGCAGAGGATCACCAATTCCCCCCCAATGCTGCGCCAAAAATACTGGAGCAATATCAGAAAGGAGTTTCTCAGAGAAAAACTGCAAAGAGTTTGAAGTTCTCATCATCTACAGTGCATAATATCATCCAAAGATTCAGAGAATCTGGAACAATCTCTGTGCGTAAGGGTCAAGGCCGGAAAACCATACTGGATGCCCGTGATCTCCGGCCCTTAGACGGCACTGCATCACATACAGGAATGCTACTGTAATGGGAATCACAACATGGGCTCAGGAATACTTCCAGAAAACATTGTCGTGAACACAATCCACCGTGCCATTCGCCGCTGCCGGCTAAAACTCTACAGGTCAAAAAAGAAGCCATATCAAATTTGCTGATGATACTGTTGTCCTGGGCCTCATTTCCAACAACAATGAGACGGCATACTTGGACGAGGTGGAGCATCTAACATCATGGTGCCAGGACAACTGTCTCTCTCTGAATGTTGGCAAGACCAAAGAAATGATTGTGGACTTCAGGAAGAGACAGCAACGGACATACTCCCCCCTCATGATCAGCGGGTCACCAGTAGAGAGAGTGAGCAGCTTCAAGTACCTGGGAGTAAACATCTCCGAAGACCTGACCTGGACTGCTCACATTCAGACACAGGTGAAAAAAGCCAGGCAAAGACTGTACCACCTGCGCCAGCTGAGGAAATTCAGGGTTTCACCAGCTATCCTGAAAACTTTCTATTTAGGGGCGATAGAAAGTGTATTAACTCAGTGCATCACAGCGTGGTATGGGAACAGCACCAGTCATGACCGCAAAGCCCTGCAAAGAGTCGTGCGCTTATCCGAGCACATCTCAGGGTCAGCTCTCCCGTCTCTGCAGGACGTCTACACCAAACGCTGCAAAGGTAGAGCTACCAAGATCATCAAGGACTCTAATCACCCTGCAAACCCTCATTTCACGCTGCTGCCATCTGGTAGCGCTTCCGGAAGCCTGATGGCCAAAACTGAGAGACTCAGGAGGAGCTTCTTCCCCAGGCCATCAGACTCCTGAACTCAGTCACTTAACATCACGTGACTTCACTTCAGGATAAACATCGATACACTGACATTGCACTGCACTTTCTGTTCTCGCTGTTACTGTGTAACAACCTGTTATAAACCTGTTTGCACATTATACTCTTATACATTTGTTAACCACATATTTATAAGTCTACAGTTTACTCACTGCACAGTTTACTTCACTTATTTTATTCCACTTCTTTATTCTTATTTTTTACTTTTTTTCTTCTACTTGACTTAATTTATTTATAATTCTACAGATATATATATATATATATATATATATATATATATAATATTTTTTTATTCTATTTCTATTATAATTTCCTCCTTGTGTTTTTAACTGTGAATTTGCACTGTCCATGGAGCGGACCTGTTTACATTTCACTGCCGGTTGTATATTCTGTATATAACTGTGTATGTGACAAATAAAACTCTTGAATCTTGAATCTAAACATGATCCAGAAGCGCAGGCGTTTTCTCTGGGCCAAGGCTCATTTAAAATGGACTGTGGAAAACTGGGACGCCATGTCATCCGGACTAAAGAGGACAAGGACAGCCCAAGTTGTTGTCAGCGCTCAGTTCAGAAGCCTGCATCTCTGATGGGATGGGGTTCATGAGTGCGTGTGGCATGGGCAGCTTACACATCTGGAAAGGCACCATCAATGCTGAAAGGGATATCCAAGTTCTAGAACAACATATGCTCCCATCCAGACGTCGTCTCTTTCAGGGAAGACCTTGCATTTTCCAACATAACAATGCCAGACCACACACTGCATCAATTACAACATCATGGCTGCGTAGAAGAAGGATCCAGGGACTGAAATGGCCAGCCTGCAGTCCAGATCTTTCACCATAGAAAACATTTGAGCATCATAAAGAGGAAGAAGACCTGAGACAGTCGAGCAACTAGAAGCCTGTATTAGACAAGAATGGGACAACATTCCTATTCCTAAACTTGAGCAACTTGTCTCCTCAGTCCCCAGACGTTTGCAGACTGTTAGAAAAAGAAGAGGGGATGCCACACAGTGGGAAACATGGCCTTGTCACAACTTTTTTGAGATGTGTTGATGCCATGAAATTTAAAATCAACTTATTTTTCCCTTAAAATGATACATTTTCTCAGTTTAAACATTTGATATGTCATCTATGTTGTATTCTGAATAAAATATTGAAATTTGAAACGTCTACATCATTGCATTCTGTTTTTATTCACAATTTGTACAGTCACAACTTTTCTGGAATCGGGTTTGTACTCCATCTCGATAGAATTTAGAAAGGCATTTACACCTGGTCTTTTCACAGTTGGATAGATATCTGATCAGAGAACGTGAATGAAGTGAGCAGGTGTAAAGGCCATAACTCTTGAAGCTGCACTGAAGGAGCGCTCTCTGGCGGGGACTCGAACACCGCACGAGCCAGTCTCGGAGAGTCTCGTGGTCTTGTGTTGTTTCCACCAGCAGCACATCTCATAGTTTATTTTAATTAATGAATGTCTAAAATATAGAAAGGAGAAGCCTAAAATGAATGCGTCACCACTACATTAGCACCGAAAACATGGGTATTTTTTTAGACGATAATCGCACAACCTATTCGATATTCTATAATTAAAGCAACTTATCGAATATTTTAAAATTGTGACTCATCCCTAATTAAAAGCTAGTGATGTTAAAATTCAATCAAATCCCCACAGACACAGTCAAGCCCCGCCCTACATTTGTTCTTGTTTGAGAAGCGTTTCACTCGATATACGGGCACAATAGAGAAGAAAAGACCAGCGTGGCTTCCCTTTCATGACGACTTTAAATAGTAGTCTTTCACACTTCAATAATCAGACCTGATCTATGAATTATAGGGGCCTATTATAGTTGCTTAAAGTCCCAGAGCCCCTGAACCTATGGAGAAATGTGATGATGATTGTAATCAAAATGTGATGACACACATGATGACACAGTGACACACTTGCTTTTTCAGATTCGATGCAGGTTACCATGGCCAATAACGCAGCATTCCTGCTCTTGTGCGGTGAGTTATGATGAATGAATTTCTGTCAAACTATGAGACGTGATGACGCAGAATGACATCCCTCTTAAAGATCTCTTGGGGGTTCAGTATCTATAATATTTCAATATAGATTATTTGCTGCTCCTTTAAGCAGATGCTTTTATCCAAAGGGTCATTCAGTGTCAACTCAACCAGAGGTCCCCGGCTCACATTTTTAAAAAATCAAATCAAGTTTGCATTCCTATAAATCAAGAAGTATTAAATATATCTTAACATCCTTTTAGATTCTGGTTATAAAACGTTTCTTTTGGTTTCTTCATTTTAAAGGCCGTCGATGGTTCAATCCCAGAGATATGGAGATCTCAATGCGGCTCCATGAGTACAGGTGCTGGTCATATAATTAGAATATCATCAAAAAGTTGATTTATTTCACTAATTCCATTCAAAAAGTGAAACTTGTATATTATATTCATTCATTACACACAGACTGATATATTTCAAATGTTTCTTTTAATTTTGATAATTATAACTGACAACTAAGGAAAATCCCAAATTCAGTATCTCAGAAAATGAGAATATTGTGAAAGGTTGAATATTGAAGACAGCTGGAGCCACACTCTGATCAGCTGATGAACTCCAAACACCTGCAAAGGCCTTTAAATGCTCTCTCAGTCTAGTTCTGTAGGCTACACAATCATGGGGAAGACCGCTGACCTGACCGCTGTCCAGAAGACGACCATTGACACCTTGCACAAGGAGGGCAAGACACAAAAGGCCATTGTAAAAGAGGCTGGCTGTTCACAGAGCTCTGTGTCCAAGCACATTAATGGAGAGGCCAAGGGAAGGAAAAGATGTGGGAGAAAAGTGTACAAGCAATAGGGATAACCGCACCCTGGAGAGGATTGAGAAACAAAACCCATTCAAAAATGTGTGGAAGATTCACAAAGAGTGGACTGCAGCTGGAGTCAGAGCTTCAAGAACCACTACACACAGACGTATGCAAGACATGGGTTTCAGCTGCTGCAGTCCTCGAGTCAAGCCACTCTTGAACAACAGACAGCGGCAGAAGCGTCTCGCCTGGGCTAAAGACAGAAAGGACTGGACCGCTGCTGAGTGCTCCAAAGTTATGTTCTCTGATGAAAGTCAATCAGGATCCCAGAGTCTGGAGGAAGAGAGGAGAGGCACACAATCCACGGTGCTTGAGGTCCAGTGTAAAGTTCCCACAGTCAGTGATGGTTTGGGGTGCCATGTCATCTGCTGGTGTTGGTCCACTGTGTTTTCTGAGGTCCAAGGTCAGTGCAGCCATATCCCAGGAAGTTTTAGAGCACTTCATGCTTCCTGCTGCTGACCAACTTTATGGAGATGCAGATTTCATTTCCCAACAGGACTTGGCACCTGCACACAGCACCAAAGCCACCAGTATCTGGTTTAAGGACCACGGTATCCCTGTTCTTAACTGGCCAGCAAACTCGCCTGACCTTAACCCCACAGAAAATCTATGGGCTATTGTGAAGAGGAAGATGCGATACGCCAGACCCAACAATGCAGAAGAGCTGAAGGCCACTCTCAGAGCGACCTGGGCTCTCATAACACCTGAGCAGAGCCACAGACTGATGGACTCCATGCCACGCCGCATTGCTGCAGTGATTCAGGCAAAAGGAGCTCCAGCTCAGTGTTGAGTGCTGGACATGCTCATACTTCTCATGGCCAAGATTTCTAAAAATCCTTTCTTTGTGTTGGTCTTCAGTAATATTCTAATTTTCTGAGATCCTGAATTTGGGATTTTCCTTTAGTTGTCAGTTATAATCATCAAAACTAAAAGAAATAAACATTTGAAATATATCAGTCTGTGTGTAATGAATGAATATAATATACAAGTTTCACTTTTTGAATGGAATTAGTGAAATAAATCAACTTTTTGATGATATTCTAATTATATGACCAGCACCTGTAGACTGGCCAATTGGACACATTTTCAGTGGCCAAAAACCAAATGTGGGACACTTTTCACACAGATGATCATTGATTCTTTCTTTTAAAGAAGAATATCTGAAGAACAAATTAGTTTAAAATAGTGTTACCCCCTTTAGCTCTTACCACTTACAATGTACAGATGTGGTTACTTAAAGTTTACTACAGTTACACTTATAGTACACTTAAACGTATACTTTATATATACTAAAAGTGGGCCAATTCAGTCTCAAGTAGTACTGACACAGTACACTAACAAGTTACTACTAGTACACACTGATATTAGTATACTTACTACATAAAATATACTTAAAATATACTTGAACATTACTTAAGCATACTTCATAAAATGAACTTAAAGTGTACTTGTTTTTGGTAAAGGTTCTTGGAATTTCCTTCTAATAATTTTCACAGTAAATCATAAGGTAATTCAGCTTTTACTGAAAGCCATACATTTGGCAGTATTTCACACTAAAATTACATACATTGCGATGTTAAACCTTACACAATTTTTCACCCTACAATATGTGTACCTTATACGTTTTTACTGCGGCAGTCCTCAAGATTTCTTCTGTACAACTTGCAAACATTTTTTACAGTGTGGGCCACACATTCAACCATTTTCATTTTCTCTGCCATCTTTACAGGAAACAAGACACGCCGTGACACCGGATTCCAAGCCAATATCAATGGACACATCCTCGACTAATACCAACACCTTCTTAAACCCATTTTCTCCATCATCTGTTCCCACAGCCATAAGCAATAACTCAAACTCTTCTCTTGAACGTGTGACCACCGCTGATGAACACAGAGACTCAAGTTTGGGTTTATCCATTAAACCAGACACCCCAACAGATCTAACAAACTCACCATCACAAAACAACATCACCGGAGAAGGAAAGGTTAACCAGTCAGAAAACACACCCCAAGTACCCATGTTTAAAACTATTATCTTTAACCACCCACTGGTAAATCAAGCCACAGTCATGGCCACAGTGTCAAAACCATGAACTAAACTTGAACTTTACCGTACTAAATATTAATAAGCATTAAATTAGGAGTTTACTGAGTCAAAAGTCATAGTTAATAGTGAATAAGTGTTACCAAATACTTTTTAAAGTTGTAGAGAACTGGAGTACACTTTACCAGAAAATACTATTTCACATTTCAGTTTCTTTGTAATTATCTGTGAAATTTACTTAATTGAGTAATTACTTTACTTTTTACATGTAAATCCTACACCATTTTCTTTAGTGTAATCTTGTTTATTAGTATGAATATTGTTGGCTCCTATGACAAATGTCTTGTGAGTTTCCTCATGAAGTTGCTTTGGATAAAAGCATCCACTAAATGAATAAATGTGAATGAATACATTACTGATGCGATGTTTTTCATGGGAGAAGTGCGTTCTGATGGACTACACTCCTTTAGCAGACAGACAGACAGACAGATATGCTCAAAGGATCAAACAGATGACTTGCCATGACACCTGTAGAGCAAAACCCCAGGCTTCCGGCTCATTCCACCCCAATGAGGATCATTTGCCATCTACTCTCCTCATGTCATTCCAAACCCTCATATTGTGCATTTTCTTCCTCCGTGTTTATTTGTCCACTCAATGAAAGCCAATGTGTCCTACAGAGGACATCAATTAGGCCTACATTATATGATCATTTAAATAAAACGTGCAACAAATATAATATACACTGCTCTTTAGAAGTGATAAAGCAGCCTAGACTTTATAGGTTTAATCATTTGAACTAAAGCACCTGTAAAACACTCAACAACAAAACACACCCTCATCACTTATTTCCTTAACACTGCCTGCTTGAGGAGGAATGCATTGTAGTACGGTTAAAGATGGAATGCTATAATGCCCCACCACTCACTTGTGTCATGTGACTCGAAGCTTATATAAACAATGATTCTGAGGAGAGCAGGACTTACCTGAGTTTATCAAGGGATTTACAGCTCAACCTGTGTGTATGATATTACCTTCAAATAAGCAATGGGTCTGGTGAGTTTGACTTGTTATTATAATCATACTTATTAGTTCTCATAACCATACAGTATTTACTCATTTCTTAATTCCTTTTTGTTGTGTGTCATATAAAGGCTATAACAGACAGAATTTATACTCCATACACACTGTGAGAAACAGCTGACACTTCAACAGCAATTACAATGAATTGAAGTCAAATTATTTTAAAATGTTTTAATTTGAAGATGCAGTTGGAGTGATTGTCGTAAATTTCTCCAGACATTAAAAATAAAACTATAAATACAATAGGGTGCTATAATAAATGCAAAATGATTAGGATAGCATAAGGAAGTCCAACAATATTTTCAGTCTTAAAATGTATGTACTTATCTGTGACAATATTTAATTTTGCTGAATGTAAGTTTTAGGATCACACACCCTTAATTCACACCAATAAGTAAAGTTAGAATTTTTTTTATTTTTTTTTTAAGAAATGCAATTTTAAAGGATGTTATAATAATCCTAAATGTGTCCTGAGCATCATCTGAGAATGATTAGTGAAGGCTCATGTGACACTGAAGACTGGAGTAATGATGATAAACTCAGCTTTGATCACAGGAATAAATCACACTTTACTATATATTCACACAGAGAACAGCTGATCTACACTGGAGGAGTATTACACTGATCTACTGGATCTTATAAATAAATGCAGTAGGGATGCACAATATTGGGAAAATTTCATAATCAATGTCAGTTTTATGAAAACAATTTCACCCAAGACAGAGGAGCCCAAACCTGATTCCACATTAAGATCAATATTCTTTAATGTTAGGTCTCTAACTGTCTTGTTCAGTGTATAAAATAACCAGTAATAAAGCATAATTATTTTTCCCTATGTTCAATTAAGTTGAGACGTTCCATATAGGAAAGTACATTACAATTTTATGAATTGCATATTCAGCTGCACTGTCGATTTATACTTTATCTTTTCACACAGCTGATCATTTTTTCTTTTAAAGAGAAATATCTGAAGCACAAATAATGTTGAAACTAGGAACGTGTATCGTGTTTTTCTATCAGCTCAATTGCGTAGAACATTCCTGTCTGAGTGCCTGTTTGTTCCTTTTCTGCATGCCTGTAACTATAAAAGTATTAGAGATATTATATCCTTCTAGATTCTCATTCTTAATAAACTTTCCTTTTGAAATCTTGATTTCTGAAGTTTACCTAATCTACTGTAACTCAAGAAGTATTAATAATATCTTAATATAATTTTAGATTTTTGGGGGGAATCTCAATTTTAAGGCCCTGTATGGTTCAATTTCATAGATATAGTGATGTCAATGTGGTAACATGTAGTTATGATACTGTATATTTGAACTGTTGCTAGCTTCAGAAGGTTCAGAAGTCCATTTTTCCAAATGTCCCTGAAACTGATTCCAATATTTCTAAATTTCACGTACTCCAGCGTCCTAGTATAGCAGCTCTTAATTGGTCCTTCGTGGGACAAATGTGGGCACGAAAGGTCTCAGGTGTGATCCTAATTATTATTATTTTTAAATAAATGTTATATCACCATCTTCGATAAAATAAAATCTATCAATTTATGCCTTTTTGTGATTTGGGATATTAATGAATTTATTTACCTCTAAAATTTTAGATATAAAAATTATTTCTAAATTAAAAATTAAAATTATTCCCATATTTCTTTATGTAAAATAGGATTATTTTTATGTTAATTTTTATATTTAATATTTCTTTAACTTCAGTAAAAAAATAAAAATAAATATTCTAGTAAGTCCAGACAGCCAAACACTTAAAAATGTGGTGACTTTGATGACCTCTGGTGACATGATGGTATATAAATAATAAAAAGCTGAAATATCAAAAGCCACTAGATGGCAATAGTATTCAATGGCTGCATATAGGCTGAACTATTGCCGTCTAGTGGCTTTTGATATTTCAGCTTTTATTATTTTTGTTGTATAGGCTCACTCCATTTGTGTGTATGTATGATCTGCATTGTGTTGGATTCATTGATTTTTATTGGGGAAAATAAATAAATAAAAAATAATGTGCCTCAACGTGACCATTTCAGTGTATTTTTGGCACTCAGAGAGGTGTGTTGGATGCAATTGTTTTGATAGAGGGAAACAAGATACATCTCTAGTTTCAACCTTTTTTTATTCTTCAGGGAATCCTTTAAATACAATAAGTATCAGCTGTGTGCAAAGTGATGAACCACATTTGGGTTTTGACCATTAAAAAGGGGAAAACTCAACAATATACTCATGGAGCCACATTAAGATCCCCATATCTATGGAATTGAACCACACAGGGCCTTGAAAATAAAGATGTCAAAAGAAAAGTTTGTTAAGAGCCAGAATCTAAAAGGATATTGCGATTTCTTTAATACTTTTAGAGTGACAAGCATGCACACTTTGGAAAAAGAGCATTTATGGCACTCAGACTGGTATATTCTTGTGTTGATAGAAAAAAACATACAAACATAAAGACAAAAATGAAGATACATTCCTAGTTTAAACATTATTTGTTCTTCAGATATTCTTCTTTAAAAGAAAGAAAAATGATCATCTGTGTGCAAAGTGACCCACATTTGGTTTTGACCACTGAAAATGTGTCCAATTGACCATTTTACTCATGGAGCCGCATTGGTTCATTCCCAGAGATATGGAGATCTCATCGATGGCCTTTAAAATGTAGAAACCAAAAGAAATGTTTGCTAAGAACCAGAATCTAAAAGGATGTTCAGATATCTTTAAATCTTCTTGAGTGACAGGCATGCAAACTTGGGGTCAAAAACACAAGAAGTGCTTATTTCCCATGTTTGAGCGCTCACCGTTGGCATATGACGACACACAGATTGATAAAGTCAACAGATTTCACTAATAGATCTCCCAATCTCTGTGTGAGAATAAAATAATGATGCTGCCATCTTTCTAAAGTCATTTTTACATGCCTGTAATTTAGCTCCAGATCTTTGACCCTCCAGATTTTGACCCTCTATAAAATACAGTTTATTTAATCAATATAATACATCTGTGACATTTAATATTTCGCCATTCATCACTATTTATGTTTGTCTTTCTACAGAAAAAAATATTCACAAAATCAAAAATTTGAGCCGGGGAAGTTTTTGAAATTTATTATGACTCAAAATGAAATTCATCCCTGGGCCGTGATTGGCCCACAGGCCAGACTTTGAACACCCCAGACTTAAGACTGAATTCGGTGTTCATATGCTGTCTGTGCGGCTCTTGCGCTTCAATGCTTTAAACTCTGCAAGGACTTAAAAATACAGGATTTTACCTCTATGATGTGTCAATTTTGCAATTAATCCACAAAACACATGCTTTTCAAACTGTGGGGCTTGTTCTGCACGGATCACGGATCAACTACGATCTCTACTAACTTGATATCACACAAATCCTGCGATGTGACTATCACGGATGCGCACATTGCGATGTCGATGCTCACATGATATGATGCAGCCTTGGTAAGCAGAAGAGGCTTTGTTCAAAAACATTTAAAAAATCTTACTGAGCAGAAACTTTTAAATAGTAGAGCAATTCTTCGCTTGTTTTCTTGTTATTTATGATAACTTCCTTCATTTTAATGTGGACTGTACAAACAATGACCAATCATCTTAGAAGGACAGACAAAAAGCAGTCATTATATGAAGCTAGAAAGAGGGTGTTTGTATTCAATTTTTAATTTTTTTTCACTGTCACTGACATGTAAAAAATTATCTAAAGCTGTTCCTTGCATATTTTCTGATCTTATGTATTATATATTTATAGGTGAGCTACTTGACAGCTACCAAGATGAGTAGAAAAGTGCTGATCATCACAGTGTTAAGTTTAGGTCCGTAAGTTACTGATCATGCTAATACTTTATTTCTCTTATTACGTATTTAAGTGTGACAATTGCTCTATGATCAATGTTATATTTATTTTTTTAACAACAGTATATTTGAGTACCACTGCTCAAACTACAACAGACACTACAACTGCCGAACCTACAACAACTCAAACATCAACAGCTACTACAACTGCTGAACCTACAACAACTCAAACATCAACGGCCACTACAACTGCTGAACCTACAACAACTCAAACATCAACAGCCACTACAACTGCTGAACCTACAACAACTCAAACATCAACAGCCACTACAACTGCTGAACCTACAACAACTCAAACATCAACAGCCACTACAACTGCTGAACCTACAACAACTCAAACATCAACAGCCACTATAACTGCCGAACCTACAACAACTCAAACATCAACAGCCACTACAGCTACTGAACCTACAACAACAAACACTACAACTACTGAACCTACAACAACAAACACTACAACTACTGAACCTACAACAACTCAAACATCAACAGCCACTACAACTGCCGAACCTACAACAACTCAAACATCAACGGCCACTACAACTGCCGAACCTACAACAACTCAAACATCAACAGCCACTACAGCTACTGAACCTACAACAACAAACACTACAACTACTGAACCTACAACAACAAACACTACAACTACTGAACCTACAACAACTCAAACATCAACAGCCACTACAACTGCCGAACCTACAACAACTCAAACATCAACGGCCACTACAACTGCCGAACCTACAACAACTCAAACATCAACGGCCACTACAACTGCCGAACCTACAACAACTCAAACATCAACAGCCACTACAGCTACTGAACCTACAACAACAAACACTACAACTACTGAACCTACAACAACAAACACTACAACTACTGAACCTACAACAACTCAAACATCAACAGCCACTACAACTGCTGAACCTACAACAACTCAAACATCAACAGCCACTATAACTGCCGAACCTACAACAACTCAAACATCAACGGCCACTACAACTGCTGAACCTACAACAACTCAAACATCAACAGCCACTACAACTACTGAACCTACAACAACTCAAACATCAACAGCCAGTACAACTGCTGAACCTACAACAACTCAAACATTAACAGCCACTACAGCTGCTGAACCTACAACAACTCAAACATCAACAGCCACTACAACTGCTGAACCTACAACAACAAACACTACAACTGCTGAACCTACAACAACTCAAACATCAACGGCCACTACAACTGCTGAACCTACAACAAGTCAAACATCAACGGCCACTACAACTGCTGAACCTACAACAAGTCAAACATCAACAGCCACTACAACTGCTGAACCTTCAACTCAAACATCAACAGCCACTACAACTGCTGAACCTACAACAACTCAAACATCAACAGCCACTACAACTGCTGAACCTACAACAACTCAAACATCAACGGCCACTACAACTGCCGAACCAACAACAACTCAAACATCAACAGCCACTACAACTGCTGAACCTTCAACTCAAACATCAACAGCCACTACAACTGCTGAACCTACAACAAGTCAAACATCAACAGCCACTACAACTGCTGAACCTTCAACTCAAACATCAACGGCCCCTACAACAGCTGAACCTACAACAACTCAAACATCAACAGCCACTACAACTGCCGAACCTACAACAACTCAAACATCAACAGCCACTACAACTGCTGAACCTACAACAACCCAAACATCAACGGCCACTACAACTGCTGAACCTACAACAACTCAAACATCAACAGCAACTCCAACTGCCGAATCTACAACAACTCAACAATCAACAGCCACTACAACTGCTGAACCTACAACAACTCAAACATCAACGGCCACTACAACTGCTGAACCTACAACAAGTCAAACATCAACAGCCACTACAACTGCTGAACCTTCAACTCAAACATCAACAGCCACTACAACTGCTGAACCTACAACAAGTCAAACATCAACAGCCACTACAACTGCTGAACCTTCAACTCAAACATCAACGGCCCCTACAACAGCTGAACCTACAACAACTCAAACATCAACAGCCACTACAACTGCCGAACCTACAACAACTCAAACATCAACAGCCACTACAACTGCTGAACCTACAACAACCCAAACATCAACGGCCACTACAACTGCCGAACCTACAACAACTCAAACATCAACAGCAACTCCAACTGCCGAATCTACAACAACTCAACAATCAACAGCCACTACAACTGCCGAACCTACAACAACTCAAACATCAACAGCCACTACAACTGCCGAACCTACAACAACTCAAACATCAACAGCCACTACGACTGCCGAACCTACAACAACTCAACAATCAACAGCCACTACAACTGCCGAACCTACAACAACTCAAACATCAATGGTCACTACAACTACTGAACCTACAACAGCCACTACAACTGCCGAACCTACAACAACTCAAACATCAATAGCCACTACAACTACTGAACCTACAACAACTCAAACATCAATAGCCACTACAACTGCCGAACCTACAACAACTCAAACATCAACGGCCACTACAACTGCTGAACCTACAACGACAGCCACTACAACTGCTGAATCTACAACAACAGCCACTACAACTGCTGAACCTACAACAACTCAAACATCAACGGCCAGTACAACTGCTGAACCTACAACGACAGCCACTACAACTGCTGAATCTACAACAACAGCCACTACAACTGCTGAACCTACAACAACTCAAACATCAACGGCCAGTACAACTGCCGAACCTACAACGACAGCCACTACAACTGCTGAATCTACAACATCAGCCACTACAACTGCTGAACCTACAACAACTCAAACATCAACGGCCAGTACAACTGCCGTACCTACAACGACAGCCACTACAACTGCTGAACCTACAACAACTCAAACATCAACGGCCACTACAACTGCTGAACCTACAACAACTCAAACATCAACGGCCAGTACAACTGCCGTACCTACAACGACAGCCACTAAAACTACTGAACCTACAACAGCCACTACAACTGCCGAACCTACAACAACTCAAACATCAACAGCGACTACAACTGCTGAACCTACAACAAGTCAAACATCAACGGCCACTACAACTGCTGAACCTACAACAACTCAAACATCAATAGCCACTACAACTACTGAACCTACAACAACTCAAACATCAATAGCCACTACAACTGCCGAACCTACAACAACTCAAACATCAACGGCCACTACAACTGCTGAATCTACAACAACAGCCACTATAAATGCCGAACCTACAACAACTCAAACATCAACGGCCACTACAACTGCTGAACCTACAACAAGTCAAACATCAACAGCCACTACAACTGCTGAACCTACAACAAGTCAAACATCAACGGCCACTACAACTGCTGAATCTACAACAACTCAAACATCAACAGCCACTACAACTGCTGAACCTACAACATCTCAAACATCAACAGCCACTACAGCTGCTCAACTGACATCTGCAGTTCGTGTTAGCTTTTCCAGCGATGAAACTTTTAATCCAGAACTGTCAGATAAATCTTCCGCTGCCTTTAATGACAGAAAAAGGCGAGTTAATGATGAGGTACGTATTGTGACAAATTTGAATGCATATGCAATGTGCTCAGCAAGTTAAATATTTAATAAAAACAACACAAACTATAGGTGAAAATACAAAAGTACACAAAAGTACACAGTTAGCACGTACTAAGGGCTGTTACAGTAAACGTTAATATGCACTGAAATTTGGAATCAGTATATCTGCATATCATGTAAAAACATACGAATGACCACCAAATGTTGTTCATGTAGTAGGTTTTTGACTGTGGTTAGAATTTGTAATTGATAACTAAATGTTGAATCTGACATTGTGAAACTGTTTTCCACAGATTGGGACAATATTTAAAAAGGCATTCGGTAACTCCTTCATTCGATTCGACGTTATTTCGTTCCGGTGGGTATTTCTTTCTTTATAAGAGGAAGATATTTATTGTTTTTTTGTTTCAGAAAAAAAGTCTAGACAGTTATTCATATATTTGTTTTAGTGTACAATTTGGAAATAACGATTTTAGATTTCCAAACAATATTAAAAGAGTCTTTTCACAGAAGGTGTGATCCACACAGAGATCTGATCCCATTATTATTGAGTCAGTCTGGAATTACATGGAAGACACAGAAGCAACTGAGGCTAAACCCTAAATTCATGAAATAACTATGGCAACTTCTCCAAGACGCTTGGAACAACCTACATACACCCTACCTTAAAACTGTGTACATCTGAAGGCCAAGTGTGGTCACACCAAACACTGACTTGATTTGCACAAGAGACATTAACCTTTAAGCAGTACAGTAGTTTGCCGTGGTAGGTTGTTCCAGCATTTTGGAAAGGCTTTCACAGTTCTGTGTATGTCAGCTTTAGTCTCCACTGCGTCTTTGTCCTCATGTAATCCCAGACGGACTCAATGATGGTGAGATGAGATCTATGTGTGGGCTGTCACGATTATTCCAAAACTTGCAAAGGGAATTTGTAAATCTAAAGTTCTACTGGAATACTAAGACTGTTATTATTACTTACTGTCAAATGTTTGTGAAACATCTATATTTTGTTAATAACAGCATCTGACAGACTTGTATAATACCACAAGAAAACTACAGCAAATCAAAAATAGCTGCACTTCAACAAATGCGTTAAGAGTTTCTGTACAGAGTCTTATTTTATTTATTTTTAATTTAGATGACAATGACTCTATCCCTTCCCCATCTCTTCTGTAGTGCTGGATCAATCATCACTGATATTGATGCAACATTTAGTAGCGCACCCAATAATACGGCGATAAGCGAAAGTATTTTAGAGGGTAACACCACCTTTAAGATCACCTCTGTAGAAGGTAAGTCAAACAAACAAAATCATCAATTCAATGTCATTCAAAACGATTTAGACTGCTTTATGTATTACTCTTTATTGTTATTGTAAACTATAGTTGTGGTTTATATACTATTTGTTTTATTTATTTTGCTGGAGATTAATTGTTTTCTCAACTGTTAATTTTATTTATTTAACTATATTTAACGGCCACTACAGCAACTCAAACATCAACAGCCACTACAACTGCTGAACCTACCACAACTCAAACATCAACAGCTACTACAACTGCTGAACCTACAACAACTCAAACATCAACGGCCACTACAACTGCTGAACCTACAACAAGTCAAACATCAACGGCCACTACAACTGCTGAACCTACAACAACTCAAACATCAACAGCCACTACAACTGCTGAACCTACAACAACTCAAACATCAACGGCCAGTACAACTGCCGTACCTACAACGACAGCCACTACAACTGCCGAACCTACAACAACTCAAACATCAACGGCCACTACAACTGCTGAACCTACAACAACTCAAACATCAACGGCCACTACAACTGCTGAACCTACAACAAGTCAAACATCAACGGCCACTACAACTGCTGAACCTACAACAACTCAAACATCAACAGCCACTACAACTGCTGAACCTACAACAACTCAAACATCAACGGCCAGTACAACTGCCGTACCTACAACGACAGCCACTACAACTGCCGAACCTACAACAACTCAAACATCAACGGCCACTACAACTGCTGAATCTACAACAACAGGCACTACAACTGCTGAACCTACAACAACAGCCACTACAACTGCTGAACCTACAACGACAGCCACTACAACTGCCGAACCTACAACAACTCAAACATCAACGGCCACTACAACTGCTGAACCTACAACAACTCAAACATCAACAGCTACTACAACTGCTGAACCTACAACAACTCAAACATCAACGGCCACTACAACTGCTGAATCTACAACGACAGCCACTATAACTGCTGAATCTACAACAACAGGCACTACAACTGCTGAACCTACAACAACAGCCTCTACAACTGCTGAACCTACAACAACTCAAACATCAACGGCCACTACAACTGCTGAATCTACAACGACAGCCACTATAACTGCTGAATCTACAACAACAGGCACTACAACTGCTGAACCTACAACAACAGCCTCTACAACTGCTGAACCTACAACAACTCAAACATCAACGGCCACTACAACTGCTGAACCTACAACAACTCAAACATCAACGGCCAGTACAACTGCCGAACCTACAACGACAGCCACTACAACTGCTGAACCTACAACGACAGCCACTACAACTGCTGAATCTACAACAACAGCCACTACAACTGCTGAACCTACAACAACTCAAACATCAACGGCCACTACAACTGCTGAACATACAACAACTCAAACATCAATAGCCACTACAACTACTGAACCTACAACAACTCAAACATCAATAGCCACTACAACTGCCGAACCTACAACAACTCAAACATCAACAGCTACTACAACTGCTGAACCTACAACAACTCAAACATCAACGGCCACTACAACTACTGAATCTACAACAACAGCCACTACAACTGCTGAACCTACAACAAGTCAAACATCAACGGCCACTACAACTGCTGAACCTACAACAACTCAAACATCAACAGCCACTACAACTGCTGAACCTACAACAACTCAAACATCAACGGCCAGTACAACTGCCGTGCTCTACAACGACAGCCACTACAACTGCCGAACCTACAACAACTCAAACATCAACGGCCACTACAACTGCTGAACCTACAACAACTCAAACATCAACGGCCACTACAACTGCTGAACCTACAACAAGTCAAACATCAACGGCCACTACAACTGCTGAACCTACAACAACTCAAACATCAACAGCCACTACAACTGCTGAACCTACAACAACTCAAACATCAACGGCCAGTACAACTGCCGTACCTACAACGACAGCCACTACAACTGCCGAACCTACAACAACTCAAACATCAACGGCCACTACAACTGCTGAACCTACAACAACTCAAACATCAACGGCCACTACAACTGCTGAATCTACAACGACAGCCACTACAACTGCTGAATCTACAACAACAGGCACTACAACTGCTGAACCTACAACAACAGCCACTACAACTGCTGAACCTACAACGACAGCCACTACAACTGCCGAACCTACAACAACTCAAACATCAACAGCTACTACAACTGCTGAACCTACAACAACTCAAACATCAACGGCCACTACAACTGCTGAATCTACAACGACAGCCACTATAACTGCTGAATCTACAACAACAGGCACTACAACTGCTGAACCTACAACAACAGCCTCTACAACTGCTGAACCTACAACAACTCAAACATCAACGGCCACTACAACTGCTGAATCTACAACGACAGCCACTATAACTGCTGAATCTACAACAACAGGCACTACAACTGCTGAACCTACAACAACAGCCTCTACAACTGCTGAACCTACAACAACTCAAACATCAACGCTACAACTGCTGAACCTACAACAACTCAAACATCAACGGCCACTACAACTGCCGAACCTACAACGACAGCCACTACAACTGCTGAACCTACAACGACAGCCACTACAACTGCTGAATCTACAACAACAGCCACTACAACTGCTGAACCTACAACAACTCAAACATCAACGGCCACTACAACTGCTGAACATACAACAACTCAAACATCAATAGCCACTACAACTACTGAACCTACAACAACTCAAACATCAATAGCCACTACAACTGCCGAACCTACAACAACTCAAACATCAACAGCTACTACAACTGCTGAACCTACAACAACTCAAACATCAACGGCCACTACAACTGCTGAACCTACAACAACTCAAACATCAACAGCTACTACAACTGCTGCATCTACAACAACTCAAACATCAACGGCCACTACAACTGCTGAATCTACAACAACAGCCACTACAGCTGCTGAACCTACAACAACTCAAACATCAACGGCCACTACAACTGCTGAACCTACAACAACTCAAACATCAACGGCCAGTACAACTGCCGAACCTACAACGACAGCCACTACAACTACTGAATCTACAACAACAGCCACTACAACTGCTGAACCTACAACAAGTCAAACATCAACGGCCACTACAACTGCTGAACCTACAACAACTCAAACATCAACAGCCACTACAACTGCTGAACCTACAACATCTCAAACATCAACAGCCACTACAGCTGCTCAACTGACATCTGCAGTTCGTGTTAGCTTTTCCAGCGATGAAACTTTTAATCCAGAACTGTCAGATAAATCTTCCGCTGCCTTTAATGACAGAAAAAGGCGAGTTAATGATGAGGTACGTATTGTGACAAATTTGAATGCATATGCAATGTGCTCAGCAAGTTAAATATTTAATAAAAACAACACAAACTATAGGTGAAAATACAAAAGTACACAGTTAGCAAGTACTAAGGGCTGTTACAGTAAACGTTAATATGCACTGAAATTTGGAATTAGTATATCTGCATATCATGTAAAAACATACGAATGACCACCAAATGTTGTTCATGTTGTAGGTTTTTGACTGTGGTTAGAATTTGTAATTGATAACTAAATGTTGAATCTGACATTGTGAAACTGTTTTCCACAGATTGGAACAATATTTAAAAAGGCATTCGGTAACTCCTTCATTCGATTCGACGTTATTTCGTTCCGGTGGGTATTTCTTTCTTTATAAGAGGAAGATATTTATTGTTTTTTTGTTTCAGAAAAAAAAGTCTAGACAGTTATTCATATATTTGTTTTAGTGTACAATTTGGAAATAACGATTTTAGATTTCCAAACAATATTAAAAGAGTCTTTTCACAGAAGGTGTGATCCACACAGAGATCTGATCCCATTATTATTGAGTCAGTCTGGAATTACATGGAAGACACAGAAGCAACTGAGGCTAAACCCTAAATTCATGAAATAACTATGGCAACTTCTCCAAGACGCTTGGAACAACCTACATACACCCTACCTTAAAAACTGTGTACATCTGAAGGCCAAGTGTGGTCACACCAAACACTGACTTGATTTGCACAAGAGACATTAACCTTTAAGCAGTACAGTAGTTTGCCGGTAGGTTGTTCCAGCATTTTGGAAAGGCTTTCACAGTTCTGTGTATGTCAGCTTTAGTCTCCACTGCGTCTTTGTCCTCATGTAATCCCAGACGGACTCAATGATGGTGAGATGAGATCTATGTGTGGGCTGTCACGATTATTCCAAAACTTGCAAAGGGAATTTGTAAATCTAAAGTTCTACTGGAATACTAAGACTGTTATTATTACTTACTGTCAAATGTTTGTGAAACATCTATATTTTGTTAATAACAGCATCTGACAGACTTGTATAATACCACAAAGAAAACTACAGCAAATCAAAAATAGCTGCACTTCAACAAATGCGTTAAGAGTTTCTGTACAGAGTCTTATTTTATTTATTTTTAATTTAGATGACAATGACTCTATCCCTTCCCCATCTCTTCTGTAGTGCTGGATCAATCATCACTGATATTGATGCAACATTTAGTAGCGCACCCAATAATACGGCGATAAGCGAAAGTATTTTAGAGGGTAACACCACCTTTAAGATCACCTCTGTAGAAGGTAAGTCAAACAAACAAAATCATCAATTCAATGTCATTCAAAACAATTTAGACTGCTTTATGTATTACTCTTTTATTGTTATTGTAAACTATAGTTGTTGTTTATATACTATTTGTTTTATTTATTTTGCTGGAGATTAATTGTTTTCTCAACTGTTAATTTTATTTATTTAACTATATTTAACGGCCACTACAGCAACTCAAACATCAACAGCCACTACAACTGCTGAACCTACCACAACTCAAACATCAACGGCCACTACAACTGCTGAACCTACAACAACTCAAACATCAACAGCAACTGTCAGCAGCACTACAACTGCTGAACCTACAACAACTCAAACATCAACGGCCACTACAACTGCTGAACCTACAACAACTCAAACATCAACGGCCACTACAACTGCTGACACTGCTGACAACAACTCAAACATCAACGGCCACTACAACTGCTGAACCTACAACAAACATCAACGGCCACTACAACTGCTGAACCTACAACAACTCAAACATCAACGGCCACTGGCAACTGCTGAACCTACAACAACTCAAACATCAACGGCATCACAGCTACAACTGCTGAACTACAACAAGTCAAACATCAACGGCCACTACAACTGCTGAACCTACAACAACAGCCACTCAAACATCAGCCACTACAACTGCTGACTGCTGGAACCTACAACAACTCAAACATCAACGGCCACTACAACTGCACTACAACTGCTGAACCTACAACAACTCAAACATCAACGGCTACACTGCTGAACCTACAACAACTGAACATCAACGCCAACAGCTCAAACATCAACATCAACTACTACAACTGCTGAACCTACAACAACTCAAACATCAACAGCCACTACAACTGCTGAACCTGCAACAACTCAAACATCAACGGCCACTACAACTGCTGAATCTACAACAACTCAAACATCAACATCTACTACAACTGCTGGACCTACAACAACTCAAACATCAACGGCCACTACAACTGCTGAACCTGAACCTACAACACTACATCAACAGCCACTACAACTGCTGGACCTACAACAACTCAAACATCAACGGCCACTACAACTGCTGAACCTACAACAACTCAAACATCAACGGCCACTACAACTGCTGAATCTACAACAACAGCCACTACAACTGCTGAACCTACAACAACAGCCACTACAACTGCTGAACCTACAATAACAGCCACTACAACTGCCGAACCTACAACTACAGCTACATCAACTGCTACAACTGCTGCCTACAACAACTCAAACATCAAAGGCCAGTACAACTGCTGAACCTACAACGACAGCCACTACAACTGCTGAATCTACAACAACAAACATCAACGGCACTACAACTGCTGAACTCTACAACGACAGCCACTACAACTGCCGAACCTACAACAACTCAAACATCAACGGCCACTACAACTGCTGAACCTACAACAACTCAAACATCAACGGCCACTACAACTACTGAACCTACAACAACTCAAACATCAACGGCCACTACAACTGCTGAATCTACAACGACAGCCACTACAACTGCTGAATCTACAACAACAGGCACTACAACTGCTGAACCTACAACAACAGCCTCTACAACTGCTGAACCTACAACAACTCAAACATCAACGACCACTACAACTGCTGAACCTACAACAACTCAAACATCAACGGCCAGTACAACTGCCGAACCTACAACGATAGCCACTACAACTGCTGAATCTACAACAACAGCCACTACAACTGCTGAACCTACAACAAGTCAAACATCAACGGCCACTACAACTGCTGAACCTACAACAACTCAAACATCAATAGCCACTACAACTACTGAACCTACAACAACTCAAACATCAATAGCCACTAAAACTGCCGAACCTACAACAACTCAAACATCAACAGCTACTACAACTGCTGAACCTACAACAACTCAAACATCAACAGCTACTACAACTGCTGCATCTACTACAACAACTCAAACATCAACGGCAACAACAACTGCTGAACTGCTACAACAACTCAAACATCAACAGCTACTACAACTGCCGAACCTACAACAACTCAAACATCAACGGCCACTACAACTGCTGAACCTACAACATCTCAAACATCAACAGCCACTACAGCTGCTCAACTGACATCTGCAGTTCGTGTTAGCTTTTCCAGCGATGAAACTTTTAATCCAGAACTGTCAGATAAATCTTCCGCTGCCTTTAATGACAGAAAAAGGCGAGTTAATGATGAGGTACGTATTGTGACAAATTTGAATGCATATGCAATGTGCTCAGCAAGTTAAATATTTAATAAAAACAACACAAACTATAGGTGAAAATACAAAAGTACACAAAAGTACACAGTTAGCACGTACTAAGGGCTGTTACAGTAAACGTTAATATGCACTGAAATTTGGAATCAGTATATCTGCATATCATGTAAAAACATACGAATGACCACCAAATGTTGTTCATGTTGTAGGTTTTTGACTGTGGTTAGAATTTGTAATTGATAACTAAATGTTGAATCTGACATTGTGAAACTGTTTTCCACAGATTGGGACAATATTTAAAAAGGCATTCGGTAACTCCTTCATTCGATTCGACGTTATTTCGTTCCGGTGGGTATTTCTTTCTTTATAAGAGGAAGATATTTATTGTTTTTTTTTTTCAGAAAAAAAGTCTAGACAGTTATTCATATATTTGTTTTAGTGTACAATTTGGAAATAACGATTTTAGATTTCCAAACAATATTAAAAGAGTCTTTTCACAGAAGGTGTGATCCACACAGAGATCTGATCCCATTATTATTGAGTTAGTCTGGAATTACATGGAAGACACAGAAGCAACTGAGGCTAAACCCTAAATTCATGAAATAACTATGGCAACTTCTCCAAGACGCTTGGAACAACCTACATACACCCTACCTTAAAAACTGTGTACATCTGAAGGCCAAGTGTGGTCACACCAAACACTGACTTGATTTGCACAAGAGACATTAACCTTTAAGCAGTACAGTAGTTTGCAGGTTGTTCCAGCATTTTGGAAAGGCTTTCACAGTTCTGTGTATGTCAGCTTTAGTCTCCACTGCGTCTTTGTCCTCATGTAATCCCAGACGGACTCAATGATGGTGAGATGAGATCTATGTGTGGGCTGTCACGATTATTCCAAAACTTGCAAAGGGAATTTGTAAATCTAAAGTTCTACTGGAATACTAAGACTGTTATTATTACTTACTGTCAAATGTTTGTGAAACATCTATATTTTGTTAATAACAGCATCTGACAGACTTGTATAATACCACAAGAAAACTACAGCAAATCAAAAATAGCTGCACTTCAACAAATGCGTTAAGAGTTTCTGTATAGAGTCTTATTTTATTTATTTTTAATTTAGATGACAATGACTCTATCCTTCCCCATCTCTTCTGTAGTGCTGGATCAATCATCACTGATATTGATGCAACATTTAGTAGCGCACCCAATAATACGGCGATAAGCGAAAGTATTTTAGAGGGTAACACCACCTTTAAGATCACCTCTGTAGAAGGTAAGTCAAACAAACAAAATCATCAATTCAATGTCATTCAAAACGATTTAGACTGCTTTATGTATTACTCTTTATTGTTATTGTAAACTATAGTTGTTGTTTATATACTATTTGTTTTATTTATTTTGCTGGAGATTAATTGTTTTCTCAACTGTTAATTTTATTTATTTAACTATATTTAACGGCCACTACAGCAACTCAAACATCAACAGCCACTACAACTGCTGAACCTACCACAACTCAAACATCAACGGCCACTACAACTGCTGAACCTACAACAAGTCAAACATCAACGGCCAGTACAACTGTCGAACCTACAACGACAGCCACTACAACTGCTGAACCTACAACAACTCAAACATCAACGGCCACTACAACTGCTGAATCTACAACAACAGCCACTACAACTGCTGAACCTACAACAACTCAAACATCAACGGCCACTACAACTGCTCAACCTACAACAACTCAAACATCAACGGCCACTACAACTGCTGAATCTACAACAACAGCCACTACAACTGCTGAACCTACAACAACTCAAACATCAACGGCCACTACAACTGCTCAACCTACAACAACTCAAACATCAACGGCCAGTACAACTGCCGAACCTACAACGACAGCTACTACAACTGCCGAGCCTACAACAACTCAAACATCAACGGCCACTACAACTGCTCAACCTACAACAACTCAAACATCAACGGCCACTACAACTGCTGAATCTACAACAACAGCCACTACAACTGCTGAACCTACAACAACTCAAACATCAACGGCCACTACAACTGCTCAACCTACAACAACTCAAACATCAATAGCCACTACAACTGCTGAACCTACAACAACTCAAACATCAACGGCCACTACAACTGCTGAATCTACAACAACAGCCACTACAACTGCTGAACCTACAACAACTCAACTCAAACATCAACGGCCACTACAACTGCTCAACCTACAACAACTCAAACATCAACGGCCAGTACAACTGCCGAACCTACAACGACAGCTACTACAACTGCCGAGCCTACAACAACAGCCACTACAACTGCTGAACCTACAAGTTCTCAATCAACAACAGCAACTACATCTTCTGAACCTACAACAACTCAAACATCAACAGCCACTACAACTGCTGAACCTACAACAACTCAAACATCAACGCCACTACAACTGCTGAACCTACAACAAGTCAAACATCAACGGCCACTACAACTGCTGAACCTACAACAACTCAAACATCAACAGCCAGTACAACTGCTGAATCTACAACGACAGCTACTACAACTGCCGAGCCTACAAACAACAGCCACTACAACTGCTGAACCTACAACAACTCAAACATCAACAGCCACTACAACTGCTGAACCTACAACAACTCAAACATCAACAGCCACTACAACTGCTGAACCTACAACAACTCAAACATCAACGGCCACTACAACTGCTGAACCTACAACAACTCAAACATCAACGGCCACTACAACTGCTGAACCTACAACAACTCAAACATCAACGGCCACTACAACTGCTGAACCTACAACAACTCAAACATCAACGGCCACTACAACTGCTGAACCTACAACAACTCAAACATCAACAGCCACTACAACTGCTGAACCTACAACAACTCAAACATCAACAGCCACTACAACTGCTGAACCTACAACAACTCAAACATCAACAGCCACTATAACTGCTGAACCTACAAGTTCTCAATCAACAACAGCAACTACATCTTCTGAACCTACAACAACTCAAACATCAACAGCCACTACAACTGCTGAACCTACAACAACTCAAACATCAACAGCCACTACAACTGCTGAACCTACAAACAGTTCTCAATCAACAACAGCAACTACAACTGCTGAACCTACAACAACTCAAACATCAACAGCCACTACAACTGCTGAACCTACAACAACTCAAACATCAACGGCCACTACAACTGCTGAACCTACAACAACTCAAACATCAACGCAGCCACTACAACTGCTGAACCTACAACAACTCAAACATCAACAGCCAGTACAACTGCTGAATCTACAACAACAGCCACTACAACTGCTGAACCTACAACAACTCAAACATCACGGCCACTACAACTGCTGAACCTACAACAACTCAAACATCAACGGCCACTACAACTGCTGAACCTACAACAACTCAAACATCAACGCCACTACAACTGCTGAACCTACAACAACTCAAACATCAACGGCCACTACAACTGCTGAACCTACAACAACTCAAACATCAACGGCCACTACAACTACTGAACCTACAACAACAGCCACTACAACTGCTGAACCTACAACAACTCAAACATCAACGGCCAGTACAACTGCCGAACCTACAACAACTCAAACATCAACGGCCACTACAACTACTGAACCTACAACAACAGCCACTACAACTGCTGAATCTACAACAACAGCCACTACAACTGCTGAACCTACAACAACTCAAACATCAACGGCCACTACAACTGCTGAACCTACAACAACTCAAACATCAACGGCCACTACAACTGCTGAACCTACAACATCACAGCCACTACAACTGCTGAATCTACAACAACAGCCACTACAACTGCTGAACCTACAACAACTCAAACATCAACGGCCACTACAACTGCTGAACCTACAACAACTCAAACATCAATAGCCACTACAACTACTGAACCTACAACAACTCAAACATCAACAGCCACTACAACTGCTGAACCTACAACAACTCAAACATCAACAGCCACTACAACTGCTGAACCTACAACAACTCAAACATCAACGGCCACTACAACTGCTGAACCTACAACAACTCAAACATCAACAGCTACTACAACTGCTGCATCTACAACAACTCAAACATCAACGGCCACTACAACTGCTGAATCTACAACAACAGCCACTACAGCTGCTGAACCTACAACAACTCAAACATCAACAGCCACTACAACTGCTGAACCTACAACAACTCAAACATCAACGGCCACTACAACTGCTGAACCTACAACAAGCCACTCAACTACTGAATCAACAACAACAGCCACTACAACTGCTGAACCTACAACAACTCAAACATCAACAGCCACTACAACTGCTGAACCTACAACATCTCAAACATCAACAGCCACTACAGCTGCTCAACTGACATCTGCAGTTCGTGTTTAGCTTTTCCAGCGATGAAACTTTTAATCCAGAACTGTCAGATAAATCTTCCGCTGCCTTTAATGACAGAAAAGGCGAGTTAATGATGAGGTACGTGACAGACAAATTTGAATGCATATGCAATGTGCTCAGCAAGTTAAATATTTAATAAAAACAACACAAACTATAGGTGAAAATACAAAAGTACACAAAAGTACACAGTTAGCACGTACTAAGGGCTGTTACAGTAAACGTTAATATGCACTGAAATTTGGAATTAGTATATCTGCATATCATGTAAAAACATACGAATGACCACCAAATGTTGTTCATGTTGTAGGTTTTGACTGTGGTTAGAATTTGTAATTGATAACTAAATGTTGAATCTGACATTGTGAAACTGTTTTCCACAGATTGGGACAATATTTAAAAAGGCATTCGTAACTCCTTCATTCGATTCGACGTTATTTCGTTCCGTGGGTATTTCTTTCTTTATAAGAGGAAGATATTTATTGTTTTTTGTTTCAGAAAAAAAGTCTAGACAGTTATTCATATATTTGTTTTAGTGTACAATTTGGAAATAACGATTTTAGATTTCCAAACAATATTAAAAGAGTCTTTTCACAGAAGGTGTGATCCACACAGAGATCTGATCCCATTATTATTGAGTCAGTCTGGAATTACATGGAAGACACAGAAGCAACTGAGGCTAAACCCTAAATTCATGAAATAACTATGGCAACTTCTCCAAGACACTTGGAACAACCTACATACACCCTACCTTAAAAACTGTGTACATCTGAAGGCCAAGTGTGGTCACACCAAACACTGACTTGATTTGCACAAGAGACATTAACCTTTAAGCAGTACAGTAGTTTGCCGGTAGGTTGTTCCAGCATTTTGGAAAGGCTTTCACAGTTCTGTGTATGTCAGCTTTAGTCTCCACTGCGTCTTTGTCCTCATGTAATCCCAGACGGACTCAATGATGGTGAGATGAGATCTATGTGTGGGCTGTCACGATTATTCCAAAACTTGCAAAGGGAATTTGTAAATCTAAAGTTCTACTGGAATACTAAGACTGTTATTATTACTTACTGTCAAATGTTTGTGAAACATCTATATTTTGTTAATAACAGCATCTGACAGACTTGTATAATACCACAAGAAAACTACAGCAAATCAAAAATAGCTGCACTTCAACAAATGCGTTAAGAGTTTCTGTATAGAGTCTTATTTTATTTATTTTTAATTTAGATGACAATGACTCTATCCCTTCCCCATCTCTTCTGTAGTGCTGGATCAATCATCACTGATATTGATGCAACATTTAGTAGCGCACCCAATAATACGGCGATAAGCGAAAGTATTTTAGAGGGTAACACCACCTTTAAGATCACCTCTGTAGAAGGTAAGTCAAACAAACAAAATCATCAATTCAATGTCATTCAAAACGATTTAGACTGCTTTATGTATTACTCTTTATTGTTATTGTAAACTATAGTTGTTGTTTATATACTATTTGTTTTATTTATTTTGCTGGAGATTAATTGTTTTCAACTGTTAATTTTATTTATTTAACTATATTTAACGGCCACTACAGCAACTCAAACATCAACAGCCACTACAACTGCTGAACCTACCACAACTCAAACATCAACAGCCACTACAACTGCTGGACCTACAACAAGTCAAACATCAACGGCCAGTACAACTGTCGAACCTACAACGACAGCCACTACAACTGCTGAACCTACAACAACTCAAACATCAACGGCCACTACAACTGCTGAATCTACAACAAAAGCCACTACAACTGCTGAACCTACAACAACTCAAACATCAACGGCCACTACAACTGCTGAACCTACAACAACTCAAACATCAACCGCCAGTACAACTGCCGAACCTACAACGACAGCCACTACAACTGCTGAATCTACAACAACAGCCACTACAACTGCTGAACCTACAACAAGTCAAACATCAACGGCCACTACAACTGCTGAACCTACAACAACTCAAACATCAACGGCCAGTACAACTGCCGAACCTACAACGACAGCCACTACAACTGCTGAACCTACAACAAGTCAAACATCAACGGCCACTACAACTGCTGAACCTACAACAACTCAAACATCAACGGCCACTACAACTGCTGAATCTACAACAACAGGCACTACAACTGCTGAACCTACAACAACAGCCACTACAACTGCTGAACCTACAACAACAGCCACTACAACTGCTGAACCTACAACAACTCAAACATCAACGGCCAGTACAACTGCCGAACCTACAACGACAGCTACTACAACTGCCGAGCCTACAACAACAGCCACTACAACTGCTGAACCTACAACAACTCAAACATCAACGGCCACTACAACTGCTGAACCTACAACAACTCAAACATCAACGGTCACTACAACTGCTGAACCTACAACAAGTCAAACATCAACGGCCACTACAACTGCTGAACCTACAACAACTCAAACATCAACAGCCACTACAACTGCTGAATCTACAACAACAGCCACTACAACTGCTGAACCTACAACAACTCAAACATCAACGGCCACTACAACTGCTGAATCTACAACAACAGCCACTACAACTGCTGAACCTACAACAACTCAAACATCAACGGCCACTACAACTGCTGAACCTACAACAACTCAAACATCAACGGCCAGTACAACTGCCGAACCTACAACGACAGCCACTACAACTGCTGAATCTACAACAACAGCCACTACAACTGCTGAACCTACAACAAGTCAAACATCAACGGCCACTACAACTGCTGAACCTACAACAACTCAAACATCAACGGCCAGTACAACTGCCAAACCTACAACGACAGCCACTACAACAACAACAGCCACTACAACTGCTGAACCTACAACAAGTCAAACATCAACGGCCACTACAACTGCTGGAACCTACAACAACTCAAACATCAATAACTACTACGACTGCTGAACCAACAACAACTCCAAACATCAACAGCCACTACAACTGCTGAACCTACAACAACTCAAACATCAACGGCCACTACAACTGCTGAATCTACAACAACAGCCACTACAACTGCTGAACCTACAACAACTCAAACATCAACGGCCACTACAACTGCTGAACCTACAACAACTGCAAACATCAACAACAGCCACTACAACTGCTGAATCTACAACGACAGCCACTAC
Organism: Paracanthobrama guichenoti; assembly: GCA_018749465.1. Classification (NCBI taxonomy): domain Eukaryota; kingdom Metazoa; phylum Chordata; class Actinopteri; order Cypriniformes; family Gobionidae; genus Paracanthobrama; species Paracanthobrama guichenoti. The sequence goes on along the minus strand of CM031949.1, from coordinate 22,073,884 downwards.
AACTGCTGAATCTACAACAACAGCCACTACAACTGCTGAACCTACAACAAGTCAAACATCAAAGGCCACTACAACTGCCGAAACTACAACAACTCAAACATCAATAACTACTACGACTACTGAACCAACAACAACCCAAACATCAACAGCCACTACAACAACTGAACCTACAACAACTCAAACATCAACGGCCACTACAACTGCTGAATCTACAACAACAGCCACTACAACTGCTGAACCTACAACAACTCAAACATCAACGGCCACTACAACTGCTGAATCTACAACAACAGCCACTACAACTGCTGAACCTACAACAACTCAAACATCAACGGCCAGTACAACTTCCGTACCTACAACGACAGCCACTACAACTGCTGAATCTACAACAACAGCCACTACAACTGCTGAATCTACAACGACAGCCACTACAACTGCTGAATCTACAACAACAGCCACTACAACTGCTGAACCTACAACAACTCAAACATCAACGGCCACTACAACTGCTGAACCTACAACAACTCAAACATCAACGGCCAGTACAACTGCCAAACCTACAACGACAGCCACTACAACTGCTGAATCTACAACAACAGCCACTACAACTGCTGAACCTACAACAAGTCAAACATCAACGGCCACTACAACTGCTGAACCTACAACAACTCAAACATCAACGGCCAGTACAACTGCCGACCTACAACGACAGCCACTACAACTGCTGAACAACTCAAACATCAACGGCCACTACAACTGCTGAGCCTACAACAACTCAAACATCAACGGCCAAAACAACTGCTGAATCTACAACAACAGCCACTACAACTGCTGAACCTACAACAACTCAAACATCAACGGCCACTACAACTGCTGAACCTACAACAACTCAAACATCAACGGCCAGTACAACTGCCAAACCTACAACGACAGCCACTACAACTGCTGAATCTACAACAACAGCCACTACAACTGCTGAACCTACAACAAGTCAAACATCAACGGCCACTACAACTGCTGAACCTACAACAACTCAAACATCAACGGCCAGTACAACTGCCGTACCTACAACGACAGCCACTACAACTGCCGAACCTACAACAACTCAAACATCAACGGCCACTACAACTGCTGAGCCTACAACAACTCAAACATCAACGGCCACTACAACTGCTGAATCTACAACAACAGGCACTACAACTGCTGAACCTACAACAACAGCCACTACAACTGCTGAACCTACAACAACTCAAACATCAACGGCCACTACAACTGCTGAACCTACAACAACTCAAACATCAACGGTCACTACAACTGCTGAACCTACAACAAGTCAAACATCCACGGCTACTACAACTGCTGAACCTACAACAACTCAAACATCAACAGCCACTACAACTGCTGAATCTACAACAAGAGCCACTACAACTGCTGAACCTACAACAACTCAAACATCAACGGCCACTTCAACTGCTGAATCTACAATAACAGCCACTACAACTGCTGAACCTACAACAACTCAAACATCAACAGCCACTACAACTGCTGAACCTACAACAACTCAAACATCAACAGCCACTACAACTGCTGAACCTACCACAACTCAAACATCAACAGCCACTACAACTGCTGAACCTACAACAAGTCAAACATCAACGGCCACTACAACTGTCGAACCTACAACGACAGCCACTACAACTGCTGAACCTACAACAACTCAAACATCAACGGCCACTACAACTGCTGAATCTACAACAACAGCCACTACAACTGCTGAACCTACAACAAGTCAAACATCAACGGCCAGTACAACTGCCGAACCTACAACGACAGCCACTACAACTGCTGAATCTACAACAACAGCCACTACAACTGCTGAACCTACAACAAGTCAAACATCAACGGCCACTACAACTGCTGAACCTACAACAAGTCAAACATCAACGGCCAGTACAACTGCCAAACCTACAACGACAGCCACTACAACTGCTGAGTCTACAACAGCCACTACAACTGCTGAACCTACAACAAGTCAAACATCAACGGCCACTACAACTGCCGAACCTACAACAACTCAAACATCAATAACTACTACGACTACTGAACCAACAACAACCCAAACATCAACAGCCACTACAACAACTGAACCTACAACAACTCAAACATCAACGGCCACTACAACTGCTGAATCTACAACAACAGCCACTACAACTGCTGAACCTACAACAACTCAAACATCAACGGCCAGTACAACTGCCGCATTTCCACAACGACAGCCACTACAACTGCTGAATCTACAACAACAGCCACTACAACTGCTGAACCTACAACAAGTCAAACATCAAAGGCCACTACAACTGCCGAAACTACAACAACTCAAACATCAATAACTACTACGACTACTGAACCAACAACAACCCAAACATCAACAGCCACTACAACAACTGAACCTACAACAACTCAAACATCAACGGCCACTACAACTGCTGAATCTACAACAACAGCCACTACAACTGCTGAACCTACAACAAACTCAAACATCAACGCTGCCTACACTCACAACTGCTGAATGCTGAATCTACAACAACAGCCACTACAACTGCTGAACCTACAACAACTCAAACATCAACGGCCACTACAACTGCTGAATCTACAACAACAGCCACTACAACTGCTGAACCTACAACAACTCAAACATCAACGGCCACTACAACTGCTGAACCTACAACAACTCAAACATCAACGGCCAGTACAACTGCCGAACCTACAACGACAGCTACTACAACTGCCGAACCTACAACAACTCAAACATCAACAGTCACTACAACTGCTGAACCTACAACAACTCAAACATCAACAGTCACTACAACTGCTGAACCTACTACAACTCAAACATCAACAGCTACTACAACTGCTGCATCTACAACAACTCAAACATCAACGGCCACTACAACTGCTGAATCTACAACAACAGCCACTACAGCTGCTGAACCTACAACAACTCAAACATCAACGGCCACTACAACTGCTGAACCTACAACAACTCAAACATCAACGGCCAGTACAACTGCCGAACCTACAACGACAGCCACTACAACTACTGAATCTACAACAACAGCCACTACAACTGCTGAACCTACAACAAGTCAAACATCAACGGCCACTACAACTGCTGAACCTACAACAACTCAAACATCAACAGCCACTACAACTGCTGAACCTACAACATCTCAAACATCAACAGCCACTACAGCTGCTCAACTGACATCTGCAGTTCGTGTTAGCTTTTCCAGCGATGAAACTTTTAATCCAGAACTGTCAGATAAATCTTCCGCTGCCTTTAATGACAGAAAAAGGCGAGTTAATGATGAGGTACGTATTGTGACAAATTTGAATGCATATGCAATGTGCTCAGCAAGTTAAATATTTAATAAAAACAACACAAACTATAGGTGAAAATACAAAAGTACACAAAAGTACACAGTTAGCACGTACTAAGGGCTGTTACAGTAAACGTTAATATGCACTGAAATTTGGAATTAGTATATCTGCATATCATGTAAAAACATACGAATGACCACCAAATGTTGTTCATGTAGTAGGTTTTTGACTGTGGTTAGAATTTGTAATTGATAACTAAATGTTGAATCTGACATTGTGAAACTGTTTTCCACAGATTGGGACAATATTTAAAAGGCATTCGTAACTCCTTCATTCGATTCGACGTTATTTCGTTCCGTGGGTATTTCTTTCTTTATAAGAGGAAGATATTTATTGTTTTTGTTTTTCAGAAAAAAAGTCTAGACAGTTATTCATATATTTGTTTTAGTGTACAATTTGGAAATAACGATTTTAGATTTCCAAACAATATTAAAAGAGTCTTTTCACAGAAGGTGTGATCCACACAGAGATCTGATCCCATTATTATTGAGTCAGTCTGGAATTACATGGAAGACACAGAAGCAACTGAGGCTAAACCCTAAATTCATGAAATAACTATGGCAACTTCTCCAAGACACTTGGAACAACCTACATACACCCTACCTTAAAAACTGTGTACATCTGAAGGCCAAGTGTGGTCACACCAAACACTGACTTGATTTGCACAAGAGACATTAACCTTTAAGCAGTACAGTAGTTTGCCGGTAGGTTGTTCCAGCATTTTGGAAAGGCTTTCACAGTTCTGTGTATGTCAGCTTTAGTCTCCACTGCGTCTTTGTCCTCATGTAATCCCAGACGGACTCAATGATGGTGAGATGAGATCTATGTGTGGGCTGTCACGATTATTCCAAAACTTGCAAAGGGAATTTGTAAATCTAAAGTTCTACTGGAATACTAAGACTGTTATTATTACTTACTGTCAAATGTTTGTGAAACATCTATATTTTGTTAATAACAGCATCTGACAGACTTGTATAATACCACAAGAAAACTACAGCAAATCAAAAATAGCTGCACTTCAACAAATGCGTTAAGAGTTTCTGTATAGAGTCTTATTTTATTTATTTTTAATTTAGATGACAATGACTCTATCCCTTCCCCATCTCTTCTGTAGTGCTGGATCAATCATCACTGATATTGATGCAACATTTAGTAGCGCACCCAATAATACGCGATAAGCGAAAAGTATTTTAGAGGGTAACACCACCTTTAAGATCACCTCTGTAGAAGGTAAGTCAAACAAACAAAATCATCAATTCAATGTCATTCAAAACGATTTAGACTGCTTTATGTATTACTCTTTTATTGTTATTGTAAACTATAGTTGTTGTTTATATACTATTTGTTTTATTTATTTTGCTGGAGATTAATTGTTTTCTCAACTGTTAATTTTATTTATTTAACTATATTTAACGGCCACTACAGCAACTCAAACATCAACAGCCACTACAACTGCTGAACCTACCACAACTCAAACATCAACAGCCACTACAACTGCTGGACCTACAACAAGTCAAACATCAACGGCCAGTACAACTGTCGAACCTACAACGACAGCCACTACAACTGCTGAACCTACAACAACTCAAACATCAACGGCCACTACAACTGCTGAATCTACAACAAAAGCCACTACAACTGCTGAACCTACAACAACTCAAACATCAACGGCCACTACAACTGCTGAACCTACAACAACTCAAACATCAACCGCCAGTACAACTGCCGAACCTACAACGACAGCCACTACAACTGCTGAATCTACAACAACAGCCACTACAACTGCTGAACCTACAACAAGTCAAACATCAACGCCACTACAACTGCTGAACCTACAACAACTCAAACATCAACGGCCAGTACAACTGCCGAACCTACAACGACAGCCACTACAACTGCTGAATCTACAACAACTCAAACATCAACAGTCACTACAACTGCTGAATCTACAACAACAGCCACTACAACTGCTGAACCTACAACAAGTCAAACATCAACGGCCACTACAACTGCTGAACCTACAACAACTCAAACATCAACGGCCACTACAACTGCTGAATCTACAACAACAGGCACTACAACTGCTGAACCTACAACAACAGCCACTACAACTGCTGAACCTACAACAACTCAAACATCAACGGCCCGTACAACTGCCGAACCTACAACGACAGCTACTACAACTGCCGAGCCTACAACAACAGCCACTACAACTGCTGAACCTACAACAAGTCAAACATCAACGGCCACTACAACTGCTGAACCTACAACAACTCAAACATCAACGGCCACTACAACTGCTGAATCTACAACAACAGGCACTACAACTGCTGAACCTACAACAACAGCCACTACAACTGCTGAACCTACAACAACAGCCACTACAACTGCTGAACCTACAACAAGTCAAACATCAACGGCCACTACAACTGCTGAACCTACAACAACTCAAACATCAACGGCCACTACAACTGCTGAACCTACAACAACTCAAACATCAACGGTCACTACAACTGCTGAACCTACAACAAGTCAAACATCAACGGCCACTACAACTGCTGAACCTACAACAACTCAAACATCAACGGCCACTACAACTGCTGAACCTACAACAACTCAAACATCAACGGCCAGTACAACTGCAGAACCTACAACGACAGCCACTACAACTGCTGAATCTACAACAACAGCCACTACAACTGCTGAACCTACAACAAGTCAAACATCAACGGCCACTACAACTGCTGAACCTACAACAACTCAAACATCAACGGCCAGTACAACTGCCAAACCTACAACGACAGCCACTACAACTGCTGAGTCTACAACAACAGCCACTACAACTGCTGAACCTACAACAAGTCAAACATCAACGGCCACTACAACTGCCGAACCTACAACAACTCAAACATCAATAACTACTACGACTACTGAACCAACAACAACCCAAACATCAACAGCCACTACAACAACTGAACCTACAACAACTCAAACATCAACGGCCACTACAACTGCTGAATCTACAACAACAGCCACTACAACTGCTGAACCTACAACAACTCAAACATCAACGGCCAGTACAACTGCCGTACCTACAACGACAGCCACTACAACTGCTGAATCTACAACAACAGCCACTACAACTGCTGAATCTACAACGACAGCCACTACAACTGCTGAATCTACAACAACAGCCACTACAACTGCTGAACCTACAACAAGTCAAACATCAAAGGCCACTACAACAGCACAGAAACTACAACAACTCAAACATCAATAACTACTTCAGCACTACTACTGAACCAACAACAACCCAAACATCAACAGCCACTACAACAACTGAACTCTACAACAACTCAAACATCAACGGCCACTACAACTGCTGAATCTACAACAACAGCCACTACAACAGGGTTGAACCTACAACAACTCAAACATCAGCGGCCACTACAACTGCTGAATCTGGCAAACGGACAGCCACCACTACAACTGCTGAATCTACAACAAACAGCCACTACAACTGCTGAACCTACAAATAACTCAAACATCAACGGCCAGTACAACTGGGTTATAATCTATCTACACTACAGCCACT
>CM031949.1:22014387-22060062 GCA_018749465.1 Paracanthobrama guichenoti | reverse complement strand
CGAGTTGTTGCAGGTCCGGCAGTCGTAGCGGCTGCCGACGGTTGAGCTGTTGCAGGTTCGGCAGTCAGTGGCTGTTGAACGTTGAGCTGTTGTAGGTTCGGCAGTCGTAGTGGCTTTTGATGCTTCTGAGCTGTTGACGTTCGGCAGCCGTAGTGGCCGTTGTAGGTTCAGCAGTTGCAGTGGCTGCTGATGTTTGAGTTGTTGTAGTTCGGCAGTTGTAGTACTGCTGATTGTTGAGTTGTTGTAGTCTGGCAGTCGTAGTGGCTGCTGATGCTCTGAGTTGTTGCAGGTTCAGCAGTTGTAGTGGCTGCTTGATGTTTGTTGCAGGTTCGGCAGTTGTAGGTTCAGCAGTTGTAGTGGCTGTTGATAAGCTGATTGCTGAGTTGTTGTAGGTTCCAGCAGTTGTAGTGGCTGTTGATGCTTTCAGCAGTTGTAGTGGCCGATGTGATGTTTGAGCCGTAGTTGCTAGTAGTGGCTACGTCCAGCAGCTGTAGTGGCCGCTGATGCTCTGAGTTGTTGTAGGTCGAAGGTTGATGCAGCTGTAGTGTCCAGCCGTTGATGTTTGATGTTGTTGTAGGTTCAGCAGTTGTAGTGGCTGCTGATGCTTGAGCTGTTGCAGGTTCAGCAGTTGTAGTGGCTGCTGATGTTTGAGTTGTTGTAGGTCCAGCAGTTGTAGTGGCTGGAGCTTGCTGAGGTTTGCAGCTGTAGTGGCTGCTGATGTTCTGAGCAGTTGTAGTGGCTTGATAGTGAGCCGTCTGATGTTTGAGTTGTTGTAGGTTCAGCAGTTGTAGTGGCTGCATTGATGTTTGAGTTGTTGTAGGTCCAGCAGTTGCAGTGGCTGCTGATGTTTGAGCTGTTGTAGGTCCAGCAGTTGTAGTGGCTGCTGATGCTTGAGCTGTTGAGGTCCAGCAGTTGTAGTGGCTGCTGATGTTTGAGTTGTTGTAGGTCCAGCAGCTGTAGTGGCTGCTGATGTTCTGAGCTGTTGTAGGTCCAGCAGCTGTAGTGGCCGCTGATGTTTGAGCTGTTGCAGGTCCAGCAGTTGTAGTGGCTGCTTCGATGCTTGAGCTGTTGCAGGTCCAGCAGCTGTAGTGGCTGCTGATGCTTTGAGCTGTTGTAGGTCCAGCAGCTGTAGTGGCCGCTGATGTTTGAGCTGTTGCAGATCCAGCAGCTGTAGTGGCTGCTGATGTTTGAGCTGTTGTAGGTCCAGCAGCTGTAGTGGCCGCTGATGTTTGAGTTGTTGCAGGTCCAGCAGCTGTAGTGGCTGCTGATGTTTGAGCTGTTGCAGGTCCAGCAGCTGCAGTGGCTGCTGATGCCTGAGCTGTTGTAGGTCCAGCAGTTGTGAGTGGAGCAGCTGTAGTGGCTGCTGATGTTGAGTTGTTGCAGGTCCAGCAGCTGTAGTGGCCGCTGATGTTTGAGTTGTTGTAGGTCCAGCAGCCGTAGTGGCTGATGCCTGAGTTGTTGTAGGTCCAGCAGCTGTAGTGGCCGCTGATGTTTGGAGTTGTTGTAGGTCCAGCAGTTGTAGTGGCCGCTGATGTTTGAGTTGTTGCAGGTCCAGCAGCCGTAGTGGCTGCTGATGTTTGAGTTGTTGCAGGTCCAGCAGCTGTAGTGGCTGCTGATGCCTGAGTTGTTGCAGGTCCAGCAGTTGCAGTGGCCGCTGATGTTTGAGTTGCTGCAGGTCCAGCAGCTGTAGTGGCTGCTGATGTTTGAGTTGCTGTAGGTCCAGCAGTTGCAGCTGATGCCAGCTGCCTGCAGGTCCAGCAGTTGTAGCGGCCGCTGTTGTTTGGTCCAGCAGTTGTAGTGGCCGCTGATGCTCTGGAGCTGTTGCAGGTCCAGCAGCTGTAGTGGCCGCTGATGCCTGAGCTGCTGTAGGTCCAGCAGCTGTAGTGGCTGCTGATGTTTGAGCTGGTTGCAGGTCCAGCAGCTGTAGTGGCCGCTGATGTTTGAGCTGTTGCAGGTCCAGCAGTTGTAGTGGCCATGATGTTTGAGCTGTTGCAGGTCCAGCAGTTGTAGTGGCCGCTGATGCTTGAGCTGTTGCAGGTCCAGCAGCTGTAGTGGCTGCTGATGCCTGAGCTGTTGCAGGTCCAGCAGCCGTAGTGGCCGCTGATGCTTGAGCTGTTGTAGGTCCAGCAGCTGTAGTGGCTGCTGATGCTTGAGCTGTTGCAGGTCCAGCAGTTGTAGTGGCTGCTGATGTTTGGAGCTTGAGGTCCAGCAGCTGTAGTGGCTGCTGATGGTCCGAGCAGCTGCAGGTGGCTGTAGATGTGCTGAGTTGTGAGCTGCTTGTAGGTCCAGCAGCTGTAGTGGCCATGATGCCTGGAGTTGTTGTAGGTTCAGCAGTTGTAGTGGCTGCTGATGTTTGAGTTGTTGTAGGTCCAGCAGCTGTAGTGGCTGCTGATGTTTGAGCTGTTGCAGGTCCAGCAGCTGTAGTGGCTGCTGCTGATGTTTGAGTTGTTGTAGGTTCAGCAGTTGTAGTGGCTGCCGCTGATGTTTGAGTTGTTGTAGGTTCAGCAGTTGTAGTGGCCGCTGATGTTTGAGTTGTTGTAGGTCCAGCAGTTGTAGTGGCTGCTGATGTTTGAGTTGTTGTAGGTCCAGCAGTTGTAGTGGCTGCTGATGTTTGAGTTGTTGTAGGTCCAGCAGTTGTAGTGGCTGTTGATGTTGGAGTTGTTGTAGGTTCAGCAGCTGCGGCAGCTGCGGATGTTTGAGTTGTTGTAGGTCCAGCAGTTGTAGTGGCTGCTGATGTTTGAGTTGTTGCAGGTCCAGCAGTTGTAGTGTGGCCATTGATGTTTGAGTTGTTGTAGGTTCAGCAGTTGTAGTGGCTGCTGATGTTTGAGTTGTTGTAGGTCCAGCAGTTGTAGTGGCCGCTGATGTTTGAGTTGTTGTAGGTCCAGCAGCTGTAGTGGCTGCTGATGTTTGGAGTTGTTGTAGGTCCAGCAGTTGTAGTGGCTGTTGATGCTTGAGCTGTTGAGGTTCAGCAGTTGTAGTGGCCGCAGCAGTTGTTGCAGTGGCTGCAGCTGATGTTGAGTTGTTGTAGGTCCAGCAGCTGTAGTGGCCGCTGATGTTTGAGTTGTTGTAGGTTCAGCAGCTGTAGTGGCTGCTGATGTTTGAGCTGTTGTAGGTCCAGCAGCTGTAGTGGCTGCTGATGCTTGAGCTTGTTGTAGGTCCAGCAGTTGTAGTGGCTGCTGATGTTTGAGTTGTTGCAGGTCCAGCAGCTGTAGTGGCTGCTGATGTTTGAGTTGTTGTAGGTCCAGCAGTTGTAGTGGCTGCTGATGTTTGAGTTGTTGTAGGTCCAGCAGTTGTAGTGGCTGTTGATGTTTGAGCTGTTGCAGGTTCAGCAGCTGTAGTGGCCGCTGATGCTTTGAGTTGTTGTAGGTCCAGCAGCTGTAGTGGCTGTTGTTGTGTTCTCAGCAGTTGTAGTGGCTGCTTGATGTTTGAGTTGTTGTAGGTTCAGCAGTTGTAGTGGCTGTTGATGTTTGAGTTGTTCAGTCCAGCAGCTAGTGGCTGTTGATGTTTGAGTTGTTGTAGGTCCAGCAGTTGTAGTGGCTGCTGATGCTTGAGCTGTTGTAGGTCCAGCAGTTGTAGTGGCTGCTGATGTTTGAGTTGTTGCAGGTCCAGCAGTTGTAGTGGCTGCTGATGTTTGAGTTGTTGTAGGTCCAGCAGTTGTAGTGGCTGCTGATGTTTGAGTTGTTGTAGGTCCAGCAGTTGTAGTGGCTGCTGATGTTTGAGTTGTTGTAGGTTCCAGCAGTTGTAGTGGCTGCTGATGCTTCCAGCTGTTGCAGGTTCAGCAGCTGTAGTGGCCGCTGATGTTTGAGTTGTTGCAGGTCCAGCAGCTGTAGTGGCTGCTGATGTTTGAGTTGTTGTAGGTCCAGCAGCTGTAGTGGCCGCTGATGCTTGAGTTGTTGCAGGTCCAGCAGCTGTAGTGGCTGCTGATGTTTGAGTTGTTGCAGGTCCAGCAGTTGTAGTGGCTGCTGATGCTTTGAGCTGTTGTAGGTCCAGCAGCTGTAGTGGCTGCTGATGTTTGAGCTTGTTGTAGGTCCAGCAGTTGTAGTGGCCGCTGATGTTTGAGTTGTTGTAGGTCCAGCAGCTGTAGTGGCTGCTGATGTTTGAGTTGTTGTAGGTCCAGCAGTTGTAGTGGCTGTTGATGTTTGAGTTGTTGTAGGTCCAGCAGTTGTAGTGGCTGCTGATGTTTGAGTTGTTGCAGGTCCAGCAGTTGTAGTGGCCGCTGATGTTTGAGCTGTTGCAGGTTCAGCAGCTGTAGTGGCTGCTGATGTTTGAGTTGTTGTAGGTCCAGCAGTTGTAGTGGCCGCTGATGCTTGAGCTTGTTGTAGGTCCAGCAGTTGTAGTGGCTGCTGATGCTTGAGCTGTTGTAGGTCCAGCAGTTGTAGTGGCCGCTGATGTTTGAGTTGTTGTAGGTCCAGCAGCTGTAGTGGCTGCTGATGTTTGAGCTGTTGTAGGTCCAGCAGTTGTAGTGGCTGCTGATGTTTGAGTTGTTGCAGGTCCAGCAGTTGTAGTGGCCGCTGATGTTTGAGTTGTTGTAGGTCCAGCAGTTGTAGTGGCTGCTGTTGCTTCAGCAGCTGTAGTGGCTGCTGATGTTTTAGCTGTGTAGTGGCTGCTGATGTTTGAGCTGTTGCAGGTCCAGCAGCTGTAGTGGCCGCTGATGTTTGAGTTGTTGTAGGTCCAGCAGTTGTAGTGGCTGTGATGCTGATGATCCAGCAGCTGAGTGGCTGTCGTTGTAGGTCCAGCAGTTGTAGTGGCTGCTGATGCTTGAGCTGTTGTAGGTCCAGCAGCTGTAGTGGCTGTTGAGTTGTTGTAGGTCCAGCAGCTGTAGTGGCCGCTGATGTTTGAGCTGTTGTAGGTCCAGCAGTTGTAGTGGCTGCTGATGTTTGAGTTGTTGCAGGTCCAGCAGTTGTAGTGGCTGCTGATGTTTGAGTTGTTGCAGGTCCAGCAGTTGTAGTGGCTGCTGATGTTTGAGTTGTTGTAGGTCCAGCAGTTGTAGTGGCTGCTGATGCTTGAGTTGTTGTAGGTCCAGCAGCTGTAGTGGCTGCTGATGTTTGAGTTGTTGTAGGTCCAGCAGTTGTAGTGGCTGCTGATGTTTGAGTTGTTGCAGGTCCAGCAGTTGTAGTGGCTGCTGATGTTTGAGTTGTTGTAGGTCCAGCAGCTGTAGTGGCTGCTGATGTTTGAGTTGTTGTAGGTTCAGCAGTTGTAGTGGCCGCTGATGTTTGAGTTGTTGTAGGTCCAGCAGTTGTAGTGGCTGCTGATGTTTGAGTTGTTGTAGGTTCAGCAGTTGTAGTGGCTGCTGATGTTTGAGTTGTTGTAGGTCCAGCAGTTGTAGTGGCCGCTGATGTTTGAGTTGTTGTAGGTCCAGCAGCTTGTAGTGGCTGCTGATGTTTGAGTTGTTGTAGGTCCAGCAGTTGTAGTGGCCGCTGATGTTTGAGTTGTTGTAGGTCCAGCAGTTGTAGTGGCCGCTGATGTTTGAGTTGTTGTAGGTCCAGCAGTTGTAGTGGCCGTTGATGTTCTGAGTTGTAGTGGCAGGATGTTTGAGCAGTTGTAGGTGGCAGCTGTAGTGGCTGCTGTTGAGTTGTTGTAGGTCCAGCAGTTGTAGTGGCCGCTGATGTTTGAGTTGTTGTAGGTCCAGCAGTTGTAGTGGCTGCTGATGCAGCTGTTTGAGTTGTTGTAGGTCCAGCAGCTGTAGTGGCCGCTGATGTTTGAGTTGTTGTAGGTCCAGCAGTTGTAGTGGCTGCTGATGTTTGAGTTGTTGTAGGTCCAGCAGTTGTAGTGGCTGCTGATGCTTGAGCTGTTGTAGGTCCAGCAGCTGTAGTGGCTGTGATGTGAGCTGTTGTAGGTCCAGCAGTTGTAGTGGCTGCTGATGTTTGAGTTGTTGTAGGTCCAGCAGTTGTAGTGGCTGCTGATGTTTGAGTTGTTGTAGGTCCAGCAGTTGTAGTGGCTGCTGATGTTTGAGTTGTTGTAGGTCCAGCAGTTGTAGTGGCTGCTGATGTTTGAGTTGTTGTAGGTCCAGCAGTTGTAGTGGCTGCTGATGTTTGAGTTGTTGTAGGTCCAGCAGCTGTAGTGGCCGCTGATGTTTGAGTTGTTGTAGGTCCAGCAGTTGTAGTGGCTGCTGATGTTTGAGCTGTTGTAGGTCCAGCAGTTGTAGTGGCTGCTGATGTTTGAGTTGTTGTAGGTCCAGCAGTTGTAGTGGCTGCTGATGTTTGAGTTGTTGTAGGTCCAGCAGTTGTAGTGGCTGCTGATGTTTGAGTTGTTGTAGGTCCAGCAGTTGTAGTGGCTGCTGATGTTTGAGTTGTTGTAGGTTCAGCAGTTGTAGTGGCTGCTGATGTTTGAGTTGTTGTAGGTCCAGCAGCTGTAGTGGCTGCTGATGTTTGAGTTGTTGTAGGTCCAGCAGTTGTAGTGGCTGCTGATGCTTGAGTTGTTGTAGGTCCAGCAGCTGTAGTGGCTGCTGATGTTTGAGTTGTTGTAGGTTCAGCAGTTGTAGTGGATGCTGAGTGTTGCAGGTTCAGCAGTTGTAGTGGCTGCTGAGCAGTTGTTGTAGGTCCAGCAGTTGTAGTGGCCGCTGATGTTTGAGTTGTTGTAGGTCCAGCAGCTGTAGTGGCCGCTGATGTTTGAGTTGTTGTAGGTCCAGCAGTTGTAGTGGCTGCTGATGTTTGAGTTGTTGTAGGTCCAGCAGTTGTAGTGGCCGCTGATGTTTGAGTTGTTGTAGGTCCAGCAGTTGTAGTGGCTGCTGATGCTTGAGTTGTTGTAGGTCCAGCAGTTGTAGTGGCTGCTGATGTTTGAGTTGTTGTAGGTCCAGCAGCTGTAGTGGCTGCTGATGTTTGAGTTGTTGTAGGTCCAGCAGTTGTAGTGGCTGCTGATGCTTGAGTTGTTGTAGGTCCAGCAGCTGTAGTGGCTGCTGATGTTTGAGTTGTTGCAGGTCCAGCAGCTGTAGTGGCTGCTGATGCTTGAGCTGTTGTAGGTCCAGCAGTTGTAGTGGCTGCTGATGTTTGAGTTGTTGTAGGTCCAGCAGTTGTAGTGGCTGCTGATGTTTGAGTTGTTGTAGGTTCCAGCAGTTGTAGTGGCTGCTGATGTTTGAGTTGTGTAGGTCCAGCAGTTGTAGTGGCCGCTGATGTTTGAGTTGTTGTAGGTCCAGCAGTTGTAGTGGCTGCTGATGTTTGAGTTGTTGTAGGTCCAGCAGTTGTAGTGGCTGTTGATGTTTGAGTTGTTGTAGGTCCAGCAGTTGTAGTGGCTGCTGATGTTTGAGTTGTTGTAGGTCCAGCAGTTGTAGTGGCCGCTGATGTTTGAGTTGTTGTAGGTCCAGCAGCTGTAGTGGCTGCTGATGCTTGAGTTGTTGTAGGTCCAGCAGCTGTAGTGGCTGCTGATGATGTTTGAGTTGAGCTTGTAGGTCCAGCAGTTGTAGTGGCTGCTGATGTTTGAGTTGTTGTAGGTCCAGCAGTTGTAGTGGCTGCTGATGTTTGAGTTGTTGTAGGTCCAGCAGCTGTAGTGGCTGCTGATGTTTGAGCTGTTGTAGGTCCAGCAGTTGTAGTGGCTGCTGTTTGAGTTGTTGTAGGTTGTTGTAGATGTTTGAGTTGTTGTAGGTCCAGCAGTTGTAGTGGCTGCTGATGTTTGAGTTGTTGTAGGTCCAGCAGTTGTAGTGGCTGCTGATGCTTGAGTTGTTGTAGGTCCAGCAGTTGTTGTAGTGGCTGCTGATGCCTGAGTTGTTGTAGGTCCAGCAGCTGTAGTGGCTGCTGATGTTTGAGTTGTTGTAGGTCCAGCAGTTGTAGTGGCTGCTGATGTTTGAGCTGTTGCAGGTCCAGCAGTTGTAGTGGCTGCTGATGTTTGAGTTGTTGTAGGTCCAGCAGTGTAGTGGCCGCTGATGTTTGAGTTGTTGTAGGTCCAGCAGCTGTAGTGGCTGCTGATGTTTGAGTTGTTGTAGGTTCAGCAGCTTGTAGTGGCTGCTGATGTTTGAGTTGTTGTAGGTCCAGCAGCTGTAGTGGCTGCTGATGTTTGAGTTGTTGTAGGTCCAGCAGCTGTAGTGGCTGCTGATGTTTGAGTTGTTGTAGGTCCAGCAGTTGTAGTGGCTGCTGATGTTTGAGTTGTTGTAGGTCCAGCAGTTGTAGTGGCCGCTGATGCTTGAGTTGTTGCAGGTCCAGCAGTTGTAGTGGCTGCTGATGTTTGAGTTGTTGTAGGTCCAGCAGCTGTAGTGGCTGCTGATGTTTGAGTTGTTGCAGGTCCAGCAGTTGTAGTGGCTGCTGATGTTTGAGTTGTTGTAGGTCCAGCAGCTTGTAGTGGCTGCTGATGTTTGAGTTGTTGTAGGTCCAGCAGCTGTAGTGGCTGCTGATGCTTGAGAGCTTTGTAGGTCCAGCAGTTGTAGTGGCCGCTGATGTTTGGAGTTGTTGTAGGTCCAGCAGTTGTAGTGGCTGCTGATGTTTGAGTTGTTGTAGGTCCAGCAGTTGTAGTGGCCGCTGATGTTTGAGTTGTTGTAGGTCCAGCAGCTGTAGTGGCTGCTGATGTTTGAGTTGTTGTAGGTCCAGCAGCTGTAGTGGCTGCTGATGTTTGAGTTGTTGTAGGTCCAGCAGCTGTAGTGGCTGCTGATGTTTGAGCTTGTTGTAGGTCCAGCAGCTGTAGTGGCTGTTGATGTTGAGAGTTGTTGCAGGTCCAGCAGCTGTTGCAGTAGTGGCTGCTGATGTTTGAGCTGTTGTAGGTCCAGCAGCTGTAGTGGCTGCTGATGTTTGAGTTGTTGTAGGTCCAGCAGTTGTAGTGGCTGCTGATGTTTGAGTTGTTGTAGGTCCAGCAGCTGTAGTGGCTGCTGATGTTTGAGTTGTTGTAGGTTCAGCAGTTGTAGGCTGGTTTGTTGTTGTAGGTTCAGCAGTTGTAGTGGCCGCTGATGTTTGAGTTGTTGTAGGTCCAGCAGTTGTAGTGGCTGCTGATGTTTGAGTTGTTGCAGGTCCAGCAGTTGTAGTGGCTGCTGATGTTTGAGTTGTTGTAGGTCCAGCAGTTGTAGTGGCTGCTGATGTTTGAGTTGTTGTAGGTCCAGCAGTTGTAGTGGCCGCTGATGTTTGAGTTGTTGTAGGTCCAGCAGTTGTAGTGGCTGCTGATGTTTGAGTTGTTGTAGGTTCAGCAGTTGTAGTGGCTGCTGATGTTTGAGTTGTTGTAGGTCCAGCAGTTGTAGTGGCTGCTGATGTTTGAGTTGTTGTAGGTCCAGCAGTTGTAGTGGCCGCTGATGTTTGAGTTGTTGTAGGTTCAGGTCTGTTGTTGTAGCAGCTGTAGTGGCCGCTGATGTTTGAGTTGTTGTAGGTCCAGCAGTTGTAGTGGCTGCTGATGTTTGAGTTGTTGTAGGTCCAGCAGTTGTAGTGGCTGCTGATGCCTGAGTTGTTGTAGGTCCAGCAGTTGTAGTGGCTGCTGATGTTTGAGTTGTTGTAGGTCCAGCAGCTGTAGTGGCTGCTGATGTTTGAGCTGTTGTAGGTCCAGCAGTTGTAGTGGCTGCTGATGTTTGAGTTGTTGTAGGTCCAGCAGCCAGTAGTGGCTGCTGATGCTTGAGTTGTTGTAGGTCCAGCAGTTGTAGTGGCCGCTGATGTTTGAGCTGTTGTAGGTCCAGCAGCTGTAGTGGCTGCTGATGTTTGAGCTGTTGTAGGTCCAGCAGTTGTAGTGGCCGCTGATGTTTGAGTTGTTGCAGGTCCAGCAGTTGTAGTGGCTGCTGATGTTTGAGTTGTTGTAGGTCCAGCAGCTGTAGTGGCTGCTGATGCTTGAGTTGTTGTAGGTCCAGCAGTTGTAGTGGCTGCTGATGCTTGAGTTGTTGCAGGTCCAGCAGCTGTAGTGGCCGCTGATGTTTTGAGCTTGTTGCAGGTCCAGCAGCTGTAGTGGCTGCTGATGTTTGAGTTGTTGCAGGTCCAGCAGTTGTAGTGGCCGCTGATGTTTGAGTTGTTGTAGGTCCAGCAGCTGTAGTGGCTGCTGATGTTTGAGTTGTTGTAGGTCCAGCAGCTGTAGTGGCTGCTGATGTTTGAGTTGTTGTAGGTCCAGCAGCTGTAGTGGCCGCTGATGTTTGAGTTGTTGTAGGTCCAGCAGTTGTAGTGGCTGCTGATGCTTGTTTGAGTTGTTGTAGGTCCAGCAGCTGTAGTGGCCGCTGATGTTTGAGTTGTTGTAGGTCCAGCAGCTGTAGTGGCTGCTGATGTTTGAGCTGTTGTAGGTCCAGCAGTTGTAGTGGCTGCTGATGCTTGAGTTGTTGCAGGTCCAGCAGCTGTAGTGGCTGCTGATGCTTGAGCTGTTGCAGGTCCAGCAGCTGTAGTGGCTGCTGATGTTTGAGCTGTTGTAGGTCCAGCAGTTGTAGTGGCTGCTGATGTTTGAGTTGTTGTAGGTCCAGCAGTTGTAGTGGCTGCTGATGCTTGAGCTGTTGTAGGTCCAGCAGCTTGTAGTGGCTGCTGATGTTTGAGCTGTTGCAGGTCCAGCAGTTGTAGTGGCTGCTGATGTTTGAGCTGTTGCAGGTCCAGCAGTTGTTGTAGCAGGTCCAGCAGTTGTAGTGGCTGCTGATGTTTGAGTTGTTGTAGGTCCAGCAGCCAGTGGCCGCTGATGCTTGAGTTGTTGTAGGTCCAGCAGTTGTAGTGGCTGCTGATGTTTGAGTTGTTGTAGGTCCAGCAGCTGTAGTGGCTGCTGATGTTTGAGTTGTTGTAGGTCCAGCAGCTGCTGTAGTGGCTGCTGATGGCTGCTGAGCTTGTTGTTGTAGGTCCAGCAGCTGTAGTGGCCGTTGATGTTTGAGTTGTTGTAGGTCCAGCAGTTGTAGTGGCTGCTGATGTTTGAGTTGTTGTAGGTCCAGCAGCTGTAGTGGCTGCTGATGTTTGAGTTGTTGTAGGTCCAGCAGTTGTAGTGGCTGCTGATGTTTGAGTTGTTGTAGGTCCAGCAGTTGTAGTGGCTGCTGATGTTTGAGTTGTTGTAGGTCCAGCAGTTGTGTAGGTTGTTGTTTGAGCAGCTGTAGTGGCATTGCTGATGTTTGAGTTGTTGTAGGTCCAGCAGCTGTAGTGGCTGCTGATGTTTGAGTTGTTGTAGGTCCAGCAGCTGTAGTGGCCGCTGATGTTTGAGTTGTTGTAGGTCCAGCAGTTGTAGTGGCTGCTGATGTTTGAGTTGTTGTAGGTCCAGCAGCTGTAGTGGCTGCTGATGTTTGAGTTGTTGTAGGTCCAGCAGTTGTAGTGGCTGCTGATGTTTGAGCAGTTGTTGTGGCCATTGTGCAGTTGTTGTAGGTTCAGCAGTTGTAGTGGCTGCTGATGCTTGAGTTGTTGTAGGTCCAGCAGTTGTAGTGGCTGCTGATGTTTGAGTTGTTGTAGGTCCAGCAGTTGTAGTGGCTGCTGATGTTTGAGTTGTTGTAGGTCCAGCAGTTGTAGTGGCTGCTGATGTTTGAGTTGTTGTAGGTCCAGCAGCTGTAGTGGCTGCTGATGTTTGAGTTGTTGTAGGTCCAGCAGCTGTAGTGGCTGCTGATGTTTGAGTTGTTGTAGGTCCAGCAGCTGTAGTGGCCGCTGATGTTTGAGTTGTTGTAGGTCCAGCAGCTGTAGTGGCCGCTGATGTTTGAGCTGTTGTAGGTCCAGCAGTTGTAGTGGCCGCTGATGTTTGAGCTTGTTGTAGGTCCAGCAGTTGTAGTGGCTGCTGATGTTTGAGTTGTTGCAGGTCCAGCAGCTGTAGTGGCTGCTGATGCTTGAGCTTGTTGTAGGTCCAGCAGTTGTAGTGGCCGCTGATGCAGTTGTTGTAGGTCCAGCAGCAGTGTAGTGGTTTGAGCTGTTGCAGGTCCAGCAGCTGTAGTGGTGGCTGCTGATGTTTGAGTTGTTGTAGGTCCAGCAGTTGTAGTGGCCGCTGATGTTTGAGCTGTTGCAGGTCCAGCAGTTGTAGTGGCTGCTGATGTTTGAGTTGTTGTAGGTCCAGCAGTTGTAGTGGCTGCTGATGTTTGAGTTGTTGTAGGTCCAGCAGTTGTAGTGGCCGCTGATGTTTGAGTTGTTGTAGGTCCAGCAGCTGTAGTGGCTGCTGATGTTTGAGTTGTTGTAGGTCCAGCAGTTGTAGTGGCTGCTGATGCTTTGAGCTGTTGTTGTAGGTCCAGCAGCTGTAGTGGCCGCTGATGTTTGAGTTGTTGTAGGTCCAGCAGTTGTAGTGGCTGAGCTGTTGTAGGTTCAGCAGTTGTAGTGGCTGCTGATGCAGCTGTAGCCAGCTGATGTTTGGCTGTTGCAGGTCCAGCAGTTGTAGTGGCTGCTGATGTTTGAGTTGTTGTAGGTCCAGCAGTTGTAGTGGCTGCTGATGCTTGAGTTGTTGTAGGTCCAGCAGTTGTAGTGGCTGCTGATGTTTGAGTTGTTGTAGGTCCAGCAGTTGTAGTGGCTGCTGATGTTTGAGTTGTTGTAGGTCCAGCAGTTGTAGTGGCTGCTGATGTTTGAGTTGTTGTAGGTCCAGCAGTTGTAGTGGCTGCTGATGTTTGAGTTGTTGTAGGTCCAGCAGTTGTAGTGGCTGCTGATGTTTGAGTTGTTGTAGGTTCAGCAGTTGTAGTGGCTGCTGATGTTTGAGTTGTTGTAGGTCCAGCAGTTGTAGTGGCTGCTGATGTTTGAGTTGTTGTAGGTCCAGCAGTTGTAGTGGCTGCTGATGTTTGAGTTGTTGTAGGTCCAGCAGTTGTAGTGGCTGCTGATGTTTGAGTTGTTGTAGGTCCAGCAGTTGTAGTGGCTGCTGATGTTTGAGTTGTTGTAGGTCCAGCAGTTGTAGTGGCTGCTGATGTTTGAGTTGTTGTAGGTCCAGCAGTTGTAGTGGCTGCTGATGTTTGAGTTGTTGTAGGTCCAGCAGTTGTAGTGGCTGCTGATGCTTGAGTTGTTGTAGGTCCAGCAGTTGTAGTGGCTGCTGATGTTTGAGTTGTTGTAGGTTCAGCAGTTGTAGTGGCTGCTGATGTTTGAGTTGTTGTAGGTCCAGCAGTTGTAGTGGCTGCTGATGTTTGAGTTGTTGTAGGTCCAGCAGTTGTAGTGGCTGCTGATGCTTGGAGTTGTTGCAGGTCCAGCAGTTGTAGGCTGCTGATGTTGAGTTGTTGTAGGTCCAGCAGTTGTAGTGGCTGCTGATGTTTGAGTTGTTGTAGGTCCAGCAGTTGTAGGCTGGCTGCTGCAGTTGTAGTGGCCGCTGATGAGTTGTTGTTGCAGGTCCAGCAGCTGTAGTGGCTGCTGATGCTTGAGTTGTGTAGGTCCAGCAGTTGTAGTGGCTGCTGATGTTTGAGCAGTTGTAGGTCCAGCAGCTGTAGTGGCTGCTGATGTTTGAGTTGTTGTAGGTCCAGCAGTTGTAGTGGCTGCTGATGTTTGAGTTGTTGTAGGTCCAGCAGTTGTAGTGGCTGCTGATGTTTGAGTTGTTGTAGGTCCAGCAGTTGTAGTGGCTGCTGATGTTTGAGTTGTTGTAGGTCCAGCAGTTGTAGTGGCTGCTGATGTTTGAGTTGTTGTAGGTCCAGCAGTTGTAGTGGCTGCTGATGTTTGAGCTGTTGTAGGTCCAGCAGTTGTAGTGGCTGCTGATGTTTGAGTTGTTGTAGGTCCAGCAGCTGTAGTGGCTGCTGATGTTTGAGTTGTTGTAGGTCCAGCAGTTGTAGTGGCCGCTGATGTTTGAGTTGTTGTAGGTCCAGCAGCTGTAGTGGCTGCTGATGTTTGAGTTGTTGCAGGTCCAGCAGTTGTAGTGGCTGCTGATGTTTGAGTTGTTGTAGGTCCAGCAGTTGTAGTGGCTGCTGATGTTTGAGTTGTTGTAGGTCCAGCAGCTGTAGTGGCTGCTGATGTTTGAGTTGTTGTAGGTCCAGCAGTTGTAGTGGCTGCTGATGTTTGAGTTGTTGTAGGTCCAGCAGCTGTAGTGGCTGCTGATGTTTGAGTTGTTGTAGGTCCAGCAGCTGTAGTGGCCGCTGATGCTTGAGCTGTTGTAGGTCCAGCAGTTGTAGTGGCTGCTGATGCTTGAGTTGTTGTAGGTCCAGCAGTTGTAGTGGCTGCTGATGTTTGAGCTGTTGCAGGTCCAGCAGTTGTAGTGGCTGCTGATGTTTGAGCTGTTGTAGGTCCAGCAGTTGTAGTGGCTGCTGATGTTTGAGTTGTTGTAGGTCCAGCAGCTGTAGTGGCCGCTGATGTTTGAGTTGTTGTAGGTCCAGCAGTTGTAGTGGCTGCTGATGCTTGAGTTGTTGTAGGTCCAGCAGCAGTTGTAGTGGCTGCTGATGTTTGAGTTGTTGTAGGTCCAGCAGTTGTAGTGGCTGCTGATGTTTGAGCTGTTGTAGGTCCAGCAGTTGTAGTGGCTGCTGATGTTTGAGTTGTTGTAGGTCCAGCAGTTGTAGTGGCTGCTGATGATGTCCAGCAGCTGAGTTGCTTGATAGGTTGTTGCAGTTGTAGTTGTAGTGGCCGCTGATGTTTGAGTTGTTGTAGGTCCAGCAGTTGTAGTGGCTGCTGATGTTTGAGTTGTTGCAGGTCCAGCAGTTGTAGTGGCTGCTGATGTTTGAGCTGTTGTAGGTCCAGCAGTTGTAGTGGCCGCTGATGTTTGAGCTGTTGTAGGTCCAGCAGTTGTAGTGGCTGCTGATGTTTGAGTTGTTGCAGGTCCAGCAGTTGTAGTGGCTGCTGATGTTTGAGCTGTTGTAGGTCCAGCAGTTGTAGTGGCCGCTGATGTTTGAGTTGTTGTAGGTCCAGCAGTTGTAGTGGCTGCTGATGCTTGAGTTGTTGTAGGTCCAGCAGCTGTAGTGGCTGCTGATGCTTGAGTTGTTGTAGGTCCAGCAGCTGTAGTGGCCGCTGATGTTTGGAGTTGTTGTAGGTTCAGCAGCTGTAGTGGCTGCTGATGCTTGAGCTGTTGTAGGTCCAGCAGTTGTAGTGGCCGCTGATGTTTGAGTTGTTGTAGGTCCAGCAGTTGTAGTGGCTGCTGATGTTTGAGTTGTTGTAGGTCCAGCAGCTGTAGTGGCTGCTGATGTTTGAGTTGTTGTAGGTCCAGCAGTTGTAGTGGCCGCTGATGTTTGAGTTGTTGTAGGTCCAGCAGTTGTAGTGGCCGCTGATGTTTGAGTTGTTGTAGGTCCAGCAGTTGTAGTGGCTGCTGATGTTTGAGTTGTTGTAGGTCCAGCAGCTGTAGTGGCTGCTGATGTGCTTGAGTTGTTGCAGGTCCAGCAGTTGTAGTGGCTGCTGATGTTTGAGTTGTTGTAGGTCCAGCAGTTGTAGTGGCTGCTGATGTTTGAGTTGTTGTAGGTCCAGCAGTTGTAGTGGCTGCTGATGTTTGAGTTGTTGTAGGTCCAGCAGTTGTAGTGGCTGCTGATGTTTGAGTTGTTGTAGGTTCAGCAGTTGTAGTGGCTGCTGATGTTTGAGTTGTTGTAGGTCCAGCAGTTGTAGTGGCCGCTGATGTTTGAGTTGTTGTAGGTCCAGCAGTTGTAGTGGCTGCTGATGTTTGAGTTGTTGTAGGTCCAGCAGTTGTAGTGGCTGCTGATGTTTGGAGTTGTTGCAGGTCCAGCAGTTGTAGTGGCTGCTGATGTTTGAGTTGTTGTAGGTCCAGCAGTTGTAGGTCCAGCAGGTTCAGCAGTTGTAGTGGCCGCTGATGTTTGAGTTGTTGTAGGTCCAGCAGTTGTAGTGGCTGCTGATGTTTGAGAGTTGTTGTAGGTCCAGCAGTTGTAGTGGCTGCTGATGTTTGAGTTGTTGTAGGTCCAGCAGTTGTAGTGGCTGCTGATGTTTGAGTTGTTGTAGGTCAGCAGCAGTGTAGTGGCTGCTGATGTTTGAGTTGTTGTAGGTTCAGCAGTTGTAGTGGCTGCTGATGTTTGAGTTGTTGTAGGTCCAGCAGTTGTAGTGGCTGCTGATGTTTGAGTTGTTGTAGGTCCAGCAGTTGTAGTGGCCGCTGATGTTTGAGTTGTTGTAGGTCCAGCAGTTGTAGTGGCTGCTGATGTTTGAGTTGTTGTAGGTCCAGCAGTTGTAGTGGCTGCTGATGTTTGAGTTGTTGTAGGTCCAGCAGTTGTAGTGGCTGCTGATGTTTGAGTTGTTGTAGGTCCAGCAGTTGTAGTGGCTGCTGATGTTTGAGTTGTTGTAGGTCCAGCAGTTGTAGTGGCTGCTGATGTTTGAGTTGTTGTAGGTCCAGCAGTTGTAGTGGCTGGAGTTGTTGTAGGTCCAGCAGCTGTAGTGGCCGCTGATGTTTGAGTTGTTGTAGGTCCAGCAGCTGTAGTGGCTGCTGATGTTTGAGTTGTTGTAGGTCCAGCAGTTGTAGTGGCTGCTGATGTTTGAGTTGTTGTAGGTCCAGCAGTTGTAGTGGCTGCTGATGTTTGAGTTGTTGTAGGTCCAGCAGTTGTAGTGGCCGCTGATGTTTGAGTTGTTGTAGGTCCAGCAGTTGTAGTGGCTGCTGATGCTTGAGCTGTTGTAGGTCCAGCAGTTGTAGTGGCTGCTGATGTTTGAGTTGTTGTAGGTCCAGCAGTTGTAGTGGCTGCTGATGTTTGAGTTGTTGTAGGTCCAGCAGTTGTAGTGGCTGCGCTGATGTTTGAGTTGTTGTAGGTCCAGCAGCTGTGTAGTGGCTGCTGATGTTTGAGTTGTTGTAGGTCCAGCAGCTGTAGTGGCCGCTGATGCTTGAGTTGTTGTAGGTCCAGCAGTTGTAGTGGCTGCTGATGTTTGAGTTGTTGTAGGTCCAGCAGTTGTAGTGGCTGCTGATGTTTGAGTTGTTGTAGGTCCAGCAGTTGTAGTGGCTGCTGATGTTTGAGTTGTTGTAGGTCCAGCAGCTGTAGTGGCTGCTGATGTTGGAGTTGTTGTAGGTCCAGCAGTTGTAGTGGCTGCTGATGTTTGAGTTGTTGTAGGTCCAGCAGTTGTAGTGGCTGCTGATGTTTGAGTTGTTGTAGGTTCAGCAGTTGTAGTGGCTGCTGATGTTTGAGTTGTTGTAGGTCCAGCAGCTGTAGTGGCTGCTGATGTTTGAGTTGTTGTAGGTCCAGCAGTTGTAGTGGCCGCTGATGTTTGAGTTGTTGTAGGTCCAGCAGTTGTAGTGGCTGCTGATGTTTGAGTTGTTGTAGGTCCAGCAGTTGTAGTGGCTGCTGATGTTTGAGTTGTTGTAGGTCCAGCAGTTGTAGTGGCTGCTGATGTTTGAGTTGTTGTAGGTCCAGCAGCTGTAGTGGCCGCTGATGCTTGAGTTGTTGTAGGTCCAGCAGCTGTAGTGGCTGCTGATGCTTGAGTTGTTGTAGGTCCAGCAGTTGTAGTGGCTGCTGATGCTGAGTTGTTGTAGGTCCAGCAGTTGTAGTGGCTGCTGATGTTTGAGTTGTTGTAGGTCCAGCAGTTGTAGTGGCCGCTGATGTTTGAGTTGTTGTAGGTCCAGCAGTTGTAGTGGCTGCTGATGTTTGAGTTGTTGTAGGTCCAGCAGTTGTAGTGGCTGCTGATGTTTGAGTT
The DNA here is from genome assembly GCA_018749465.1 of Paracanthobrama guichenoti. Taxonomy (NCBI): domain Eukaryota; kingdom Metazoa; phylum Chordata; class Actinopteri; order Cypriniformes; family Gobionidae; genus Paracanthobrama; species Paracanthobrama guichenoti. The sequence continues at coordinate 22,042,741 of CM031949.1, read as the reverse complement.
GTTGTAGGTCCAGCAGTTGTAGTGGCTGCTGATGTTTGAGTTGTTGTAGGTCCAGCAGTTGTAGTGGCTGCTGATGTTTGAGTTGTTGTAGGTCCAGCAGTTGTAGTGGCTGCTGATGTTTGAGTTGTTGTAGGTCCAGCAGCTTGTAGTGGCTGCTGATGTTTGAGCTTGTTGTAGGTCCAGCAGCTGTAGTGGCCGCTGATGCTTGAGTTGTTGTAGGTCCAGCAGTTGTAGTGGCCGCTGATGTTTGAGTTGTTGTTGCAGGTCCAGCAGTTGTAGTGGCCAGTGATGTTTGAGTTGTTGTAGGTCCAGCAGCAGTTGTAGTGGCCGCTGATGTTTGAGTTGTTGTAGGTCCAGCAGCTGTAGTGGCTGCTGATGTTTGAGTTGTTGTAGGTCCAGCAGTTGTAGTGGCTGCTGATGTTTGAGTTGTTGTAGGTCCAGCAGTTGTAGTGGCCGCTGATGTTTGAGTTGTTGTAGGTCCAGCAGCTGTAGTGGCTGCTGATGTTTGAGTTGTTGCAGGTCCAGCAGTTGTAGTGGCTGCTGATGTTTGAGTTGTTGTAGGTCCAGCAGTTGTAGTGGCTGCTGATGCTTTGAGTTGTTGTAGGTCCAGCAGCTGTAGTGGCCGCTGATGTTTGAGTTGTTGTAGGTCCAGCAGTTGTAGTGGCTGCTGATGTTTGAGTTGTTGCAGGTCCAGCAGTTGTAGTGGCTGCTGATGTTTGAGTTGTTGTAGGTCCAGCAGCTGTAGTGGCTGCTGATGTTTGAGTTGTTGTAGGTCCAGCAGTTGTAGTGGCTGCTGATGTTTGAGTTGTTGTAGGTCCAGCAGTTGTAGTGGCTGCTGATGTTTGAGTTGTTGTAGGTCCAGCAGTTGTAGTGGCCGCTGATGTTTGAGTTGTTGTAGGTTCAGCAGTTGTAGTGGCTGCTGATGTTTGAGTTGTTGTAGGTCCAGCAGTTGTAGTGGCTGTTGATGTTTGAGTTGTTGTAGGTCCAGCAGTTGTAGTGGCTGCTGATGTTTGAGTTGTTGTAGGTCCAGCAGTTGTAGTGGCCGCTGATGTTTGAGTTGTTGTAGGTCCAGCAGTTGTAGTGGCTGCTGATGTTTGAGTTGTTGTAGGTCCAGCAGTTGTAGTGGCTGCTGATGTTTGAGTTGTTGTAGGTCCAGCAGCTGTAGTGGCTGCTGATGTTTGAGTTGTTGTAGGTCCAGCAGTTGTAGTGGCTGCTGATGTTTGAGTTGTTGTAGGTCCAGCAGTTGTAGTGGCCGCTGATGTTTGAGCTGTTGTAGGTCCAGCAGTTGTAGTGGCCGCTGATGTTTGAGTTGTTGTAGGTCCAGCAGCTGTAGTGGCTGCTGATGTTTGAGTTGTTGTAGGTCCAGCAGTTGTAGTGGCCGCTGATGTTTGAGTTGTTGTAGGTCCAGCAGTTGTAGTGGCTGCTGATGTTTGAGTTGTTGCAGGTTCAGCAGTTGTAGTGGCCGCTGATGTTTGAGTTGTTGTAGGTCCAGCAGTTGTAGTGGCTGCTGATGTTTGAGTTGTTGTAGGTCCAGCAGTTGTAGTGGCTGCTGATGTTTGAGTTGTTGTAGGTCCAGCAGTTGTAGTGGCTGCTGATGTTTGAGTGTTGTAGGTCCAGCAGTTGTAGTGGCTGCTGATGCTTGAGTTGTTGTAGGTCCAGCAGTTGTAGTGGCTGCTGATGTTTGAGTTGTTGTAGGTTCAGCAGTTGTAGTGGCTGCTGATGTTTGAGTTGTTGTAGGTTCCAGCAGCTGTAGTGGCTGCTGATGTTTGAGTTGTTGTAGGTTCAGCAGTTGTAGTGGCTGCTGATGTTTGAGTTGTTGTAGGTCCAGCAGTTGTAGTGGCTGCTGATGTTTGAGTTGTTGTAGGTCCAGCAGTTGTAGTGGCTGCTGATGTTTGAGTTGTTGTAGGTCCAGCAGTTGTAGTGGCTGCTGATGTTTGAGTTGTTGTAGGTCCAGCAGTTGTAGTGGCCGCTGATGTTTGAGTTGTTGTAGGTCCAGCAGCAGTTGTAGTGGCTGCTGATGTTTGAGTTGTTGTAGGTCCAGCAGTTGTAGTGGCCGCTGATGTTTGAGTTGTTGTAGGTCCAGCAGTTGTAGTGGCTGCTGATGTTTGAGTTGTTGTAGGTCCAGCAGTTGTAGTGGCTGCTGATGTTTGAGTTGTTGTAGGTCCAGCAGTTGTAGTGGCTGCTGATGTTGAGTTGTTGTAGGTCCAGCAGCTGTAGTGGCTGCTGATGTTTGAGTTGTTGTAGGTCCAGCAGTTGTAGTGGCCGCTGATGTTTGAGTTGTTGTAGGTCCAGCAGTTGTAGTGGCCGCTGATGTTTGAGTTGTTGTAGGTCCAGCAGTTGTAGTGGCTGCTGATGTTTGAGCTGTTGTAGGTCCAGCAGTTGTAGTGGCCGCTGATGTTTGAGTTGTTGTAGGTCCAGCAGCTGTAGTGGCTGCTGATGTTTGAGTTGTTGTAGGTCCAGCAGTTGTAGTGGCTGCTGATGTTTGAGTTGTTGTAGGTCCAGCAGTTGTAGTGGCTGCTGATGCTTGAGTTGTTGTAGGTTCAGCAGTTGTAGTGGCTGCTGATGTTTGAGTTGTTGTAGGTCCAGCAGCTGTAGTGGCCGCTGATGTTTGAGTTGTTGTAGGTCCAGCAGTTGTAGTGGCTGCTGATGTTTGAGCTGTTGTAGGTCCAGCAGTTGTAGTGGCTGCTGATGTTTGGAGTTGTTGTAGGTCCAGCAGTTGTAGTGGCTGCTGATGTTTGAGTTGTTGTAGGTCCAGCAGTTGTAGTGGCTGCTGATGTTTGAGTTGTTGTAGGTCCAGCAGCTGTAGTGGCTGCTGATGTTTGAGTTGTTGCAGGTCCAGCAGCTGTAGTGGCCGCTGATGTTTGAGTTGTTGTAGGTCCAGCAGCTGTAGTGGCTGCTGATGTTTGAGTTGTTGTAGGTCCAGCAGCTGTAGTGGCCGCTGATGTTTGAGTTGTGTGTAGGTCCAGCAGTTGTAGTGGCTGCTGATGCTTGAGTTGTTGTAGGTCCAGCAGTTGTAGTGGCTGCTGATGTTTGAGTTGTTGTAGGTCCAGCAGTTGTAGTGGCTGCTGATGTTTGAGTTGTTGGTCCAGCAGTCCAGTGGCTGCTGATGTGGCTGTTGATGTTTGAGCAGTTGTAGGTCCAGCAGTTGTTGTAGGTTGCTGTTGTAGTGGCTGCTGTTGTTGAGTTGTTAGGTCCAGCAGTTGTAGTGGCTGCTGATGTTTGAGTTGTTGTAGGTCCAGCAGTTGTAGTGGCTGCTGATGTTTGAGTTGTTGTAGGTGGCCATGCAGTTGTAGTGGTCCAGCAGATGTTTGATGCTTGTTGTTGTAGGTCCAGCAGTTGTAGTGCTGATGTTTGAGTTGTTGTAGGTCCAGCAGTTGTAGTGGCTGCTGATGTTTGAGTTGTTGTAGGTTCAGCAGCAGTTGTAGTGGCCGCTGATGTTTGAGTTGTTGTAGGTCCAGCAGTTGTAGTGGCTGCTGATGTTTGAGTTGTTGTAGGTCCAGCAGTGTAGTAGTGGCCGCTGATGTTTGAGTTGTTGTAGGTCCAGCAGTTGTAGTGGCTGCTGATGTTTGAGTTGTTGTAGGTCAGCAGTTGTAGTGGCTGCTGATGTTTGAGTTGTTGTAGGTCCAGCAGTTGTAGTGGCTGCTGATGTTTGAGTTGTTGCAGGTCCAGCAGTTGTAGTGGCTGCTGATGTTTGAGTTGTTGTAGGTCCAGCAGCTGTAGTGGCTGCTGATGTTTGAGTTGTTGTAGGTCCAGCAGTTGTAGTGGCCGCTGATGCTTGAGTTGTGTAGGTCCAGCAGTTGTAGTGGCTGCTGATGCTTGAGTTGTTGTAGGTCCAGCAGCTGTAGTGGCCGCTGATGTTTGAGTTGTTGTAGGTCCAGCAGTTGTAGTGGCTGCTGATGTTTGAGTTGTTGTAGGTCCAGCAGTTGTAGTGGCTGCTGATGTTTGAGTTGTTGTAGGTCCAGCAGTTGTAGTGGCCGCTGATGTTTGAGTTGTTGTAGGTCCAGCAGCAGTGGCTGTAGATGGCTGAGTTGTTGTAGGTTCAGCAGCTGTGTGGCTGCTGAGTTTTAGCTGCTGATGTTTGAGTTGTTGTAGGTCCAGCAGTTGTAGTGGCTGCTGATGTTTGAGTTGTTGTAGGTCCAGCAGCTGTAGTGTAGTGCTGCTGATGCAGCTTGAGTTGTTGCAGGTCCAGCAGTTGTAGTGGCCGCTGATGCTTGAGTTGTTGTAGGTCCAGCAGCAGTTGTAGTGGCTGCTTGAGTTGTGTTCCAGCAGTTGTAGTGGCTGCTGATGCAGCTGTTGTAGGTCCAGCAGCTGTAGTGGCTGTTGATGTTTGAGTTGTTGTAGGTCCAGCAGTTGTAGTGGCTGCTGATGTTTGAGTTGTTGTTGCAGGTCCAGCAGTTGTAGTGGCTGCTGATGTTTGAGTTGTTGTAGGTCCAGCAGTTGTAGTGGCTGCTGATGTTTGAGTTGTTGTAGGTTCAGCAGTTGTAGTGGCTGCTGATGTTTGAGTTGTTGTAGGTCCAGCAGTTGTAGTGGCCGCTGATGTTTGAGTTGTTGTAGGTCCAGCAGTTGTAGTGGCCGCTGATGTTTGAGTTGTTGTAGGTCCAGCAGTTGTAGTGGCTGCTGATGTTTGAGTTGTTGTTGTAGGTCCAGCAGTTGTAGTGGCTGCTGATGTTTGAGTTGTTGTAGGTCCAGCAGTTGTAGTGGCCGCTGATGTTTGAGTTGTTGTAGGTCCAGCAGTTGTAGTGGCTGTTGATGTTTGAGTTGTTGTAGGTCCAGCAGTTGTAGTGGCTGCTGATGTTTGAGTTGTTGTAGGTCCAGCAGTTGTAGTGGCCGCTGATGTTTGAGTTGTTGTAGGTCCAGCAGTTGTAGTGGCTGCTGATGTTTGAGTTGTTGTAGGTTCAGCAGTTGTAGTGGCTGCTGATGTTTGAGTTGTTGTAGGTCCAGCAGTTGTAGTGGCTGCTGATGTTTGAGTTGTTGTAGGTTCAGCAGTTGTAGTGGCTGCTGATGTTTGAGTTGTTGTAGGTCCAGCAGTTGTAGTGGCTGCTGATGTTTGAGTTGTTGTAGGTCCAGCAGTTGTAGTGGCCGCTGATGTTTGAGTTGTTGCAGGTCCAGCAGTTGTAGTGGCTGCTGATGTTTGAGTTGTTGTAGGTCCAGCAGTTGTAGTGGCCGCTGATGTTTGAGTTGTTGTAGGTCCAGCAGTTGTAGTGGCTGCTGATGTTTGAGTTGTTGTAGGTCCAGCAGTTGTAGTGGCTGCTGATGCTTGAGTTGTTGTAGGTTCAGCAGTTGTAGTGGCTGCTGATGTTTGAGTTGTTGTAGGTCCAGCAGTTGTAGTGGCTGCTGATGTTTGAGTTGTTGTAGGTCCAGCAGTTGTAGTGGCTGCTGATGTTTGAGCTTGTTGTAGGTCCAGCAGTTGTAGTGGCTGCTGCTGATGTTTGAGTTGTTGTAGGTCCAGCAGTTGTAGTGGCTGCTGATGTTTGAGTTGTTGTAGGTCCAGCAGTTGTAGTGGCCGCTGATGTTTGAGTTGTTGTAGGTCCAGCAGCTGTAGTGGCTGCTGATGTTTGAGTTGTTGTAGGTCCAGCAGTTGTAGTGGCTGCTGATGTTTGAGTTGTTGTAGGTCCAGCAGTTGTAGTGGCTGCTGATGTTTGAGTTGTTGTAGGTCCAGCAGTTGTAGTGGCTGCTTGATGTTTGAGTTGTTGTAGGTCCAGCAGTTGTAGTGGCTGCTGATGCTGTAGTTGTTGTAGGTCCAGCAGCTGTAGTGGCCGCTGATGTTTGAGTTGTTGTAGGTCCAGCAGTTGTAGTGGCTGCTGATGTTTGAGTTGTTGTAGGTCCAGCAGTTGTAGTGGCCGCTGATGTTTGAGTTGTTGTAGGTCCAGCAGTTGTAGTGGCTGCTGATGCTGTAGCCCAGCAGTTGTTGTGATGCTTGTCCAGCAGTTGTAGTGGCTGCTGATGTTTGAGTTGTTGTAGGTCCAGCAGTTGTAGTGGCTGCTGATGTTTGAGTTGTTGTAGGTCCAGCAGTTGTAGTGGCTGCTGATGTTTGAGTTGTTGTAGGTCCAGCAGCTGTAGTGGCCGCTGATGTTTGAGTTGTTGTAGGTCCAGCAGTTGTAGTGGCTGCTGATGTTTGAGTTGTTGTAGGTCCAGCAGTTGTAGTGGCTGCTGATGTTTGAGTTGTTGTAGGTCCAGCAGTTGTAGTGGCTGCTGATGTTTGAGTTGTTGTAGGTCCAGCAGTTGTAGTGGCTGCTGATGTTTGAGTTGTTGTAGGTCCAGCAGCTGTAGTGGCTGCTGATGTTTGAGTTGTTGTAGGTCCAGCAGTTGTAGTGGCTGCTGATGTTTGAGTTGTTGTAGGTCCAGCAGTTGTAGTGGCTGCTGATGTTTGAGTTGTTGTAGGTCCAGCAGTTGTAGTGGCTGCTGATGTTTGAGTTGTTGTAGGTCCAGCAGTTGTAGTGGCTGCTGATGTTTGAGTTGTTGTAGGTCCAGCAGTTGTAGTGGCCGCTGATGTTTGAGTTGTTGTAGGTCCAGCAGTTGTAGTGGCTGCTGATGTTTGAGTTGTTGCAGGTTCAGCAGCTGTAGTGGCTGCTGATGTTTGAGTTGTTGTAGGTCCAGCAGTTGTAGTGGCCGCTGATGTTTGAGTTGTTGTAGGTTCAGCAGTTGTAGTGGCTGCTGATGTTTGAGTTGTTGTAGGTCCAGCAGTTGTAGTGGCTGCTGATGCTTGAGTTGTTGTAGGTCCAGCAGTTGTAGTGGCCGCTGATGTTTGAGTTGTTGTAGGGTCCAGCAGCTGTAGTGGCCGCTGATGTTTGAGTTGTTGTAGGTTCAGCAGTTGTAGTGGCCGCTGATGTTTGAGTTGTTGTAGGTCCAGCAGTTGTAGTGGCTGCTGATGTTTGAGTTGTTGTAGGTCCAGCAGTTGTAGTGGCCGCTGATGTTTGAGTTGTTGTAGGTCCAGCAGTTGTAGTGGCTGCTGATGTTTGAGTTGTTGTAGGTCCAGCAGTTGTAGTGGCTGCTGATGTTTGAGTTGTTGTAGGTTCAGCAGTTGTAGTGGTGGCTGCTGATGTTTGAGTTGTTGTAGGTCCAGCAGTTGTAGTGGCTGCTGATGTTTGAGTTGTTGCAGGTCCAGCAGTTGTAGTGGCTGCTGATGTTTGAGCTGTTGTAGGTCCAGCAGCTGTAGTGGCCGCTGATGTTTGAGTTGTTGTAGGTCCAGCAGTTGTAGTGGCTGCTGATGTTTGAGTTGTTGTAGGTCCAGCAGTTGTAGTGGCTGCTGATGTTTGAGTTGTTGTAGGTCCAGCAGTTGTAGTGGCTGCTGATGTTTGAGTTGTTGTAGGTCCAGCAGTTGTAGTGGCTGCTGATGTTTGAGTTGTTGTAGGTCCAGCAGTTGTGTGTGGCTGATGTTTGAGTTGTTGTAGGTCCAGCAGTTGTAGTGGCTGCTGATGTTTGAGTTGTAGGTCCAGCAGTTGTAGTGGCCGCTGATGTTTGAGTTGTTGTAGGTCCAGCAGCTGTAGTGGCCGCTGATGTTTGAGTTGTTGTAGGTCCAGCAGCTGTAGTGGCTGCTGATGTTTGAGTTGTTGCAGGTCCAGCAGCCAGTGGCTTGTAGTTGAGTTGGCAGCAGTGTAGTGGCTGCTGATGTTTGAGCTGTTGTAGGTCCAGCAGCTGTAGTGGCCGCTGATGTTTGAGCTGTTGTAGGTCCAGCAGCTTGTAGTGGCCGCTGATGTTTGAGTTGTTGTAGGTCCAGCAGTTGTAGTGGCTGCTGATGTTTGAGTTGTTGTAGGTCCAGCAGTTGTAGTGGCCGCTGATGTTTGAGTTGTTGTAGGTCCAGCAGCTGTAGTGGCTGCTGATGTTTGAGTTGTTGTAGGTCCAGCAGCTGTAGTGGCTGCTGATGTTTGAGTTGTTGTAGGTCCAGCAGTTGTAGTGGCTGCTGATGTTTGAGTTGTTGTAGGTCCAGCAGTTGTAGTGGCTGTGATGTTTGAGTTGTTGAGGTCCAGCAGTTGTAGTGGCTGCTGATGTTTGAGTTGTTGTAGGTCCAGCAGTTGTAGTGGCCGCTGATGTTTGAGTTGTTGTAGGTCCAGCAGTTGTAGTGGCCGCTGATGTTTGAGTTGTTGTAGGTCCAGCAGTTGTAGTGGCTGCTGATGTTTGAGTTGTTGTAGGTCCAGCAGTTGTAGTGGCCGCTGATGTTTGAGTTGTTGTAGGTCCAGCAGCTGTAGTGGCTGCTGATGCTTGAGTTGTTGTAGGTCCAGCAGCTGTAGTGGCCGCTGATGTTTGAGTTGTTGTAGGTCCAGCAGTTGTAGTGGCTGCTGATGTTTGAGTGTTGTAGGTCCAGCAGTTGTAGTGGCTGCTGATGCTTGAGTTGTTGTAGGTCCAGCAGTTGTAGTGGCTGCTGATGTTTGAGTTGGTAGGTTCAGCAGCTGTAGTGGCCGCTGATGTTTGAGTTGTTGTAGGTCCAGCAGTTGTAGTGGCCGCTGATGTTTGAGTTGTTGCAGGTCCAGCAGTTGTAGTGGCTGCTGATGTTTGAGTTGTTGTAGGTCCAGCAGTTGTAGTGGCTGCTGATGTTTGAGTTGTTGTAGGTCCAGCAGTTGTAGTGGCTGCTGATGTTTGAGTTGTTGCAGGTCCAGCAGCAGTAGTGGCTGTAGTTTGAGCTGTTGTAGGTTCAGCAGTTGTAGTGGCCGTTGATGTTTGAGTTGTTGTAGGTCCAGCAGTTGTAGTGGCTGCTGATGTTTGAGTTGTTGTAGGTCCAGCAGTTGTAGTGGCTGCTGATGTTTGAGTTGTTGTAGGTCCAGCAGTTGTAGTGGCTGCTGATGTTTGAGTTGTTGTAGGTCCAGCAGTTGTAGTGGCTGCTGATGTTTGAGTTGTTGCAGGTCCAGCAGCTTGTAGTGATGCTGTTGTAGGTTCAGCAGTTGTAGTGGCGCTTGATGTTTGAGCAGTTGTAGGTTCAGCAGTTGTAGTGGCTGCTGATGTTTGAGTTGTTGTAGGTCCAGCAGTTGTAGTGGCTGCTGATGTTTGAGTTGTTGTAGGTCCAGCAGTTGTAGTGGCCGCTGATGTTTGAGTTGTTGTAGGTTCAGCAGTTGTAGTGGCTGCTGATGTTTGAGCTGTTGTAGGTCCAGCAGTTGTAGTGGCTGCTGATGTTTGAGTTGTTGTAGGTTCAGCAGTTGTAGTGGCTGCTGATGTTTGAGTTGTTGTAGGTCCAGCAGTTGTAGTGGCTGCTGATGTTTGAGTTGTTGCAGGTCCAGCAGTTGTAGTGGCTGCTGATGTTTGAGTTGTTGTAGGTCCAGCAGTTGTAGTGGCTGCTGATGTTTGAGCTGTTGTAGGTCCAGCAGTTGTAGTGGCTGCTGATGTTTGAGTTGTTGTAGGTTCAGCAGTTGTAGTGGCTGCTGATGTTTGAGTTGTTGTAGGTTCAGCAGTTGTAGTGGCTGCTGATGTTTGAGTTGTTGTAGGTCCAGCAGTTGTAGTGGCTGCTGATGTTTGAGTTGTTGTAGGTCCAGCAGTTGTAGTGGCTGCTGATGTTTGAGTTGTTGTAGGTCCAGCAGTTGTAGTGGCTGATGATGTTTGAGTTGTTGTAGGTCCAGCAGTTGTAGTGGCTGCTGATGTTTGAGTTGTTGTAGGTCCAGCAGTTGTAGTGGCTGCTGATGTTTGAGTTGTTGTAGGTCCAGCAGTTGTAGTGGCTGCTGATGTTTGAGTTGTTGTAGGTTCAGCAGTTGTAGTGGCTGCTGATGTTTGAGTTGTTGTAGGTCCAGCAGTTGTAGTGGCTGCTTGATGTTTGAGTTGTTGTAGGTTCAGCAGTTGTAGTGGCTGCTGATGCTGAGCTGTTGTAGGTCCAGCAGCTGTAGTGGCTGTTGATGCTTGAGTTGTTGTAGGTTCAGCAGTTGTAGTGGCTGCTGATGTTTGAGTTGTTGTAGGTCCAGCAGTTGTAGTGGCTGCTGATGTTTGAGTTGTTGTAGGTCCAGCAGCTGTAGTGGCTGCTGATGTTTGAGTTGTTGTAGGTCCAGCAGTTGTAGTGGCCGCTTGATGTTTGAGTTGTTGTAGGTCCAGCAGTTGTAGTGGCCGCTGATGTTTGAGTTGTTGTAGGTCCAGCAGCTGTAGTGGCTGCTGATGTTTGAGTTGTTGTAGGTCCAGCAGTTGTAGTGGCTGCTGATGCTTGAGTTGTTGCAGGTCCAGCAGCTGTAGTGGCTGCTGATGTTTGAGTTGTTGTAGGTCCAGCAGCTGTAGTGGCTGCTGATGTTTGAGCTGTTGTAGGTCCAGCAGCTGTTGTAGTGGCTGTTGATGTTTGAGTTGTTGTAGGTCCAGCAGTTGTAGTGGCTGCTGATGCTTGAGTTGTTGTAGGTCCAGCAGTTGTAGTGGCCGCTGATGCTTGAGTTGTTGTAGGTCCAGCAGCTGTAGTGGCTGCTGATGCTTGAGCTGTTGCAGGTCCAGCAGTTGTAGTGGCTGCTGATGCTTGAGCTGTTGTAGGTCCAGCAGTTGTAGTGGCCGCTGATGTTTGAGTTGTTGCAGGTCCAGCAGTTGTAGTGGCTGCTGATGCAGTTGTTGTAGGTCCAGCAGCTGTAGTGGCCGCTGATGTTTGAGTTGTTGTAGGTCCAGCAGTTGTAGTGGCCGCTGATGTTTGAGTTGTTGTAGGTCCAGCAGTTGTAGTGGCTGCTGATGTTTGAGCTGTTGTAGGTCCAGCAGCTTGTAGTGGCTGCTGATGTTTGAGCTGTTGTAGGTCCAGCAGCTGTAGTGGCTGCTGATGCTTGAGTTGTTGTAGGTCCAGCAGCTGTAGTGGCTGCTGATGTTTGAGTTGTTGTAGGTCCAGCAGTTGTAGTGGCTGCTGATGCTGAGTTGTTGTAGGTCCAGCAGCTGTAGTGGCTGTTGTTGCTGTAGGTCCAGCAGTTGCAGTGAGCTTGAGTTGTTGTAGGTCCAGCAGCTGTAGTGGCTGCTGATGCTGGAGTTGTTGTAGGTCCAGCAGTTGTAGTGGCTGCTGATGTTTGAGTTGTTGTAGGTCCAGCAGCTGTAGTGGCTGCTGATGTTTGAGTTGTTGTAGGTCCAGCAGTTGTAGTGGCTGCTGATGTTTGGCTGAGTTGTTGTAGGTCCAGCAGTTGTAGTGGCTGCTGATGTTTGAGTTGTTGTAGGTCCAGCAGTTGTAGTGGCTGCTGATGTTTGAGTTGTTGTAGGTCCAGCAGTTGTAGTGGCTGCTGATGTTTGAGTTGTTGTAGGTCCAGCAGTTGTAGTGGCTGCTGATGCTTGAGCTGTTGTAGGTCCAGCAGTTGTAGTGGCTGCTGATGTTTGAGTTGTTGTAGGTCCAGCAGCTGTAGTGGCTGCTGATGCTTGAGTTGTTGTAGGTCCAGCAGCAGTTGGCTAGTGGCTGCTGATGTTTGAGTTGTTGTAGGTTCAGCAGTTGTAGTGGCTGCTGTTGTTTGTGTTGTTGTAGGTTCAGCAGTTGTAGTGGCCGCTGATGTTTGAGTTGTTGTAGGTTCAGCAGTTGTAGTGGCTGCTGATGTTTGAGTTGTTGTAGGTTGCAGCTGTAGTGGCTGCATGCAGTTGTAGTGGTCCAGCAGTTGTAGTGGCTGCTGATGTTTGAGCAGTTGTAGGTCCAGCAGTTGTGGCCGCTGATGTTTGTTGCAGGTTCAGCAGTTGTAGTGGCTGCTGATGTTTGAGTTGTTGTAGGTCCAGCAGTTGTAGTGGCTGCTGATGTTTGAGTTGTTGTAGGTCCAGCAGTTGTAGTGGCTGCTGATGTTTGAGTTGTTGTAGGTCCAGCAGTTGTAGTGGCTGCTGATGTTTGAGTTGTTGTAGGTTCAGCAGTTGTAGTGGCTGCTGATGTTTGAGTGTTGTAGAGCAGCAGTTGTAGGTCCAGCAGTTGTAGTGGCTGTTGATGTTTGAGTTGTTGTAGGTCCAGCAGTTGTAGTGGCTGCTGATGTTTGAGTTGTTGTAGGTCCAGCAGTTGTAGTGGCTGCTGATGTTTGAGTTGTTGTAGGTCCAGCAGTTGTAGTGGCTGCTGATGTTTGAGTTGTTGTAGGTTCAGCAGTTGTAGTGGCCGCTGATGTTTGAGTTGTTGTAGGTCCAGCAGTTGTAGTGGCTGCTGATGTTTGAGTTGTTGCAGGTCCAGCAGCTGTAGTGGCTGCTGATGTTTGAGTTGTTGTAGGTCCAGCAGTTGTAGTGGCTGCTGATGTTTGAGTTGTTGTAGGTCCAGCAGTTGTAGTGGCTGCTGATGTGAGTGTTGAGTGTTGCAGCTGTAGTAGGTTCAGCAGTTGTAGTGGCAGTGTAGTGGCCGCTGATGTTTGAGTTGTTGTAGGTCCAGCAGTTGTAGTGGCTGCTGATGTTTGAGTTGTTGTAGGTTCAGCAGTTGTAGTGGCCGCTGATGTTTGAGTTGTTGCAGGTCCAGCAGTTGTAGTGGCTGCTGATGTTTGAGTTGTTGTAGGTCCAGCAGTTGTAGTGGCTGCTGATGTTTGAGTTGTTGTAGGTCCAGCAGTTGTAGTGGCTGCTGATGTTTGAGTTGTTGTAGGTCCAGCAGTTGTAGTGGCTGCTGATGTTTGAGTTGTTGTAGGTCCAGCAGTTGTAGTGGCTGCTGATGTTTGAGTTGTTGTAGGTCCAGCAGTTGTAGTGGCTGCTGATGTTTGAGTTGTTGTAGGTCCAGCAGTTGTAGTGGCTGCTGATGTTTGAGTTGTTGTAGGTCCAGCAGTTGTAGTGGCTGCTGATGTTTGAGTTGTTGTAGGTCCAGCAGGTAGTGGCTGCTGATGTTTGAGTTGTTGTAGTGGCCGCTGATGTTTGAGTTGTTGTAGGTCCAGCAGCTGTAGTGGCCGCTGATGTTTGAGTTGTTGTTGTAGGTCCAGCAGTTGTAGTGGCTGCTGATGTTTGAGTTGTTGTAGGTCCAGCAGTTGTAGTGGCTGCTGATGTTTGAGTTGTTGCAGGTCCAGCAGTTGTAGTGGCCGCTGATGTTTGAGTTGTTGTAGGTCCAGCAGTTGTAGTGGCTGCTGATGTTTGAGTTGTTGTAGGTCCAGCAGTTGTAGTGGCCGCTGATGTTTGAGTTGTTGTAGGTCCAGCAGCTGTAGTGGCTGCTGATGCTTGAGTTGTTGTAGGTTCAGCAGTTGTAGTGGCTGCTGATGTTTGAGTTGTTGTAGGTCCAGCAGTTGTAGTGGCTGCTGATGTTTGAGTTGTTGTAGGTCCAGCAGCTTGTAGTGGCTGCTGATGTTTGAGTTGTTGTAGGTTCAGCAGTTGTAGTGGCTGCTGATGTTTGAGTTGTTGTAGGTCCAGCAGTTGTAGTGGCCGCTGATGTTTGAGTTGTTGTAGGTCCAGCAGTTGTAGTGGCTGCTGATGCTTGAGTTGTTGCAGGTCCAGCAGTTGTAGTGGCTGCTGATGTTTGAGTTGTTGTAGGTCCAGCAGTTGTAGTGGCCGCTGATGCTTGAGTTGTTGTAGGTCCAGCAGTTGTAGTGGCTGCTGATGTTTGAGTTGTTGTAGGTCCAGCAGTTGTAGTGGCCGCTGATGTTTGAGTTGTTGTAGGTCCAGCAGTTGTAGTGGCTGCTGATGTTTGAGTTGTTGTAGGTCCAGCAGTTGTAGTGGCTGCTGATGTTTGAGTTGTTGTAGGTCCAGCAGTTGTAGTGGCTGCTGATGTTTGAGTTGTTGCAGGTTGTAGTGCAGCTGATGCTTGTAGTTGTAGGTTCAGCAGATGTTTGGCTGTTGTTGTAGGTCCAGCAGTTGTAGTGGCCATTGATGTTTGAGTTGTTGTAGGTTCAGCAGTTGTAGTGGCTGTTGATGTTTGAGTTGTTGTAGGTTCAGCAGTTGTAGTGGCCGCTGATGTTTGAGTTGTTGTAGGTCCAGCAGTTGTAGTGGCTGCTGATGTTTGAGTTGTTGTAGGTCCAGCAGTTGTAGTGGCTGCTGATGTTTGAGTTGTTGTAGGTCCAGCAGTTGTAGTGGCTGCTGATGTTTGAGTGGCTGTTGTAGGTTCAGCAGTTGTAGTGGCCGCTGATGTTTGAGTTGTTGTAGGTCCAGCAGTTGTAGTGGCTGTTGATGTTTGAGTTGTTGTAGGTCCAGCAGTTGTAGTGGCTGCTGATGTTTGAGTTGTTGTAGGTCCAGCAGTTGTAGTGGCTGCTGATGTTTGAGTTGTTGTAGGTCCAGCAGTTGTAGTGGCTGCTGATGTTTGAGCTGTTGTAGGTCCAGCAGTTGTAGTGGCTGCTGATGTTTGAGTTGTTGTAGGTCCAGCAGTTGTAGTGGCTGCTGATGTTTGAGTTGTTGTAGGTCCAGCAGTTGTAGTGGCTGCTGATGTTTGAGTTGTTGTAGGTCCAGCAGTTGTAGTGGCTGCTGATGTTTGAGTTGTTGTAGGTTCAGCAGTTGTAGTGGCTGCTGATGTTTGAGTTGTTGTAGGTTCAGCAGTTGTAGTGGCTGCTGATGTTTGAGTTGTTGTAGGTCCAGCAGTTGTAGTGGCTGCTGATGTTTGAGTTGTTGTAGGTTCAGCAGTTGTAGTGGCTGCTGATGTTTGAGTTGTTGTAGGTCCAGCAGCTGTAGTGGCTGCTGATGCCTGAGCTGTGTTTGAGCAGCTTGTAGTGGCTGCTGATGTTTGAGTTGTTGTAGGTCCAGCAGTTGTAGTGGCCGCTGATGTTTGAGTTGTTGTAGGTTCAGCAGTTGTAGTGGCTGCTGATGTTTGAGTTGTTGTAGGTCCAGCAGTTGTAGTGGCCGCTGATGTTTGAGTTGTTGTAGGTCCAGCAGTTGTAGTGGCTGCTTGATGCTTGAGTTGTTGTAGGTCCAGCAGTTGTAGTGGCCGTTGATGTTTGAGTTGTTGTAGGTCCAGCAGTTGTGGCCGCTGATGTTTGAGCTGTTGTAGGTCCAGCAGTTGTAGTGGCTGCTGATGTTTGAGCTGTTGCAGGTCCAGCAGCTGTAGTGGCTGCTGATGCTTGAGTTGTTGCAGGTCCAGCAGTTGTAGTGGCTGCTGATGTTTGAGTTGTTGCAGGTCCAGCAGCTGTAGTGGCTGCTGATGCCTGAGTTGTTGTAGGTCCAGCAGCTGTAGTGGCCGCTGATGTTTGAGTTGTTGTAGGTCCAGCAGTTGTAGTGGCCGCTTGATGTTTGAGCTGTTGCAGGTCCAGCAGCCAGTAGTGGCTGCTGATGCTGAGCTGTTGTAGGTCCAGCAGCTGTAGTGGCTGCTGATGTTTGAGTTGTTGCAGGTCCAGCAGTTGTAGTGGCCGCTGATGTTTGAGTTGTTGTAGGTCCAGCAGTTGTAGTGGCTGCTGATGTTTGAGTTGTTGTAGGTCCAGCAGCTGTAGTGGCTGCTGATGTTTGAGTTGTTGTAGGTCCAGCAGCTTGTAGTGGCTGCTGATGCTTGAGTTGTTGTAGGTCCAGCAGTTGTAGTGGCTGCTGATGTTTGAGTTGTTGTAGGTCCAGCAGTTGTAGTGGCTGTTGATGCTTTGAGCTGTTGTAGGTTCAGCAGTTGTAGTGGCTGCTGATGTTTGAGTTGTTGTAGGTTCAGCAGTTGTAGTGGCTGCTGATGTTTGAGTTGTTGTAGGTTCAGCAGTTGTAGTGGCTGATGTTGTTTGAGCTGTTGTAGGTTGAGTGCCAGTGGCCGCTGATGTTTGCTGTTGCAGGTCCAGCAGCTGTAGTGGCCGCTGATGTTTGAGTTGTTGTAGGTCCAGCAGTTGTAGTGGCTGCTGATGTTTGAGCTGTTGTAGGTCCAGCAGCTGTAGTGGCTGCTGATGTTTGAGTTGTTGTAGGTCCAGCAGCTGTTGTGGTGTGCAGTCCAGCAGTTGTAGTGACCGCTGATGCTTGAGTTGTTGTAGGTCCAGCAGTTGTAGTGGCTGCTGATGTTTGAGTTGTTGTAGGTCCAGCAGTTGTAGTGGCTGCTGATGTTTGAGTTGTTGTAGGTCCAGCAGTTGTAGTGGCTGCTGATGTTTGAGTTGTTGTAGGTCCAGCAGTTGTAGTGGCTGCTGATGCTTGAGTTGTTGTAGGTCCAGCAGTTGTAGTGGCTGCTGATGTTTGAGTTGTTGTAGGTCCAGCAGTTGTAGTGGCTGCTGATGTTTGAGTTGTTGTAGGTCCAGCAGTTGTAGTGGCCGCTGATGTTTGAGTTGTTGCAGGTCCAGCAGTTGTAGTGGCCGCTGATGTTTGAGTTGTTGTAGGTTCAGCAGTTGTAGTGGCTGCTGATGTTTGAGTTGTTGTAGGTCCAGCAGTTGTAGTGGCTGCTGATGTTTGAGTTGTTGTAGGTCCAGCAGCTGTAGTGGCTGCTGATGTTTGAGTTGTTGTAGGTCCAGCAGTTGTAGTGGCTGGCTTTGAGTTGTTGTAGGTCCAGCAGTTGTAGTGGCCGCTGATGTTTGAGTTGTTGCAGGTCCAGCAGCTGTAGTGGCCGCTGATGTTTGAGTTGTTGTAGGTCTCAGCAGTTGTAGTGGCTGCTGATGTTTGAGTTGTTGTAGGTCCAGCAGTTGTAGTGGCTGCTGATGTTTGAGTTGTTGCAGGTCCAGCAGTTGTAGTGGCTGCTGATGTTTGAGTTGTTGTAGGTTCAGCAGTTGTAGTGGCCGCTGATGCTTGAGTTGTTGTAGGTCCAGCAGCTGTAGTGGCCGCTGATGCTGAGTTGTTGTAGGTCCAGCAGTTGTAGTGGCTGCTGATGTTTGAGTTGTTGTAGGTCCAGCAGCTGTAGTGGCTGCTGATGTTTGGAGTTGTGTAGGTGTAGCAGTTGCAGTGGCTGCTGATGTTTGAGATGTGCAGGTTCAGCAGTTGTAGTGGCTGCTGATGCTTGAGTTGCTTGTAGGTTCAGCAGCTGTAGTGGCTGCTGATGCTGGAGTTGTTGTAGGTCCAGCAGCTGTAGTGGCCGCTGATGTTTGAGCTGTTGTAGGTCCAGCAGCTGTAGTGGCTGCTGATGTTTGAGTTGTTGTAGGTCTCAGCAGTTGTAGTGGCTGCTGATGCTTGAGTTGTTGTAGGTCCGCAGCTGTAGTGGCTGTTGATGTTTGAGTTGTTGTAGGTTCGGCAGTCGTAGTGGCTGCTGATGTTTGAGTTGTTGTAGGTCTCGGCAGCTGTAGTGGCCGTTGATGTTCAGAGTTGTAGTGCAGGTCTGATGCAGCTGTAGTGGCCGCCGCTGGCGCTGCTGTTGCAGGTCGCAGTTGTTGTAGGCTGATGCTTGAGACTGTTGCAGGTCCAGCAGCTATTTTACTTGCTGATGCCTTGAGTTGTTGCAGGTCCAGCATCTGCAGTGATCTACTACGTGGCGCAAAGATCTTGATAGTGGCTACTGATGCTGGAGCTGTTTCAGGTCCAGCAGCCTCTGTGGCCTGATGCTGGAGTTCTTGCGAGGTCCAGCAGTTGTACAATGGCCAGAGATGGCGAGAACAAAGGTCCAGCGCGGGGAAACGCTGCTGGTATCCGTGAATAGACTGAGGAAAAGGGCATTCAGCCAGAGCCGTCTCCCGAGCATTCTTCTAGCAAATGTTCAATCCTTGATAATAAGATGGACGATCTTAGAGCCAGGTGGGATAAGTTTTCAACGGGACATGAGAGACAGGTCCATCTATTGTTTGTCTGAAACATGGCTCACGCCCGCGTCCCGACACACAGCTGTGACGCCGCCGAGAACTTCTGTTTTTTCGGATGGACAGAACAGCCGTTGCCGGTAAATCAAAGTCGGTGGAGTGTGTTTCATGATCAACAAGAAATGGTGCATCCCAGGAACATCACCATTCTCTCTCGCGTCCTAGCTCACGCCTCATCTGGAACATTTAACAATCATCTGCCGCCCATTCTATCTGCCTAGGGAGTTTTCTGAGCTGTCACGAGGTCCTTACATCCCACCGCAGGCAGACACAGCGCTGGCTTTATCTGGCCTTTCATGATGTTGCTGAGCGGCGCCATAAACCAACATCCCGACGCTGCATTCATTGTCGCGTGGCGATTTTTAACAGCAAACCTAAAGAAAGTCCTGCAAACTTTCACCAGCACGATGTCTGAGCCACACGAGGTCCAAACACACTGGATCACTGCTACTCGCTGAAGAACGCCATAAAGCGCGGTCAGGTCCAGCGCTGGCAATCGGATCATGCCGCCATTTTCTCAGTTGGTGTTACAAACCAAAGCAGCTCCAGGAACCCCGGTGATGCGGGAAGCTGTTGCTGGTCACCCCAGCTGTAGTGACCGCGCTGCGGCAGCTCTGGGCGATGTGGATTGGGACATGTTCCAGCCGCAGTTGTAGCTGACGTAGCGATGTTCACAGACGTGGGCGCTTTGCATCATCAACACGCTTACAGAGCAAGCCACGCAAACAATAACAATAACGCCCTTCTCAAATCAGAAACCGTTGTGGTCCATTCAGCTGCAGTGAACGCACGCGCACTGCTGCTTACAACGCCGGCAGCTCCATTCAGGGAATATGACTGAATACAGATCAGTCCTGCTATGCTCTCAGACGCAGCAGTTAAAGCCGCAAAACTCCGTTATAAAGACCGGAGTGAGTCTCATTTCCAACTCAACGACTTCGCGCGCATGTGGCAAGGTCTGAGGTCCATCTGCTCCTTTGGGATGTAGGTCCGGCAGCAGAGTGGTGCTGATGCCGCTGTTCGTGAACGAAGTTAAACTTTTCTATGCTCGCTGATGTCTGGAACCGCGTAACGCAGACTCCGTAAGTGGCGCTGTTAGGAGGAAATTACTCAGAGCAGCAACAATCACGCGATGTCTGTCTCTGTTGTAGGTCCGCAGTTCGAGAGTGGCTGCCGATGGACGCCAGTTGTTGCAGGGCCGGGCAGTGGTATTTCAGTCGTGTTCTGCGTGTCCTGTGCTGATCAGCTCACCGGTTGTGTTACATCTATCTTTAATGAGGTCCTCGCAGCTGTGGTCCCCACCTCTGAGCTTGTTCCACCATCATCCCTGTCCCCAAGAACAGTAAACCCTGATGCCTAAATGACTATCGTCCAGTGGCTCTCACAGCTGTAGTGGCTGAAGATGTCTTTGAGAGACTCATGCAAAAACACCATTTGTAGTGGCCTTGATTCCTGACACTTTGACCTCTTCAGTTTGTAGTATCGTCCCAATAGATCGACTGAAGATGCCATCTGGCATGTCCTCCACTCCTTGCCTCACTCACATCGCAGCAAAAGTGGGGCCAACTACTGAAGACTGCTATTTATTGACTATGTAGCCTTTAACACCATAGTTCCCACCAAGCCAACCTCCAAACTCCTGGATTGTTGTGAATCCTTCTGTCTGCCACTGGATTGAGGACTTCACTTTGCAGGCCTACAGGTGGTGAGAATAGGCCAGTCCAGTTCCACCTCCATCACCCTGTTTGAGTGTGGGAGCTCCACAGGGCTGCAGTCCTGAGCCCCCTGCTCTACTCTCTCTTTCGCATGACTGTTTGTAGGTCACACACAGCAGTTGTCATCAAATTTGCTGATGATACTGAGTCCTGGTCATTTCCAACAACAATGAGCCGGCATACTTGGACGCTGGTGGAGCATCTAACATCATGGTGCCAGGACAACTGTCTCTGAATGTTGGCCAGCAGCAAAGTGGCTGATGATGTGGACTTGGAAGCTGATCCGGCAGTTGTAGTCCCCTCATGAGTTCAGCGGGTCAGCAGTAGAGAGAGTGGCTGCTTCAAGTACCTGGGAGTAAACATCTCCGAGGACCTGACCTGCACTGCTCACATTCAGACACAGGTGAAAAAGCCAGGCAAAGACTGTACCACCTGATGCCAGCTGAGGAAATTCAGGTTTTCACCAGCTATCCTGAAAACTTTCTATTTAGCGAGAGTTGCAGTGTTTTAACTCAGTGCATCAGTTGCGGCAGTATGGGAACAGCACTGTAGTCATGACCGCAGTTCCCTGCAAAGAGTAGGTCTCAGCCGGAGCGTATCTCAGGGTCATGCTCCTGCCTCTGCAGGACGTCTAGCACCAAACGCTGCAAAGGTGAGCTACCAAGATCATCAAGGACTCTAATCACCCTGCAAACCCTTGCATTTCAGCAGCTGGTAAGCGCTGATGCCTGATGGCCAAAACTGAGAGACTCAGGAGGAGCTTTTCCCCAGGCCATCAGACTCCTGAACTCAGTCACTTGTGACTTCACTTCAGGATAAACATCGATACACTGACATTGCACTGCACTTTGTTCTCGTTGTTAGCAGTAACAACCTGTCATAAACCTGTTTGCACATTGCTGCCATATACATTTGCTAACCACATGGCTATAAGTTACAGGTTACTCAGCTGTAAAGTCTACTTCAATTATTTTATTCCACTTTTTGGATGTTGTTGGAGTTGCCTTTTTTTGTATTGGCTTGATGATGCTTGGCTAATGTTGTAGATATAATAGCATATGTAGTGGCTGTATATATATATATATATAGCTGTATATGGTACTTGATAGTATCCTATTTTTAGTATGTTGCAGGTCCTGCAGTTGTTGAGCTTGTTGCAGGTCTCCAGTGGTAGTGGCTGCTGATGTTTGAGTTGTTGCAGGTCCGGCAGTTGTAGTATAACTGTGTTGATGTGACAGGTCCAGCAGTCGAAGTGGAATCTTGAATGCCTGAGCTGCTGTAGGTTCGGCAGCTGTAGTGGCTGCTGATTGTTGAGTTGTTGTAGGTCCGGCAGCTGTAGTGGCTGCTGATGTTTGAGTTGTTGCAGGATTGGCAGCTGTAGTGGCCGCTGATGTTTGACTTGTTGTTGGTCTCGGCAGCTGTAGTGGCCGCTGATGTTTGAGTTGTTGCAGGTCCAGCAGCTGCAGTGGCTGCTGATGCTTGGAGCTGTTGCAGGTTCAGCTGTCAGGGCCGCTGATGTTCTGAGCCGTTGTAGGTTCAGCTGTTGTAGTGGCCGCTGATGTTTGGAGCTGAAGGTCTCAGCAGTTGTAGTGGCTGCTGATGTTTGACTTGTTGTAGGTTCAGCAGCTGTAGTGGCTGCTGATGTTTGAGTTGTTGTAGGTCCAGCAGTTGTAGTGGCTGCTGATGTTTGAGCTGAAGGTCCAGCAGTTGTAGTGGCTGCTGATGTTTGACTTGTTGTAGGTCCAGCAGTTGTAGTGGCTGCTGATGCTTGGAGTTGTTGTAGGTCCGCAGTTGTAGTGGCTGTTGTAGGTTCAGTAGTTGTAGTGACCATTGATGCTTGAGTTGTTGTAGGTCTCGCAGTTGTAGTGACTGCTGTAGGTTCAGTAGTTGTAGTGACCATTGATGTTTGAGTTGTTGTAGTTTCAGCAGTTGTAGTGACCATTGATGTTTGAGTTGTTGTAGGTTCAGCAGTTGTAGTGGCCGTTGATGTTTGAGTTGTTGTAGGTCCGGCAGTTATAGTGGCTGCTGATGCTCTGAGTTGTTGTAGGTCTCGGCAGTTGTAGTGGCTGTTGATGTTTGAGCTGTTGTAGGTCCAGTAGTTGTAGTGTTCTGGTTGTTGTAGGTTCAGGTGTTGTAGTGTTTGTTGTTGTAGGTTCAGTAGCTGTAGTGGCTGTTGATGTTTGAGTTGTTGTAGGTCTCGGCAGTTGTAGTGTCTGTTGTAGTTTGAGCAGTGGTACTCAAATATACTGTTGTTAAAAATAAATATAACATTGATCATAGAGCAATTGTCACACTTAAATACGTAATAAGAGAAATAAAGTATTAGCATGATCAGTAACTTACGGACCTAAACTTAACACTGTGATGATCAGCACTTTTCTACTCATCTTGGTAGCTGTCAAGTAGCTCACCTATAAATATATAATACATAAGATCAGAAAATATGCAAGGAACAGCTTTAGATAATTTTTACATGTCAGTGACGGTAAAAAAATAAAAAATTGAATACAAACACCCTCTTTCCAGCTTCATATAATGACTGATTTTTGTCTGTCCTGATAAACAGTCCACATTAAAATGAAGGAAGTTATCATAAATAACAAGAAAACAAGTGAAGAATTGCTCTACTATTTAAAAAGTTTCTGCTCAGTAAGATTTTTTAAATGTTTTTGAACGAAGCCTCTTCTGCTTACCAAGGCTGCATCATATCATGTGAGCATCGACATCGCAATGTGCGCATCCGTGATAGTCACATCGCAGGATTTGTGTGATATCAAGTTAGTAGAGATCGTAGTTGATCCATGATCCGTGCAGAACAATTCCCACAGTTTGAAAAGCATGTGTTTTGTGGATTAATTGCAAAATTGACACATCATAGAGGTAAAATCCTGTTTTTTTATGTCCTTGCAGAGTTTAAAGCATTGAAGCGCAAGAGCTGCACAGACAGCATATGAACACCGAATTCAGTCTTAAGTCTGGGGTGTTCAAAGTCTGGCCTGTGGGCCAATCACGGCCCAGGGATGAATTTCAAACAGCCCGCAGTCTATTAAAATATATTATATGTGGCCCACCACACATAATTTACAAATCATGCTGATTCACTATGTCACCACAAGGTGACAGCAATAGGTTTTACTCCAGATTTAGCGGTAAAAGTGACCATTAAAGGTTTCGGACATATCAGGAAATCGGGATACCACCATAGCCATATCAAAGAAACAACGTAGATAAGGAGAGCTTTCCATTTTATGAGCACTGTGGAATTCTGATCATTTTGAGTCATAATAATTGGGTAATTTCATGCCAAAGCAACCAAATTTCAAAAACTTCCCCGGCTCAAATTTTTGATTTTGTGAATATTTTTTCTGTAGAAAGACAAACATAAATAGTGATGAATGGCGAAATATTAAATGTCACAGATGTATATTGATTAAATAAACTCTATTTTATAGAGGGTCAAAATCTGGAGGGTCAAAGATCTGGAGCTAAATTACAGGCGTGTAAAAATGACTTTAGAAAGATGGCAGCATCATTATTGTATTCTCACACAGAGATTGGGAGATCTATTAGTGAAATCTGTTGACTTTATCAATCTGTGTGTCGTCATATGCCAACGGTGAGCGCCAAACATGGGAAATAAGCACTTCTTGTGTTTTTGACCCCAAGTTTGCATGCCTGTCACTCAAGAAGATTTAAAGATATCTGAACATCCTTTTAGATTCTGGTTCTTAGCAAACATTTCTTTTGGTTTCTACATTTTAAAGGCCATCGATGAGATCTCCATATCTCTGGGAATGAACCAATGCGTCTCCATGAGTAAATGGTCAATTGGACACATTTTCAGTGGTCAAAACCAAATGTGGGTCACTTTGCACACAGATGATCATTTTTTCTTTCTTTTAAAGAAGAATATCTGAAGAACAAATAATGTTTAAACTAGGAATGTATCTTCATTTTTGTCTTTATGTTTGTATGTTTTTTTCTATCAACACAAGAATATACCAGTCTGAGTGCCATAAATGCTCTTTTTCCAAAGTGTGCATGCTTGTCACTCTAAAAGTATTAAAGAAATCGCAATATCCTTTTTAGATTCTGGCTCTTAACAAACTTTTCTTTTGACATCTTTATTTTCAAGGCCCTGTGTGGTTCAATTCCATAGATATGGGGATCTTAATGTGGCTCCATGAGTATATTGTTGAGTTTTCCCTTTTAATGGTCAAAACCCAAATGTGGTTCATCACTTTGCACACAGCTGATACTTATTGTATTTAAAGGATTCCTGAAGAATAAAAAGGTTGAAACTAGAGATGTATCTTGTTTCCCCTCTATCAAAACAATTGCATCCAACACACCTCTCTGAGTGCCAAAATACACTGAAATGGTCACGTTTGAGGCACATAATTTTTTTATTTATTTATTTTCCCCAATAAAAATCAATGAATCCAACACAATGCAGATCATACATACACACAAATGGAGTGAGTCTATACAACAAAAATATAAAAGCTGAAATATCAAAAGCCACTAGACGGCAATAGTTCAGCCTATATGCAGCCATTGAATACTATTGCCATCTAGTGGCTTTTGATATTTCAGCTTTTTATTATTTATATACCATCATGTCACCAGAGGTCATCAAAGTCACCACATTTTTAAGTGTTTGGCTGTCTGGACTTACTAGAATATTTATTTTTTTATTTTTTTACTGAAGTTAAAGAAATATTAAATATAAAAATTAACATAAAAATAATCCTATTTTACATAAAGAAATATGGGAATAATTTTAATTTTTAATTTAGAAATAATTTTTATATCTAAAATTTTAGAGGTAAATAAATTCATTAATATCCCAAATCACAAAAAAGGCATAAATTGATAGATTTTATTTTATCGAAGATGGTGATATAACATTTATTTAAAAAATAATAATAATTAGGATCACACCTGAGACCTTCGTGGCCTCACATTTGTCCAATGAAGGACCAATTAAGAGCTGCTATACGAAGGACGCTGGAGTACGTGAAATTTAGAAATATTGGAATCAGTTTCAGGACATTTGGAAAAATGGACTTCTGAACCTTCTGAAGCTAGCAACAGTTCAAATATACAGTATCATAACTACATGTTACCACATTGACATCACTATATCTATGAAATTGAACCATACAGGGCCTTAAAATTGAGATTCCCCAAAAATCTAAAATTATATTAAGATATTATTAATACTTCTTGAGTTACAGTAGATTAGGTAAACTTCAGAAATCAAGATTTCAAAAGGAAAGTTTATTAAGAATGAGAATCTAGAAGGATATAATATCTCTAATACTTTTTATAGTTACAGGCATGCAGAAAAGGAACAAACAGGCACTCAGACAGGAATGTTCTACGCAATTGAGCTGATAGAAAACACGATACACGCTCCTAGTTTCAACATTATTTGTGCTTCAGATATTTCTCTTTAAAAGAAAAAATGATCAGCTGTGTGAAAAGATAAAGTATAAATCGACAGTGCAGCTGAATATGCAATTCATAAAATTGTAATGTACTTTCCTATATGGAACGTCTCAACTTAATTGAACATAGGAAAAATAATTATGCTTTATTACTGGTTATTTTATACACTGAACAAGACAGTTAGAGACCCAACATTAAAGAATATTGATCTTAATGTGGAATCAGGTTTGGGGCTCTCTGTCTTGGGTGAAATTGTTTTCATAAACTGACATTGATTATGAAATTTTCCCAATATTGTGCATCCTTACTGCATTTATTTATAAGATCCAGTAGATCAGTGTAATACTCCTCCAGTGTAGATCAGCTGTTCTCTGTGTGAATATATAGTAAAGTGTGATTTATTCCTGTGACTAAAAGCTGAGTTTATCATCATTACTCTAGTCTTCAGTGTCACATGAGCCTTCACTAATCATTCTCAGATGATGCTCAGGGACACATTTAGGATTATTATAACATCCTTTAAAATTGCATTTCTTAAAAAAAAAAAAAAATAAAAAATTCTAACTTTTTACTTATTGGTGTGAATTAAGGGTGTGTGATCCTAAAACTTACATTCAGCAAAATTAAATATTGTCACAGATAAGTACATACATTTTAAGACTGAAAATATTGTTGGACTTCCTTATGCTATCCTAATCATTTTGCATTTATTATAGCACCTATTGTATTTATAGTTTTATTTTTAATGTCTGGAGAAATTTACGACAATCACTCCAACTGCATCTTCAAATTAAAACATTTTAAAATAATTTGACTTCAATTCATTGTAATTGCTGTTGAAGTGTCAGCTGTTCTTCACAGTGTGTATGGAGTATAAATTTGTCTGTTATAGCCTTTATATGACACACAACAAAAAGGAATTAAGAAATGAGTAAATACTGTATGGTTATGAGAACTAATAAGTATGATTATAATAACAAGTCAAACTCACTCAGACCCATTGCTTATTTGAAGGTAATATCATACACACAGGTTGGAGCTGTAAATCCCTTTGATAAACTCAGGTAAGTCCTGCTCTCCTCAGAATCATTGTTTATATAAGCTTCGAGGTCACATGACACAAGTGAGTGGTGGGGCATTATAGCATCTCCATCTTTAACCGCACTACAATGCATTCCCTCCTCAAGCAGGCAGTGTTATGGATATATGCCAGTCAAGACTAAGTGATGAGGGGTGTGTTTTGTTGTTGAGTGTTTTACAGGTGCTTTAGTTCAAATGATTAAACCTATAAAGTCTAGGCTGCTTTATCACTTCTAAAGAGCAGTGTATATTATATTTGTTGCACGTTTTATTTAAATGATCATATAATGTAGGCCTAATTGATGTCCTCTGTAGGACACATTGGCTTTCATTGAGTGGACAAATAAACACGGAGGAAGAAAATGCACAATATGAGGGTTTGGAATGACATGAGGGAGAGTAGATGGCAAAATGATCCTCATTGGGGTGGAATGAGCCGAAGCCTGGGGTTTGCTCTACAGGTGTCATGGCAAGTCATCTGTTTGATCCTTTGAGCATATCTGTCTGTCTGTCTGTCTGCTAAAGGAGTGTAGTCCATCAGAACGCACTTCTCCCATGAAAAACATTGCATCAGTAATGTATTCATTCACATTTATTCATTTAGTGGATGCTTTATCCAAAGCAACTTCATGAGGAAACTCACAAGACATTTGTCATAGGAGCCAACAATATTCATACTAATAAACAAGATTACACTCAAAGAAAAATGGTGTAGGATTTACATGTAAAAAGTAAAGTAATTACTCAATCAAGTAAATTTCACAGATAATTACAAAGAAACTGAAATGTGAAATAGTATTTTCTGGTAAAGTGTACTCCAGTTCTCTACAACTTTTAAAAAGTATTTGGTAACACTTATTCACTATTAACTATGACTTTTGACTCAGTAAACTCCTAATTTAATGCTTATTAATATTTAGTACGGTAAAGTTCAAGTTTAGTTCATGGTTTTGACACTGTGGCCATGACTGTGGCTTGATTTACCAGTGGGTGGTTAAAGATAATAGTTTTAAAACATGGGTACTTGGGTGTGTTTTCTGACTGGTTAACCTTCCTTCTCCGGTGATGTTGTTTTGTGATGGTGAGTTTGTTAGATCTGTTAGGGTGTCTGGTTTAATGGATAAACCCAAACCTGAGTCTCTGTGTTCATCAGCGGTGGTCACACGCCCAAGAGAAGAGTTTGAGTTATTGCTTATGGCTGTGGGAACAGATGATGGAGAAATGGGTTTAAGAAGGTGTTGGTATTAGTCGAGGATGTGTCCATTGATATTGGCTTGGAATCCGTGTCACGGCGTGTCTTGTTTCTTTCGTGTAAAGATGGCAGAGAAAATGAAAATGGTTGAATGTGTGGCCCACACTGTAAAAAAATGTTTGCAAGTTGTACAGAAGAAATCTTGAGGACTGCCAGCAGTAAAACGATAAGGTACACATATTGTAGGTGAAAAATTGTGTAAGGTTTAACATCGTGAATGTATGTAATTTTAGTGTGAAATACTGCCAAATGTATGGCTTTCAGTAAAAGCTGAATTACCTTATGATTTACTGTGAAAATTATTAGAAGGAAATTCCAAGAACCTTTACTAAAAACAAGTACACTTTAAGTTCATTTTATGAAGTATGCTTGGTAATGTTCATATATTTTAAGTATACTTTATGTAGTAAGTATACTAATATCAGTGTGTACTAGTAGTAACTTGTTAGTGTACTGTGTCAGTACTACTTGAGACTGAATTCGGCCTTACTTTAGTATATAAAAGTACACGTTTAAAATGTACTATAAGTGTAACTGTAGTAAACTCTTACAGTAACTAATATCTGCACATTGTAAGTAGTAAGAGCTAAAGGGGGTACACTACTTGATGAACTAATTTGTTCTTCAGATATTCTTCTTTAAAAGAAAGAATCAATGATCATCTGTGTGAAAAGTGTCCCATATTGGTTTTTGCCACTGGAAAAGTGTCCACTTGGCCAGTCAACTCATGGAGCCGCATCGAGATCTCCATATCTCTGGGATTGAACCATCGACGCCTTTTTAAAATGAAGAAACCAAAAGAAACGCTTTATAACCAGAATCTAAAAGGATGTTAAGATATATTTAATACTTCTTGATTTATAGGAATGCAAACTCCTGATTTGATTTTTTAAAAATGTGAGCTGGGGACCTCTGGGTTGAGTTGACACTGAATGACCTTTGGATGTGCCATTCGTTTTTCTTAAAGGAGCAGCAAATAATCTATATTGAAATATTATAGATAATGATCTTTTAAGAGGAAAGTCATTTCACGCTACTTCACGTCTCATAGTTTTTGGACAGAAACATAATACTTCATAACTCACCAAGACAAGAGCAGGAATGCTGCGTTATTGGCCAGGTGTGGAGGTGTGGGGGGGAAATCATTCTGGAGTTTGTCATGCACTTCCTGGCTATGCCAAGGGCACTCCTTTGCCCTCATGTGTTCTAAAATCACATTGCTGGTTTGTTTATTGGTTCCTGAATCTAAATCTTCTACAAATCTTATGTTTTATGTGTTTGGATTTTTGAGTTTAATAAAATCTGCTGGCACTTGGGTTCTTTTAAACTTGCCTTCCCAGTGGATATGTTGTTACAATTGTTTTTATATATTCATTTGATTACAACCAACAAATCTGTATTTAATC
>CM031949.1:21935289-21999352 GCA_018749465.1 Paracanthobrama guichenoti | reverse complement strand
ATGATTGATCCTTTACAGAAAGGAGTGAGGAAGAGGATAAAGTCGACATCTGTCTAAATTAAATAATATAAATAGACTCTCAGAAACTCTTATAACATGTATTTGTTGAAAATTACATCTTTTGATTTGCTTTGTAGTTTTCTTGTGGTATTATACAAGTCTGTCAGAATGCTGTTATTAACAAAATATAGATGTTTCACAAACATTTGACAGTAAAGTAATAATAACAGTCTTAGTATTCCAGTAGAACTTTAGATTTACAAATTCCCTTTGCAAGTTTTTGGAATAATCGTGACAGCCCACACATAGATCTCATCACCATCTTGTTGAGTCCGTC
The DNA here is from genome assembly GCA_018749465.1 of Paracanthobrama guichenoti. Lineage (NCBI taxonomy): Eukaryota > Metazoa > Chordata > Actinopteri > Cypriniformes > Gobionidae > Paracanthobrama > Paracanthobrama guichenoti. The sequence continues at coordinate 21,999,015 of CM031949.1, read as the reverse complement.
TGGGATTACATGAGGACAAAAGACGCAGTGGAGACTAAAGCTGACATACACACAGAACTGTAGAAAGCCTTTCAAAATGCTGGAACAACCTACCGGCAAACTACTGTACTGCTTAAAAGGTTAATGTCTCTTGTGCAAATCAAGTCAGTGTTTGGTGTGACCACACTTGGCCTTCAGATGTACACAGTTTTTAAGGTAGGGTGTATGTAGGTTGTTCCAAGCGTCTTGGAGAAGTTATTGCCATAGTTATTTCATGAATTTAGGTTTAGCCTCAGTTGCTTCTGTGTCTTCCATGTAATTCCAGACTGACTCAATAATAATGGGATCAGATCTCTGTGTGGATCACACCTTTCTGTGAAAAAGACTCTTTTAATATTGTTTGGAAATCTAAAATCAATTATTTCCAAATTGTACACTAAAACAAATATATGAATAACTGTCTAGACTTTTTTTTTTTCTGAAACAAAAAACAATAAATATCTTCCTCTTATAAAGAAAGAAATACCCACGGAACGAAAATAACGTCGAATCGAATGAAGGAGTTACGAATGCCTTTTTAAATATTGTCCCAATCTGTGGAAAACAGTTTCACAATGTCAGATTCAACATTTAGTTATCAATTACAAATTCTAACCACAGTCAAAAACCTACAACATGAACAACATTTGGTGGTCATTCGTATGTTTTACATGATATACAGATATACTAATTCCAAATTTCAGTGCATATTAACGTTTACTGTAACAGCCCTTAGTACTTGCTAACTTTTGTGTACTTTTAATATTTTCACCTATAGTTTGTGTTGTTTTTTATTAAATATTTAACTTGCTGAGCACATTGCATATGCATTCAAATTTGTCTGTGCATACGTACCTCATCATTAACTCGCCTTTTTCTGTCATTAAAGGCAGCGGAAGATTTATCTGACAGTTCTGGATTAAAAGTTTCATCGCTGGAAAAGCTAACCACGAACTGCAGATGTCAGTTGAGCAGCTGTGAGTGGCTGTTGATGTTTGAGATGTTGTAGGTTCAGCAGTTGTAGTGGCTGTTGATGTTTGACTTGTTGTAGGTTCAGCAGTTGTAGTGGCTGTTGATGTTTGACTTGTTGTAGGTTCAGCAGTTGTAGTGGCACGTTGATGTTTTGAGTTGTTGTAGTTCGCATTTATAGTGGCTGTCGTTGTAGATTCAGCAGTTGTAGTGGCCGTTGATGTTTGAGTTGTTGTAGGTTCAGCAGTTGTAGTGGCTATTGATATTTGAGTTGTTGTAGGTTCAGCAGTTGTAGTGGCTATTGATGTTTGAGTTGTTGTAGAGTTCAGCAGTTGTAGTGGCCGTTGATGTTGAGTTGTTGTAGGTTCAGCAGTTGTAGTAGCTGTTGATGTTTGAGTTGTTGTAGGTTCAGCAGCGGTTGTAGTGGCTGTTGTTGTAGGTTCAGTAGTTTTAGTGGCTGTTGTGTTTGGTGTTGTAGGTGTCGGCAGTTGTACTGGCTGTTGATGTTTGAGTTGTTGTAGGTTCAGCAGTTGTAGTGGCCCGTTGATGTTTGAGTTGTTGTAGGTTCAGCAGTTGTAGTGGCTGTGATGTTGTAGTTGCGGCAGTTGTACTGGCCGTTGATGTTTGAGTTGTTGTAGGTTCAGCAGTTGTAGTGGCTGATGTTGTAGATTCAGCAGTTGTAGTGGCTGTCGTTGTAGGTTCGGCAGTTGTACTGGCCGTTGATGTTTGAGTTGTTGTAGGTTCAGCAGTTGTAGTGGCTGTTGTTGTAGATTCAGCAGTTGTAGTGGCTGTCGTTGTAGGTTCAGCAGTTGTACTGGCTGTTGATGTTTGAGTTGTTGTAGGTTCAGCAGTTGTAGTGGCTGTTGTTGTAGATTCAGCAGTTGTAGTGGCTGTCGTTGTAGGTTCAGCAGTTGTAGTGGCGTTGATGTTTGAGTTGTTGTAGGTTCGGCAGTTGTAGTGGCTATTGATGTTTGAGTTATTGTAGGTTCAGTAGTTGTAGTGGCTGTTGATGTTTGAGTTGTTGTAGGTTCGGCAGTTGTAGTGGCTGTTGTAGGATTCAGCAGTTGTAGTGACCATTGATGTTTGAGTTGTTGTAGGTTCGAGCAGTTGTAGTGGCTGTTGATTGTTGAGTTGTTGTAGGTTCGGCAGTTCGTAGTGGCTGTTGATGTTTGAGTTGTTGTAGGTTCGGCAGTTGTAGTGGCTGTTGATGTTTGAGTTGTTGTAGGTTCGGCAGTTGTAGTGGCTGTTGATTGTTGAGTTGTTGTAGATTCGGCAGTTGGAGTTGCTGTTGATGTTTGAGTTGTTGCTAGGTTCGGCAGTTGTAGTGGCCGTTGATGTTTGAGGTTATTTGTAGGTTCAGCAGTTGTAGTGGCTGTTGATGTTTGAGTTGTTGTAGGTTCGGCAGTTGTAGTGGCTGTTGATGTTTGAGTTGTTGTAGGTTCAGCTATTTGTAGGGGCCGTTGATGTTTGAGTTGTAGGTTCAGCAGTTGTAGTGGCTGTTGATGTTTGACTTGTTGTAGGTTCAGCAGTTGTAGTGGCTGTTGATGTTTGAGTTGAAGGTTCAGCAGTTGTAGTGGCTGTTGATGTTTGACTTGTTGTAGGTTCAGCAGTTGTAGTGGCCGTTGATGTTTGAGTTGTTGTAGGTTCAGCAGTTGTAGTGGCCGTTGATGTTTGACTTGTTGTAGGTTCAGCAGTTGTAGTGGCTGTTGTTGTAGATTCAGCAGTTGTACTGGCCGTTGATGTTTGAGTTGTTGTAGGTTCAGCAGTTGTAGTGGCCGTTGATGTTTGACTTGTTGTAGGTTCAGCAGTTGTAATGGCTGTTGTTGTAGATTCAGCAGTTGTAGTGGCTGTCGTTGTAGGTTCGGCAGTTGTACTGGCGGTTGATGTTTGAGTTGTTGTAGGTTCAGCAGTTGTAGTGGCCGTTGATGTTTGAGTTGTTGTAGGTTCAGCAGTTGTAGTGGCTGTCGTTGTAGGTTCGACAGTTGTACTGGCCGTTGATGTTTGACTTGTTGTAGGTCCAGCAGTTGTAGTGGCTGTTGATGTTTGAGTTGTGGTAGGTTCAGCAGTTGTAGTGGCCGTTGATGTTTGAGTTGTTGTAGGTTCGGCAGTTGTAGTGGCTATTGATGTTTGAGTTGTTGTAGGTTCAGTAGTTGTAGTGGCTATTGATGTTTGAGTTGTTGTAGGTTCGGCAGTTGTAGTGGCTGTTGTAGGTTCAGTAGTTGTAGTGACCATTGATGTTTGAGTTGTTGTAGGTTCGGCAGTTGTAGTGGCTGTTGATTGTTGAGTTGTTGTAGGTTCGGCAGTCGTAGTGGCTGTTGATGTTTGAGTTGTTGTAGGTTCGGCAGTTGTAGTGGCTGTTGATGTTTGAGTTGTTGTAGGTTCGGCAGTTGTAGTGGCTGTTGATTGTTGAGTTGTTGTAGATCCGGCAGTTGGAGTTGCTGTTGATGTTTGAGTTGTTGTAGGTTCGGCAGTTGTAGTGGCCGTTGATGTTTGGGTTGTTGTAGGTTCAGCAGTTGTAGTGGCTGTTGATGTTTGAGTTGTTGTAGGTTCGGCAGTTGTAGTGGCTGTTGATGTTTGAGTTGTTGTAGGTTCAGCTGTTGTAGGGGCCGTTGATGTTTGAGTTGAAGGTTCAGCAGTTGTAGTGGCTGTTGATGTTTGACTTGTTGTAGGTTCAGCAGTTGTAGTGGCTGTTGATGTTTGAGTTGAAGGTTCAGCAGTTGTAGTGGCTGTTGATGTTTGACTTGTTGTAGGTTCAGCAGTTGTAGTGGCCGTTGATGTTTGAGTTGTTGTAGGTTCAGCAGTTGTAGTGGCCGTTGATGTTTGACTTGTTGTAGGTTCAGCAGTTGTAGTGGCTGTTGTTGTAGATTCAGCAGTTGTACTGGCCGTTGATGTTTGAGTTGTTGTAGGTTCAGCAGTTGTAGTGGCCGTTGATGTTTGACTTGTTGTAGGTTCAGCAGTTGTAATGGCTGTTGTTGTAGATTCAGCAGTTGTAGTGGCTGTCGTTGTAGGTTCGGCAGTTGTACTGGCGGTTGATGTTTGAGTTGTTGTAGGTTCAGCAGTTGTAGTGGCCGTTGATGTTTGAGTTGTTGTAGGTTCAGCAGTTGTAGTGGCTGTCGTTGTAGGTTCGACAGTTGTACTGGCCGTTGATGTTTGACTTGTTGTAGGTCCAGCAGTTGTAGTGGCTGTTGATGTTTGAGTTGTGGTAGGTTCAGCAGTTGTAGTGGCTGTTGATGTTTGAGTTGCTGTAGTGGCCGTTAAATATAGTTAAATAAATAAAATTAACAGTTGAGAAAACAATTAATCTCCAGCAAAATAAATAAAACAAATAGTATATAAACAACAACTATAGTTTACAATAACAATAAAGAGTAATACATAAAGCAGTCTAAATCGTTTTGAATGACATTGAATTGATGATTTTGTTTGTTTGACTTACCTTCTACAGAGGTGATCTTAAAGGTGGTGTTACCTCTAAAATACTTTAAACTTATCGCCAGTATTATTGGGTGCGCTACTAAATGTTGCATCAATATCAGTGATGATTGATCCAGCACTACAGAAGAGATGGGGAAGGGATAGAGTCATTGTCATCTAAATTAAAAATAAATAAAATAAGACTCTATACAGAAACTCTTAACGCATTTGTTGAAGTGCAGCTATTTTTGATTTGCTGTAGTTTTCTTGTGGTATTATACAAGTCTGTCAGATGCTGTTATTAACAAAATATAGATGTTTCACAAACATTTGACAGTAAGTAATAATAACAGTCTTAGTATTCCAGTAGAACTTTAGATTTACAAATTCCCTTTGCAAGTTTTGGAATAATCGTGACAGCCCACACATAGATCTCATCTCACCATCATTGAGTCCGTCTGGGATTACATGAGGACAAAGACGCAGTGGAGACTAAAGCTGACATACACAGAACTGTGAAAGCCTTTCCAAAATGCTGGAACAACCTACCGGCAAACTACTGTACTGCTTAAAGGTTAATGTCTCTTGTGCAAATCAAGTCAGTGTTTGGTGTGACCACACTTGGCCTTCAGATGTACACAGTTTTTAAGGTAGGGTGTATGTAGGTTGTTCCAAGCGTCTTGGAGAAGTTGCCATAGTTATTTCATGAATTTAGGGTTTAGCCTCAGTTGCTTCTGTGTCTTCCATGTAATTCCAGACTGACTCAATAATAATGGGATCAGATCTCTGTGTGGATCACACCTTCTGTGAAAAGACTCTTTTAATATTGTTTGGAAATCTAAAATCGTTATTTCCAAATTGTACACTAAAACAAATATATGAATAACTGTCTAGACTTTTTTTTCTGAAACAAAAACAATAAATATCTTCCTCTTATAAAGAAAGAAATACCCACGGAACGAAAATAACGTCGAATCGAATGAAGGAGTTACCGAATGCCTTTTTAAATATTGTCCCAATCTGTGGAAAACAGTTTCACAATGTCAGATTCAACATTTAGTTATCAATTACAAATTCTAACCACAGTCAAAAACCTACTACATGAACAACATTTGGTGGTCATTCGTATGTTTTTACATGATATATGCAGATATACTTATTCCAAATTTCAGTGCATATTAACGTTTACTGTAACAGCCCTTAGTACGTGCTAACTGTGTACTTTTGTGTACTTTTGTATTTTCACCTATAGTTTGTGTTGTTTTTATTAAATATTTAACTTGCTGAGCACATTGCATATGCATTCAAATTTGTCTAATCGTACCTCATCATTAACTCGCCTTTTCTGTCATTAAAGGCAGCGGAAGATTTATCTGACAGTTCTGGATTAAAAGTTTCATCGCTGGAAAAGCTAACACGAACTGCAGATGTCAGTTGAGCAGCTGTAGTGGCTGTTGATGTTTGAGATGTTGTAGGTTCAGCAGTTGTAGTGGCTGTTGATGTTTGACTTGTTGTAGGTTCAGCAGTTGTAGTGGCTGTTGATGTTTGACTTGTTGTAGGTTCAGCAGTTGTAGTGGCCGTTGATGTTTGAGTTGTTGTAGGTTCGGCATTTATAGTGGCTGTTGTTGTAGATTCAGCAGTTGTAGTGGCCGTTGATGTTTGAGTTGTTGTAGGTTCGGCAGTTGTAGTGGCTATTGATGTTTGAGTTGTTGTAGGTTCAGTAGTTGTAGTGGCTATTGATGTTTGAGTTGTTGTAGGTTCAGCAGTTGTAGTGGCCGTTGATGTTTGACTTGTTGTAGGTTCAGCAGTTGTAGTCGCTGTTGATGTTTGAGTTGTTGTAGGTTCGGCAGTTGTAGTGGCTGTTGTAGGTTCAGTAGTTTTAGTGGCTGTCGTTGTAGGTGCGGCAGTTGTACTGGCCGTTGATGTTTGAGTTGTTGTAGGTTCAGCAGTTGTAGTGGCCGTTGATGTTTGAGTTGTTGTAGGTTCAGCAGTTGTAGTGGCTGTCGTTGTAGATGCGGCAGTTGTACTGGCCGTTGATGTTTGAGTTGTTGTAGGTTCAGCAGTTGTAGTGGCTGATGTTGTAGATTCAGCAGTTGTAGTGGCTGTCGTTGTAGGTTCGGCAGTTGTACTGGCCGTTGATGTTTGAGTTGTTGTAGGTTCAGCAGTTGTAGTGGCTGTTGTTGTAGATTCAGCAGTTGTAGTGGCTGTCGTTGTAGGTTCAGCAGTTGTACTGGCCGTTGATGTTTGAGTTGTTGTAGGTTCAGCAGTTGTAGTGGCTGTTGTTGTAGATTCAGCAGTTGTAGTGGCTGTCGTTGTAGGTTCAGCAGTTGTAGTGGCCGTTGATGTTTGAGTTGTTGTAGGTTCGGCAGTTGTAGTGGCTATTGATGTTTGAGTTGTTGTAGGTTCAGTAGTTGTAGTGGCTATTGATGTTTGAGTTGTTGTAGGTTCGGCAGTTGTAGTGGCTGTTGTAGGTTCAGTAGTTGTAGTGACCATTGATGTTTGAGTTGTTGTAGGTTCGGCAGTTGTAGTGGCTGTTGATTGTTGAGTTGTTGTAGGTTCGGCAGTCGTAGTGGCTGTTGATGTTTGAGTTGTTGTAGGTTCGGCAGTTGTAGTGGCTGTTGATGTTTGAGTTGTTGTAGGTTCGGCAGTTGTAGTGGCTGTTGATTGTTGAGTTGTTGTAGATCGGCAGTTGGAGTTGCTGTTGATGTTTGAGTTGTTGTAGGTTCGGCAGTTGTAGTGGCCGTTGATGTTTGGGTTGTTGTAGGTTCAGCAGTTGTAGTGGCTGTTGATGTTTGAGTTGTTGTAGGTTCGGCAGTTGTAGTGGCTGTTGATGTTTGAGTTGTTGTAGGTTCAGCTGTTGTAGGGGCCGTTGATGTTTGAGTTGAAGGTTCAGCAGTTGTAGTGGCTGTTGATGTTTGACTTGTTGTAGGTTCAGCAGTTGTAGTGGCTGTTGATGTTTGAGTTGAAGGTTCAGCAGTTGTAAGTGGCTGTTGATGTTTGACTTGTTGTAGGTTCAGCAGTTGTACTGGCCGTTGATGTTTGAGTTGTTGTAGGTTCAGCAGTTGTAGTGGCTGTTGATTGTTGAGTTGTTGTAGATTCGGCAGTTGGAGTTGCTGTTGATGTTTGAGTTGTTGTAGGTTCAGCAGTTGTAGTGGCTGTTGATTGTTGAGTTGTTGTAGATTCGGCAGTTGGAGTTGCTGTTGATGTTTGAGTTGTTGTAGGTTCGGCAGTTGTAGTGGCCGTTGATGTTTGAGTTGTTGTAGGTTCAGCAGTTGTAGTGGCTGTTGATGTTTGAGTTGTTGTAGGTTCGGCAGTTGTAGTGGCTTTTGATGTTTGAGTTGTTGTAGGTTCAGCTGTTGTAGGGGCTGTTGATGTTTGAGCTTGAAGGTTCAGCAGTTGTAGTGGCTGTTGATGTTTGACTTGTTGTAGGTTCAGCAGTTGTAGTGGCTGTTGATGTTTGAGTTGAAGGTTCAGCAGTTGTAGTGGCTGTTGATGTTTGAGTTGTTGTTGGTTCGGCAGTTGTAGTGGCCGTTGATGTTTGAGTTGTTGTAGGTTCAGCAGTTGTAGTGGCTGTTGATGTTTGAGTTGTTGTAGGTTCAGCTGTTGTAGGGGCCGTTGATGTTTGAGTTGAAGGTTCAGCAGTTGTAGTGGCTGTTGATGTTTGACTTGTTGTAGGTTCAGCAGTTGTAGTGGCTGTTGATGTTTGAGTTGAAGGTTCAGCAGTTGTAGTGGCTGTTGATGTTTGACTTGTTGTAGGTTCAGCAGTTGTAGTGGCCGTTGATGTTTGAGTTGTTGTAGGTTCAGCAGTTGTAGTGTTTGTTGTTGTAGGTTCAGCAGTTTTAGTGGCTGTTGATGTTTGAGTTGTTGTAGGTTCAGCAGCTGTAGTGGCTGTTAATGTTTGAGTTGTTGTAGGTTCAGCAGTTGTACTGGCTGTTGATGTTTGAGTTGTTGTAGGTTCAGTAGTTGTAGTGGCTGTTGATGTTTGAGTTGTTGTAGGTTCAGCAGTTGTAGTGGCCGTTGATGTTTGAGTTGTTGTAGGTTCGGCAGTTATAGTGGCTGTTGATGTTTGAGTTGTTGTAGGTTCGGCAGTTGTAGTGGCTGTTGATGTTTGAGTTGTTGTAGGTTCAGTAGTTGTAGTGTTTGTTGTTGTAGGTTCAGTAGTTGTAGTGTTTGTTGTTGTAGGTTCAGTAGCTGTAGTGGCTGTTGATGTTTGAGTTGTTGTAGGTTCGGCAGTTGTAGTGGCCGTTGATGTTTGAGTTGTTGTAGGTTCGGCAGTTGTAGTGGCTGTTGATGTTTGAGTTGTTGTAGGTTCAGTAGTTGTAGTGTTTGTTGTTGTAGGTTCAGTAGTTGTAGTGTTTGTTGTTGTTGTAGGTTCAGTAGCTGTAGTGGCTGTTGATGTTTGAGTTGTTGTAGGTTCGGCAGTTGTAGTGGCTGTTGATGTTTGAGTTGTTGTAGGTTCGGCAGTTGTAGTGGCTGTTGATGTTTGAGTTGTTGTAGGTTCAGTAGTTGTAGTGTTTGTTGTTGTAGGTTCAGTAGTTGTAGTGTTTGTTGTTGTAGGTTCAGTAGCTGTAGTGGCTGTTGATGTTTGAGTTGTTGTAGGTTCGGCAGTTATAGTGGCTGTTGATGTTTGAGTTGTTGTAGGTTCAGCAGTTGTAGTGGCTGTTGATGTTTGAGTTGTTGTAGGTTCAGCAGTTGTAGTGGCCGTTGATGTTTGAGTTGTTGTAGGTTCAGCAGTTGTAGTGGCTGTTGATGTTTGAGTTGTTGTAGGTTCGGCAGTTGTAGTCGCTGTTGATGTTTGAGCAGTGGTACTCAAATATACTGTTGTTAAAAAAATAAATATAACATTGATCATAGAGCAATTGTCACACTTAAATACGTAATAAGAGAAATAAAGTATTAGCATGATCAGTAACTTACGGACCTAAACTTAACACTGTGATGATCAGCACTTTTCTACTCATCTTGGTAGCTGTCAAGTAGCTCACCTATAAATATATAATACATAAGATCAGAAAATATGCAAGGAACAGCTTTAGATAATTTTTACATGTCAGTGACAGTGAAAAAAAAAAAAAATTGAATACAAACACCCTCTTTCTAGCTTCATATAATGACTGCTTTTTGTCTGTCCTTCTAAGATGATTGGTCATTGTTTGTACAGTGCACATTAAAATGAAGGAAGTTATCATAAATAACAAGAAAACAAGCGAAAGAATTGCTCTACTATTTAAAAGTTTCTGCTCAGTAAGATTTTTAAATGTTTTTGAACGAAAGCCTCTTCTGCTTACCAAGGCTGCATCATATCATGTGAGCATCGACATCGCAATGTGCGCATCCGTGATAGTCACATCGCAGGATTTGTGTGATATCAAGTTAGTAGAGATCGTAGTTGATCCGTGATCCGTGCAGAACAAGCCCCACAGTTTGAAAAGCATGTGTTTTGTGGATTAATTGCAAAATTGACACATCATAGAGGTAAAATCCTGTATTTTTAAGTCCTTGCAGAGTTTAAAGCATTGAAGCGCAAGAGCCGCACAGACAGCATATGAACACCGAATTCAGTCTTAAGTCTGGGGTGTTCAAAGTCTGGCCTGTGGGCCAATCACGGCCTGGGGATGAATTTCAAACAGCCCGCAGTCTATTAAAATATATTATATGTGGCCCACCACACATAATTTACAAATCATGCTGATTCACTATGTCACCACAAGGTGGCAGCAATAGGTTTTACTCCAGATTTAGCGGTAAAAGTGACCATTAAAGGTTACGGACATATCAGTAAATCGGGATACCACCATAGCCATATCAAAGAAACAACGTAGATAAGGAGAGTTTTCCATTTTATGAGCACTGTGGAATTCTGATCATTTTGAGTCATAATAATTGGGTAATTTCATGCCAAAGCAACCAAATTTCAAAAACTTCCCCGGCTCAAATTTTTGATTTTGTGAATATTTTTTTCTGTAGAAAGACAAACATAAATAGTGATGAATGGCGAAATATTAAATGTCACAGATGTATTATATTGATTAAATAAACTGTATTTTATAGAGGGTCAAAATCTGGAGGGTCAAAGATCTGGAGCTAAATTACAGGCATGTAAAAATGACTTTAGAAAGATGGCAGCATCATTATTTTATTCTCACACAGAGATTGGGAGATCTATTAGTGAAATCTGTTGACTTTATCAATCTGTGTGTCGTCATATGCCAACGGTGAGCGCTCAAACATGGGAAATAAGCACTTCTTGTGTTTTTGACCCCAAGTTTGCATGCCTGTCACTCAAGAAGATTTAAAGATATCTGAACATCCTTTTAGATTCTGGTTCTTAGCAAACATTTCTTTTGGTTTCTACATTTTAAAGGCCATCGATGAGATCTCCATATCTCTGGGAATGAACCAATGCGGCTCCATGAGTAAAATGGTCAATTGGACACATTTTCAGTGGTCAAAAACCAAATGTGGGTCACTTTGCACACAGATGATCATTTTTCTTTCTTTTAAAGAAGAATATCTGAAGAACAAATAATGTTTAAACTAGGAATGTATCTTCATTTTTGTCTTTATGTTTGTATGTTTTTTCTATCAACACAAGAATATACCAGTCTGAGTGCCATAAATGCTCTTTTCCAAAGTGTGCATGCTTGTCACTCTAAAAGTATTAAAGAAATCGCAATATCCTTTTAGATTCTGGCTCTTAACAAACTTTTCTTTTGACATCTTTATTTTCAAGGCCCTGTGTGGTTCAATTCCATAGATATGGGGATCTTAATGTGGCTCCATGAGTATATTGTTGAGTTTTCCCCCTTTTTTAATGGTCAAAACCCAAATGTGGTTCATCACTTTGCACACAGCTGATACTTATTGTATTTAAAGGGATTCCCTGAAGAATAAAAAAGGTTGAAACTAGAGATGTATCTTGTTTCCCTCTATCAAAACAATTGCATCCAACACACCTCTCTGAGTGCCAAAAATACACTGAAATGGTCACGTTGAGGCACATTATTTTTTATTTATTTATTTTCCCCAATAAAAATCAATGAATCCAACACAATGCAGATCATACATACACACAAATGGAGTGAGCCTATACAACAAAAATAATAAAAAGCTGAAATATCAAAAGCCACTAGACGGCAATAGTTCAGCCTATATGCAGCCATTGAATACTATTGCCATCTAGTGGCTTTTGATATTTCAGCTTTTATTATTTATATACCATCATGTCACCAGAGGTCATCAAAGTCACCACATTTTTAAGTGTTTGGCTGTCTGGACTTACTAGAATATTTATTTTTATTTTTTTACTGAAGTTAAAGAAATATTAAATATAAAAATTAACATAAAAATAATCCTATTTTACATAAAGAAATATGGGAATAATTTTAATTTTTTAATTTAGAAATAATTTTTATATCTAAAATTTTAGAGGTAAATAAATTCATTAATATCCCAAATCACAAAAAGGCATAAATTGATAGATTTTATTTTATCGAAGATGGTGATATAACATTTATTTAAAAAATAATAATAATTAGATCACACCTGAGACCTTCAGTGCCCACATTTGTCCACGAAGGACCAATTAAGAGCTGCTATACGAAGGACGCTGGAGTACGTGAAATTTAGAAATATTGGAATCAGTTTCAGGGACATTTGGAAAAATGGACTTCTGAACCTTCTGAAGCTAGCAACAGTTCAAATATACAGTATCATAACTACATGTTACCACATTGACATCACTATATCTATGAAATTGAACCATACAGGGCCTTAAAATTGAGATTCCCCAAAAATCTAAAATTATATTAAGATATTATTAATACTTCTTGAGTTACAGTAGATTAGGTAAACTTCAGAAATCAAGATTTCAAAAGGAAAGTTTATTAAGAATGAGAATCTAGAAGGATATAATATCTCTAATACTTTTATAGTTACAGGCATGCAGAAAAGGAACAAACAGGCACTCAGACAGGAATGTTCTACGCAATTGAGCTGATAGAAAAACACGATACACGTTCCTAGTTTCAACATTATTTGTGCTTCAGATATTTCTCTTTAAAAGAAAAAATGATCAGCTGTGTGAAAAGATAAAGTATAAATCGACAGTGCAGCTGAATATGCAATTCATAAAATTGTAATGTACTTTCCTATATGGAACGTCTCAACTTAATTGAACATAGGGAAAAATAATTATGCTTTATTACTGGTTATTTTATACACTGAACAAGACAGTTAGAGACCTAACATTAAAGAATATTGATCTTAATGTGGAATCAGGTTTGGGCTCCTCTGTCTTGGGTGAAATTGTTTTCATAAAACTGACATTGATTATGAAATTTTCCCAATATTGTGCATCCCTACTGCATTTATTTATAAGATCCAGTAGATCAGTGTAATACTCCTCCAGTGTAGATCAGCTGTTCTCTGTGTGAATATATAGTAAAGTGTGATTTATTCCTGTGATCAAAGCTGAGTTTATCATCATTACTCCAGTCTTCAGTGTCACATGAGCCTTCACTAATCATTCTCAGATGATGCTCAGGACACATTTAGGATTATTATAACATCCTTTAAAATTGCATTTCTTAAAAAAAAATAAAAAAATTCTAACTTTACTTATTGGTGTGAATTAAGGGTGTGTGATCCTAAAACTTACATTCAGCAAAATTAAATATTGTCACAGATAAGTACATACATTTTAAGACTGAAAATATTGTTGGACTTCCTTATGCTATCCTAATCATTTTGCATTTATTATAGCACCCTATTGTATTTATAGTTTTATTTTTAATGTCTGGAGAAATTTACGACAATCACTCCAACTGCATCTTCAAATTAAAACATTTTAAAATAATTTGACTTCAATTCATTGTAATTGCTGTTGAAGTGTCAGCTGTTTCTCACAGTGTGTATGGAGTATAAATTCTGTCTGTTATAGCCTTTATATGACACACAACAAAAGGAATTAAGAAATGAGTAAATACTGTATGGTTATGAGAACTAATAAGTATGATTATAATAACAAGTCAAACTCACCAGACCCATTGCTTATTTGAAGGTAATATCATACACACAGGTTGAGCTGTAAATCCCTTGATAAACTCAGGTAAGTCCTGCTCTCCTCAGAATCATTGTTTATATAAGCTTCGAGTCACATGACACAAGTGAGTGGTGGGGCATTATAGCATTCCATCTTTAACCGTACTACAATGCATTCCTCCTCAAGCAGGCAGTGTTAAGGAAATAAGTGATGAGGGGTGTGTTTTGTTGTTGAGTGTTTTACAGGTGCTTTAGTTCAAATGATTAAACCTATAAAGTCTAGTGTAAGGAGCGGTTTTACTACTAAGACAAAAGCTGAGATCCAACACCCTGCATTAAAACAATAAAACTCAATCTGAAGAGAAGATCTCACAGAGAAACTGTAGGACACCGCCCTGACCAAAACCCTCTCCCCCTCTCTACCTCCCTTTCTCCCCTTCCCCCTGATTCAAGTCCCAGAATGCAGATATACTACATATGATTTATCTTGTGAATCTATTGTTTTATCCCTTTCATGTCTGGTGTCTTTTTAAAGGTCATAGTGCGATTGGTAAAATGATCTCAACATCACTGAAGTCACTGATAGGGCTAGAAAGATTGAAACATATGAGAATTGTGTTCTTCTTTTTTGAGTGATCTCTCCAAAGATATCCGATCCTCTCCCCCAAACTAGGTGTTTGTGTTGCAAATAGTTACAACCCTTTGTTCTGGTCTGGGTATTTAAGGAAGGGTAGCAGGGCTGCCATTGGGAACATTCTGTAGACAGAAGCCCCCATGCAGTGTTGTGTCAGTGTCATAAGAGACACGCACACACACTGTATGTATTGTCCCAGATATGACTCTTTGAAACTATTTTCATATTACTTAATTGTATTTTATATTTTTATGTTGAAAGTTATGTACCATGGATTCATGTTTAATTATGATGTTTAAGTTCTGTCTGGCCAAAATAAACCTTTGTCTTGATTTACCTTGTATTATTCTGAAACCATTTCTTCTAGTATGGATCAATCCGGAGTCCTTTATTTCCGCAATTCTTTTGCCAGAATAGATCAAACCGAGGAGCCCTGACTGAAGCATGGAGCGCAGCATGCGGGATAATCTGATTTCTGACTATTACTGTATTAGCAAGTTGCAGCTTTCGTGACTAAAATTACACTTTTTGTTGAGTAAGCATGTGCGACCACTTAAAGGTAAAATATTCACTCTGTAATCCTCTGACTAATATCAGAACTGGCCAGGTTGTGATCGTGGGCGGGCGAAACCGGACGCATCGTTCCTGTGCGATATCGGGTCCCTTGATGAACGAATATTTGAAATTAAGAGATACTACGAAAATCGACAATCTAAATTAAACCACAACTAAATTTATGATCAGCTGTTAAGTTACAAATGTAACAAATGTAACAAAGTTACAAAGAATTGGAGTCAGATAAAATTAACAAAGGAGTAGATTTAAAATTCGATGGTCATAAATTAAGTGAATCCAACAGAAGTTCTGAAAAGGCAGACACGCAGAAGTCCTTCGACCAGGCCGTTAGATTCCGTCCTTGGGCTAACGGATGGACCTTACACTAGGCTGCTTTATCACTTCTAAAGAGCAGTGTATATTATATTTGTTGCACGTTTTATTTAAATGATCATATAATGTAGGCCTAATTGATGTCCTCTGTAGGACACATTGGCTTTCATTGAGTGGACAAATAAACACGGAGGAAGAAAATGCACAATATGAGGGTTTGGAATGACATGAGGGAGAGTAGATGGCAAATGATCCCTCATTGGGGTGGAATGAGCCGGAAGCCTGGGGTTTTGCTCTACAGGTGTCATGGCAAGTCATCTGTTTGATCCTTTGAGCATATCTGTCTGTCTGTCTGTCTGCTAAAGGAGTGTAGTCCATCAGAACGCACTTCTCCCATGAAAAAACATTGCATCAGTAATGTATTCATTCACATTTATTCATTTAGTGGATGCTTTTATCCAAAGCAACTTCATGAGGAAACTCACAAGACATTTGTCATAGGAGCCAACAATATTCATACTAATAAACAAGATTACACTAAAGAAAATGGTGTAGGATTTACATGTAAAAAGTAAAGTAATTACTCAATTAAGTAAATTTCACAGATAATTACAAAGAAACTGAAATGTGAAATAGTATTTTCTGGTAAAGTGTACTCCAGTTCTCTACAACTTTTAAAAGTATTTGGTAACACTTATTCACTATTAACTATGACTTTTGACTCAGTAAACTCCTAATTTAATGCTTATTAATATTTAGTACGGTAAAGTTCAAGTTTAGTTCATGGTTTTGACACTGTAGCCATGACTGTGGCTTGATTTACCAGTGGGTGGTTAAAGATAATAGTTTTAAACATGGGTACTTGGGGTGTGTTTTCTGACTGGTTAACCTTTCCTTCTCCGGTGATGTTGTTTTGTGATGGTGAGTTTGTTAGATCTGTTGGGGTGTCTGGTTTAATGGATAAACCCAAACTTGAGTCTCTGTGTTCATCAGCGGTGGTCACACGTTCAAGAGAAGAGTTTGAGTTATTGCTTATGGCTGTGGGAACAGATGATGGAGAAAATGGGTTTAAGAAGGTGTTGGTATTAGTCGAGGATGTGTCCATTGATATTGGCTTGGAATCCGGTGTCACGGCGTGTCTTGTTTCCTGTAAAGATGGCAGAGAAAATGAAAATGGTTGAATGTGTGGCCCACACTGTAAAAATGTTTGCAAGTTGTACAGAAGAAATCTTGAGGACTGCCGCAGTAAAACGTATAAGGTACACATATTGTAGGGTGAAAAATTGTGTAAGGTTTAACATCGCAATGTATGTAATTTTAGTGTGAAATACTGCCAAATGTATGGCTTTCAGTAAAAGCTGAATTACCTTATGATTTACTGTGAAAATTATTAGAAGGAAATTCCAAGAACCTTTACCAAAAACAAGTACACTTTAAGTTCATTTTATGAAGTATGCTTAAGTAATGTTCAAGTATATTTTAAGTATACTTTATGTAGTAAGTATACTAATATCAGTGTGTACTAGTAGTAACTTGTTAGTGTACTGTGTCAGTACTACTTGAGACTGAATTGGCCCACTTTTAGTATATAAAAGTATACGTTTAAGTGTACTATAAGTGTAACTGTAGTAAACTTTAAGTAACCAGGTTTCTCATTTGTACTGATTTGTGATTTGTAGTGACTAAAGAACATCCTGGCCATCCTATCCATCCTGTGTATCCCATCCTGATAATCCTGTCCTTCTATTAACATGTCATGTGAATTTGCTCCTGGTATCTCCATGTGCTTTGGGTTGTTCAAAGAATTCAAGACTTAAGCTTCCTGAACTCTATCAGTTAAAGACTGTAAGGACTAGAACTTTTACCAGTGTTTTAATCAGACACACCACCAAGTTTCTACTGACGAACTTTGGATATTTAACATCTGATATCCAACAAATGGTTTTTCGAGCCGGAGGTAGAGATTTGGTGGAATGGATTACCATGCAAGATCTGCAGCCCGGCGCAGTGTAAGAATGAGAAGACCTCCTGCCCGTTTTGCAGGCTATATGGTACGAGAATGTGCTCCTCCCCCTTCTTCATCAACACTAGTCATAAGTGATCCTCACCAAACAGATAATGCACATCCGTGTTCCTCGAGGCTTGCTCCTTGCTCATCTTTTGAATGTGACCAGGCTCCGTCTGATTTACTTAATATGGATGTTAAACAAGAAATACTTGGACTTAAGGGTATGCTTGGTGCGATTATTCAAGATTCAAGAGATTCAAGAGTTTTATTTGTCACATACACAGTTATATACAGAATATACAACCGGCAGTGAAATGTAAACAGGTCCGCTCCATGGACAGTGCAAATTCACAGTTAAAAACACAAGGAGGAAATTATAATAGAAATAGAATAAAAAGTACTATATATATATATATATATATATATATATATATATATATATATATATATATATATATATATATATATATATATATATATATATATATATATCTGTAGAATTATAAATAATCAAGTCAAGTAGAAAAAAGTAGAAAATAAAAATAAAGAAGTGGAATAAAATAACTGAAGTAGACTGTGCAGTGAGTAAACTGTAGACTTATAAATATGTGGTTAACAAATGTACAAAGAGTATAATGTGCAAACAGGTTTATAACAGGTTGTTACACAGTAACAACGAGAACAGAAAGTGCAGTGCAATGTCAGTGTATCGATGTTTATCCTGAAGTGAAGTCACGTGATGTTAAGTGACTGAGTTCAGGAGTCTGATGGCCTGGGGAAGAAGCTCCTCCTGAGTCTCTCAGTTTTGGCCATCAGGCTTCGGCGCTACCAGATGGCAGCAGCGTGAAATGAGGGTTTGCAGGGTGATTAGAGTCCTTGATGATTTTAGTAGCTCTACCTTTGCAGCGTTTGGTGAAGACGTCCTGCAGAGACGCAGAGATACGCTCGGATAAGCGCACGACTCTTTGCAGGGCTTTGCAGTCATGACTGGTGCTGTTCCCATACCACGCTGTGATGCACTGGGTTAATACACTTTCTATCGCCCCTAAATAGAAAGTTTTCAGGATAGCTGGTGAAACCCTGAATTTCCTCAGCTGGCGCAGGTGGTACAGTCTTTGCCTCAGTCATGACTGGTGCTGTTCCCATACCACGCTGTGATGCACTGGGTTAATACACTTTCTATCGCCCTAAATAGAAAGTTTTCAGGATAGCTGGTGAAACACTGAATTTCCTCAGCTGGCACAGGTGGTACAGTCTTTGCCTGGCTTTTTTCACCTGTGTCTGAATGTGAGCAGTCCAGGTCAGGTCCTCAGAGATGTTTACACCCAGGTACTTGAAGCTGCTCACTCTCTACTGGTGACCCACTGATCATGAGAGGGGAGTATGTCCGTTGCTCTCTCGAGATTATGTCTAGAATGTCACAGTTTGCAATTTCTTCTAAACGTTCTGATTTATCTGAGGATGATGATGATGATGATGATGATGATGATGATGACTTTGCTAATCCACCTATTGTTCAGGAACTGTGTGCATGTATTAAGAATGTTGAACAGAAATCATGTGAGCAAGGTAATTCATTAGCTGTTCCTTCACCACTTCCATTGAGTAGACCTAGTTCTCTGCCTCCTCCACCTTCCTCATTATGTAGTCCACCTCAACATACACATACACGTGATGTATCACATTTTTAGTCAGGTACTATGATCCAGCCTTCTGTAGTTCCATTAGTTCTTGATCCCTCTAATTCTTATTTCCCTCAAATGCAAGCACCACAGGCACTGGTGCAACCAGTTGGTTCGCCACAGACTGATGCTTAATTACCAAGTAGCTCTTTGTTTCCACATTTGGTTCATACGCAGTTGTCTTCACAGATAACATCAGCACAGTTACCTCCCCAGACTCAGCTAATTCCTCATGCATCTTCAGCTAATGTAGGTCATCATATTCAGGCTGTAGGTCATTCAGGGGATCTTGCTGTACAACAATCTGCTCCATTAATTTGACCGATCGTTCCCACTAGCCAGGCAACTGCAATCCCATTTATTAATTCGCACCAACATCCCCAGCCATACTATGCTTCATACCATGCCCCTCCTTATCCTGTTTCTCATGTTCAGGGAACTTTTCCTTTTTTGGTGAATGATGATCCCCAAGAATTTGCAATGTTGCAGTTGCTTTGACAAATTTGTTGTCGCCTCATGAGACAGAACATTACAAATACCACATCTTGTAGGATCATTTGAAATGTCCTCCTGCTTGTGATCTAGCTTTAGCTTATGCTAATGATCCTAGACCATACAGTTTGGCTCTCTTTGCATTACAACAGAAATATGGGCAACCCCATCAATTAGTTTTGAGAGAAATTAAAGCAATTCTAGCTCTTCCCAATGTGAGACCAGGTGACAGCAGAGCATTTGGTAGCTTTGCACTGAAAGTTTGAGCTTTGGTTGGCATGCTCCAATCTTTGGGTCAAGATCATGCCCAATCTGAGCTAACATGTGCTTCTCATGTACAGCGACTACTTGGTAAACTGCCCACAGAAAATGTGACCAACTTTGCCCACTATGCTTGTGCTGTCCTACATGGTCAAAGCTACAACCTGATTAACTTTTCTGCCTGGCTTCAAGGAGAGGCTGAATGTCAGACGATGGCTGATCAAGTTAGTGTGTCACCTTTGGCTTTTGGCTTGCTCAGTTGGGGACACTTAAATGTCAACTATATTACCAATCTGCCTGCATTGACACTATATGGTCATTGAAATTAGCTGGATGACATCACCATTTTCACCAGAGCGGCTGTACAGCCGAATCAAATTCTGTTACATTGTTTTCCTGTTAACACTGTGAAGCTGCTTTGAAACAATTAGCATTGTAAAAAACGCTATATATATAAAGATGACTCGACTTGACTTTCCAAACCCACTCCTGAGTAAGCCTCAATCAAAGATCCACACTAACACTCAAACTCTTGGAACTAACACTCTGTTGTATCAAGATCCACAAATAACAAATTCCAAATTGTAAGAGATGGAGAGCAGAGTTCCAAGTATTCCTGTGTATATTGTTCCAGTAGAGAGCATTTCATTGGTCTGTGTCCCTCTTTTAAAGCTCTAGAAGACACAAAGAGTGCATGGATTAGACAGAATAAAATGTTTGTTTGTTTGTTTTTTCACAAGAGGTGTGGGCTTAACCATCTGGCTGTTGACTGTGACCTGAAAAAACCCTGTCCACAGTGTAAAGGTCAATATCTTGGTATCCTTCATGGAGTTAACTGTCGTGACCAGGATAATGGTACATTCTATCTTAGTCGACTTGGAGGTTCCAGCAAGGTGCTGCTTAAAGTTATTGAGGTACTTATCCATCATAAAGGCCGATCTCTGCAAACTTATGCCATCCTTGATGATGGATCAGAATGTACCATGTTGCTACCTCGAGCATCTGACTATTTGGGCCTCAAGAGCCAAGTGGAGTCCCTAATTGTTTGCACTGTATGGCAAGATACCATTGCACTCAAAGGCTCTTCTGTAACCTTTGAAATATCCTCAACTGCCAACCAGAAAAGAAGTATACCATTTCCAATGCCTTTTCTGCTGCCAGATTGGGATTGGCAGAACAGACCCTGCTTTAGACATCTTCAAGATCTACCACTTCCAGAATTCGTTAATGTCCAACCACTTATCCTTATCGGTCAAGACTACCCACACCTGATAAATTCAATTGACCAGGTGTATTTCGGACCTGCTGGAGTTGTGGTTGTGGTGGCTGCTGTGGTTGTGGTTGCTGCTGCAGTTGTGGTGGCTGCTGGAGTTGTGGTTGCTGCTGGAGTTGTGGTTGTGGTTGCTGCTGAGGTTGTGGTGGCTGCTGGAGTTGTGGTTGTGGTGGCTGCTGGAGTTGTGGTTGTGGTGGCTGCTGGAGTTGTGGTTGTGCCGGCCGCTGGGGCTGTGGTTGTGGTGGCCACTTGGGTTGTGGTTGTGGTGACCGTTGGGGTTGTGGTTGTGGTGACCGTTGGGGTTGTGGTTGTGGTGGCTGCTGTGGTTGTGGCTGCTGCTGCTGGAGTTGTGGTTGCTGCTGGAGTTGTGGTTGCTGCTGTGGTTGTGGTGGCTGCTGGAGTTGTGGTTGCTGCTGTGGTTGTGGTGGCGGTGGCTGCTGTGGTTGTGGTTGCTGCTGGAGTTGTGGTTGCTGCTGTGGTTGTGGTTGCTGCTGGAGATGTGGTTGTGGTTGCTGCTGGAGTTGTGGTTTCTGCTGGAGTTGTGGTTTCTGCTGGAGTTGTGGTTACTGCTGGAGTTGTGGTTGCTGCTGGAGTTGTGGTTATGGTTGCTGTTGTGGTTGAGGTTGCTGCTGGAGTTGTGGTTGTTGCTAGAGTTGTGGTTGCTGCTGGAATTGTGGTTGTGGTTGCTGCTGGAGTTGTGGTTGTGGTGGCTGCTGGAGTTGTGGTTGTGGTGGCTGCTGGAGTTGTGGTTGTGGTGGCTGCTGGAGTTGTGGTTGTGGTGGCTGCTGGGGTTGTGGTTGTGGCGGCTGCTGGGTCTGTGGTTGTGGTTGTGGTGGCCGCTTGGGTTGTGGTTGTGGTGTCTGCTGTGGTTGTGGTTGCTGCTGGAGTTGTGGTTGTGGTGGCTGCTGGAGTTGTGGTTGTGGTGGCTGCTGTGGTTGTGGTTGCTGCTGGAGTTGTGGTTGATGCTGGAGTTGTGGTTGCTGCTGTGATTGTGGTGGCTGCTGGAGTTGTGGTTGCTGCTGGAGTTGTGGTTGCTGCTGGAGTTGTGGTTGTGGTGGCTGCTGGAGTTGTGGTTGTGGTTGCTGCTGGAGTTGTGGTTGTGGTGGCTGCTGGAGTTGTGGTTTCTGCTGGATTTCAAGATGCAAGATTCAAGAGTTTTATTTGTCACATACACAGTTATATACAGAATATACAACCGGCAGTGAAATGTAAACAGGTCCGCTCCATGGACAGTGCAAATTCCCAGTTAAAAACACAAGGAAGAAATTATAATAGAAATAGGATAAAAAAGTACTATATATATATATATATATATATATGTAGAATTATAAATAAATCAAGTCAAGTAGAAGAAAAAGTAAAAAATAAGAATAAAGAAGTGGAATAAAATAAAATAAGTGAAGTAAACTGTGCAGTGAGTAAACTGTAGACTTATAAATATGTGGTTAACCAATGTATAAAGAGTATAATGTGCAAACAGGTTTATAACAGGTTGTTACACAGTAACAACGAGAACAGAAAGTGCAGTGCAATGTCAGTGTATCGATGTTTATCCTGAAGTGAAGTCACGTGATGTTAAGTGACTGAGTTCAGGAGTCTGATGGCCTGGGGGAAGAAGCTCCTCCTGAGTCTCTCAGTTTTGGCCATCAGGCTTCGGAAGCGCTTACCAGATGGCAGCAGCATGAAATGAGGGTTTGCAGGGTAATTAGAGTCCTTGATGATTTTAGTAGCTCTACCTTTGCAGCGTTTGGTGTAGACGTCCTGCAGAGACGGGAGAGCTGACCCTGAGATATGCTCGGATAAGCGCACAACTCTTTGCAAGGCTTTGCAGTCATGACTGGTGCTGTTCCCATACCACACTGTGATGCACTGAGTTAATACACTTTCTATCGCCCCTAAATAGAAAGTTTTCAGGATAGCTGGTGAAACCCTGAATTTCCTCACCTGGCGCAGGTGGTACAGTCTTTGCCTGGCTTTTTTCACCTGTGTCTGAATGTGAGCAGTCCAGGTCAGGTCCTCGGAGATGTTTACACCCAGGTACTTGAAGCTGCTCACTCTCTCTACTGGTGACCCGCTGATCATGAGGGGGGAGTATGTCCGTTGCTGTCTCTTCCTGAAGTCTACAATCATTTCTTTGGTCTTGCCAACATTCAGAGAGAGACAGTTGTCCTGGCACCCTGATGTTAGATGCTCCACCTCGTCCAAGTATGCCGTCTCATTGTTGTTGGAAATGAGGCCCAGGACAACAGTATCATCAGCAAATTTGATGATAGATGTGGAGCTGTGTGTGGACAAACAGTCATGCGTGTAGAGAGAGTAGAGCAGGGGACTCAGGACACAGCCCTGTGGAGCTCCCACACTTAGGGTGATAGAGGTGGAGGTGGACTGGCCTATTCTCACCACCTGAGTCCTGCCAGTGAGGAAGTCCTCAATCCAGTGGAAGAGAGAAGGATTCAGGCCGAGATCCAGGAAGTTGTGGCTGTGGTGGCTGCTGGGGTTGTGGTTTCTGCTGGAGTTGTGGATATGGTTGCAGCTGTGTTGTTGAGGTTGCTGCTGGAGTTGTGGTTGTTGCTGGAGTTGTGGTTGTTGCTGGAGTTGTGGTTGCTGCTGTGGTTGTTGTTGTTGTTGGAGTTGTGGTTGCTGCTGGAGTTGTGGTTGTGGTGGCTGCTGGAGTTGTGGTTGTAGTGGCTGCTGGAGTTATGGTTGTGGTGGCTGCTGGGGTTGTGGTTTCTGCTGGAGTTGTGGCTGTGGTGGCTGTTGGGGTTGTGGTTTCTGCTGGAGTTGTGGTTGTGGTGGCTGCTGGAGTTGTGGTTGCTGCTGGAGTTGTGGTTGTGGTGGCTGCTGGAGTTGTGGTTGTGGCGGCTGCTGGAGTTGTGGTTGAGGCGGCTGCTGGAGTTGTGGTTGTGGCGGCTGCTGGAGTTGTGGTTGTGGTGGCTGCTGGAGTTGTGGTTGTGGCATCTGCTGGAGTTGTGGTTGAGGCGGCTGCTGGAGTTGTGGTTGTGGCGGCTGCTGGAGTTGTGTTTGCTGCTGGGGTTGTGGTTGCTGCTGTGGTTGTAGTTGTGGTTGCTGCTGGGGTTTTGGTGGCTGCTGGGGTTGTGGTTGTTGCTGGAGTTGTGGTTGCTGCTGGGGTTGTGGTGGCTGCTGGAGTTGTGGTGGCTGCTGGAGTTGTGGTTGTGGCGGCTGCTGGGGTTGTGGTTGTTGTGGCTGCTAGAGTTGTGGTTGTGGTTGCTGCTGGAGTTGTGGTTGCTGCTGTGGTTGTGGTTGCTGCTGGAGTTGTGGTTGTGGTGGCTGCTGGAGTTGTGGCTGCTGCTGGAGTTGTGGTTGTGGTGGCTGCTAGAGTTGTGGTTGCTGTTGTGGTTGCTGCTGGAGTTGTAGTTGTGGTGGCTGCTGTTGTGGTTGTGGTGGCTGCTGTGGTTTGGGTTGTTGCTGGAGTTGTGGTTGCTGCTGGAGTTGTGTTTCTGGTGGCTGCTGGAGTTGTGGTTGCTGCTGTGGTTGTGGTTGGTGCTGGAATTGTGGTGGCTGCTGGGGTTGTGGTTGTTCTGGTTGCTGGTGTTTGTGGTTGTGGTGGCTGCTGGAGTTGTGGTTGTGGTGGCTGCTGGAGTTGTGGTTGTGGCGGCTGCTGGAGTTGTGGTTGTGGTTTCTGCTGGGGTTGTGGTTGCTGCTGGGGTTGTGGTGGCTTCTGGAGTTGTGGTTGTGGTGGCTGCTGGGGTTGTGGTTGTGGTGGCTGCTGGGGTTGTGGTGGCTGCTGGAGTTGTGGTTGTGGCAGCTGCTGGAGTTGTGGTTGTGGTTGCTGCTGGGGTTGTGGTTGTGGTGGCTGCTGGAGTTGTGGTTGTGGTTGCTGCTGGAGTTGTGGTTGTGGTGGCTGCTGGAGTTGTGGTTAGGGCAGCTGCTGGAGTTGTGGTTGTGGTTTCTGCTGGGGTTGTGGTTGCTGCTGGGGTTGTGGTTGTGGTGGCTGCTGGAGTTGTGGTTGTGGTGGCTGCTGGAGTTGTGGTGGCTGCTGGGGTTGTGGTTGTGGTTGTGGTTGCTGCAGGGGTTGGGGTTGTGGTGGCTGCTGGGGTTGTGGTTGTGGTGGCTGCTGGAGTTGTGGTTGTGGTGGCTGCTGGGGTTGTGGTTGTGGTGGCTGCTGGAGTTGTGGTTGTGGTGGCTGCTGGAGTTGTGGTTGTGGTGGCTGCTGGGGTTGTGGTTGTGGTGGCTGCTGGGGTTGTGGTTGTGGTTGTGGTGGCTGCTGGAGTTGTGGTTATGGTGGCTGCTGGAGTTGTGGTGGCTGCTGGGGTTGTGGTTGTGGTTTCTGCTGGGGTTGGGGTTGTGGTGGCTGCTGGGGTTGTGGTGGCTGCTGGAGTTGTGGTTGTGGTGGCTGCTGGAGTTGTGGTTGTGGTGGCTGCTGGGGTTGTGGTTGTGGTTGCTGCTGGGGTTGGCGTTGTGATTGCTGCTGGGGTTGTGGTGGCTGCTGGATTTGTAAATGAATTCAAGCTTCCTGCAAATTAAAACATTCATATTATTTTGAAACTTGCTCTTCTTGCTCTGCAATGTAAGTGGTAAGAGCTAAAGGGAGGTAACACTATTTTAAACTAATTTGTTCTTCAGATATTCCTTTTTAAAAGGAAAAAATGATCATCTGCGTTAAAAGTGTCCCACATTTGGTTTTTGGCCACTGAAAATGTGTACAATTGACCAGTTTACTCATGGAGCCGCATTGAGATCTCCATATCTCTGGGCTCGAACCATCGATGAAACTGAAGAAGAATGAAGAAACCAAAAGATTTTTTAAGAACCAGAATCTAAAAGGATGTTAAGATATATTTAATACTTCTTGATTTATAGGAATGCAAACTTGATTTTATTTATTTATTTTTAAATGTGAGCCAGGGAACCTCTGGCTGAGTTGACATGGAATTACCTACAAAATTGGGAAACTGTTAAATGTGGCTTGTTAATTAAGGATAAAAAGGTATCTTATGTAATATGTTGCTTTTGTTGAAATTTTATGTAAATGTACATTTTTCAAAACTCCTCCATGATTATTGTTTTTAAAGAGGAATTTCAAATATATCTAGAAACACTGAGAGGGATGAAAAATCCCAAAGCATTGTATCTGTACTCCTTACTGGAAGATTTTGATTTTATAGCTTAGAGAAACTCTTCCTACACCCCTACATTTAATTTAATTTAAATGTATTAATTTATGTTCTCTTTGTCTTTAACTTACTGATTGTAATCTCAGTCCTTGTTTGTTCTTCTTTAAATTGTGATGGCCTTTTTGTTGATGTTCGATGTTTATGAATAAATACAAACATAAATAAATAAATAAATAAATAAATAAATAAATAAATAAATAAATAAATAAATAAATAAATAAAAAGTTGACACTGAATGACCCTTTGGATAAAAGCATCTGCTTAAAGGAGCAGCAAATAATCTATATTGAAATATTATAGATACTGAACCCCCAACAGATCTTTAAGAGGGATGTCATTCTGCGTCATCACGTCTCATAGTTTGACAGAAATTCATTCATCATAACTCACCGCACAAGAGCAGGAATGCTGCGTTATTGGCCATGGTAACCTGCATCGAATCTGAAAAAGCAAGTGTGTCACTGTGTCATCATGTGTGTCATCACATTTTGATTACAATCATCTCTGGCATCTCTCTGCATTATTCCTGTTTGGGAGTGCGCAGAGAATGAAGTGGCCCGTTGAAACGCTGTCTGTGAGGTTTTACTGAGGAATTATAGAAATCAGATTCATCATTTGATTATTTACTGCTGGCATAAGTTCAAGGAAATGTACATACAAATATTTGTTTAAAATAGAATGATAATGACTGTCGGGAATTGATTGGATGGTTGTGGTTTGCTATTGGTGGATCTCATGTGAGAGACAGGTTGCCCCGCCCTTCATCAGAAAAGAGATGAAGTTATTCTGATTCAATATTGATAAATCATTTAGAATAAACACTGCCATATTCCATAAAAAATTGTGATTTTCATTTTGATTTCATAGTGACTGTAAAAGTTTTGTTTGACAGAAATATATACGATTGTACTGTAGAATGTACTTCTCAAAGTAATCATAACAACAATAACAGTTTATTAAAATGTCACACAATATCACACCAATTTCTTTCTCCATATTTTAATCACAGCTCGTTGTTTGCCAAGAAATAAAAGGAACTGATCATTTTCTGTTTGAATACATTTTAAAAAAGCAAGATTTAATTTGTTTTTACACATTCATTTGATTACAACCAAATAAATCTGTATTTAATCATAAAACACAAAATCCAGAAATTCAAATGGACAACACATTTATCTGAAAAGATAAAACACTATTTTTCTTTAAAATAAACGTTTTAATTAATACAATTGTTAATGCTCGTAGAAGACCACGGATCACATTTATTAAGGTAAATGTTTATAAAATAATGATTTATAGTGATAAAACACCTTTGTCATATTGTCACTCCTCTACCGAGACACTATTCACCTCAGTGAATAACATCAGTGATCATATACTGTATAATATATTTTCTGATGTAAACACCAGCTAATAAAGCAGTGATAGGATTTTTCACAATATCAATGTTGAATGACAGCATCGTTTAAACAGGAAGAGGAAACAGAGCAGATAGAAATCACATTCTTAAAATTCTTCTTTACTTACCAAAAGCAGAAGAAAACAATAAAAGCGTGATAGGAATGATTGAGCCGCGCCAGTGGGAGATCTGGGGCTAAATATAGTATATAATATTCAAGTTCCTTTCGTCATTGATCACGATAGAGTTAAAGCACGTTACTTTAGTGTTTTTCAAACCTAGGGACACAGGCGAGAGAAACATGAACCTGCTGGATGAGTATTTTCCTGTTTTGAAACCTGTCATGCAAATAACTCTCAAAGTTTCTCACAACTTTACATATCAACAACAGCGTCTTTGTGTTAAAACACAGAAGTGTGCTAACTCAGGCCTGTGTAGTTGTTTGTTTATTGCTATGACATTATATTGCTGTTGCTATGTTTTGGGACGCCTGCCTTTACATGCACATGAACTTTTAATACCATCCCATTCTTAATCTGTAGGGTTTAATAGGGAGTCGGCCCACCCTTTGCAGCTCTATTTGCACGAGCTCACCAAAATTGGACAGTTGAAGACTGGAAAAATGTTGCCTGGTCTGATGAGTCTGGATTTCTGTTGAGACATTCAGATGGTAGAGTCAGAATTTGGCGTAAACAGAATGAGAACATGGATCCATCATGCCTTGTTACCACTGTGCAGGCTGGTGGTGGTGGTGTAATGGTGTGGGGGATGATTTCTTGGCAGACTTTAGGCCCCTTAGTGCCAACTGGGCATCTCTGGGAAGGCTTTCCACAAGGTTTAGGAGTGTGTTTTTGGGAATTTTTGACCATTCTTCTAGAAGCGCATTTGTGAGGTCAGGCACTGATGTTGGACGAGAAGGCCTGGCTCGCAGTCTCCGCTCTAATTCATTCCAAAGGTGTTCTATCGGGATGAGGTCAGGACTCTGTGCAGGCCAGTCAAGTTCCTCCACACCAAACTCGCTCATCCATGTCTTTATGGACCGACGCTGTGATAAAAACGATAAAAACTTATATCAAATCAAGTCACCTTTATTTATATAGCGCTTTTTACAAGTCCAATTGTTTCAGAGCAGCTTCACAGTGTTAACAGGAAAATAATGCAACAGAATTTGTACAGCCGTTCTGGTGAAACGGTGATGTTATCCAGCTAATTTCAAGTATCATATAGTGTCAATGCGGGCAGATCGGTAATATAGATGAGATTTAGGAGTCCCCAACTGAACAAGCCAAAAGCCAGAGGCCAACGGTGGCAAGGAACCAAAACTCCTTCAGGGCCAGAATGGAGAAAAAAACCTTGGGAGAAACCAGGCTCAGTCGAGGTGCCAGTTCTCCTCTGGCCGACGAACAAACAGTGTATGATTATAATTCTGGCAACATTGAAGGTCTTAAGTCATATTAGGTAAATAGATATTCGTAAGATTATTCAAAAGATTGGAGTCGTCACACCGAAGACAGGTTTAATGAGGATGTTGTGTCGATGCGGCATTCACGGGGGGGGGAGTTTATTTGACATGTTCTCTGCAGACATTTCAGGGATGTGTTGGTCATGTCCAGGCGCAGGTCCACCATCTGATCTGGATACGGCCCGGATCCGGCTGACTGCAGTAAACCTCGGGATAAACAAAGAGACTAACATTAGCGTAGATGCCATTCTTCTTATGATGTAACGAGTACATCAGGTGCTATGGGAAGTAAAGTAGATTTAAACTGACAGAGTGTGTCTGCTTCCCGAACAATGCTAGGAAGACTGTTCCAGAGTTTAGGCACTAAATAGGAAAAGGATCGACCGCCTGCAATTGATTTTGATATTCTAGGGATTATCAACTGGCCAGAGTTTTGAGACCATAATAGACATGATGGAGTATAATGCGATAAGAGTTCACTCAAGTACTGGGGAGCTAAACCATTTAGTGCTTTGTAAGTAATTAGCAAGATTTTAAAATGTATAAGATGTTTAATAGGGAGCCAGTGCAGTGTTGACAGAACCGGGCTAATATGGTCATACTTCCTGGTTCTAGTAAGAGCTCGAGCTGCTGCGTTTTGGACCAGCTGGAGTTTGTTTATTAAGCGAACAGGGCAACCACCCAGTAAAGCATTACAATAATCTAGCCTTGAGGTCATGAACACATGAATTAACTGTTCAGCATTTTGCATTGAAAGCATGCGCCATAATTTAGATATATTTTTAAGATGGTAGAATGCAGTTTTACAGATGTTAGAAACGTGGCTTTCAAATGAAAGATTGGTATCAAAGAGCACACCCAGGTTCCTCACTGACGACGAGGACTTGACAGAGCAGCCATCGAGTGTTAGACAGTATTCTAGGTTACTACTTGCAGAGTTTTTTTGTCCAATAATTAAAAATTCATTTTTTTCTGAATTAAGCTGCAGGAAATGACTAGACATCCAATGTTTTATATCACCTATGCATTCCGTTATTCTTGTGAATTGGTAAGTTTCATCAGGGCGTGAAGAAATATAGAGATGAGTATCATCAACATAACAATGAAAACTAACGCCATGCTTCCTAATGATATCTCCCAGTGGTAGCATGTACAGGGTGAAGAGCAACGGTCCTAGCACTGAGCCCTGCGGTACTCCATACTGAACTTGTGATCGGTGTGACATCTCTTCATTTACTGCTACAAACTGATAACGGTCAGATAAGTATGATTTAAGCCATGCCAATGCAATTCCGCTAATGCCAACATAATTTTCGAGTCTATTCAAAAGAATGTTGTGGTTGATAGTATCGAATGCAGCGCTAAGATCGAGTAACACTAATAGAGAGAAACAACCACGATCGGATGATAAGAGTAAATCATTTGTAACTCTGATGAGAGCAGTCTCAGTACTATGATACGGTCCAAATCCTGACTGGAAATCCTCACAGATACCATTTCTTTCTAAAAAGGAGCATAATTGTGAAGACACTGCCTTTTCCAGTATTTTTGATAGGAAGGGTAGATTTGAGATCGGCCTGTAATTGACTAATTCTGTAGGATCAAGTTGAGGTTTTTTAATAAGTGGTTTGATAATAGCCAAATTAAAAGTTTTCGGTACATATCCTAGTGACAAGGATGAGTTAATGATATTAAGAAGAGGATCTATGACCTCTGGTAGCATCTCTTTTAATAGCCTAGTCGGTATAGGGTCGAGCATACAAACTCAATTCCCAAAAAGTTGGGACATTGTACAAATTGTGAATATAAAAGGAATTCAATAATTTACAAATCTCATAAACTTATATTTTATTCACAATAGAATATAGATAACATATCAAATGATAAAAGTGAGACATTTTGAAATATCATGCCAAATATTGGCTCATTTTGGATTTCATGAGAGCTACATGTGACCCTGTCAATTTTGCCCCAATTAAGTCCTGAAATGACTCTTAATGTAAACACTTCAAACTAGAGTAAAGTGCGATATCTAGTTCGCCACTAGGTGGCAGTGCATAATGAAACTTTCTTCTTCTGCTGTTTTCGGGCATTCGCGTTGCCTTCAAAAAAAGCCTGGAAAAACGGGAGCCAAAGCAGAAGTATATATTAAGATTTAAATTTAAATAGATTTAAATAGAAAATGAAATATATCCTCAAGGTTGAACTACATTGAAAATTAGACGACACCTGTTGTAAAACAAAGTTATCTCGTGGATTACAGTGGATTAAAAAAACAAACAGTTGGGCTATCTACAATAGCAGTGGATGTTACCCCACAGACTGTTTTTTTTTTGAGGTTTCTTCTGATCCCGGATCCCTGGTGTCCTTTTCACCAAAGCTGGATTCCTCACTGTTCACCCTGGTGCCTGGTTCCCTGGTCCACTGCCTCAACTACCAGTGCTGCAACGATTCCATTGGGTGGTTTGATATGGACGCTAAGTATTACTGTGGCGGGGTGGAGGCAGCAGCTGACCGCCGGGGCAGGATGTGCTTGATGGCCTCCGTCTGCTTTTGGGCGGCCCGAGAACTGCTGGGCAAAGCTCTCAAACAACCCGTCACCGAACAACCCGGCCGAGGAGATGGGGGAGTCCAGGAACCAATATTTATCGGTCTCCCTCATGTCGGCCAAGTTGAGTTCCTGACATCGCCTGGCCAAGGGAATGGGCAGTGATTTTCGTCGCCCTGAGGGTGAGGTTCGTCGTCGTCCGGAGCTCCCGGAGGAGCTCTGGGTCAGGCCTACCCTCGTGCATGTCCATGAGTTCCTGGGCCACTGAAGCAATACCATGGCATGCAAGGCGAACGCAGCCTGGCCACAAGACCTGTAAGCCTTCGCAGTCAGACTGGAAGAGAACTTAAAGGCCTTGGACGGGAGAGGCGGGTCACCACGCAAGTTGGAGGCGGTCACCAGACACAGTTGCATTGCGACAGCCTGCTCCACTGGTGGGATTCCCACGTACCCCCTGGCTTGCCCGCCGTCAAGGGTAGTGAGGAGGGAGGAGCCACTAGGTCAGTTTCTGGCACTAAAGAGTGTCGTCCACGACCTGGTGAGCTCCTCATACACCTCCGGGAAGAAAGGCACCGGGGCGAGATGCTGAGAATATCATAGAAACATTTAGCAGTAATGGAATGATGGCGATGTGATGATATTTTGCTTGATATAAGTGCGGTAATGGTATAATGTATATCTTTAATGATTAATAAATAAATAACTAGATAAATGAAGTGATGTTATAATAATAATAATAATAATAATAATAATAATAATAGAAATATCTAAAATATAAAAATATAACCAAATCAAATCAACACCTAACATATACCACACATGATTTTAATGCACCACCTCAGCTTAGGCATACATACAATCTGTACTGTGAATGAGAAGGAAAGGGAAAAAGAGAAAAAAACATGCACACTGACACTAGGAGAGGTGTGGTATGTGTCATTGTTTCATTATTGTTGTTAATGTTATTATATTATTATTATTATTATTGCTATTACTATTGCAATTGTACTGTCAATACAAAATATTATCATCATCATCATCATATCTAGTATTACTATTATTATTATTACTGTTATTACTGTTGGTATTATTGATACAAATGTTGTTGTTGTTATTATTATTATTATTATTATTATTATTATTATTATTATTATTATTATATTATTATTATTATTATTATTGATTTTACTTTTCTCTGTCAACAGAAATATTATCATCATCAATTTGTATTATTATTATTATTATTATTATTATTATTATTATTATTTGTATTAGTACCACTACTGTTATTATCATTATTATGATTGATATTACTATTGCCGTCTACACAACTTATCACCATCTTTAGTATCATTATTGTTATTATTACTGTTGTTATTATTACTGATATTACTGTTGCTGTCATCACAAAATATTATTATCATTATTATTATACACTCACCTAAAGTATTATTAGGAACACCATACTAATACTGTGTTTGACCCCCTTTCGCCTTCAGAACTGCCTTAATTCTACGTGGCATTGATTCAACAAGGTGCTGAAAGCATTCTTTAGAAATGTTGGCCCATATTGATAGGATAGCATCTTGCAGTTGATGGAGATTTGTGGGATGCACATCCAGGGCACGAAGCTCCCGTTCCACCACATCCCAAAGATGCTCTATTGGGTTGAGCTCTGGTGACTGTGGGGGCCATTTTAGTACAGTGATGTTCAAGAAACCACTTTTAAATGATTCGAGCTTTGTGACATGGTGCATTATCCTGCTGGAAGTAGCCATCAGAAAATGGGTACATGGTGGTCATAAAGGGATGGACATGGTCAGAAACAATGCTCAGGTAGGCCGTGGCATTTAAACAATGCCCAATTGGCACTAAGGGGCCTAAAGTGTGCCAAGAAATCATCCCCCACACCATTACACCACCACCACCAGCCTGCACAGTGGTAACAAGGCATGATGGATCCATGTTCTCATTCTGTTTACGCCAAAGTCTACCATCTGAATGCCTCAACAGAAATCCAGACTCATCAGACCAGGCAACATTTTTCCAGTCTTCAACTGTCCAATTTTGGTGAGCTCGTGCAAATTGTAGCCTCTTTTTCCTATTTGTAGTGGAGATGAGTGGTACCTGGTGGGGTCTTTCAAGATTCAAGATTCAAGAGTTTTATTTGTCACATACACAGTTATATACAGAATATACAACCGGCAGTGAAATGTAAACAGGTCCGCTCCATGGACAGTGCAAATTCACAGTTAAAAACACAAGGAGGAAATTATAATAGAAATAGAATAAAAAAGTACTATATATAATGTATGAAAGAATTGAAAATAATCAAAGATATTTGATTTTTGAAAATGAACAAAGACATTTGCTTTACTGTTTTCAACCCCCATCTCTCTCCAGGAGGGCCATTTGGAATTCCTAAAGACAAAGAAATGCTGAAGGCCTGTAGGCCAAATGTGTGTCACACCTGTAACACCGTGGGGGAAGTTTGGTCTGATTGGTCAGTTTGAATGGCTCACATTAGGGTTTCAGTCACATGGTCAAGGAATAGATAAAAGAAGATTGTAACTGTTGCTCTGGCTCTTTTTATTCTCTGGCTCTCTCTTCTTGGGGCCTTCTCTTTGGCTCTTCTCTTCTTTGCTCTCTTCTCTTCTTTGTCTCTCTCTGTCTCTCTCTCTCTCTCTATCCCTCAGGTAACACATGCTGGGTACGATTAATGGTATAAGTTTTCATCATCTCATATATTTATTTTGTAACTATTTTAAGTGTAACCATAACTAGATTTTGTCATTAAATTCTTTCAGTTACAAATGAGGTGCTAACTAGTTTTGATTTGGTATTGACTTTGAAGTGTTACCTATTGCAATACAATATAGTCACATTATAGCAACGCTCTCCTGCAGTAGGTGGTAAAGACAAGAAATGTACAGTTTTCTATCATCTTGCTGATAACGTTTCTTTAGTCATTCGGCAACCCTACAGTCAGAACCACTGTAGGCGATCCACCCTTACATATATATATGTATATATATATGTACAATTATAAATAATCAAGTCAAGTAGAAGAAAAAAGTAAAAAAATAAAAATAAAGAAGTGGAATAAAATAAGTGAAGTAAACTGTGCAGTGAGTAAACTGTAGACTTATAAATATGTGGTTAACAAATGTATAAAGAGTATAATGTGCAAACAGGTTTATAACAGGTTGTTACACAGTAACAACGAGAACAGAAAGTGCAGTGCAATGTCAGTGTATCGATGTTTATCCTGAAGTCAAGTCACGTGATGTTAAGTGACTGAGTTCAGGAGGCTGATGGCCTGGGGGAAGAAGCTCCTCCTGAGTCTCTCAGTTTTGGCCATCAGGCTTCGGAAGCGCTTACCAGATGGCAGCAGCGTGAAATGAGGGTTTGCAGGGTGATTAGAGTCCTTGATGATCTTAGTAGCTCTACCTTTGCAGCGTTTGGTGTAGACGTCCTGCAGAGACGGGAGAGCTGACCCTGAGATATGCTCGGATAAGCGCACGACTCTTTGCAGGGCTTTGCAGTCATGACTGGTGCTGTTCCCATACCACACTGTGATGCACTGTTAATACACTTTCTATCGCCCCTAAATAGAAAGTTTTCAGGATAGCTGGTGAAACCCTGAATTTCCTCAGCTGGCGCAGGTGGTACAGTCTTTGCCTGGCTTTTTTCACCTGTGTCTGAATGTGAGCAGTCCAGGTCAGGTCCTCGGAGATGTTTACACCCAGGTACTTGAAGCTGCTCACTCTCTCTACTGGTGACCCACTGATCATGAGGGGGGAGTATGTCCATTGGTGTCTCTTCCTGAAGTCCACAATCATTTCTTTGGTCTTGCCAACATTCAGAGAGAGACAGTTGTCCTGGCACCATGATGTTAGATGCTCCACCTCGTCCAAGTATGCCGTCTCATTGTTGTTGGAAATGAGGCCCAGGACAACAGTATCATCAGCAAATTTGATGATAGACGTGGAGCTGTGTGTGGACAAACAGTCATGCGTGTAGAGAGAGTAGAGCAGGGGACTCAGGACACAGCCCTGTGGAGCTCCCACACTCAGGGTGATGGAGGTGGAGGTGAACTGGCCTATTCTCACCACCTGAGGCCTGCCAGTGAAGAAGTCCTCAGTCCAGTGGCAGAGAGAAGGATTCAGGCCGAGATCCAGGAGTTTGGCGGTTAGCTTAATGGGAACTATGGTGTTAAAGGCTGAGCTATAGTCAATAAATAGCAGCCTTACGTAGTTCCCACTTTTGCTGTCGATGTGAGTGAGGGAGGAGTGGAGGACATGAGAGATGGCATCTTCAGTCGATCTATTGGGACGATAGGCAAACTGAAGAGGGTCCAAAGTGTCAGGAATGAAGGCGCAAATGGTGTTTTTAATGAATCTCTCAAAGACCTTCATGACTATAGATGTGAGCGCCACTGGACGATAGTCATTTAGGCAAGAGGGTTTATTGTTCTTAGGGACAGGGATGATGGTGGATTTTTTTGAAGGAGGTGGGGACCACAGATGTAGCGAGGGACTCATTAAAGATAGATGTAAACAACCCGGCGAGCTGATCAGCACAGGACCGCAGAACACGGCCTGAAATACCATCTGGCCCAGCAGCTTTCCTGACGTCCACACGCTTGAGTGCCCTCCGAACTTCATCCTCCGAGACAGAGATCACGTCACGTGGTTGTTGCTGCTCTGAGTAATTCCCTCTGATGTGCCACTTGGCGGAGTCGCGTTGCCGCGGTTACAGTCAAAGCGAACGTAGAAAGAGTTTAACTCGTTCACAAGCAACAGATCAGCGCTCACCTCTGCAGAGGATTTAGATCCAAAAGAGCAGATGGACCTCAGACCCTGCCACATGCGCCGCGAGACGTTGAGTTGGAAATGAGACTCCACTCGATTCTTATAACGGAGCTTTGCAGCTTTAACTGTGCGTCTGAGAGCATAGCAGGACGCTCTGTATTCAGTCATGTTCCCCGATAGGAGACCGGCGCTGTAAGCGGCAGTGCGTGTGTTCACTGCAGCGCGGATTCTCTGAGTGGGGGGACCAGCGCTTAACTTCCCGCCTCACCGGGGGTTCCTGAACGAGCCTTTGTTTGTATTCAGGTGTGAAGAAAATGGCGGCATGATCCGATTTGCCAAAAGCTGGAAGTGAGCGAGCTTTATAGGCGTTCTTAAACGGAGAGTAGCAATGAACCAGTGTGTTTGCTCCTCGTGTAGGACAGGAGACGTGCTGGTGAAAGTCTTCTGCTGTTGTAGCCCATCCGCCTCAAGGTTGTGCGTGTTGTGGCTTCACAAATGCTTTGCTGCATACCTCGGTTGTAATGAGTGGTTATTTCAGTCAAAGTTGCTCTTCTATCAGCTTGAATCAGTTGGCCCATTCTCCTCTGACCTCTAGCATCAACAAGGCATTTTCGCCCACAGGACTGCCGCATACTGGATGTTTTTCCCTTTTCACACCATTCTTTGTAAACCCTAGAAATGGTTGTGCGTGAAAATCCCAGTAACTGAGCAGATTATGAAATACTCAGACCAGCCCGTGTGGCACCAACAACCATGCCACGCTCAAAATGGCTTAAATCACCTTTCTTTCTCATTCTGACATTCAGTTTGGAGTTCAGGAGATTGTCTTGACCAGGACCACACCCCTAAATGCATTGAAGCAACTGCCATGTGATTGGTTGATTAGATAATTGTATTAATGAGAAATTGAACAGGTGTCCCTAATAATTCGGTAATTATTAATATAATTAATAATAATTTAGGTGAGTGTGTATGTATATATATATATATATATATAGTGTGTGTGTATTTCTTTCTTTGTGTGTGTGTTTGGACATTGATCCTCATGACTTTCATTGTATGGAAGGTAAAACAAAATATATTTTGTGTTTCACGCTCATACAGATTTAGAATGAGATATGAGTGAGTAAATTATGACATTTCTGGGTGGAATATCACAACTGATAATCTTTTGTGATCATTTACATATCACATGCTTTATGAAGAGCCAGCGAATCACAGATGAACCTGCAGAAACTGAAGAGACGGCTGTAGGAGGACAGAGTAAATCTGATACGAAACGGATCTGATCACTGAGAGAAAGAAAGACAAGAGACGAAATGATACAATGACTGAAAATTAGAATAATCTTTGTACTTTTATTTTTTATTTTTTTAATTGTTTATCACCTTTATAATCCTAGTTGTGTCACCAGAGTTAATTTAGCATATCCTTAGGAAAGTGATTAAATATTAGTACATACATATGTTATCACCACATCCAGTGTGAACAACAATCAATACATCAATACTTATATATAAATAATTGACAGAAAAGACCTGAGTTTAGCATTAAATTAACATCAGAAATATTGCATATATTAATTTCTTCTAGAATAAATAATTTAGAAAATACTGTTATGATACATGAACATGTCTGTTAAATATTATGTAGCTAAGTGTGCTTAGAAGACGAGGAATAATAACAACTGCGTTTCGCTTTTGTGTGAATCTTGCAAGTTGTTTTACAGGTTTCATAATCATTGAAATACTTCCTTCTTTAGTTCATCAAAACCTGTCAGCCAGCATAAGAAGAGATTTTCCAAAACATGCCTTACGCTCGGTTTCAGCGGAGCGATTCGTTGCATTTCAAAAGAGCTGCAAGATTCATGAGATAACAGTTTGGGTGTGAAACCTTATGAAGATGTAAAGCATTTTTATGAACTTTTCCCTGTCAGGACATAATAGGTTTTATTTTAAAATGCATGCTAGTTATGTTTCTATATATCTATATGGGGTAGTTAGTTATGCTCTTAGGATTATAACATTGAGAATCAAATAAAATGGTCCATGGAACATTTTGACATTTCAAAAATATAATCGCTGGTAATTGTGGAGCTTGTGTTATCCCATTTCTGATGTGCATTTCAGCATGCTTTAGACTTCACAAACCAGTGAAGTGAAGTATTTATAAAAGAAAAACTACTGTACATACAGTAAGTGCACAATGCTGGGTTCTGACCTAAATCTACTTAAAAACAAAAACATGCAGGAGTATACAGATCCAGAACTGAAATGGAATATATTTTCAGGATAGGATTGTGTAAAATAGTATGTTCATTACTACTCATTAAGTATTTTCTGTATCTTTATGTGTGAGTCCTTCACTTGAGCAACATTTAGACCCGTCTGAATCCGTTATGTTGGGATACCGTGTAGTTATGGTCAATCAAACCACGGAACCAGAAGCGACACAGCCACCAGGAGTAAAGCGGTCAGCACACTGATCTTACTGCCGACTTCAGCTGATGAAAATGCTGCGTTACAAAGAAAACAGAGCAGAATTCATCATTCAATGACATTTGGAAATTTGCCTGAAGCTCAGAGTACAGTAGACAGAGTACAGTATTAATTCATAGTTTTCATGTGACGTCACAGCATTATAGGAACGCCCACTGGAGGCCAAAACAAGGCTTTCCTCCATTGCCCGCCAGTCATTTTTACCAGGTTTGTAGTAAGTTTTAATGTAAGACAGTGATATTAAAAGACCAAATGCAATATACACCTTATTGATGTTGCATACACAAAGTTTCTCGTTAAGTGTTTTTTTTTTTTTTCAATGAAAACCATTAAAGCCCCGTTTCCATCTAAATTACCCGGAACAATTTGTCCCAGGAACTCTTTTTCCCCCAGACCTGCTGCTGTCTGCATTTCCATTGTGGTCCAAAGTACCGTGAAGATTAGTCCAGTGACGTAGGACTGCGCACGACTTTCCAGAGCCCACTGGATTTCGTCCTCCGCAAATAAACTTAATAAAGCCTGAACCTCGTTGTCGGTCCACAGTCGTATTTTTTAAACTCCGAAGACTCTGAACCCCATCTGAACCCCGCCCCCACCTCGGGTACTCATGCATTCAACACAATAATCAGTTCAATAATCACAACAACAGCTCATCAACAAACTAAACCTGCTAGGCCTCAACAATTCCCTCTGTAATTGGATCCTGGACTTTCTAACCGGAAGACCTCAGTCAGTCCGTGTCAGCCACAACACCTCGAGCACTACCACACTGAGCACAGGTGCCCCACAGGGCTGTGTGCTCAGCCCGCTGCTCTTCACGCTGTTGACCTACGACTGTACAGCCAAGTACAGCTCCAACCACATCATCAAGTTCGCCGATGACACAACTGTGGTAGGTCTCATCGTCAACAAACAATGAAACGCACTACAGAAATGAAGTGGCACAGCTGGCTGAATGGTGTGGCACTAACAACCTGTCCCTCAATGTGGGGAAGACAAAGGAGGTTGTGATGGATTTCAGGAGAAACTCTGTTGACCACCCCCCACTGACCATCGACAGCTCGACTGTGAAGAGAGTCAGCAGCACTAAATTCCTGGGGGTGCACATCACAGAGGATCTCACCTGGACCACCAACACCATGTCACTCTCCATGAAGGCACAACAGCGCCTACACTTTCTCCGCCGGCTGAAAAGAGCAAGTCTCTCTCCGCCGATTCTCACCACCTTCTACAGGGGCACCATTGAGAGCGTGTTGACCAGCTGCATCTCTGTCTGGTATTGGAACTGTAGTGCAGCGGACCGCAAGACCCTAAAGTGGACAGTGAACACAGCTACAAGGATCATTGGTGCCCCTCTCCCCTCCATCCTGGATATTTTCCTTGCACGATGCTCCAGCAAAGCAAACAGTATCGTGAAGGACCCCACCCACCCCTCCCACAGTCTTTTCCAGCTCCTTCCATCAGGAAGATGGTTCAGGAGCATCAGAGCCCGCTCCACCAGACTGCTCAACAGCTTTTTCCCCCAGGCTGTGAGAGCCCTGAACTCAAACGCAGCTTATGAAGAAAACACATTGCGTTCATGTTCTTGGCTCATCTGCTCGCCTGTATATATTACGCATCATCAAAAGGTGTAAACTGAATTTGATATTTTAATATCACTGTTTTAGTACATTAAGGCACTTTAAGGTTTGGTTACACTAATGTGGATTCTTTAGTCTGGTGTCGGTTCATCCTCGATCAGCCCTTTGATTCTAACGGTGTTTCTGCGTAGTGTGTTTAAAATTAAGTGGTGCAACACACTCGATTTAATATAAAACCCAGATCAACAAATTCCTTGTGTCACATCTGTTCTGTGTCTGGCACTCTGTGGGACTTTTATGTTGAAGTTATTTATGCCTAGGCTCTGTGTTCTTTTCTGTGTCCTGTTCCTGTAGAGTTTTGTAGTTCTTTGTAGTTTTTCATGTTGATTAGTTTCCCCAGGTGTTTCCCATTCACCACACCCCTTGTTATCTCGTTTAGCTAGTCTTCCCTGTGTGTATATAGCTCATGTTTCTGTCGTTGTTTAATGTTTGGTGTTGCAAATGTACGATGTTCCCTTTTATCTGCGTTTTTGCTAATTTGTTTTGTGTCCTGTTTTTGATTGTTTTATTTTATTAAATTCTCCCTGCATTTGAATCATGCATCTCTGCCTGCCGCCTGTTCCCGTTTCCTGACACCTTGATTAGCATTAACTTTGCTTAATTTAATCCTTATTGGTGCAACCCACCCTAAGTGATGCTGTTTTAGTGCTTGAAATGCTGCAGCAGGTGCTGTATATGGATCACAAGTGCCCAAAA
The DNA here is from genome assembly GCA_018749465.1 of Paracanthobrama guichenoti. Taxonomy (NCBI): domain Eukaryota; kingdom Metazoa; phylum Chordata; class Actinopteri; order Cypriniformes; family Gobionidae; genus Paracanthobrama; species Paracanthobrama guichenoti. The sequence goes on along the minus strand of CM031949.1, from coordinate 21,958,142 downwards.
CTTGCATCTTGTTCACATATTTTGTTAAATTGACCGGCTTGTGCTGCAGTTCTATGGTGGTTTTGCCCTCCAGGGCTCCGTGAACAGTCACGTGACTGAATATCCATTTGCACATTAGCATTCTCTCTCCGGAGGGGATATTTGTTTTTAATGACCCTATAAGTTGGAGTAAGCCATCAAAATATGAGGAAATTATTTTTAAAATATTAATGGAAGAACAAAATGTTAAACTTGGTTACGGTATTTATCTGATAAAATTATTTGGCAAAACTACAGCTACAGTTAATAAACCATTGGGATACTTTTTAAATACAATTATTGATGTATACAAATATGTCCATATTTTACCCAAATTTGGGTTAAAACAACACAGGAATTTTTAGTGTAGGATTAAGGGATGTAGAATATGGTCATGCAGAATAAGGCATTCATATGTGCTTTATAAGTACTAATGAAACAGACAATATCCTAGTAATATTCATGCTAATAAGGGACTAGTTCATAGAAAGTTCATGAAAATTTGGACCTTAAACTAAAGCGTTACCAAATTTTGTTTGTGAAAATGGGGAATTTGCTATTAATAAAGCGCACTTGGACTTGAACACAAGGAAAAATGTTATAACTGTACTCTATCCTTCATTGATATGAGTTTAGTAATCAAATACTCAAGTGCAACACTTACCTGTACCGTTTATCACAATTTCATTCGTGAAGATCTGGAAGGGTAGTGCGTTGTTTTTGGATGCTCGAACTATAGTGTTCACTATCTGGGTGCTGTTGGGTAGAGGGGCGCCCGCCGCAAATGTAAGATCCATGGAGTTTCGGATAGTGGACACACTCCTTGTTTTCACATTGGCATCACTGGAGAGAGTTTTAAGTCAAAAATTCATCCATTAAAACTGAGCATTATGTTAAATCAAAAGCTATATTTGAGAGCACTCCAGCATATGCATACCTGAAGCTTGTTATAGTTATGATGCTGAATGATGCAGGGTAATCAGCAAAGAAAAACGGTTCGAGCTGCAAAAGAGTCATTTAGTTCAGACTAAATTGGCAAAAGCATGTTTCCCCAAATAACGAGGCGCATCATCACACTTACCCCTGTTTTTATAGTGCTCGCCCTGGTCTGAAACTCATTTGAACTTGTGTTTGAAAGAGCAGCCACAAAGGTTCCATTGGTCAGGATTGTCAATGGAATTTTCTGCAGTGATTCTACAAAAAATTATTTTGAAAAGTGTCACAAACTCAAAAACGTTCTAGGCAATTTAGAATCATAGAAACAGGGCATATCAGACAACTTACTGATAACAGAAATAGTGTTGGCATCAAAAATAACATTGAACGTTGAGTTTAAAACTGTAGCTGCTTCTTTCAGAGTCTCCACAATGGCAGTGTTGCTGGGGATGGGTTCGGCTGACGTTTGGTTAAACACTAACTGAACCTCTGCCTGCACATTTTGTTCTGCCCGGGTTTTGGTGACAGCTCTGCAATAAAAAACAACACACTATAAATGCTTAGGAAAGCAGTGTTGACAGTAATGAGTATGGTAATATTAATAAAATAGAAATTAGTCAGAGGGAATCAAGTTTAGGTGTTTAGCTCAAACAGTTCCAGTGTGTGTCCTGATGATGAAATATATTACATTGAATGCAAGTTGTTTTGGATAAAAGGGTCTGTCTAATGCATAAATATAAGTTTATATGACATTCACACAATCTGTCTGACATTGAAAGCATTTAATAAAGAAATAATTCCAGTAATGAAGCATTGAACTATGAACTTACATGAAAGCAATCACGATGATCCTGATGAAACGCTCTCCATACTTTTTTTTGTAGACGTCATCAAACTGTAAAAACAGTAAGTTTTAGGCATGTTTCTAAATATTCTATGAAAATGAAACCTGTTCTACAGGTCCCTCGACCCAAAAGAAGATAAGCAGTTTTGATGAATGGATGGATGTTCTGCAGTTTGAAACTTACCGCACTCTCTACCTTTGTGGCTAGGGTCTTAAATTCTGGTGTTTGCGGGTTTGTAAGCGCTGGAACAAATATCTCAATAATGACAATCTGGATGGCTACTGTTGGCAGAGGACGTGCTGGTACTGTGGTGGTGGTGGTGGTGGTGGTGGGCGTTGTTGTTGTTGTTGTTTTTGTGGTAGTTGTGTTTGGTTTGGCAGTTGTAGTTGTAGTTGTAGTGGGGCTGGTTGTAGTTGTGGTTGTAGTTGTAGTAGGACTGGTTGTAGTTGTGGTTGTAATTGTAATAGGACTTGTGATTTTAGTTGTAGTAGGACTTGTGGTTGTAGTTGTATTTGTAGTAGGACTAGTTGTAGTTGTAGTAGGACTGGTTGTAGTTGTAGAAAGATTTGTTGTTGTATTTATAGTAGGTCTTGTGTTTGTAGTTGTATTTGTAGTAGGACTGGCTGTAGTGACCGTTGATGTTTGACTTGTTGTAATGTTCAGAAGTTGTAGTGGCTGTTGATGTTTGAGTTGTTGTAGGTCCAGCAGTTGTAGTGGCCGTTGATGTTTGAGTTGTTGTAGGTCCAACAGTTGTTGTGGCCGTTGATGTTTGAGTTGTTGGAGGTTCAGCAGTTGTAGTGGCTGTTGATGTTTGAGTTGTTGTAGGTCCAACAGTTGTAGTGGCCGTTGATGTTTGAGTTGTTGGAGGTTCAGCAGTTGTAGTGGCTGTTGATGTTTGACTTGTTGTACGTTCAGAAGTTGTAGTGGCTGTTGATGTTTGAGTTGTTGTAGGTCCAGCAGTTGTAGTGGCCGTTGATGTTTGAGTTGTTGTAGGTCCAACAGTTGTTGTGGCCGTTGATGTTTGAGTTGTTGGAGGTTCAGCAGTTGTAGTGGCTGTTGATGTTTGAGTTGTTGTAGGTCCAACAGTTGTAGTGGCTGTTGATGTTTGAGTTGTAGGTTCAGCAGTTGTAGTGGCTGTTGATGTTTGAGTTGTTGTAAATCCAGCAGTTGTAGTGGCTGTTGATGTTTGAGTTGTTGTAGGTTCAGCAGTTGTAGTGGCTGTTGATGTTTGAGTTGTAGGTTCAGCAGTTGTAGTGGCTGTTGATGTTTGAGTTGTTGTAAATCCAGCAGTTGTAGTGGCTGTTGATGTTTGAGTTGTTGTAGGTTCAGCATTTGTGGTGGCCGTTGATGTTTGAGTTGTAGGTTCAGCAGTTGTAGTGGCTGTTGATGTTTGAGTTGTTGTAAATCCAGCAGTTGTAGTGGCTGTTGATGTTTGAGTTGTTGTAGGTTCAGCATTTGTGGTGGCCGTTGATGTTTGAGTTGTAGGTTCAGCAGTTGTAGTGGCTGTTGATGTTTGAGTTGTTGTAAATCCAGCAGTTGTAGTGGCTGTTGATGTTTGAGTTGTTGTAGGTTCAGCATTTGTGGTGGCCGTTGATGTTTGAGTTGTAGGTTCAGCAGTTGTAGTGGCTGTTGATGTTTGAGTTGTTGTAAATCCAGCAGTTGTAGTGGCTGTTGATGTTTGAGTTGTTGTAGGTTCAGCATTTGTAGTGGCTGTTGATGTTTGAGTTGTTGTAGGTTCAGAAGTTGTAGTTGCTGTTGTTGATTGAGAACTTGTAGGTTCAGCAGTTGTAGTGGCTGTTGATGTTTGAGTTGTTGTAGGTTCAGCATTTGTAGTTGCTGTTGATGTTTGAGTTGTAGGTTCGGCAGTTGTAGTGGCTGTTGATGTTTGACTTGTTGTAGGTTCAGCAGTTGTAGTGGCTGTTGATGTTTGAGTTGTAGGTTCAGCAGTCGTAGTGGCTGTTGATGTTTGAGTTGTTGTAGGTTCAGCAGTTGTAGTGGCCGTTGATGTTTGAGTTGTTGTAGGTTCAGCAGTTGTAGTGGCTGTTGATGTTTGAGTGGTTGAAGGTTCAGCAGTTGTTGTGGCTGTTGATGTTTGAGTTGTTGTAGGTTCAGCAGTTGTAATGGCTGTTGCTGTTTGAGTGGTTGAAGGTTCAGCAGTTGTAGTGTCTGTTGATGTTTGAGTTGTTGGTGGTTCAGCAGTTGTAGTGACCGTTGATGTTTGAGTGGTTGAAGGTTCAGCAGTTGTAGTGGTTGTTGATGATTGAGTTGTTGTTGCTTCAGTAGTTGTAGTGGCCGTTGATGTTTGAGTTGTTGTAGGTTCGGCAGTTGTAGTGGCCGTTGATGTTTGGGTTGTTGTAGGTTCAGCAGTTGTAGTGGCTGTTGATGTTTGAGTTGTTGTAGGTTCAGTAGTTGTAGTGGCTGTTGATGTTTGAATTGTAATAGGTTCAGCAGTTGTAGTGACCATTGATGTTTGAGTTGTAGGTCCAACAGTTTTAGTGGCTGTTGATGTTTGAGTTGTTGTAGGTTCAGCAGTTGTAGTGGCTGTTGATGTTTGAGTTGTTGTAGGATCAGCAGTTGTAGTGGCCGTTGATGTTTGAGTTGTTGTAGGTTCAGCAGTTGTAGTGGCTGTTGATGTTTGAGTGGTTGAAGGTTCAGCAGTTGTTGTGGCTGTTGATATTTGAGTTGTTGTAGGTTCAGTAGTTGTAGTGACCGTTGATGTTTGAGTTGTTGAAGGTTCAGCAGTTGTAGTGGCCGTTGATGTTTGAGTTGTTGTAGGTTCAGCAGTTGTGGTGGCCGTTGATGTTTCAGTTGTTGTAGGTTCAGCAGTTGTGGTGGCCGTTGATGTTTGAGTTGTTGTAGGTTCAGCATTTGTGGTGGCTGTTGATGTTTGAGTTGTTGTAGGTTCAGCAGTTGTAGTTGCTGTTGTTGTTTGAGTTGTTGTAGGTTCAGCAGTTGTAGTGGCTGTTGATGTTTGAGTTGTAGGTCCAGCAGTTGTAGTGGCCGTTGATGTTTGAGTTGTAGGTCCAGCAGTTGTAGTGGCCGTTGATGTTTGAGTTGTTGTAGGTTCAGCAGTTGTAGTGGCCGTTGATGTTTGAGTTTTTGTAGGTTCAGCAGTTGTAGTTGCTGTTGTTGTAGGTTCAGCATTTGTAGTGTCTGTTGATGTTTGAGTTGTTGTAGGTTCAGCAGTTGTAGTGACTGTTGATGTTTGAGAACTTGTAGGTTCAGCAGTTGTAGTGGCTGTTGATGTTTGAGTTGTTGTAGGTTCAGCATTTGTAGTTGCTGTTGATGTTTGAGTTGTAGGTTCGGCAGTTGTAGTGGCTGTTGATGTTTGACTTGTTGTAGGTTCAGCAGTTGTAGTGGCTGTTGATGTTTGAGTTGTGTAGTTCAGCAGTCGTAGTGGCTGTTGATGTTTGAGTTGTTGTAGGTTCAGCAGTTGTAGTGGCCGTTGATGTTTGAGTTGTTGTAGGTTCAGCAGTTGTAGTGGCTGTTGATGTTTGAGTGGTTGAAGGTTCAGCAGTTGTTGTGGCTGTTGATGTTTGAGTTGTTGTAGGTTCAGCAGTTGTAATGGCTGTTGCTGTTTGAGTGGTTGAAGGTTCAGCAGTTGTAGTGTCTGTTGACGTTTGAGTTGTTGGTGGTTCAGCAGTTGTAGTGACCGTTGATGTTTGAGTGGTTGAAGGTTCAGCAGTTGTAGTGGTTGTTGATGATTGAGTTGTTGTTGCTTCAGTAGTTGTAGTGGCCGTTGATGTTTGAGTTGTTGTAGGTTCGGCAGTTGTAGTGGCCGTTGATGTTTGGGTTGTTGTAGGTTCAGCAGTTGTAGTGGCTGTTGATGTTTGAGTTGTTGTAGGTTCAGTAGTTGTAGTGGCTGTTGATGTTTGAATTGTAATAGGTTCAGCAGTTGTAGTGACCATTGATGTTTGAGTTGTAGGTCCAACAGTTTTAGTGGCTGTTGATGTTTGAGTTGTTGTAGGTTCAGCAGTTGTAGTGGCTGTTGATGTTTGAGTTGTTGTAGGATCAGCAGTTGTAGTGGCCGTTGATGTTTGAGTTGTTGTAGGTTCAGCAGTTGTAGTGGCTGTTGATGTTTGAGTGGTTGAAGGTTCAGCAGTTGTTGTGGCTGTTGATATTTGAGTTGTTGTAGGTTCAGTAGTTGTAGTGACCGTTGATGTTTGAGTTGTTGAAGGTTCAGCAGTTGTAGTGGCCGTTGATGTTTGAGTTGTTGTAGGTTCAGCAGTTGTGGTGGCCGTTGATGTTTCAGTTGTTGTAGGTTCAGCAGTTGTGGTGGCCGTTGATGTTTGAGTTGTTGTAGGTTCAGCATTTGTGGTGGCTGTTGATGTTTGAGTTGTTGTAGGTTCAGCAGTTGTAGTTGCTGTTGTTGTTTGAGTTGTTGTAGGTTCAGCAGTTGTAGTGGCTGTTGATGTTTGAGTTGTAGGTCCAGCAGTTGTAGTGGCCGTTGATGTTTGAGTTGTAGGTCCAGCAGTTGTAGTGGCCGTTGATGTTTGAGTTGTTGTAGGTTCAGCAGTTGTAGTGGCCGTTGATGTTTGAGTTTTTGTAGGTTCAGCAGTTGTAGTTGCTGTTGTTGTAGGTTCAGCATTTGTAGTGTCTGTTGATGTTTGAGTTGTTGTAGGTTCAGCAGTTGTAGTGACTGTTGATGTTTGAGTTGTTGTAGGTTCAGCAGTTGTAGTGGCTGTTGATGTTTGAGTTGTTGTAGGTTCAGCAGTTGTAGTGGCTGTTGTTGTTTGAGTTGTTGTAGGTTCAGCAGTTGTAGTGGCTGTTGATGTTTGAGTTGTTGTAGGTTCAGCATTTGTAGTGGCTGTTGATGTTTGAGTTGTAGGTCCAGCAGTTGTAGTGGCCGTTGATGTTTGAGTTGTAGGTCCAGCAGTTGTAGTGGCCGTTGATGTTTGAGTTGTTATAGGTTCAGGAGTTGTAGTGGCTGTTGATGTTTGAGTTGTTGTAGGTTCAGTAGATGTAGTTGCTGTTGTTGATTGAGAACTTGTAGGTTCAGCAGTTGTAGTGGCTGTTGATGTTTGAGTTTTTGTAGGTTCAGCAGTTGTAGTGGCTGTTGATGTTTGAGTTGTTATAGGTTCAGCATTTGAAGTTGCTGTTGATGTTTGAGTTGTAGGTTCGGCAGTTGTAGTGGCTGTTGATGTTTGAGTTGTTGTAGGTTCAGCAGTTGTAGTGGCTGTTGATGTTTGAGTTGTAGGTTCAGCAGTTGTAGTGGCTGTTGATGTTTGAGTTGTTGTAGGTTCAGCAGTTGTAGTGGCTGTTGATGTTTGAGTGGTTGAAGGTTCAGCAGTTGTTGTGGCTGTTGATGTTTGAGTTGTTGTAGGTTCAGTAGTTGTAGTGACCGTTGATGTTTGAGTTGTTGAAGGTTCAGCAGTTGTAGTGGCCGTTGATGTTTGAGTTGTTGTAGGTTCAGCAGTTGTAGTGGCTGTTGATGCTTGAGTTGTTGTAGGTTCAGCAGTTGTAGTTGCTGTTGTTGTTTGAGTTGTAGGTCCAGCAGTTGTAGTGGCCGTTGATGTTTGAGTTGTAGGTCCAGCAGTTGTAGTGGCCGTTGATGTTTGAGTTGTTGTAGGTTCAGCAGTTGTAGTGGCTGTTGATGTTTGAGTTGTTGTAGGTTCAGTAGATGTAGTTGCTGTTGTTGATTGAGAACTTGTAGGTTCAGCAGTTGTAGTGGCTGTTGATGTTTGAGTTGTTATAGGTTCAGCATTTGTAGTTGCTGTTGATGTTTGAGTTGTAGGTTCAGCAGTTGTAGTGGCTGTTGATGTTTGAGTTGTTGTAGGTTCAGCAGTTGTAGTGGCTGTTGATGTTTGAGTTGTAGGTTCAGCAGTTGTAGTGGCCGTTGATGTTTGAGTTGTTGTAGGTTCAGCAGTTGTAGTGGCTGTTGATGTTTGAGTGGTTGAAGGTTCAGCAGTTGTTGTGGCTGTTGATGCTTGAGTTGTTGTAGGTTCAGCAGTTGTAGTGGCTGTTGATGTTTGAGTTGTTGTAGGTTCAGCAGTTGTAGTTGCTGTTGTTGTTTGAGTTGTTGTAGGTCCAGCAGTTGTACTGGCTATTGATGTTTGAGTTGTAGGTCCAGCAGTTGTAGTGGCCATTGATGTTTGAGTGGTTGAAGGTTCAGCAGTTGTAGTGGCTGTGGATGTTTGAGTTGTAGGTTCAGCAGTTGTAGTGGCTGTTGATGTTTGAGTTGTAAGTTCAGCAGTTGTAGTGGCTGTTGATGTTTGAGTTGTTGTAGGTTCATCAGTTGTAGTGGCTGTTGATGTTTGAGTTGTTGTAGGTCCAGCAGTTGTGGTGGCCGTTGATGTTTGAGTTGTTGTAGGTTCAGCAGTTGTAGTGGCCGTTGATGTTTGAGTTGTTGTAGGTTCAGCAGTTGTAGTGGCTGTTGACGTTTGAGTTGTTGTAGGTTCAGCAGTTGTAGTGGCTGTTGATGTTTGAGTTGTTGTAGGTTCATCAGTTGTAGTGGCTGTTGATGTTTGAGTTTTTGTAGGTCCAGCAGTTGTAGTGGCCGTTGATGTTTGAGTTGTTGTAGGTTCAGCAGTTGTAGTGGCTGTTGATGTTTGAGTTGTTGTAGGTTCAGCAGTTGTAGTGGCCGTTGATGTTTGAGTTGTTGTAGGTTCAGCAGTTGTAGTGGCCGTTGATGTTTGAGTTGTTGTAGGTTCATCAGTTGTAGTGGCTGTTGATGTTTGAGTTGTTGTAGGTCCAGCAGTTGTAGTGGCCGTTGATGTTTGAGTTGTTGTAGGTTCAGCTGTTGTAGTGGCCGTTGATGTTTGAGTTGTTGTAGGTTCAGTAGATGTAGTTGCTGTTGTTGATTGAGAACTTGTAGGTTCAGCAGTTGTAGTGGCTGTTGATGTTTGAGTTGTTGTAGGTTCAGCATTTGTAGTTGCTGTTGATGTTTGAGTTGTAGGTTCGGCAGTTGTAGTGGCTGTTGATGTTTGACTTGTTGTAGGTTCAGCAGTTGTAGTGGCTGTTGATGTTTGAGTTGTAGGTTCAGCAGTCGTAGTGGCTGTTGATGTTTGAGTTGTTGTAGGTTCAGCAGTTGTAGTGGCCGTTGATGTTTGAGTTGTTGTAGGTTCAGCAGTTGTAGTGGCCGTTGATGTTTGAGTTGTTGTAGGTTCAGCAGTTGTAGTGGCTGTTGATGTTTGAGTGGTTGAAGGTTCAGCAGTTGTTGTGGCTGTTGATATTTGAGTTGTTGTAGGTTCAGCAGTTGTAGTGGCCGTTGATGTTTGAGTTGTAGGTTCAGCAGTTGTAGTGGCCGTTGATGTTTGAGTTGTAGGTCCAGCAGTTGTAGTGGCTGTTGATGTTTGAGTTGTTGTAGGTTCAGTAGTTGTAGTGGCCGTTGATGTTTGAGTTGTAGGACCAGCAGTTGTAGTGGCTGTTGATGTTTGAGTTGTTGTAGGTTCATCAGTTGTAGTGGCCGTTGATGTTTGAGTTGTAGGACCAGCAGTTGTAGTGGCTGTTGATGTTTGAGTTGTTGTAGGTCCAGCAGTTGTAGTGGCTGTTGATGTTTGAGTTGTTGTAGGTTCATCAGTTGTAGTGGCTGTTGATGTTTGAGTTGTTGTAGGTCCAGCAGTTGTAGTGGCTGTTGATGTTTGAGTTGTTGTAGGTTCAGCAGTTGTAGTGGCTGTTGATGTTTGAGTTGTTGTAGGTTCAGTAGATATAGTTGCTGTTGTTGATTGAGAACTTGTAGGTTCAGCAGTTGTAGTGGCTGTTGATGTTTGAGTTGTTGTAGGTTCAGCATTTGTAGTTGCTGTTGATGTTTGAGTTGTAGGTTCAGCAGTTGTAGTGGCTGTTGATGTTTGAGTTGTTGTAGGTTCAGCAGTTGTAGTTGCTGTTGTTGTTTGAGTTGTTGTAGGTCCAGCAGTTGTACTGGCCATTGATGTTTGAGTTGTAGGTCCAGCAGTTGTAGTGGCCATTGATGTTTGAGTGGTTGAAGGTTCAGCAGTTGTAGTGGCTGTTGATGTTTGAGTTGTAGGTTCAGCAGTTGTAGTGGCCGTTGATGTTTGAGTTGTTGTAGTTCCAGCAGTTGTAGTGGCCATTGATGTTTGAGTGGTTGAAGGTTCAGCAGTTGTAGTGGCTGTTGATGTTTGAGTTGTAGGTTCAGCAGTTGTAGTGGCTGTTGATGTTTGAGTTGTTGTAGGTCCAGCAGTTGTAGTGGCTGTTGATGTTTGAGTTGTTGTAGGTTCAGCATTTGTGGTGGCCGTTGATGTTTGAGTTGTTGTAGGTTCAGCAGTTGTAGTGGCTGTTGATGTTTGAGTTGTTGTAGGTTCATCAGTTGTAGTGGCCGTTGATGTTTGAGTTGTAGGTCCAGTAGTTGTAGTGGCTGTTGATGGTTGAGTTGTTGTAGGTTCAGCAGTTGTAGTGGCCGTTGATGTTTGAGTTGTAGGTCCAGCAGTTGTAGTGGCTGTTGATGTTTGAGTTGTTGTAGGTTCAGTAGTTGTAGTGGCCGTTGATGTTTGAGTTGTAGGACCAGCAGTTGTAGTGGCTGTTGATGTTTGAGTTGTTGTAGGTTCATCAGTTGTAGTGGCTGTTGATGTTTGAGTTGTTGTAGGTCCAGCAGTTGTAGTGGCCGTTGATGTTTGAGTTGTTGTAGGTTCAGCAGTTGTAGTGGCCGTTGATGTTTGAGTTGTTGTAGGTTCAGCAGTTGTAGTGGCTGTTGACGTTTGAGTTGTTGTAGGTTCAGCAGTTGTAGTGGCCGTTAATGTTTGAGTTGTTGAAGGTTCAGCAGTTGTAGTGGCCGTTGATGTTTGAGTTGTTGTAGGTTCAGCAGTTGTAGTGGCTGTTGATGTTTGAGTTGTTGTAGGTTCAGAAGATGTAGTTGCTGTTGTTGATTGAGAACTTGTAGGTTCAGCAGTTATAGTGGCTGTTGATGTTTGAGTTGTTGTAGTGGCTGTTGATGTTTGAGTTGTTGTAGGTTCAGCATTTGTAGTTGCTGTTGTTGTTTGAGTTGTTGTAGGTTCAGCAGTTGTAGTGGCTGTTGATGTTTGAGTTGTTGTAGATTCAGCAGTTGTAGTGGCTGTTGATTTTTGAGTTGTTGTAGGTTCAGCAGTTGTAGTGGCCGTTGATGTTGTAGTGGCCAGTTGATGTTTGAGTTGTTGTAGGTTCAGCAGTTGTAGTGGCTGTTGATGTTTGAGTTGTTGTAGGTTCAGCAGTTGTAGTGGCTGTTGATGTTTGAGTTGTTGTAGGTCCAGCAGTTGTAGTGGCCGTTGATGTTTGAGTTGTTGTAGGTTCAGCAGTTGTAGTGGCTGTTGATGTTTGAGTTGTTGTAGGTTCATCAGTTGTAGTGGCTGTTGATGTTTGAGTTTTTGTAGGTCCAGCAGTTGTAGTGGCTGTTGATGTTTGAGTTGTTGTAGGTTCAGCAGTTGTAGTGGCTGTTATTGTAGATTCAGCAGTTGAAGTGGCCGTTGATGTTTGAGTTGTTGTAGGTTCAGCAGTTGTAGTGGCTCTTGTTGTAGATTCAGCAGTTGTAGTGGCTGTTGATGTTTGAGTTGTTGTAGGTCCAGCAGTTGTAGTGGCCGTTGATGTTTGAGTTGTTGTAGGTTCAGCAGTTGTAGTGGCCGTTGATGTTTGAGTTGTTGTAGGTTCAGTAGATGTAGTTGCTGTTGTTGATTGAGAACTTGTAGGTTCAGCAGTTGTAGTGGCTGTTGATGTTTGAGTTGTTGTAGGTTCAGCATTTGTAGTTGCTGTTGATGTTTGAGTTGTAGGTTCAGCAGTTGTAGTGGCTGTTGATGTTTGACTTGTTGTAGGTTCAGCAGTTGTAGTGGCTGTTGATGTTTGAGTTGTAGGTTCAGCAGTCGTAGTGGCTGTTGATGTTTGAGTTGTTGTAGGTTCAGCAGTTGTAGTGGCCGTTGATGTTTGAGTTGTTGTAGGTTCAGCAGTTGTAGTGGTGGCCGTTGATGTTTGAGTTGTTGTAGGTTCAGCAGTTGTAGTGGCTGTTGATGTTTGAGTGGTTGAAGGTTCAGCAGTTGTTGTGGCTGTTGATATTTGAGTTGTTGTAGGTTCAGCAGTTGTAGTGGCCGTTGATGTTTGAGTTGTAGGTTCAGCAGTTGTAGTGGCCGTTGATGTTTGAGTTGTAGGTCCAGCAGTTGTAGTGGCTGTTGATGTTTGAGTTGTTGTAGGTTCAGCAGTTGTAGTGGCCGTTGATGTTTGAGTTGTAGGTTCAGCAGTTGTAGTGGCTGTTGATGTTTGAGTTGTTGTAGGTTCATCAGTTGTAGTGGCCGTTGATGTTTGAGTTGTAGGACCAGCAGTTGTAGTGGCTGTTGATGTTTGAGTTGTTGTAGGTCCAGCAGTTGTAGTGGCTGTTGATGTTTGAGTTGTTGTAGGTTCATCAGTTGTAGTGGCTGTTGATGTTTGAGTTGTTGTAGGTCCAGCAGTTGTAGTGGCTGTTGATGTTTGAGTTGTTGTAGGTTCAGCAGTTGTAGTGGCTGTTGATGTTTGAGTTGTTGTAGGTTCAGCAGTTGTAGTGGCTGTTGATGTTTGAGTTGTAGGTTCAGCAGTTGTAGTGGCTGTTGATGTTTGAGTTGTTGTAGGTTCAGCAGTTGTAGTGGCTGTTGATGTTTGAGTTGTAGGACCAGCAGTTGTAGTGGCTGTTGATGTTTGAGTTGTTGTAGGTCCAGCAGTTGTAGTTGCTGTTGTTGTTTGAGTTGTTGTAGGTCCAGCAGTTGTACTGGCCATTGATGTTTGAGTTGTAGGTCCAGCAGTTGTAGTGGCCATTGATGTTTGAGTGGTTGAAGGTTCAGCAGTTGTAGTGGCTGTTGATGTTTGAGTTGTAGGTTCAGCAGTTGTAGTGGCCGTTGATGTTTGAGTTGTTGTAGGTCCAGCAGTTGTAGTGGCCATTGATGTTTGAGTGGTTGAAGGTTCAGCAGTTGTAGTGGCTGTTGATGTTTGAGTTGTAGGTTCAGCAGTTGTAGTGGCTGTTGATGTTTGAGTTGTTGTAGGTCCAGCAGTTGTAGTGGCTGTTGATGTTTGAGTTGTTGTAGGTTCAGCAGTTGTAGTGGCCGTTGATGTTTGAGTTGTTGTAGGTTCAGCAGTTGTAGTGGCTGTTGATGTTTGAGTTGTTGTAGGTCCAGCAGTTGTAGTGGCCGTTGATGTTTGAGTTGTTGTAGGTCCAGCAGTTGTAGTGGCTGTTGATGTTTGAGTTGTTGTAGGTTCAGCAGTTGTAGTGGCCGTTGATGTTTGAGTTGTAGGACCAGCAGTTGTAGTGGCTGTTGATGTTTGAGTTGTTGTAGTTCAGTAGTTGTAGTGGCCGTTGATGTTTGAGTTGTAGGACCAGCAGTTGTAGTGGCTGTTGATGTTTGAGTTGTTGTAGGTTCAGCAGTTGTAGTGGCTGTTGATGTTTGAGTTGTTGTAGGTCCAGCAGTTGTAGTGGCCGTTGATGTTTGAGTTGTTGTAGGTTCAGCAGTTGTAGTGGCCGTTGATGTTTGAGTTGTTGTAGGTTCAGCAGTTGTAGTGGCTGTTGATGTTTGAGTTGTTGTAGGTTCAGCAGTTGTAGTGGCCGTTGATGTTTGAGTTGTTGAAGGTTCAGCAGTTGTAGTGGCCGTTGATGTTTGAGTTGTTGTAGGTTCAGCAGTTGTAGTGGCTGTTGATGTTTGAGTTGTTGTAGGTTCAGAAGATGTAGTTGCTGTTGTTGATTGAGAACTTGTAGGTTCAGCAGTTATAGTTGAGTTGTTGATGGTTGAGTTGTTGTAGTGGCTGTTGATGTTTGAGTTGTTGTAGGTTCAGCAGTTGTAGTTGCTGTTGTTGTTTGAGTTGTTGTAGGTTCAGCAGTTGTAGTGGCTGTTGATGTTTGAGTTGTTGTAGATTCAGCAGTTGTAGTGGCTGTTGATTTTTGAGTTGTTGTAGGTTCAGCAGTTGTAGTGGCCGTTGATGTTTGAGTTGTTGTAGGTTCAGCAGTTGTAGTGGCTGTTGATGTTTGAGTTGTTGTAGGTTCAGCAGTTGTAGTGGCTGTTGATGTTTGAGTTGTTGTAGGTTCAGCAGTTGTAGTGGCTGTTGATGTTTGAGTTGTTGTAGGTCCAGCAGTTGTAGTGGCCGTTGATGTTTGAGTTGTTGTAGGTTCAGCAGTTGTAGTGGCCGTTGATGTTTGAGTTGTTGTAGGTTCAGCAGTTGTAGTGGCCGTTGATGTTTGAGTTGTAGGTCCAGCAGTTGTAGTGGCTGTTGATGTTTGAGTTGTTGTAGGTCCAGCAGTTGTAGTGGCCGTTGATGTTTGAGTTGTAGGTCCAGCAGTTGTAGTGGCTGTTGATGTTTGAGTTGTTGTAGGTTCATCAGTTGTAGTGGCCGTTGATGTTTGAGTTGTTGTAGGTTCAGCTGTTGTAGTGGCCGTTGATGTTTGAGTTGTTGTAGGTTCAGCTGTTGTAGTGGCCGTTGATGTTTGAGTTGTTGTAGGTTCAGCAGTTGTAGTGGCTGTTGTAGTGGCTGTTGTTGTAGGTCCAGCAGTTGTAGTGGCCTTTGATGTTTGAGTTGTTGTAGGTTCAGCAGTTGTAGTGGCTGTTGTAGTGGCTGTTGTTGTATGTTCAGCAGTTGTAGTGGCCGTTGATGTTTGAGTTGTTGTAGGTTCAGCAGTTGTAGTGGCTGTTGTAGTGGCTGTTGTTGTAGGTCCAGCAGTTGTAGTGGCCGTTGATGTTTGAGTTGTTGTAGGTTCAGCAGTTGTAGTGGCTGTTGATGTTTGAGTTGTTGTAGGTCCAGCAGTTGTAGTGGCCGTTGATGTTTGAGTTGTTGTAGGTTCAGCAGTTGTAGTGGCTGTTGATATTTGAGTTGTTGTAGGTTCATCAGTTGTAGTGGCCGTTGATGTTTGAGTTGTAGGTTCAGCAGTTGTAGTGGCTGTTGATGTTTGAGTTGTTGTAGGTTCAGCAGTTGTAGTGGCTGTTGATGTTTGAGTTGTTGTAGGTTCAGCAGTTGTAGTGGCTGTTGATGTTTGAGTTGTTGTAGGTCCAGCAGTTGTAGTGGCTGTTGATGTTTGAGTTGTTGTAGGTTCAGCAGTTGTAGTGGCTGTTGATGTTTGAGTTGTTGTAGGTTCAGAAGATGTAGTTGCTGTTGTTGTTTGAGTTGTTGTAGGTTCAGCAGTTGTAGTGGCTGTTGATGTTTGAGTTGTTGTAGGTTCAGCAGTTGTAGTTGCTGTTGATGTTTGAGTTGTAGGTCCAGCAGTTGTAGTGGCTGTTGATGTTTGAGTTGTTGTAGGTTCAGCAGTTGTAGTGGCTGTTGATGTTTGAGTTGTTGTAGGTCCAGCAGTTGTAGTGGCCATTGATGTTTGAGTTGTAGGTCCAGCAGTTGTAGTGGCCATTGATGTTTGAGTGGTTGAAGGTTCAGCAGTTGTAGTGGCTGTTGATGTTTGAGTTGTTGTAGGTTCAGCAGTTGTAGTGGCCGTTGATGTTTGAGTTGTTGTAGGTCCAGCAGTTGTAGTGGCCATTGATGTTTGAGTGGTTGAAGGTTCAGCAGTTGTAGTGGCTGTTGATGTTTGAGTTGTAGGTTCAGCAGTTGTAGTGGCTGTTGATGTTTGAGTTGTTGTAGGTCCAGCAGTTGTAGTGGCTGTTGATGTTTGAGTTGTTGTAGGTTCAGCAGTTGTAGTGGCCGTTGATGTTTGAGTTGTTGTAGGTTCAGCAGTTGTGGTGGCCGTTGTTGTTTGAGTTGTTGTAGGTTCAGCAGTTGTAGTGGCTGTTGATGTTTGAGTTGTTGTAGGTTCATCAGTTGTAGTGGCCGTTGATGTTTGAGTTGTTGTAGGTCCAGTAGTTGTAGTGGCTGTTGATGGTTGAGTTGTTGTAGGTTCAGCAGTTGTAGTGGCCGTTGATGTTTGAGTTGTAGGTTCAGCAGTTGTAGTGGCTGTTGATGTTTGAGTTGTTGTAGGTTCAGCAGTTGTAGTGGCTGTTGATGTTTGAGTTGTTGTAGGTCCAGCAGTTGTAGTGGCTGTTGATGTTTGAGTTGTTGTAGGTTCAGCAGTTGTAGTGGCCGTTGATGTTTGAGTTGTTGTAGGTTCAGCAGTTGTAGTGGCTGTTGATGTTTGAGTTGTTGTAGGTTCAGCAGTTGTAGTGGCCGTTGATGTTTGAGTTGTTGTAGGTTCAGCAGTTGTAGTGGCTGTTGATGTTTGAGTTGTTGTAGGTTCAGCAGTTGTAGTGGCTGTTGATGTTTGAGTTGTTGTAGGTTCAGAAGATGTAGTTGCTGTTGTTGTTTGAGTTGTTGTAGGTTCAGCAGTTGTAGTGGCTGTTGATGTTTGAGTTGTTGTAGATTCAGCAGTTGTAGTGGCTGTTGATGTTTGAGTTGTTGTAGGTTCAGCAGTTGTAGTGGCCGTTGATGTTTGAGTTGTTGTAGGTTCAGCAGTTGTAGTGGCTGTTGATGTTTGAGTTGTTGTAGGTTCAGCAGTTGTAGTGGCTGTTGATGTTTGAGTTGTTGTAGGTTCAGCAGTTGTAGTGGCTGTTGATGTTTGAGTTGTTGTAGGTCCAGCAGTTGTAGTGGCCGTTGATGTTTGAGTTGTTGTAGGTTCAGCAGTTGTAGTGGCCGTTGATGTTTGAGTTGTTGTAGGTTCAGCAGTTGTAGTGGCCGTTGATGTTTGAGTTGTAGGTCCAGCAGTTGTAGTGGCTGTTGATGTTTGAGTTGTTGTAGGTCCAGCAGTTGTAGTGGCCGTTGATGTTTGAGTTGTAGGTCCAGCAGTTGTAGTGGCTGTTGATGTTTGAGTTGTTGTAGGTTCATCAGTTGTAGTGGCCGTTGATGTTTGAGTTGTTGTAGGTTCAGCAGTTGTAGTGGCCGTTGATGTTTGAGTTGTTGTAGGTTCAGCAGTTGTAGTGGCCGTTGATGTTTGAGTTGTTGTAGGTTCAGCAGTTGTAGTGGCTGTTGTAGTGGCTGTTGTTGTAGGTCCAGCAGTTGTAGTGGCCTTTGATGTTTGAGTTGTTGTAGGTTCAGCAGTTGTAGTGGCTGTTGTAGTGGCTGTTGTTGTAGGTTCAGCAGTTGTAGTGGCCGTTGATGTTTGAGTTGTTGTAGGTTCAGCAGTTGTAGTGGCTGTTGATGTTGTGGCTGTGTTGTAGGTCCAGCAGTTGTAGTGGCCGTTGATGTTTGAGTTGTTGTAGGTTCAGCAGTTGTAGTGGCTGTTGATGTTTGAGTTGTTGTAGGTCCAGCAGTTGTAGTGGCTGTTGATGTTTGAGTTTGTTGCAGTTGTAGTGTTTGATGTTTGAGTTGTTGTAGGTTCAGCAGTTGTAGTGGCCGTTGATGTTTGAGTTGTTGTAGGTTCAGCAGTTGTAGTGGCCGTTGATGTTTGAGTTGTTGTTGTAGGTTCAGCAGTTGTAGTGGCTGTTGATGTTTGAGTTGTTGTAGGTTCAGCAGTTGTAGTGGCTGTTGATGTTTGAGTTGTTGTAGGTCCAGCAGTTGTAGTGGCCGTTGATGTTTGAGTTGTTGTAGGTTCAGCAGTTGTAGTGGCTGTTGATGTTTGAGTTGTTGTAGGTTCAGCAGTTGTAGTGGCTGTTGATGTTTGAGTTGTTGTAGGTCCAGCAGTTGTAGTGGCTGTTGATGTTTGAGTTGTTGTAGGTCCAGCAGTTGTAGTGGCTGTTGATGTTGAGTTGTTGTAGGTTCAGCAGTTGTAGTGGCCGTTGATGTTTGAGTTGTTGTAGGTTCAGCAGTTGTAGTGGCTGTTGATGTTTGAGTTGTTGTAGGTTCAGCAGTTGTAGTGGCCGTTGATGTTTGAGTTGTTGTAGGTTCAGCAGTTGAGTGGCTGTTGATGTTTGTTGTTGTAGGTCCAGCAGTTGTAGTGGCTGTTGATGTTTGAGTTGTTGTAGGTTCAGCAGTTGTAGTGGCTGTTGATGTTTGAGTTTGAGTTGTTGTAGTTCAGCAGTTGTAGTGGCAGTTGAGTTGTTGTAGGTTCAGCAGTTGTAGTGGCTGTTGATGTTTGAGTTGTTGTAGGTTCAGCAGTTGTAGTGGCTGTTGATGTTTGAGTTGTTGTTGCTTCAGTAGTTGTAGTGGCTGTTGATGTTTGAGTTGTTGTAGGTTCAGCAGTTGTAGTGACTGTTGATGTTTGAGTTGTTGTAGTTTGATGGCTTTGAGTTGTTGTAGGTTCAGCAGTTGTAGTGGCTGTGATGTTTGAGTTGTTGTAGGTTCAGCAGTTGTAGTGGCTGTTGATGTTTGAGTTGTTGTAGGTTCAGCAGTTGTAGTGGCTGTTGATGTTTGAGTTGTTGTAGGTTCAGCAGTTGTAGTGGCTGTTGATGTTTGAGTTGTTGTAGGTCCAGCAGTTGTAGTGGCTGTTGATGTTTGAGTTGTTGTAGGTTCAGCAGTTGTAGTGGCTGTTGATGTTTGAGTTGTTGTAGGTTCAGCAGTTGTAGTGGCTGTTGATGTTTGAGTTGTTGTAGGTCCAGCAGTTGTAGTGGCTGTTGATGTTTGAGTTGTTGTAGGTTCAGCAGTTGTAGTGGCCGTTGATGTTTGAGTTGTTGTAGGTCCAGCAGTTGTAGTGGCTGTTGATGTTTGAGTTGTTGTAGGTTCAGCAGTTGTAGTGGCCGTTGATGTTTGAGTTGTTGTAGGTTCAGCAGTTGTAGTGGCCGTTGATGTTTGAGTTGTTGTAGGTTCAGCAGTTGTAGTGGCCTTTGATGTTTGAGTTGTTGTAGGTTCAGCAGTTGTAGTGGCTGTTGTTGTATGTTCAGCAGTTGTAGTGGCCGTTGATGTTTGAGTTGTTGTAGGTTCAGCAGTTGTAGTGGCTGTTGTTGTAGGTCCAGCAGTTGTACTGGCCATTGATGTTTGAGTTGTAGGTCCAGCAGTTGTAGTGGCCATTGATGTTTGAGTTGTTGTAGGTTCAGCAGTTGTAGTGGCTGTTGATGTTTGAGTTGTTGTAGGTTCAGCAGTTGTAGTGGCCGTTGATGTTTGAGTTGTTGTAGGTCCAGCAGTTGTAGTGGCCATTGATGTTTGAGTGGTTGAAGGTTCAGCAGTTGTAGTGGCTGTTGATGTTTGAGTTGTTGTAGGTTCAGCAGTTGTAGTGGCTGTTGATGTTTGAGTTGTTGTAGGTCCAGCAGTTGTAGTGGCTGTTGATGTTTGAGTTGTTGTAGGTTCAGCATTTGTGGTGGCCGTTGATGTTTGAGTTGTTGTAGGTTCAGCAGTTGTGGTGGCCGTTGTTGTTTGAGTTGTTGTAGGTTCAGCAGTTGTAGTGGCTGTTGATGTTTGAGTTGTTGTAGGTTCAGCAGTTGTAGTGGCCGTTGATGTTTGAGTTGTAGGTCCAGCAGTTGTAGTGGCTGTTGATGTTTGAGTTGTTGTAGGTTCAGCAGTTGTAGTGGCCGTTGATGTTTGAGTTGTAGGTCCAGCAGTTGTAGTGGCTGTTGATGTTTGAGTTGTTGTAGGTTCAGTAGTTGTAGTGGCCGTTGATGTTTGAGTTGTTGTAGGACCAGCAGTTGTAGTGGCTGTTGATGTTTGAGTTGTTGTAGGTTCAGCAGTTGTAGTGGCTGTTGATGTTTGAGTTGTTGTAGGTCCAGCAGTTGTAGTGGCCGTTGATGTTTGAGTTGTTGTAGGTTCAGCAGTTGTAGTGGCCGTTGATGTTTGAGTTGTTGTAGGTTCAGCAGTTGTAGTGGCTGTTGATGTTTGAGTTGTTGTAGGTTCAGCAGTT
This sequence comes from Paracanthobrama guichenoti, assembly GCA_018749465.1. Lineage (NCBI taxonomy): Eukaryota > Metazoa > Chordata > Actinopteri > Cypriniformes > Gobionidae > Paracanthobrama > Paracanthobrama guichenoti. Next base: position 21,938,798 of record CM031949.1, on the reverse strand, counting down.
GTAGTGGCCGTTGATGTTTGAGTTGTTGTAGGTTCAGCAGTTGTAGTGGCCGTTGATGTTTGAGTTGTTGTAGGTTCAGCAGTTGTAGTGGCTGTTGATGTTTGAGTTGTTGTAGGTTCAGCAGTTGTAGTTGCTGTTGTTGATTGAGAACTTGTAGGTTCAGCAGTTATAGTGGCTGTTGATGTTTGAGTTGTTGTAGTGGCTGTTGATGTTTGAGTTGTTGTAGGTTCAGCAGTTGTAGTGGCTGTTGATGTTTGAGTTGTTGTAGGTTCAGCAGTTGTAGTGGCTGTTGATGTTTGAGTTGTTGTAGGTTCAGCAGTTGTAGTGGCTGTTGATGTTTGAGTTGTTGTAGGTTCAGCAGTTGTAGTGGCGTTGATGTTTGAGTTGTTGTAGGTTCAGCAGTTGTAGTGGCCGTTGATGTTTGAGTTGTTGTAGGTCCAGCAGTTGTAGTGGCTGTTGATGTTTGAGTTGTTGTAGGTCCAGCAGTTGTAGTGGCTGTTGATGTTTGAGTTGTTGTAGGTCCAGCAGTTGTAGTGGCTGTTGATGTTTGAGTTGTTGTAGGTTCAGCAGTTGTAGTGGCTGTTGATGTTTGAGTTGTTGTAGGTTCAGCTGTTGTAGTGGCCGTTGATGTTTGAGTTGTTGTAGGTTCAGCAGTTGTAGTGGCCGTTGATGTTTGAGTTGTTGTAGGTTCAGCAGTTGTAGTGGCTGTTGATGTTTGAGTTGTTGTAGGTTCAGCAGTTGTAGTGGCCTTGATGTTTGAGTTGTTGTAGGTTCAGCAGTTGTAGTGGCTGTTGTAGTGGCTGTTGTTGTATGTTCAGCAGTTGTAGTGGCCGTTGATGTTTGAGTTGTTGTAGGTTCAGCAGTTGTAGTGGCTGTTGTAGTTTGAGTTGTTGTAGGTCCAGCAGTTGTAGTGGCCGTTGATGTTTGAGTTGTTGTAGGTTCAGCAGTTGTAGTGGCTGTTGTAGTGGCTGTTGTTGTAGGTCCAGCAGTTGTAGTGGCCGTTGATGTTTGAGTTGTTGTAGGTTCAGCAGTTGTAGTGGCTGTTGTAGTGGCTGTTGTTGTAGGTCCAGCAGTTGTAGTAGCCGTTGATGTTTGAGTTGTTGTAGGTTCAGCAGTTGTAGTGGCTGTTGTAGTGGCTGTTGTTGTATGTCCAGCAGTTGTAGTGGCCGTTGATGTTTGAGTTGTTGTAGGTTCAGCAGTTGTAGTGGCTGTTGATGTTTGAGTTGTTGTAGGTTCATCAGTTGTAGTGGCTGTTGATGTTTGAGTTGTTGTAGGTCCAGCAGTTGTAGTGTCTGTTGATGTTTGAGTTGTTGTAGGTCCAGCAGTTGTAGTGGCTGTTGATGTTTGAGTTGTAGATTCAGCAGTTGTAGTGGCCGTTGATGTTTGAGTTGTTGTAGGTCCAGCAGTTGTAGTGGCTGTTGATGTTTGAGTTGTTGTAGGTTCAGTAGTTGTAGTGGCCGTTGATGTTTGAGTTGTTGTAGATTCAGCAGTTGTAGTGGCCGTTGATGTTTGAGTTGTAGGTCCAGCAGTTGTAGTGGCTGTTGATGTTTGAGTTGTTGTAGGTTCATCAGTTGTAGGCGCCGTTGATGTTTGAGTTGTTGTAGGTTGAGCTGTTGTAGTGGCCGTTGATGTTTGAGTTGTTGTAGGTTCAGCAGTTGTAGTGACTGTTGATGTTTGAGTTGTTGTAGGTTCAGCAGTTGTAGTGGCCGTTGTAGTGGCTGTTGTTGTAGGTTCAGCAGTTGTAGTGGCTGTTGTTGTAGGTTCAGCAGTTGTAGTGGCTGTTGATGTTTGAGTTGTTGTAGGTCCAGCAGTTGTAGTGGCTGTTGATGTTTGAGTTGTTGTAGGTTCAGTAGTTGTAGTGGCTGTTGTTGTAGGTCCAGCAGTTGTAGTGGCCGTTGATGTTTGAGTTGTTGTAGGTTCAGCAGTTGTAGTGGCCGTTGATGTTTGAGTTGTTGTAGGTCCAGCAGTTGTAGTGGCTGTTGATGTTTGAGTTGTTGTAGGTTCAGCAGTTGTAGTGGCCGTTGATGTTTGAGTTGTTGTAGGTTCAGCAGTTGTAGTGGCTGTTGATGTTTGAGTTGTTGTAGGTTCAGCAGTTGTAGTGGCTGTTGATGTTTGAGTTGTTGTAGGTTCAGCAGTTGTAGTGGCTGTTGATGTTTGAGTTGTTGTAGGTCCAGCAGTTGTAGTGGCCGTTGATGTTTGAGTTGTTGTAGGTTCAGCAGTTGTAGTGGCCGTTAATGTTTGAGTTGTAGGTCCAGCAGTTGTAGTGGCTGTTGATGTTTGAGTTGTTGTAGGTTCATCAGTTGTAGTGGCTGTTGATGTTTGAGTTGTTGTAGGTTCAGCTGTTGTAGTGGCCGTTGATGTTTGAGTTGTTGTAGGTTCAGCAGTTGTAGTGGCCTTTGATGTTTGAGTTGTTGTAGGTTCAGCAGTTGTAGTGGCTGTTGTTGTATGTTCAGCAGTTGTAGTGGCCGTTGATGTTTGAGTTGTTGTAGGTTCAGCAGTTGTAGTGGCTGTTGTTGTATGTTCAGCAGTTGTAGTGGCCGTTGATGTTTGAGTTGTTGTAGGTTCAGCAGTTGTAGTGGCTGTTGATGTTTGAGTTGTTGTAGGTTCATCAGTTGTAGTGGCCGTTGACGTTTGAGTTGTTGTAGGTTCAGCAGTTGTAGTGGCCGTTGATGTTTGAGTTGTTGTAGGTTCATCAGTTGTAGTGGCTGTTGATGTTTGAGTTGTTGTAGGTCCAGCAGTTGTAGTGGCTGTTGATGTTTGAGTTGTTGTAGGTCCAGCAGTTGTAGTGGCCGTTGATGTTTGAGTTGTAGATTCAGCAGTTGTAGTGGCTGTTGATGTTTGAGTTGTTGTAGGTTCAGTAGTTGTAGTGGCCATTGATGTTTGAGTTGTTGTAGATTCAGCAGTTGTAGTGGCCGTTGATGTTTGAGTTGTTGTAGATTCAGCAGTTGTAGTGGCCGTTGATGTTTGAGTTGTAGGTCCAGCAGTTGTAGTGGCCGTTGATGTTTGAGTTGTTGTAGGTTCAGCAGTTGTAGTGGGTGTTGATGTTTGAGTTGTTGTAGGTCCAGCAGTTGTACTGGCTATTGATGTTTGAGTTGTAGGTCCAGCAGTTGTAGTGGCCATTGATGTTTGAGTGGTTGAAGGTTCAGCAGTTGTAGTGGCTGTGGATGTTTGAGTTGTAGGTTCAGCAGTTGTAGTGGCTGTTGATGTTTGAGTTGTTGTAGGTTCATCAGTTGTAGTGGCTGTTGATGTTTGAGTTGTTGTAGGTCCAGCAGTTGTAGTGGCCGTTGATGTTTGAGTTGTTGTAGGTTCAGCTGTTGTAGTGGCCGTTGATGTTTGAGTTGTTGTAGGTTCAGTAGATGTAGTTGCTGTTGTTGATTGAGAACTTGTAGGTTCAGCAGTTGTAGTGGCTGTTGATGTTTGAGTTGTTGTAGGTTCAGCATTTGTAGTTGCTGTTGATGTTTGAGTTGTAGGTTCGCAGTTGCTTAGTGGCTGTTGATGTTTGACTTGTT
>CM031949.1:21901448-21933939 GCA_018749465.1 Paracanthobrama guichenoti | reverse complement strand
CATCAGTTGTAGTGACTGTTGATGTTGATGTTTGAGTTGTTGTAGGTCCAGCAGTTGTAGTGGCTGTTGATGTTTGAGTTGTTGTAGGTCCAGCAGTTGTAGTGGCTGTTGATGTTTGAGTTGTTGTAGGTTCAGCAGTTGTAGTGGCTGTTGATGTTTGAGTTGTAGGTTCAGCAGTTGTAGTGGCTGTTGATGTTTGAGTTGTTGTAGGTCCAGCAGTTGTAGTGGCTGTTGATGTTTGAGTTGTTGTAGGTTCAGCAGTTGTAGTGGCTGTTGATGTTGATGTTTGAGTTGTTGTAGGTCCAGCAGTTGTAGTGGATGTTGATATTTGAGTTGTCGTAGGTCCAGCAGTTGTAGTGGCCGTTGATGTTTGAGTTGTTGTAGGTTCAGCAGTTGTAGTGGATGTTGATGTTTGAGTTGTCGTAGGTCCAGCAGTTGTAGTGGCTGTTGATGTTTGAGTTGTTGTAGGTTCAGCAGTTGTAGTGGCTGTTGATGTTTGAGTTGTTGTAGGTTCAGCAGTTGTAGTGGCTGTTGATGTTTGAGTTGTTGTAGGTTCAGCAGTTGTAGTGGCTGTTGATGTTTGAGTTGTTGTAGTTTCAGCAGTTGTAGTGGCTGTTGATGTTTGAGTAGTTGTAGGTCCAGCAGTTGTAGTGGCTGTTGATGTTGTTGTAGGTCCAGCAGTTGTAGTGGCCGTTGGTGTTTGAGTTGTTGTAGTTTCAGCAGTTGTAGTGGCTGTTGATGTTTGAGTTGTTGTAGTTTCAGCAGTTGTAGTGGCTGTTGATGTTTGAGTAGTTGTAGGTCCAGCAGTTGTAGTGGCTGTTGATGTTGTTGTAGGTCCAGCAGTTGTAGTGGCCGTTGGTGTTTGAGTTGTTGTAGGTTCAGCAGTTGTAGTGGCTGTTGATGTTTGAGTTGTAGGTTCAGCAGTTGTAGTGACTGTTGATGTTTGAGTTGTTGTAGTGACAGTTAAATATAGTTAAATAAATAAAATTAACAGTTGAGAAAACAATTAATCTCAGCAAAATAAATAAAAACAAATAGTATATAAACAACAACTATAGTTTACAATAACAATAAAGAGTAATACATAAAGCAGTCTAAATCGTTTTGAATGACATTGAATTGATGATTTTGTTTGTTTGACTTACCTTCTACAGAGGTGATCTTAAAGGTGGTGTTACCCTCTAAAATACTTTTGCTTATCTCCGTATTATTGGGTGCGCTACTAAATGTTGCATCAATATCAGTGATGATTGATCCAGCACTACAGAAGAGACGGGGAAGAGAAAGAGTCATTGTCATCTAAATTAAAAATAAATAAAATAAGACTCTGTACAGAAACTCTTAACGCATTTGTTGAAGTGCAGCTATTTTTGATTTGCTGTAGTTTTCTTGTGGTATTATACAAGTCTGTCAGATGCTGTTATTAACAAAATATAGATGTTTCACAAACATTTGACAGTAAGTAATAATAACAGTCTTAGTATTCCAGTAGAACTTTAGATTTACAAATTCCCTTTGCAAGTTTTGGAATAATCGTGACAGCCCACACATAGAGCTCATCTCACCATCATTGAGTCCGTCTGGGATTACATGAGGACAAAGACGCAGTGGAGACTAAAGCTGACATACACAGAACTGTGAAAGCCTTTCCAAAATGCTGGAACAACCTACCGGCAAACTACTGTACTGCTTAAAGGTTAATGTCTCTTGTGCAAATCAAGTCAGTGTTTGGTGTGACCACACTTGGCCTTCAGATGTACACAGTTTTTAAGGTACGGTGTATGTAGGTTGTTCCAAGCGTCTTGGAGAAGTTGCCATAGTTATTTCATGAATTTAGGGTTTAGCCTCAGTTGCTTCTGTGTCTTCCATGTAATTCCAGACTGACTCAATAATAATGGGATCAGATCTCTGTGTGGATCACACCTTCTGTGAAAAGACTCTTTTAATATTGTTTGGAAATCTAAAATCGTTATTTCCAAATTGTACACTAAAACAAATATATGTATAACTGTCTAGACTTTTTTCTGAAACCAAAAACAATAAATATATTCCTCTTATAAAGAAAGAAATACCCACCGAAACGAAATAACGTCCAATCGAATGAAGGAGTTACCGAAAGCCTTTTAAATATTGTCCCAATCTGTGGAAAACAGTTTCACAATGTCAGATTCAACATTTAGTTATCAATTACAAATTCTAACCACAGTCAAAACCTACATGAACAACATTTGGTGGTCATTCGTATGTTTTACATGATATGCAGATATACTAATTCCAAATTTCAGTGCATATTAACGTTTACTGTAACAGCCCTTAGTACGTGCTAACTGTGTACTTTTGTGTACTTTTGTATTTTCACCTATAGTTTGTGTTGTTTTTATTAAATATATATTTACAACAGAGCACAAATAAAATAGAACACTAAGGGAAGTGGTCAAGTGAAAATAACATTATTGTCCATGTGGGGAGCAAATAGCACGATTATTTACATTAGGTTGCTGAATAAAATACTTCATACATTCAAATGCAAATGATTTGTTACTATTTAAATTGCTGAGCAAATTACATATGCATTCAAATTTGTCGCAATACGTACCTCATCATTAACTCGCTTTTTTCTGTCATTAAAGGCAGCGGAAGATTTATCTGACAGTTCTGGATTAAAAGTTTCATCGCTGGAAAACCTAACATGAACTGTAGATGTTGTGGATCCTGATTCAGCTTTAGATGTAAGTTGTTGTGTTGAAGCAGCAGTTGTAGTGGGCGCTGATGTTTGAGTTGTTGTAGGTCCAGCAGTTGTAGTGGCTGTTGATGTTTGAGTTGTTGTAGGTCCAGCAGTTGTAGTGACTGTTGATGTTTGAGTTGTTGTAGGTTCAGCAGTTGTAGTGGCTGTTGTTGTAGGTCCATCAGTTGTAGTGGCTGTTGATGTTTGAGTTGTTGTTGTAGGTCCAGCAGTTGTAGTGGCTGTTGATGTTTGAGTTGTTGTAGGTTCAGCAGTTGTAGTGGATGTTGATGTTTGAGTTGTCGTAGGTCCAGCAGTTGTAGTGGCCGTTGATGTTTGAGTTGTAGGTTCAGCAGTTGTAGTGACTCTTGATGTTTGAGTTGTTGTAGGTCCAGCAGTTGTAGTGGCTGTTGATGTTTGAGTTGTTGTAGGTCCAGCAGTTGTAGTGGCTGTTGAAGTTTGAGTTGCTGTAGTTTCAGCAGTTGTAGTGGCTGTTGATGTTTGAGTTGTTGTAGGTCCAGCAGTTGTAGTGACTGTTGATGTTGATGTTTGAGTTGTAGGTTCAGCAGTTGTAGTGGCTGTTAATGTTTGAGTTGTTGTAGGTCCAGCAGTTGTAGTGGCCGTTGATGTTTGAGTTGTTGTAGGTTCAGCAGTTGTAGTGGCCGTTGATGTTTGAGTTGTTGTAGGTCCATCAGTTGTAGTGACTGTTGATGTTGATGTTTGAGTTGTTGTAGGTTCAGCAGTTGTAGTGGCCGTTGATGTTTGAGTTGTTGTAGGTCCAGCAGTTGTATTGGCTGTTGATGTTTGAGTTGCTGTAGTTTCAGCAGTTGTAGTGGCTGTTGATGTTTGAGTTGTTGTAGGTCCAGCACTTGTAGTGGCTGTTGATGTTTGAGTTGTTGTAGGTCCATCAGTTGTAGTGACTGTTGATGTTGATGTTTGAGTTGTTGTAGGTCCAGCAGTTGTAGTGGCTGTTGATGTTTGAGTTGTTGTAGGTTCAGCAGTTGTAGTGGCTGTTGATGTTTGAGTTGTAGGTTCAGCAGTTGTAGTGGCTGTTGATGTTTGAGTTGTTGTAGGTTCAGCAGTTGTAGTGGCTGTTGATGTTGATGTTTGAGTTGTTGTAGGTCCAGCAGTTGTAGTGGCTGTTGATGTTTGAGTTGTTGTAGGTTCAGCAGTTGTAGTGGCTGTTGATGTTGATGTTTGAGTTGTTGTAGGTCCAGCAGTTGTAGTGGATGTTGATATTTGAGTTGTCGTAGGTCCAGCAGTTGTAGTGGCCATTGATGTTTGAGTTGTTGTAGGTTCAGCAGTTGTAGTGGCTGTTGATGTTTGAGTTGTTGTAGGTTCAGCAGTTGTAGTGGCTGTTGATGTTTGAGTTGTTGTAGGTCCAGCAGTTGTAGTGGATGTTGATGTTTGAGTTGTCGTAGGTCCAGCAGTTGTAGTGGCCGTTGATGTTTGAGTTGTTGTAGGTTCAGCAGTTGTAGTGGCTGTTGATGTTTGAGTTGTAGGTCCAGCAGTTGTAGTGGCTGTTGATGTTTGAGTTGCTGTAGTTTCAGCAGTTGTAGTGGCTGTTGATGTTTGAGTTGTTGTAGGTCCATCAGTTGTAGTGGCTGTTGATGTTTGAGTTGTTGTAGGTTCAGCAGTTGTAGTGGCTGTTGATGTTTGAGTTGTAGGTTCAGCAGTTGTAGTGGCTGTTGATGCTTGAGTAGTTGTAGGTCCAGCACTTGTAGTGGCTGTTGATGTTTGAGTTGTTGTAGGTTCAGCAGTTGTAGTGGCCGTTGATGTTTGAGTTGTTGTAGGTCCAGCAGTTGTAGTGGCTGTTGATGTTGATGTTTGAGTTGTTGTAGTTTCAGCAGTTGTAGTGGCTGTTGATGTTTGAGTAGTTGTAGGTCCAGCAGTTGTAGTGGCTGTTGATGTTGTTGTAGGTCCAGCAGTTGTAGTGGCTGTTGATGTTGTTGTAGGTCCAGCAGTTGTAGTGGCTGTTGATGTTTGAGTTGTAGGTCCAGTAGTTGTAGTGGCCGTTGATGTTTGAGTTGTTGTAGGTTCAGCAGTTGTAGTGGCCGTTGGTGTTTGAGTTGTTGTAGGTTCAGCAGTTGTAGTGGCCGTTGGTGTTTGAGTTGTTGTAGGTTCAGCAGTTGTAGTGACTGTTGATGTTTGAGTTGTTGTAGTGGCCGTTGGTGTTTGAGTTGTTGTAGGTTCAGCAGTTGTAGTGACTGTTGATGTTTGAGTTGTTGTAGTGGCCGTTGGTGTTTGAGTTGTTGTAGGTTCAGCAGTTGTAGTGACTGTTGATGTTTGAGTTGTTGTAGTGGCCGTTGGTGTTTGAGTTGTTGTAGGTTCAGCAGTTGTAGTGACTGTTGATGTTTGAGTTGTTGTAGTGGCCGTTGGTGTTTGAGTTGTTGTAGGTTCAGCAGTTGTAGTGGCCGTTGGTGTTTGAGTTGTTGTAGGTTCAGCAGTTGTAGTGACTGTTGATGTTTGAGTTGCTGTAGTGGCCGTTAAATATAGTTAAATAAATAAAATTAACAGTTGAGAACAATTAATCTCCAGCAAAATAAATAAAAACAAATAGTATATAAACAACAAACTATAGTTTACAATAACAATAAAGAGTAATACATAAAGCATTCTAAATCGTTTTGAATAACATTGAATTGATTTTGTTTGTTTGACTTACCTTCTACAGAGGTGATCTTAAAGGTGGTGTTACCCTCTAAAATACTTTTGCTTATCTCCGTATTATTGGGTGCGCTACTAAATGTTGCATCAATATCAGTGATGATTGATCCAGCACTACAGAAGAGACGGGGAAGAGAAAGAGTCATTGTCATCTAAATTAAAAATAAATAAAATAAGACTCTGTACAGAAACTCTTAACGCATTTGTTGAAGTGCAGCTATTTTTGATTTGCTGTAGTTTGGTATTATACAAGTCTGTCAGATGCTGTTATTAACAAAATATAGATGTTTCACAAACATTTGACAGTAAGTAATAATAACAGTCTTAGTATTCCAGTAGAACTTTAGATTTACAAATTCCCTTTGCAAGTTTTGGAATAATCGTGACAGCCCACACATAGAGCTCATCTCACCATCATTGAGTCCGTCTGGGATTACATGAGGACAAAGACGCAGTGGAGACTAAAGCTGACATACACAGAACTGTGAAAGCCTTTCCAAAATGCTGGAACAACCTACCGGCAAACTACTGTACTGCTTAAAGGTTAATGTCTCTTGTGCAAATCAAGTCAGTGTTTGGTGTGACCACACTTGGCCTTCAGATGTACACAGTTTTAAGGTAGGGTGTATGTAGGTTGTTCCAAGCGTCTTGGAGAAGTTGCCATAGTTATTTCATGAATTTAGGTTTAGCCTCAGTTGCTTCTGTGTCTTCCATGTAATTCCAGACTGACTCAATAATAATGGGATCAGATCTCTGTGTGGATCACACCTTCTGTGAAAAGACTCTTTTAATATTGTTTGGAAATCTAAAATCTTTAGTTCCAAATTGTACACTAAAACAAATATATGAATAACTGTCTAGACTTTTTTCTGAAACCAAAAACAATAAATATATTCCTCTTATAAAGAAAGAAATACCCACGGAACGAAATAACGTCCAATCGAATGAAGGAGTTACCGAAAGCCTTTTTAAATATTGTCCCAATCTATGGAAAACAGTTTCACAATGTCAGATTCAACATTTAGTTATCAATTACAAATTCTAACCACAGTCAAAAACCTACAACGTGAACGACATTTGGTGGTCATTCGTATGTTTTTACATGATATGCAGATATACTAATTCCAAATTTCAGTGCATATTAACGTTTACTGTAACAGCCCTTAGTACTTGCTAGCTGTGTACTTTTGTGTACTTTTGTATTTTCACCTATAGTTTGTGTTGTTATTAAATATTTAACTTGCTGAGCACATTGCATATGCATTCAAATTTGTCACAATACACACCTCATCATCAATTTGCTTTTTTCTGTCATTAAAGGCAGCGGAAGATTTATCTGCCAATTCTGGATTAAAAGTTTCATTGCTGGAAAAGCTAACACGAACTGCAGATGTCAGTTGAGCAGTTGTAGTGGCTGTTGATGTTGATGTTTGAGTTGTAGGTTCAGCAGTTGTAGTGGCTGTTGATGTTTGAGTTGCTGTAGTTTCAGCAGTTGTAGTGGCTGTTGATGTTTGAGTTGTTGTAGGTCCAGCAGTTGTAGTGGCTGTTGTTGTAGGTTCGGCCGTTGTAGTAGCTGTTGTTGTTGTTGTTGAAGGTTCAGCAGTTGTAGTGGCTGTTGTAGGTTCAGCTGTTGTTGAAGGTTCGGCAGTTGTAGTGGCCGTTGTTGTAGGGTCGGCAGTTGTAGTGGCCGTTGTTGTAGGTTCGGCAGTTGTAGTGGCCGTTGTTGAAGGTTCGGCAGTTGTAGTGGCTGTTGTTGAAGGTTCGGCCGTTGTAGTGGCCGTTGTAGTGGCTGTTGTTGTAGGTTCGGCAGTTGTAGTGGCTGTTGTTGAAGGTTCGGCCGTTGTAGTGGCTGTTGTTGTAGGTTCGGCCTTTGTAGTGGCTGTTGTAGGTTCAGCCGTTGTAGTGGCTGTTGTAGGTTCGGCCGTTGTAGTGGCTGTTGTTGTAGGTTCGGCCTTTGTAGTGGCTGTTGTTGTAGGTTCGGCCGTTGTAGTAGCTGTTGTTGTTGTTGTTGTTGTTGTTGTTGTTGAAGGTTCGGCAGTTGTAGTGGCCGTTGTTGTAGGTTCGGCCGTTGTAGTGGCCGTTGTTGTAGGTTCGGCCGTTGTAGTGGCTGTTGTTGTAGGTTCGGCAGTTGTAGTGGCTGTTGTTGTAGGTTCAGCCTTTGTAGTGGCTGTTGTAGGTTCGGCCGTTGTAGTGGCTGTTGTTGTAGGTTCGGCCGTTGTAGTGGCTGTTGTTGTAGGTTCGGCCTTTGTAGTGGCTGTTGTTGTAGGTTCGGCCGTTGTAGTGGCTGTTGTTGTAGGTTCGGCCGTTGTAGTAGTTGTTGTTGTTGAAGGTTCGGTCTTTGTAGTGGCTGTTGTTGTAGGTTCGGCCGTTGTAGTAGCTGTTGTTGAAGGTTCGGCAGTTGTAGTGGCCGTTGTTGTAGGTTCGGCCGTTGTAGTGGCTGTTGTTGTAGGTTCGGCCTTTGTAGTGGCTGTTGTTGTAGGTTCGGCCTTTGTAGTGGTTGTTGTTGTAGATTCGGCCTTTGTAGTGGCTGTTGTTGTAGGTTCGGCCTTTGTAGTGGTTGTTGTTGTAGATTCGGCCTTTGTAGTGGCTGTTGTTGTAGGTTCGGCCGTTGTAGTAGTTGTTGTTGTTGTTGTTGTTGAAGGTTCAGCAGTTGTAGTGGCTGTTGTAGGTTCAGCTGTTGTAGTGGTTGTTGTTGTAGTGGCCGTTGTTGTAGGTTCGGCCGTTGTAGTGGCTGTTGTTGTAGGTTCGGCTGTTGTTGTAGGTTCGGCAGTTGTAGTGGCTGTTGTTGTAGGTTCGGCCGTTGTAGTGGCTGTTGTTGTAGGTTCGGCAGTTGTAGTGGCTGTTGTTGTAGGTTCGGCCTTTGTAGTGGCTGTTGTTGAAGGTTCGGCAGTTGTAGTGGCTGTTGTTGTAGGTTCGGCCTTTGTAGTGGCTGTTGTTGTAGGTTCGGCCGTTGTAGTGGCTGTTGTTGTAGGTTCGGCAGTTGTAGTGGCTGTTGTTGTAGGTTCGGCCTTTGTAGTGGCTGTTGTTGTAGGTTCGGCCGTTGTAGTAGCTGTTGTTGTTGTTGAAGGTTCAGCAGTTGTAGTGGCTGTTGTTGTAGGTTCGGCCTTTGTAGTGGCTGTTGTTGTAGGTTCGGCCGTTGTAGTGGCTGTTGTTGTAGGTTCGGCAGTTGTAGTGGCTGTTGTTGTAGGTTCGGCCTTTGTAGTGGCTGTTGTTGTAGGTTCGGCCGTTGTAGTGGCTGTTGTTGTAGGTTCGGCCTTTGTAGTGGCTGTTGTTGTTGTTGAAGGTTCGGCCATTGTAGTGGCTGTTGTAGGTTTGGCCGTTGTAGTGGTTGTTGTTGAAGGTTCGGCAGTTGTAGTGGCTGTTGTTGAAGGTTCGGCAGTTGTAGTGGCTGTTGTTGTAGGTTCGGCAGTTGTAGTGGCTGTTGTTGTAGGTTCGGCAGTTGTAGTGGCTGTTGTTGTAGGTTCGGCCTTTGTAGTGGCTGTTGTTGTAGGTTCGGCCGTTGTAGTGGCTGTTGTTGTAGGTTCGGCAGTTGTAGTGGCCGTTGTTGTAGGTTCGGCCGTTGTAGTGGCCGTTGTTGTAGGTTCGGCCGTTGTAGTGGCTGTTGTTGTAGGTTCGGCCTTTGTAGTGGCTGTTGTTGTAGGTTCGGCCTTTGTAGTGGCTGTTGTTGTAGGTTCGGCAGTTGTAGTGGCCGTTGTTGTAGGTTCGGCCGTTGTAGTGGCTGTTGTTGTAGGTTCGGCCGTTGTAGTGGCTGTTGTTGTAGGTTCGGCCGTTGTAGTGGCTGTTGTTGTAGGTTCGGCAGTTGTAGTGGCCGTTGTTGTAGGTTCGGCCGTTGTAGTGGCTGTTGTTGTAGGTTCGGCCGTTGTAGTAGCTGTTGTTGTTGAAAGTTCAGCAGTTGTAGTGGCTGTTGTTGTAGGTTCGGCCTTTGTAGTGGCTGTTGTAGGTTCGGCCGTTGTAGTGGCTGTTGTTGTAGGTTCGGCCTTTGTAGTGGCTGTTGTAGGTTCGGCAGTTGTAGTGGCTGTTGTTGTAGGTTCGGCCTTTGTAGTGGCTGTTGTTGTTGTTGTAGGTTCGGCCGTTGTAGTAGCTGTTGTTGTTGTTGAAGGTTCAGCAGTTGTAGTGGCTGTTGTTGTAGGTTCGGCCTTTGTAGTGGCTGTTGTTGTAGGTTCGGCCGTTGTAGTGGCTGTTGTTGTAGGTTCGGCAGTTGTAGTGGCTGTTGTTGTAGGTTCGGCAGTTGTAGTGGCTGTTGATGTTTGAGTAGTTGTAGGTCCAGCACTTGTAGTGGCTGTTGATGTTTGAGTTGTTGTAGGTTCAGCAGTTGTAGTGGCCGTTGATGTTTGAGTTGTTGTAGGTCCATCAGTTGTAGTGGCTGTTGATGTTGTTGTAGGTCCAGCAGTTGTAGAGGCCGTTGGTGTTTGAGGAGTTGTAGGTTCAGCAGTTGTAGTGGCCGTTGGTGTTTGAGTTGTTGTAGGTTCAGCAGTTGTAGTGACTGTTGATGTTTGAGTTGTTGTAGTGACAGTTAAATATAGTTAAATAAATAAAATTAACAGTTGAGAACAATTAATCTCCAGCAAAATAAATAAAAACAAATAGTATATAAACAACAACTATAGTTTACAATAACAATAAAGAGTAATACATAAAGCATTCTAAATCGTTTTGAATAACATTGAATTGATTTTGTTTGTTTGACTTACCTTCTACAGAGGTGATCTTAAAGGTGGTGTTACCCTCTAAAATACTTTTGCTTATCTCCGTATTATTGGGTGCGCTACTAAATGTTGCATCAATATCAGTGATGATTGATCCAGCACTACAGAAGAGACGGGGAAGAGAAAGAGTCATTGTCATCTAAATTAAAAATAAATAAAATAAGACTCTGTACAGAAACTCTTAACGCATTTGTTGAAGTGCAGCTATTTTTGATTTGCTGTAGTTTGGTATTATACAAGTCTGTCAGATGCTGTTATTAACAAAATATAGATGTTTCACAAACATTTGACAGTAAGTAATAATAACAGTCTTAGTATTCCAGTAGAACTTTAGATTTACAAATTCCCTTTGCAATTTTTGGAATAATCGTGACAGCCCACACATAGAGCTCATCTCACCATCATTGAGTCCGTCTGGGATTACATGAGGACAAAGACGCAGTGGAGACTAAAGCTGACATACACAGAACTGTGAAAGCCTTTCCAAAATGCTGGAACAACCTACCGCAAACTACTGTACTGCTTAAAGGTTAATGTCTCTTGTGCAAATCAAGTCAGTGTTTGGTGTGACCACACTTGGCCTTCAGATGTACACAGTTTTTAAGGTAGGGTGTATGTAGGTTGTTCCAAGCGTCTTGGAGAAGTTGCCATAGTTATTTCATGAATTTAGGGTTTAGCCTCAGTTGCTTCTGTGTCTTCCATGTAATTCCAGACTGACTCAATAATAATGGGATCAGATCTCTGTGTGGATCACACCTTCTGTGAAAAGACTCTTTTAATATTGTTTGGAAATCTAAAATCGTTATTTCCAAATTGTACACTAAAACAAATATATGAATAACTGTCTAGACTTTTTTCTGAAACCAAAAACAATAAATATATTCCTCTTATAAAGAAAGAAATACCCACCGGAACGAAATAACGTCGAATCGAATGAAGGAGTTACCGAAAGCCTTTTTAAATATTGTCCCAATCTGTGGAAAACAGTTTCACAATGTCAGATTCATCATTTAGTTATCAATTACAAATTCTAACCACAGTCAAAAACCTACAACATGAACGACATTTGGTGGTCATTCGTATGTTTTTACATATGCAGATATACTGCTTCAACATTTCAGTGCATATTAACGTTTACTGTAACAGCCCTTAGTACTTGCTAGCTGTGTACTTTTGTGTACTTTTGTATTTTCACCTATAGTTTGTGTTGTTATTAAATATTTAACTTGCTGAGCACATTGCATATGCATTCAAATTTGTCACAATACACACCTCATCATCAATTTGCTTTTTTCTGTCATTAAAGGCAGCGGAAGATTTATCTGCCAATTCTGGATTAAAAGTTTCATTGCTGGAAAAGCTAACACGAACTGCAGATGTCAGTTGAGCAGTTGTAGTGGCTGTTGATGTTGATGTTTGAGTTGTAGGTTCAGCAGTTGTAGTGGCTGTTGATGTTTGAGTTGCTGTAGTTTCAGCAGTTGTAGTGGCTGTTGATGTTTGAGTTGTTGTAGGTCCAGCAGTTGTAGTGGCTGTTGTTGTAGGTTCGGCAGTTGTAGTGGCTGTTGTTGTAGGTTCAGCAGTTGTAGTGGCTGTTGATGTTTGAGTTGTTGTAGGTTCGGCAGTTGTAGTGGCTGTTGTTGTAGGTTCGGCAGTTGTAGTGGCTGTTGTTGTAGGTTCGGCAGTTGTAGTGGCTGTTGTTGTAGGTTCGGCAGTTGTAGTGGCTGTTGTTGAAGGTTCGGCAGTTGTAGTGGCTGTTGTTGTAGATCCGGCAGTTGTAGTGGCTGTTGATGTTTGAGTTGTTGTAGGTTCAGCAGTTGTAGTCGCTGTTGTTGAAGGTTCGGCAGTTGTTGAAGGTTCAGAAGTTGTAGTGGCTGTTGTTGTAGGTTCGACAGTTGTAGTGGCTGTTGTTGTTGTTGTTGTTGTTGAAGGTTCAGCAGTTGTAGTGGCTGTTGTAGGTTCAGCTGTTGTAGTGGTTGTTGTTGAATGTTCGGCAGTTGTAGTGGCCGTTGTTGTAGGTTCGGCAGTTGTAGTGGCTGTTGTTGAAGGTTCGGCAGTTGTAGTGGCTGTTGTTGAAGGTTCGGCCGTTGTAGTGGCTGTTGTTGTAGGTTCGGCAGTTGTAGTGGCTGTTGTTGAAGGTTCGGCCATTGTAGTGGCTGTTGTTGTAGGTTCGGCCTTTGTAGTGGCTGTTGTTGTAGGTTCGGCCGTTGTAGTGGCTGTTGTTGTAGGTTCGGCCGTTGTAGTAGCTGTTGTTGTTGTTGTTGAAGGTTCAGCAGTTGTAGTGGCTGTTGTTGTAGGTTCGGCCTTTGTAGTGGCTGTTGTAGGTTCGGCCGTTGTAGTGGCTGTTGTTGTAGGTTCGGCAGTTGTAGTGGCTGTTGTTGTAGGTTCGGCAGTTGTAGTGGCTGTTGTTGTAGGTTCGGCCGTTGTAGTGGCTGTTGTTGTTGTTGTAGGTTCGGCCGTTGTAGTAGCTGTTGTTGTTGTTGAAGGTTCAGCAGTTGTAGTGGCTGTTGTTGTAGGTTCGGCCTTTGTAGTGGCTGTTGTTGTAGGTTCGGCCGTTGTAGTGGCTGTTGTTGTAGGTTCGGCAGTTGTAGTGGCTGTTGATGTTTGAGTTGTTGTAGGTCCAGCAGTTGTAGTGGCTGTTGATGTTTGAGTTGTTGTAGGTTCGGCAGTTGTAGTGGCTGTTGTTGTAGGTTCGGCCGTTGTAGTGGCTGTTGTTGTAGGTTCGGCAGTTGTAGTGGCTGTTGTTGTAGTTTCGGCCTTTGTAGTGGCTGTTGTTGAAGGTTCGGCCGTTGTAGTGGCTGTTGTAGGTTCGGCCGTTGTAGTGGTTGTTGTTGAAGGTTCGGCCTTTGTAGTGGCTGTTGTAGGTTCGGCCGTTGTAGTGGCTTTTGTTGTAGGTTCAGCAGTTGTAGTGGCTGTTGTTGTAGGTTCAGCAGTTGTAGTGGCTGTTGTTGTAGGTTCGGCCTTTGTAGTGGCTGTTGTTGTAGGTTCGGCCGTTGTAGTGGCTGCTGTTGTAGGTTCGGCAGTTGTAGTGGCTGTTGTTGTAGGTTCGGCCTTTGTAGTGGCTGTTGTTGTAGGTTCGGCCGTTGTAGTGGCTGTTGTTGTAGGTTCGGCCTTTGTTGTTGAAGGTTCGGCCGTTGTAGTGGCTGTTGTAGTGGTTGTTGTTGAAGGTTCGGCAGTTGTAGTGGCTGTTGTTGTAGTGGCTGTTGTTGTAGGTTCGGCCGTTGTAGTGGCTGTTGTTGAAGGTTCGGCAGTTGTAGTGGCTGTTGTTGAAGGTTCGGCAGTTGTAGTGGCTGTTGTTGAAGGTTCGGCCGTTGTAGTGGCTGTTGTTGTAGGTTCGGCTGTTGTAGTGGCTGTTGTAGTGGCTGTTGTTGAAGGTTCGGCAGTTGTAGTGGCTGTTGTTGTAGGTTCGGCAGTTGTAGTGGCTGTTGTTGTAGGTTCGGCCATTGTAGTGGCTGTTGTTGAAGGTTCGGCAGTTGTAGTGGCTGTTGTTGTAGGTTCGGCCGTTGTAGTGGCTGTTGTTGTAGGTTCGGCCGTTGTAGTGGCTGTTGTTGTAGGTTCGGCAGTTGTAGTGGCTGTTGTTGTAGGTTCGGCCTTTGTAGTGGCTGTTGTTGTAGGTTCGGCCGTTGTAGTGGCTGTTGTTGTAGGTTCGGCAGTTGTAGTGGCTGTTGTTGTAGGTTCAGCCTTTGTAGTAGGTTCGGCCTTTGTAGTGGCTGTTGTTGTAGGTTCGGCCGTTGTAGTGGCTGTTGTTGTAGGTTCGGCCGTTGTAGTGGCTGTTGTTGTAGGTTCGGCCTTTGTAGAGGCTGTTATTGTTGTTGAAGTTTCGGCCGTTGTAGTGGCTGTTGTTGTAGGTTCGGCCGTTGTAGTGGTTGTTGTTGAAGTTTCGGCAGTTGTAGTGGTTGTTGTTGAAGGTTCGGCAGTTGTAGTGGCTGTTGTTGTAGGTTCGGCCTTTGTAGTGGCTGTTGTTGTAGGTTCGGCCGTTGTAGTAGCTGTTGTTGTTGTTGAAGGTTCAGCAGTTGTAGTGGCTGTTGTTGTAGGTTCGGCCTTTGTAGTGGCTGTTGTTGTAGGTTCGGCCGTTGTAGTGGCTGTTGTTGTAGGTCCAGCAGTTGTAGTGGCTGTTGATGTTTGAGTTGTTGTAGGTTCGGCAGTTGTAGTGGCTGTTGTTGTAGGTTCGGCCTTTGTAGTGGCTGTTGTTGTAGGTTCGGCCGTTGTAGTGGCTGTTGTTGTAGGTTCGGCCGTTGTAGTGGCTGTTGTTGTAGGTTCGGCAGTTGTAGTGGCTGTTGTTGTAGGTTCGGCCTTTGTAGTGGCTGTTGTAGGTTCGGCCATTGTAGTGGCTGTTGTTGTAGGTTCAGCAGTTGTAGTGGCTGTTGTTGTAGGTTCGGCCTTTGTAGTGGCTGTTGTTGTAGGTTCGGCAGTTGTAGTGGCTGTTGTAGGTTCGGCCTTTGTAGTGGCTGTTGTTGTAGGTTCGGCCGTTGTAGCGGCTATTGTTGTAGGTTCGGCCTTTGTAGTGGCTGTTATTGTTGTTGAAGGTTCGGCCGTTGTAGTGGCTGTTGTAGGTTCGGCCGTTGTAGTGGTTTTTGTTGAAGGTTCGGCAGTTGTAGTGGCTGTTGTTGTAGTGGCTGTTGTTGTAGGTTCGGCCGTTGTAGTGGCTGTTGTTGAAGGTTCGGCAGTTGTAGTGGCTGTTGTTGTAGGTTCGGCCGTTGTAGTGGCTGTTGTTGTAGGTTCGGCCGTTGTAGTGGCTGTTGTTGTAGGTTCGGACGTTGTAGTAGCTGTTGTTGTTGTTGAAGGTTCAGCAGTTGTAGTGGCTGTTGTTGTAGGTTCGGCCGTTGTAGTGGCTGTTGTTGTAGGTTCGGCAGTTGTAGTGGCTGTTGTTGTAGGTTCGGCAGTTGTAGTGGCTGTTGTTGTAGGTTCGGCCTTTGAAGTGGCTGTTGTTGTAGGTTCGGCCGTTGTAGTGGCTGTTGTTGTAGGTTCGGCACTTGTAGTGGCTGTTGTTTGTAGGTCCGGCCTTTGTAGTGGCTGTTGTTGTAGGTTCGGCCGTTGTAGTAGCTGTTGTTGTTGTTGAAGGTTCAGCAGTTGTAGTGGCTGTTGTTGTAGGTTCGGCCTTTGTAGTGGCTGTTGTTGTAGGTTCGGCAGTTGTAGTGGCTGTTGTTGTAGGTGCGGCCTTTGTAGTGGCTGTTGTTGTAGGTTCGGCCGTTGTAGTGGCTGTTGTTGTAGGTTCGGCAGTTGTAGTGGCTGTTGTTGTAGGTTCGGCCTTTGTAGTGGCTGTTGTTGTAGGTTCGGCCTTTGTAGTGGCTGTTGTAGTGGCTGTTGTTGTAGGCTCGGCCTTTGTAGTGGCTGTTGTTGTAGGTTCGGCCGTTGTAGTGGCTGTTGTTGTAGGTTCGGCAGTTGTAGTGGCTGTTGTTGTAGGTTCGGCTTTTGTAGTGGCTGTTGTTGTAGGTTCGGCCGTTGTAGTGGCTGTTGTTGTAGGTTCGGCCGTTGTAGTAGCTGTTGTTGTTGTTGAAGGTTCAGCAGTTGTAGTGGCTGTTGTTGAAGGTTCGGCAGTTGTAGTGGCTTTTGTTGTAGATTCTGCAGTTGTAGTGGCTGTTGTTGAAGGTTCGGCAGTTGTAGTGGCTGTTGTTGTAGGTTCGGCAGTTGTAGTGGCTGTTGTTGTAGGTTCGGTTGTTGTTGTAGGTTCGGCCGTTGTAGTGGCTGTTGTTGTAGGTTCGGCAGTTGTAGTGGCTGTTGTTGTAGGTTCGGCCTTTGTAGTGGCTGTTGTTGTAGGTTCGGCCGTTGTAGTGGCTGTTGTTGTAGGTTCGGCCGTTGTAGTGGCTGTTGTTGTAGGTTCGGCCTTTGTAGTGGCTGTTGTTGAAGGTTCGGCAGTTGTAGTGGCTTTTGTTGTAGATTCTGCAGTTGTAGTGGCTGTTGTTGAAGGTTCGGCAGTTGTAGTGGCTGTTGTTGTAGGTTCGGCAGTTGTAGTGGCTGTTGTTGTAGGTTCGGCCTTTGTAGTGGCTGTTGTTGTAGGTTCGGCCGCCAGTGGCTGTTGTTGTAGGTTCGGCCTTTGTAGTGGCTGTTGTAGTGGCTGTTGTTGTAGGTTCGGCCTTTGTAGTGGCTGTTGTTGTAGGTTCGGCCGTTGTAGTGGCTGTTGTTGTAGGTTCGGCAGTTGTAATGGCTGTTGTTGTAGGTTCGGCCTTTGTAGTGGCTGTTGTTGTAGGTTCGGCCGTTGTAGTGGCTGTTGTTGTAGGTTCGGCCGTTGTAGTAGCTGTTGTTGTTGTTGAAGGTTCAGCAGTTGTAGTCGCTGTTGTTGTAGGTTCGGCCTTTGTAGTGGCTGTTGTTGTAGGTTCGGCAGTTGTAGTGGCTGTTGTTGTAGGTGCGGCCTTTGTAGTGGCTGTTGTTGAAGGTTCGGCAGTTGTAGTGGCTTTTGTTGTAGATTCTGCAGTTGTAGTGGCTGTTGTTGAAGGTTCGGCAGTTGTAGTGGCTGTTGTTGTAGGTTCGGCAGTTGTAGTGGCTGTTGTTGTAGGTTCGGCTGTTGTTGTAGGTTCGGCCGTTGTAGTGGCTGTTGTTGTAGGTTCGGCAGTTGTAGTGGCTGTTGTTGTAGGTTCGGCCTTTGTAGTGGCTGTTGTTGTAGGTTCGGCTGTTGTAGTGGCTGTTGTTGTAGGTTCGGCCTTTGTAGTGGCTGTTGTTGTAGGTTCGGCTGTTGTTGTAGGTTCGGCTGTTGTAGTGGCTGTTGTTGTAGGTTCGGCAGTTGTAGTGGCTGTTGTTGTAGGTTCGGCCTTTGTAGTGGCTGTTGTTGTAGGTTCGGCTGTTGTTGTAGGTTCGGCCGTTGTAGTAGCTGTTGTTGTTGTTGAAGGTTCAGCAGTTGTAGTGGCTGTTGTTGTAGGTTCGGCCTTTGTAGTGGCTGTTGTTGTAGGTTCGGCCTTTGTAGTGGCTGTTGTTGAAGGTTCGGCAGTTGTAGTGGCTTTTGTTGTAGATTCTGCAGTTGTAGTGGCTGTTGTTGAAGGTTCGGCAGTTGTAGTGGCTGTTGTTGTAGGTTCGGCAGTTGTAGTGGCTGTTGTTGTAGGTTCGGCCTTTGTAGTGGCTGTTGTTGTAGGTTCGGCCATTGTAGTGGCCGTTGTTGTAGGTTCGGCCGTTGTAGTGGCCGTTGTTGTAGGTTCGGCCTTTGTAGTGGCTGTTGTTGTTGTTGAAGGTTCGGCCGTTGTAGTGGCTGTTGAAGGTTCGGCCGTTGTAGTGGCTGTTGTAGGTTCGGCTGTTGTAGTGGTTGTTGTTGAAGGTTCGGCGGTTGTAGTGGCTGTTGTTGTAGTGGCTGTTGTTGTAGGTTCGGCCGTTGTAGTGGCTGTTGTTGAAAGTTCGGCAGTTGTAGTGGCTGTTGTTGAAGGTTCGGCAGTTGTAGTGGCCGTTGTTGTAGGTTCGGCAGTTGTATTGGCCGTTGTTGAAGGTTCGGCCGTTGTAGTGGCCGTTGTTGTAGGTTCGGCAGTTGTAGTGGCTGTTGTTGTAGGTTCGGCCTTTGTAGTGGTCGTTGTTGTAGGTTCGGCCGTTGTAGTGGCTGTTGTTGTAGGTTCGGCCGTTGTAGTGGCTGTTGTTGTAGGTTCAGCCTTTGTAGTGGCTGTTGTTGTAGATTCTGCAGTTGTAGTGGCTGTTGTTGAAGGTTCGGCAGTTGTAGTGGCTGTTGTTGTAGGTTCGGCAGTTGTAGTGGCTGTTGTTGTAGGTTCGGCCTTTGTAGTGGCCGTTGTTGTAGGTTCGGCCGTTGTAGTGGCCGTTGTTGTAGGTTCGGCCTTTGTAGTGGCTGTTGTTGTTGTTGAAGGTTCGGCCGTTGTAGTGGCTGTTGAAGGTTCGGCTGTTGTAGTGGCTGTTGTAGGTTCGGCTGTTGTAGTGGTTGTTGTTGAAGGTTCGGCGGTTGTAGTGGCTGTTGTTGTAGTGGCTGTTGTTGTAGGTTCGGCCGTTGTAGTGGCTGTTGTTGAAGGTTCGGCAGTTATAGTGGCTGTTGTTGAAGGTTCGGCAGTTGTAGTGGCCGTTGTTGTAGGTTCGGCAGTTGTAGTGGCCGTTGTTGAAGGTTCGGCCGTTGTAGTGGCCGTTGTTGTAGGTTCGGCCTTTGTAGTGGCTGTTGTTGTAGGTTCGGCCGTTGTAGTGGCTGTTGTTGTAGGTTCGGCCTTTGTAGTGGCTGTTGTTGTAGGTTCGGCCTTTGTAGTGGCTGTTGTTGTAGGTTCGGCCTTTGTAGTGGCTGTTGTTGTTGTTGAAGGTTCAGCAGTTGTAGTGGCTGTTGTTGTAGTGGCTGTTGTTGTAGGTTCGGCCGTTGTAGTGGCTGTTGTTGAAGGTTCGGCAGTTGTAGTGGCTGTTGTTGTAGGTTCGGCCTTTGTAGTGGCTGTTGTTGTTGTTGTTGTTGAAGGTTCAGCAGTTGTAGTGGCTGTTGTAGGTTCGGCCGTTGTAGTGGCTGTTGTTGTAGGTTCAGCAGTTGTAGTGGCTGTTGTAGGTTCGGCCGTTGTAGTGGCTGTTGTTCTAGGTTCAGCAGTTGTAGTGGCTGTTGTAGGTTCGGCCGTTGTAGTGGCTGTTGTTGTAGGTTCAGCAGTTGTAGTGGCTGTTGTAGGTTCGGCCGTTGTAGTGGCTGTTGTTGTAGGTTCAGCAGTTGTAGTGGCTGTTGTAGGTTCAGCTGTTGTAGTGGTTGTTGTTGAAGGTTCAGCAGTTGTAGTGGCTGTTGTTGTATGTTCGGCCGTTGTTGAAGGTTCGGCCGTTGTAGTGGCCGTTGTTGAAGGTTCGGCCGTTGTAGTGGCCGTTGTTGAAGGTTCGGCAGTTGTAGTGGCCGTTGTTGAAGGTTCGGCAGTTGTAGTGGCCGTTGTTGTAGGTTCGGACGTTGTAGTGGCCGTTGTTGAAGGTTCGGCAGTTTTAGTGGCCGTTGTTGTAGGTTCGGCCGTTGTAGTGGCTGTTGTTGTCGTTGAAGGTTCAGCAGTTGTAGTGGCTGTTGTAGGTTCAGCAGTTGTAGTGGCTGTTGTAGGTTCAGCTGTTGTAGTGGTTGTTGTTGAATGTTCAGCAGTTGTAGTGGCTGTTGTTGTAGGTTCGGCCGTTGTAGTGGCTGTTGTTGTAGGTTCGGCCTTTGTAGTGGCCGTTGTTGTAGGTTCGGCCTTTGTAGTGGCCGTTGTTGTAGGTTCGGCCGTTGTAGTGGCCGTTGTTGTAGGTTCGGCCGTTGTAGTGGCCGTTGTTGTAGGTTCGGCCTTTGTAGTGGCCGTTGTTGTAGGTTCGGCCTTTGTAGTGGCCGTTGTTGAAGGTTCGGCAGTTGTAGTGGCCGTTGTTGAAGGTTCGGCAGTTGTAGTGGCCGTTGTTGAAGGTTCGGCAGTTGTAGTGGCCGTTGTTGTAGGTTCGGCCTTTGTAGTGGCCGTTGTTGTAGGTTCGGCCTTTGTAGTGGCCGTTGTTGTAGGTTCGGCAGTTGTAGTGGCCGTTGTTGAAGGTTCGGCAGTTGTAGTGGCCGTTGTTGAAGGTTCGGCAGTTGTAGCGGCTGTTGTTGTAGGTTCGGCAGTTGTAGCGGCTGTTGTTGTAGGTTCGGCAGTTGTAGTGTCCATTGTAGTTTGAGCAGTGGTACTCAAATATACTGTTGTTAAAAAAATAAATATAACATTGATCATAGAGCAATTGTCACACTTAAATACGTAATAAGAGAAATAAAGTATTAGCATGATCAGTAACTTACGGACCTAAACTTAACACTGTGATGATCAGCACTTTTCTACTCATCTTGGTAGCTGTCAAGTAGCTCACCTATAAATATATAATACATAAGATCAGAAAATATGCAAGGAACAGCTTTAGATAATTTTTTACATGTCAGTGACAGTGAAAAAAAAAAAATATGAATACAAACACCCTCTTTCTAGCTTCATATAATGACTGCTTTTTGTCTGTCCTTCTAAGATGATTGGTCATTGTTTGTACAGTGCACATTAAAATGAAGGAAGTTATCATAAATAACAAGAAAACAAGCGAAGAATTGCTCTACTATTTAAAAGTTTCTGCTCAGTAAGATTTTTTTTAAATGTTTTTGAACGAAGCCTCTTCTGCTTACCAAGGCTGCATCATATCATGTGAGCATCGACATCGCAATGTGCGCATCCGTGATAGTCACATCGCAGGATTTGTGTGATATCAAGTTAGTAGAGATCGTAGTTGATCCATGATCCGTACAGAACAAGCCCCACAGTTTGAAAAGCATGTGTTTTGTGGATTAATTGCAAAATTGACACATCATAGAGATAAAATCCTGTATTTTTAAGTCCTTGCAGAGTTTAAAGCATTGAAGCGCAAGAGCCGCACAGACAGCATATGAACACCGAATTCAGTCTTAAGTCTGGGGTGTTCAAAGTCTGGCCTGTGGGCCAATCACGGCCTGGGGATGAATTTCAAACAGCCCGCAGTCTATTAAAATATATTATATGTGGCCCACCACACATAATTTACAAATCATGCTGATTCACAATATCACCACAAGGTGACAGCAATAGGTTTTACTCCAGATTTAGCGGTAAAAGTGACCATTAAAGGTGACCATTAAAGGTTTCGGACATATCAGGAAATCGGGATACCACCATAGCCATATCAAAGAAACAACGTAGATAAGGAGAGCTTTCCATTTTATGAGCACTGTGGAAATCTGGCATGAAATTACCCAATTATTATGACTCAAAATGATCAAAGCAACCAAATTTCAAAAACTTCCCCGGCTCAAATTTTTGATTTTGTGAATATTTTTTTCTGTAGAAAGACAAACATAAATAGTGATGAATGGCGAAATATTAAATGTCACAGATGTATATTGATTAAATAAACTCTATTTTATAGAGGGTCAAAATCTGGAGGGTCAAAGATCTGGAGCTAAATTACAGGCGTGTAAAAATGACTTTAGAAAGATGGCAGCATCATTATTGTATTCTCACACAGAGATTGGGAGATCTATTAGTGAAATCTGTTGACTTTATCAATCTGTGTGTCGTCATATGCCAACGGTGAGCGCTCAAACATGGGAAATAAGCACTTCTTGTGTTTTTGACCCCAAGTTTGCATGCCTGTCACTCAAGAAGATTTAAAGATATCTGAACATCCTTTTAGATTCTGGTTCTTAGCAAACATTTCTTTTGGTTTCTACATTTTAAAGGCCATCGATGAGATCTCCATATCTCTGGGAATGAACCAATGCGGCTCCATGAGTAAAATGGTCAATTGGACACATTTTCAGTGGTCAAAAACCAAATGTGGGTCACTTTGCACACAGATGATCATTTTTTCTTTCTTTTAAAGAAGAATATCTGAAGAACAAATAATGTTTAAACTAGGAATGTATCTTCATTTTTGTCTTTATGTTTGTATGTTTTTCTATCAACACAAGAATATACCAGTCTGAGTGCCATAAATGCTCTTTTTCCAAAGTGTGCATGCTTGTCACTCTAAAAGTATTAAAGAAATCGCAATATCCTTTTAGATTCTGGCTCTTAACAAACTTTTCTTTTGACATCTTTATTTTCAAGGCCCTGTGTGGTTCAATTCCATAGATATGGGGATCTTAATGTGGCTCCATGAGTATATTGTTGAGTTTTCCCCCTTTTTTAATGGTCAAAACCCAAATGTGGTTCATCACTTTGCACACAGCTGATACTTATTGTATTTAAAGGGATTCCCTGAAGAATAAAAAAGGTTGAAACTAGAGATGTATCTTGTTTCCCTCTATCAAAACAATTGCATCCAACACACCTCTCTGAGTGCCAAAAATACACTGAAATGGTCACGTTGAGGCACATTATTTTTTATTTATTTATTTTCCCCAATAAAAATCAATGAATCCAACACAATGCAGATCATACATACACACAAATGGAGTGAGCCTATACAACAAAAATAATAAAAGCTGAAATATCAAAAGCCACTAGACGGCAATAGTTCAGCCTATATGCAGCCATTGAATACTATTGCCATCTAGTGGCTTTTGATATTTCAGCTTTTTATTATTTATATACCATCATGTCACCAGAGGTCATCAAAGTCACCACATTTTTAAGTGTTTGGCTGTCTGGACTTACTAGAATATTTATTTTTATTTTTTACTGAAGTTAAAGAAATATTAAATATAAAAATTAACATAAAAATAATCCTATTTTACATAAAGAAATATGGGAATAATTTTAATTTTTAATTTAGAAATAATTTTTATATCTAAAATTTTAGAGGTAAATAAATTCATTAATATCCCAAATCACAAAAAGGCATAAATTGATAGATTTTATTTTATCGAAGATGGTGATATAACATTTATTTAAAAATAATAATAATTAGGATCACACCTGAGACCTTCGTGCCCACATTTGTCCACGAAGGACCAATTAAGAGCTGCTATACGAAGGACGCTGGAGTACGTGAAATTTAGAAATATTGGAATCAGTTTCAGGGACATTTGGAAAAATGGACTTCTGAACCTTCTGAAGCTAGCAACAGTTCAAATATACAGTATCATAACTACATGTTACCACATTGACATCACTATATCTATGAAATTGAACCATACAGGGCCTTAAAATTGAGATTCCCCAAAAATCTAAAATTATATTAAGATATTATTAATACTTCTTGAGTTACAGTAGATTAGGTAAACTTCAGAAATCAAGATTTCAAAAGGAAAGTTTATTAAGAATGAGAATCTAGAAGGATATAATATCTCTAATACTTTATAGTTACAGGCATGCAGAAAAGGAACAAACAGGCACTCAGACAGGAATGTTCTACGCAATTGAGCTGATAGAAAAACACGATACACGTTCCCTAGTTTCAACATTATTTGTGCTTCAGATATTTCTCTTTAAAAGAAAAAATGATCAGCTGTGTGAAAAGATAAAGTATAAATCGACAGTGCAGCTGAATATGCAATTCATAAAATTGTAATGTACTTTCCTATATGGAACGTCTCAACTTAATTGAACATAGGGAAAAATAATTATGCTTTATTACTGGTTATTTTATACACTGAACAAGACAGTTAGAGACCTAACATTAAAGAATATTGATCTTAATGTGGAATCAGGTTTGGGCTCCTCTGTCTTGGGTGAAATTGTTTTCATAAAACTGACATTGATTATGAAATTTTCCCAATATTGTGCATCCCTACTGCTGCATTTATTTATAAGATCCAGTAGATCAGTGTAATACTCCTCCAGTGTAGATCAGCTGTTCTCTGTGTGAATATATAGTAAAGTGTGATTTATTCCTGTGATCAAAGCTGAGTTTATCATCATTACTCCAGTCTTCAGTGTCACATGAGCCTTCACTAATCATTCTCAGATGATGCTCAGGACACATTTAGGATTATTATAACATCCTTTAAAATTGCATTTCTTAAAAAAAAATAAAAAAATTCTAACTTTACTTATTGGTGTGAATTAAGGGTGTGTGATCCTAAAACTTACATTCAGCAAAATTAAATATTGTCACAGATAAGTACATACATTTTAAGACTGAAAATATTGTTGGACTTCCTTATGCTATCCTAATCATTTTGCATTTATTATAGCACCCTATTGTATTTATAGTTTTATTTTTAATGTCTGGAGAAATTTACGACAATCACTCCAACTGCATCTTCAAATTAAAACATTTTAAAATAATTTGACTTCAATTCATTGTAATTGCTGTTGAAGTGTCAGCTGTTTCTCACAGTGTGTATGGAGTATAAATTCTGTCTGTTATAGCCTTTATATGACACACAACAAAAAGGAATTAAGAAATGAGTAAATACTGTATGGTTATGAGAACTAATAAGTATGATTATAATAACAAGTCAAACTCACCAGACCCATTGCTTATTTGAAGGTAATATCATACACACAGGTTGAGCTGTAAATCCCTTGATAAACTCAGGTAAGTCCTGCTCTCCTCAGAATCATTGTTTATATAAGCTTGAGTCACATGACACAAGTGAGTGGTGGGGCATTATAGCATTCCATCTTTAACCGTACTACAATGCATTCCTCCTCAAGCAGGCAGTGTTAAGGAAATAAGTGATGAGGGGTGTGTTTTGTTGTTGAGTGTTTTACAGGTGCTTTAGTTCAAATGATTAAACCTATAAAGTCTAGGCTGCTTTATCACTTCTAAAGAGCAGTGTATATTATATTTGTTGCACGTTTTATTTAAATGATCATATAATGTAGGCCTAATTGATGTCCTCTGTAGGACACATTGGCTTTCATTGAGTGGACAAATAAACACGGAGGAAGAAAATGCACAATATGAGGGTTTGGAATGACATGAGGGAGAGTAGATGGCAAATGATCCTCATTGGGGTGGAATGAGCCGGAAGCCTGGGGTTTTGCTCTACAGGTGTCATGGCAAGTCATCTGTTTGATCCTTTGAGCATATCTGTCTGTCTGTCTGTCTGCTAAAGGAGTGTAGTCCATCAGAACGCACTTCTCCCATGAAAAACATTGCATCAGTAATGTATTCATTCACATTTATTCATTTAGTGGATGCTTTTATCCAAAGCAACTTCATGAGGAAACTCACAAGACATTTGTCATAGGAGCCAACAATATTCATACTAATAAACAAGATTACACTAAAGAAAATGGTGTAGGATTTACATGTAAAAAGTAAAGTAATTACTCAATTAAGTAAATTTCACAGATAATTACAAAGAAACTGAAATGTGAAATAGTATTTTCTGGTAAAGTGTACTCCAGTTCTCTACAACTTTTAAAAAGTATTTGGTAACACTTATTCACTATTAACTATGACTTTTGACTCAGTAAACTCCTAATTTAATGCTTATTAATATTTAGTACGGTAAAGTTCAAGTTTAGTTCATGGTTTTGACACTGTGGCCATGACTGTGGCTTGATTTACCAGTGGGTGGTTAAAGATAATAGTTTTAAACATGGGTACTTGGGGTGTGTTTTCTGACTGGTTAACCTTTCCTTCTCCGGTGATGTTGTTTTGTGATGGTGAGTTTGTTAGATCTGTTGGGGTGTCTGGTTTAATGGATAAACCCAAACTTGAGTCTCTGTGTTCATCAGCGGTGGTCACACGTTCAAGAGAAGAGTTTGAGTTATTGCTTATGGCTGTGGGAACAGATGATGGAGAAAATGGGTTTAAGAAGGTGTTGGTATTAGTCGAGGATGTGTCCATTGATATTGGCTTGGAATCCGGTGTCACGGCGTGTCTTGTTTCCTGTAAAGATGGCAGAGAAAATGAAAATGGTTGAATGTGTGGCCCACACTGTAAAAAATGTTTGCAAGTTGTACAGAAGAAATCTTGAGGACTGCCGCAGTAAAACGTATAAGGTACACATATTGTAGGGTGAAAAATTGTGTAAGGTTTAACATCGCAATGTATGTAATTTTAGTGTGAAATACTGCCAAATGTATGGCTTTCAGTAAAAGCTGAATTACCTTATGATTTACTGTGAAAATTATTAGAAGGAAATTCCAAGAACCTTTACCAAAAACAAGTACACTTTAAGTTCATTTTATGAAGTATGCTTAAGTAATGTTCAAGTATATTTTAAGTATACTTTATGTAGTAAGTATACTAATATCAGTGTGTACTAGTAGTAACTTGTTAGTGTACTGTGTCAGTACTACTTGAGACTGAATTGGCCCACTTTTAGTATATAAAAGTATACGTTTAAGTGTACTATAAGTGTAACTGTAGTAAACTTTAAGTAACCACATCTGTACATTGTAAGTGGTAAGAGCTAAAGGGGGTAACACTATTTTAAACTAATTTGTTCTTCAGATATTCTTCTTTAAAAGAAAGAATCAATGATCATCTGTGTGAAAAGTGTCCCACATTTGGTTTTTGGCCACTGAAAATGTGTCCAATTGGCCAGTTTACTCATGGAGCCGCATTGAGATCTCCATATCTCTGGGATTGAACCATCGACGGCCTTTAAAATGAAGAAACCAAAAGAAACGTTTTATAACCAGAATCTAAAAGGATGTTAAGATATATTTAATACTTCTTGATTTATAGGAATGCAAACTTGATTTGATTTTTTTAAAAAATGTGAGCCGGGACCTCTGGTTGAGTTGACACTGAATGACCCTTTGATAAAAGCATCTGCTTAAAGGAGCAGCAAATAATCTATATTGAAATATTATAGATACTGAACTTTAAGAGGAAGTCATTCTGCGTCATCACGTCTCATAGTTTGACAGAAATTCATTCATCATAACTCACCGCACAAGAGCAGGAATGCTGCGTTATTGGCCAGGTGTGGAGGTGTGGGGGTGTGGGGGGGGAAATCATTCTGAGTTTGTCATGCACTTCCTGGTCATGTCATGTGACTCCTTGCCCTCATGTGTTCCTGTGTCATATTGTCATTGGTTTATTGGTTCTAAATCTAAATCTTCTAAATCTTATGTTTTATGTTTGGATTTTGAGTTTAATAAAATCTGCTGCACTTGGGTTCTTTAAACTTGCCTCCCAGTGGATATGTTGTTACAATTGCTTTTATATATTCATTTGATTACAACCAAATAAATCTGTATTTAATCATAAAACACAAAATCCAAAAATTCAAATGGACAACACATTTATCTGAAAAGATAAAACACTATTTTTCGTTAACACTAATAAACGTTTTAATTATTAAAATATTTAATGCTCGTAGAAGACTTTATTAAGGTAAATGTTTATAAAATAATGATTTATAGTGATAAAACACCTTTGTCATATTGTCACTCCTCTACCGAGACACTATTCACCTCAGTGAATAACATCAGTGATCATATACTGTATAATATATTTTCTGATGTAAACACCAGCTAATAAAGCAGTGATAGGATTTTTCACAATATCAATGTTGAATGACAGCATCGTTTAAACAGGAAGAGGAAACAGAGCAGATAGAAATCACATTCTTAAAATTCTTCTTTACTTACCAAAAGCAGAAGAAAACAATAAAAGCGTGATAGGAATGATTGAGCCGCGCCAGTGGGAGATCTGGGGCTAAATATAGTATATAATATTCAAGTTCCCTTCGTCATTGATCACGATAGAGTTAAAGCACGTTACTTTAGTGTTTTTCAAACCTAGGGACACAGGCGAGAGAAACATGAACCTGCTGGATGAGTATTTTCCTGTTTTGAAACCTGTCATGCAAATAACTCTCAAAGTTTCTCACAACTTTACATATCAACAACAGCGTCTTTGTGTTAAAACACAGAAGTGTGCTAACTCAGGCCTGTGTAGTTGTTTGTTTATTGCTATGACATTATATTGCTGTTGCTATGTTTTGGGACGCCTGCCTTCACATGCACATGAACTTTTAATACCATCCCATTCTTAATCCGTAGGGGTTTAATAGGAGTCGGCCCACCCTTTGCAACTCTAACAGCTTCAACTCTTCTGGGAAGGCTTTCCACAAGGTTTAGGAGTGGGTTTGTGGGATTTTTGGCCATTCTTCTAGAAGCGCATTTGTGAGGTCAGGCACTGATGTTGGACGAGAAGGCCTGGCTCGCAGTCTCCGCTCTAATTCATCCCAAAGGTGTTCTATCGGGATGAGGTCAGGACTCTGTGCAGGCCAGTCAAGTTCCTCCACACCAAACTCGCTCATCCATGTCTTTATGACGCTTTGAGCACTGGAGCGCAGTCATGTTGGGACAGGAAGGGGCCATCCCCAAACTGTTCCCACAAAGTTGGGAGCATGAAATTGTCCAAAATGTCTTGGTATGCTGAAGCATTAAGAGTTCCTTTCACTGGAACTAAGGGGCCAAGCCCAGCCCCTGAAAAACAACCCCACCCCATAATCCCCCCTCCACCAAACTTTACACTTGGCACAATGCAGTCAGGCAAGTCCCGTTCTCCTGACAACCGCCAAACCCAGACTCGTCCATGGGATTGTCAGACAGAGAAGCGTGATTGGTCACTCCAGAGAACACGTCTCCACTGCTCTAGAGTCCAGTGGCGGTGTGCTTTACTCCACTGTATCCCACACTTTGCATTGCACTTGGTGATGTAAGGCTTGGATGAGCTGATCGGCCATGGAAACCCATTCCATGAAGCTCTCTCCGCACTGTTCTTGAGTTCATCTGAAGGCCACAGTAGCAGTGGGGGATGCAGAACATGACAGATGGGTGGGCCTGGATTAAGTCAAGGTGGGCCTGAATCTATAGAGTGTCCCAAAATCAAAGGAGTTGTCCCGAATCCAGGAAATACAGGGTTGGCTACTTCTTAACAATGTGATGTAGCCATTAAAGAAAAAGTATTTAGGTTCATATTTATGTTTAAATATTATAATGCAATTTTTTTTAATTTAATCTATTTTGGTTATGAAAAGTGAACACTGAACAGCATGAGTAAAATACACAATATGTCAGGAGACATGGAGGGGTCAGACATGATTTTGACCACTTCATTAAGCTTTGTTTTGTGACGGCCTCTGCTGTCGGCCTTGGTTACTGCAGCTTGTGGGTTTCCATCAATTAGCGGTACTTCCAGTACTTCCTGTGCTCTTTAAGAGAGACTGAGGGATTGGAAGTGGAGGAGACTGAGGGAGTCTGGAAGATTGAGAATTTGGCCTTTGTTTGTTTGTCTGTCTGTCTGTCTGTCTGTCTGTCTGTCTGTCTGTCTGTTTGGACTTGGTTATGTTTTGTTTGATTGCATTCCACCTTCATCTCTCAACATTATATTACACTTTCAACCATGCACCTTATGTTACATGTTGACATTACTGATGGTTTCAGAAATACTGTTATTTTCTTTAATTATCTGTTTTCAATGATTTAATGTTATCTTAATTTAGTAATAAACATCTATTTTTGAGCTTAAATATTCAGTTTGCGTGTGTCCCTTGTTTTTGTTGTGTCCCTTGAGCCAGGGGTCGTAACAAATTGGGGCTCAAATCCGTTTTGTGTGGCAGTGTAGATTTATATCCCACTTCTGATAACAAATTGGGAACTCGTCCTTGCTTTGTTTGAAAGTTTTTCAAATTGGAAAATTAATTATTTTGGACACACAAAATATTTTTTTTGTACCGAAGTCGATTTATTCACCGTGTGAAATCATCAGTAGGTAAGTAGTCCATGTGCAATATTGTTTTTTGAACGTGGGTTTTCTCTGATAGGTTCAGCGCCATGTTTCTTTTGAGACGTGTCGGGCTTGTTGTGTTTGTGTAGTGTTGTGCTGAAAGTGGGTAGTAGTAATCTCGGGAGCACATCCGTGGTGTTGAAGGCGTCGCTGGTCTGACCAGCTGCGTTTTTCACCCAGCGGGCTGCAGTGCATAAATACCCCCACCGTGTCGCATGAAGACTAGGGCTGAGTTAGGTAGTTGTTGGACAGGTAGAGGAAAAACTCGTTATTTGATTGCATTGTGTGGACTGAATTTCTTTCTGATGATTTCTCATGGCTGTTATTGATGCATTTATTAGTTCGCCCTCTCATGAATTTTTGGATGGGTGTACTAAAGAACAATTATTAGATATTGCTGAACATTATGGCATTTTGATTAAAGATAAAAGGCTCAAAGAAAATGTCAAAATAGTTTTGGTAACTGAGTTGATTAGAAACGGTATTTTAGAAACCAAGATGGAAGAATCTGTACCAGGTGCATCTAATTTACAATCATTCTCTTTTGAACAGCAAAAAGAGTTGTTGCTTTTGCAGATGGAGCATGAGAAAGTAAAACAGCGTTCTGAACAAGGTAAGATAGAGTTGGAAAAAGCAAAATTGGAGTTAGAATTCCAGAAGCTCAGCCTTATAAAAGAAGGCAAGATCTTTAATTCTGATCAGGAGCACAGTATGCCTTTTCACTAGTTTCAAGTCTAAAACTTGTTCCAAAATTCAATGAGGAAGATCCTGATACTTTCTTTACTCTGTTTGAACGCATGGCAAAAGTAAGGAACTGGTCAGATGAGAACCGTGTCACACTGTTACAATGTGTGTTAACTGGGAAAGCACAAGTAGCTTTTAAGCGTCATTATCGCTTGATGATTGTAAAGATTATGATCAAGTTAAATCTGTAATTTTAAAGGTATATGAATGTGTACCTGAAGCTTACAGACAGCGCTTTCGATTACAGAAGAAAGAGGACTTGCAAATGCACTTAGAATTTGTGCGCGACCTGAGAAAGCACTTTACTCGTTGGTGTACAGCAGTGGACATTAAAACAGTGCAGGAGTTGACTCACTTGATGGTGTTGGAACAATTTAAAAACTCAGTTCCGAGTCGTATAGCAACTTATATTAGGAAAAAGGAAATCCTTGTTAAAATCTTGCGAGATACTGGTGCTATGGACTCATTCATTTTGGAATCAGTTTTACCTTTTTCATCGCAGTCTCATACTGGTGAGAATGTATTAATTCTGGGAATAGGACTGAATACTCTGTCTGTGCCTCTTCATAGGATAAGACTTCAGTCTGATCTGATTCAAGGTGAGGTTGTAGTGGGAGTACGACCAGCTTTGCCAGTTGAGGGAGTTCATATTATTTTAGGAAATGGACTAGTAGGTGGACGTGTCTGGGCTGATAGTTCAGTGTTCCCTATAGTCCCTTCTAACAATAAAATTGAAAACGAAATGAATTTTTCTTGTCAAGATGCAACATGTGTGGTGACTCGTGCAATGAAACGGGTCAATGACGAACTGGGTGATCAAAAAGAGAACCAGGCTACTAAGTTGTTTATGCCTGATCTGTCTGCCTTGTCTTTTCCTGTTTCTGCAGCGGAATTGGGACAGGAACAGCGAAGTGATTCGTCCTTAGACGATTTGTTCCAGAGTGCCGTTCTTCCAGCAGAAGAATATGACATTGCTCGTGGCTATTTTGTTTGAAATGGCGTGTTGTTGAGGAAGTGGATTCCCCATAAGGCCATCATTGGAGATCCTGTTTTCCAAGTACTGGTTCCTACTAAATTTCGACAAATGATGATTGAAATTGCACATGATCAGTCAGGTCACCAGGGAGTGCGTAAGACTTACGATCGTTTGCTACGATATCTTTTTTGGCCACGGTTAAAACGAGATATCTCTGCTTACATTAAGACATGTAAAACTTGCCAATTAACGAGTAAGCCAAACCAGGTATTAAAACCTGTCCCTTTGAAACCAATTGCAGCCACTGGTGAACCTTTTGAACATCTGATTGTCGACTGTGTAGGACCACTTCCTCGTTTGAAATCTGGTAGCACTTGTTTACAGTAATGTGTTTAAACACACGTTTTCCTGCGGCGTATCCATTGCGTACCATTACATCCCGTTCTATTTTGAAAGCTTTGACTCAATTTATATCGGTTTTTGGAATTCCGAAAATCATCCAAAGTGATCAAGGATCAAACCTCACGTCTCATCTTTTCCAGCAAGTGTTGAAACAACTGAACATTAAGCATAATCAATCTGCTGCGTATCATGCACAAAGTCAAGGTGCGTTAGAGAGGTTCCATCAGTCATTAAAGTCACTTCTCCGTGTGTACTGTGTGCAGCTAGATGGAGATTGGGAAGAGGGATTACCATGGATGATGTTAGCCGCACGCAAAGTAGTGCAGGAAAGTTTGGGTTTCAGCCCTAACGATTTGGTCTTTGGCCATAAAGTTCGTGGACTTTTGTCTGTATTTCAAGATGTTGGTAAAGTTCCAGAACCGCCTAAACTTGGTATCAGACATTTTGGGGTTCAAGAACACACTGATTCAGGCTAGAGAACTAGCAAAAGTAAGTCTGGAACAACATCAGAAAACCATGAAGCGACTGTATGATCGTACGGTTGAACTTCGAATTTTTGAACCAGGGATAGATCATCCTGTTAGTTTCTTTTCGAAAAAGTTTAATTCCTACCAGCGACATTATTCTGTTGTCGAAAAAGAAGCATTAGCCCTTATTTGGGCCCTGCAGCATTTTTCAGTTTACACAAATTCCAGCGCACCTATTGTGATCTACGGATCATAATCCATTAACTTTTTTGAATTCTTTGCAGTGTCCGAATCAGAGGTTGGTTCGATGGTCTCTGTTTCTGCAATCCTTCTGCCTGGATATCAGACACATTCGGGGCTCTGAAAATGTGGTAGCCGATGCTCTGTCACGTCCTCCAGAGGCCATTTAATTTTCGGGATTTACCTTCGGTTCCATTGGATTTCTGGGAGCCGTCTTTAGTCCTGATTTGGTTATCTCTTATTTGATTGATTTTATGTTTTGATGTTCTGTTACAGGGAATTCTGTGGGAGTCCCTGTCTTATGGGAAGGGGTGTGATGGCCTCTGCTGTCGGCCTTGGTTACTGCAGCTTGTGGGTTTCCATCAATTAGCGGCAGATCGTTAACACCTGTGTCCAGTACTTCCTGTGCTCTTTAAGAGAGACTGAGGGATTGGAAGTCGGAGGAGATGGAGGGAGTCTGGAAGACTGAGAATTTGGCCTTTGTTTGTTTGGACATGGTTATGTTTTGTTTTGATTGCGTTCCACCTTCATCTCTCAACATTATTACACT
>CM031949.1:21871448-21896448 GCA_018749465.1 Paracanthobrama guichenoti | reverse complement strand
GTCCTGAGCCATACTGGGCCACCAGTAACGACTTTGAATGAGCGAGGGAGTGCGCTGGCTGCCTGGGTGTCCAGAGCCCGGAGGAGTGTGCCTGGTCCATGAGGGACGGTCGGAGAGTCGCCGGAACATAGGTCCGTCCCTCAGGACACCCCGGCGGAACTGGGTCATCGTGAGTTGCCTCGGCAATACGTTGGTCTAGGGCCCACTGGATGGGGCTGATGATAACGGCCGGAGGGAGGATGGGTTCAGGAGGGGCAGTGGGTGGTCGGGTAGAAACTGGCGTGAGAGCGTCTGCCTTGAAATTCTTCTCTCCGGGACGGTAGGTGACAGAGAAGTCGAGCGGGTGAAAAACAAGGCCCATCTAGCCTGTCGTGGGTTGAGCCTCCTGGCCTCTCGCAGGTATTCCAGGTTTCGATGGTCGGTGATCACCTGGAACGGTGTTTTGGCTCCCTCCAGCCAATGCCGCCACTCCTCCAAGGCCAGTTTGATGGCAAGCAACTCACGATTCCCGATGTCGTAGTTCCGTTCCACCGGGGACAGCTTCTTGGAAAAGAAGGCACATGGATGGAGTCGTGGAGGCTCACCCTGCCGCTGGGACAGTACGGCTCCTACCCCACATTCAAGCCTCCACTTCCCACGGCGAATGGGATCTCAGGATTAGGATGAGCGAGGGTAGGAGCCGTGCAGAAGGCTTCCTTGAGTTGCCGGTATGCCTGTAGGGCTTCAGGGGTCCAGGACAGGGACTTGGGATTACCTCGGAGCAGTGCGGAGAGGGGTGCTGCTATGCTGCTGAATTGTCGAATGAACCGGCGATAAAAATTAGCAAACCCCAGGAAGCGTTGCAGCTCCTTGACTGTGGTAGGTTGGGGCCAACTCCGCACTGCTCGGACCTTCCCTGGTCCATCTGGATGCCGCTCTGGTCCATGATGTACCCCAGGAACTGGGGTGGAGCTGCGGTGGAACTCGCATTTTTCCAGTTTCAAGTACAGTTGGTGTTCTCGAGTCGTTGGAGGACCTGCGCAACGTGATGATGGTGGTCGGTCAGGTTATGGGAGTACACCAGGATATCGTCGATGTAGACGATTACAAATCTGTTGAGAAATCTCGGAGGATTTCGTTCATAAAACCTTGGAAGATGGCGGGGGCGTTGCACAATCCAAACGGCATAACCCTATACTCGTAGTGTCCTGCAGGGGTGATGAAAGCAGTCTTCCACTCGTCGCCCTCTCTGATCCGGATAAGGTTATAGGCGCTGCGCAGGTCCAACTTGGTGAAGCAGCGAGCTCCCGCAGCTGTTCCAGAGCGGCGGGAACCAGGGAAGCGGTATCGGATCTTGACCGTCTGATCGTTGAGTTTCCGGTAGTCAATACACTGTCTCAAGCCCCCGTCCTTCTTGCCCACAAAGAAGAAGCTAGAAGCGGCAGGGGAGTTGGAAGGCTGAATGAATCCTTGGTCGAGGGCCTCCTTAATGTACTCCTTCATGGCCTGTTGCTCCGGGATGGACAGGGGATAGATACGTCCTTTGGGAACAGATGCCCCAGGCAGCAGGTCTATCGCGCAGTCCCATGGCCGATGAGGGGGAAGTTCGGTGGCCCGTCGTTTACAGAACACGTCCTGGAACGCCCAATACTCAACGGGAATGGCCTGACTGGGAGCAGACGTGGGTTCATCCAGGGATGCGGAGGCCAGGGGAAGAGAAGTGTGAGATGGGTTTCTCTTAACGGGGAGTAAGCAGTTTTGCCTGCAGTCCTCACTCCATCGTAGAACCTCCCCAGTAGACCAATCCATGGTGGGTGAGTGAGCAGCGAGCCACGCCGTCCAGGACGATATCGGCAGTAGACCCCTCCAGCACCAGTAGGGAGAGTTGCTCTCGATGAAGATAGCCGATCTGCACCGTGATGGGGTCCGTGACGTAGCGAATGCACCTCTGACCCAGCGGCTTTCCCAAGATGGAATGTGCGCGATACCGAGAGGACAGGGGGGATATCTTGACGTGGAGCTTGAGGCGCATTTCGGAGGAGATGAAATTTCCTGCCGATCCAGAATCTATAAGGGCTTTCGCTGAAACAGAACCAAATGGGGTAGTTAACAAAACGGTGGTAGCAGGAAGGGTCAACATTACCGGGTCAGTGTGAATAGTACTCACCGCTGGGTGCGGGGGTCGGACCGGGCAGGTGGCTCGGTAGTGGCCTGATCCCCCGCAGTAGAGACAGAGGTGCAATCGCATACGTCGGTCTCTTTCAGTGGAAGTTAAGCGGTGATGGTCGATTTGCATAGGCTCTGGTGCTGGAGGGGTTGACTCCCTCGGTGGAGGCGGGGAATGCAACAGTTGAACCGGGTTGGAGCTGGCTGCGAGGTTTTGTGAAACTGTGGTGGCTTGCTGTATGAAGTTTTCTAATCCTGAATGGTTGTCATAAATGGCCAGGGCGACTCGGAGTTGTGGGTTTAATCCAGCACGGTAGACTGCTAGTAGGGCAGGCTCATTCCATCCGCTGGCGGCGGCTAGGTGCGCGAAGTAGATGTTATAGTCGTGGGTGACTGGTTACCTTGTTGGAGTTTCAGCAGTTGGTCGTGTGTGGTAGTGGGTCCGGAAGATCGGCTGAACACCTCACGTAAATGTCGTGTGAAGGCGTCGATGGATTGGGTTACGGGGCCGTTGGCTTCCATGATGGCTCGGGCCCATTGGAGCGCTCGCCTGGTGAGGTGAGTGACGATAAACGCTATTTTTGAACGGTCGGTGGGGAATTGATGAGCCTGCATTTCGAAGTAAAGAGAACATTGCAAAAGAAAACCGTTGCATTCCTCCCACGGGACGTGCCACGGGACTGGCGGAGGCAGTCAACGAGGAAGATCCCAGACGCATGGCATGGAGAAAGGCTTGGGTGAGATCGGGGAGCGGAAGCGGTGCCGGGGATGAGGGATCGCCAGCCACTGCTTCGGCCTGACTGCTGATCTGGTCTTCTGTCATGACAGACTGGAGGACACAGAGGTTAGTGAGCGGTGACAAGTTTATTGGAGTCAGGCAGTGAAAACAGTGAACTGGTGAAAACACAGGGGAGGTGCGAGGCTTAGCTGGAGTGGCGAAGGTGGACGACAACACGAAGGGACTGGGGAGCGTAGAATCTCGGAGAACCCGGAAGTAGAGCTAGCGAAGGCTTGCAGAAGGCGCAGAGTAGCGGGACAGTCGGACTAGCATGAGCTGAGACCAGACACTGAGTGAGGGGAGAGGGCTGGTGATAAAGGCTTCAGTGATGGGAAACAGGTGCGGGTGCTCAGTACTCAGGTGATTGGGAACGAGTGGGCGGAACGTGGGAGTCTGGAGCAGAGGGCGTGGCTGAGTCCGTGACACTCCGGTAATCTGACCCTTGTTTAAAGACGCACGTATCTGCTCAGTAAAAAGCAGCAAAGCCGACATGGTTGACCGCGAGGGTCGAAAAATGTTTTCAAGGTAATTGATTAGTAATTCAAGTAACTTGGAGACAGTTGGGAGAAATGCAATTGGGTGGTAGTCAGAGACATTGGTGGGATCATCAGACTTAAAAATAGGGGTGATCTGGGCCATTTTCCACATGGCAGGGAATAATGATTGCCTAAAACACAGATTAACTAAATGATGAAAAGTGGTATGAGGGTACTGGCATGAGTTTTAAGAAAAATCATGTTTAAGTTATTTACATCACAAGCATGGGACGCATTCAAAGAACACAAAATATTAGTTAAATCATTTTGTGAGATTTCAGAAAAAGAGAATGGCTGAGATGCTGTTGGTACTGATGGGAGAAATAGAGGAACAGTAAATCTAGAGGATAATTCTTGTACAGATGCAATAAAATACTCATTGAAAGAATTAGCTATTTTATCATGATCAGTGAGAAGAGTAATGGATATTTGTAAACTGTTGATATTTTTAATTTTGTTTTCACCAGTTATAGATTTAATTGTTAGCCATAATGTTCTTGGGTTGGAGACCGTTAGATTAATTTGATTGAAAATAGAGCTGTTTGGCTTTGCACAATTCAAAATTACACTGGTTTCTGTACTGTATGAAAATGAGCTTAGCCTCAGGTGTTTTTAGTGATCTGTAGGCTTTCAGAGAGGAGGCCTTGTTTATTAAGATGGTAGAATGCAGTTTTACAGATGTTAGAAACGTGGCTTTCAAATGAAAGATTGGTATCAAAGAGCACACCCAGGTTCCTCACTGAGGACGAGGACTTGACAGAGCAGCCATCGAGTGTTAGACAGTATTCTAGGTTACTACTTGCAGAGTTTTTTTGTCCAATAATTAAAAATTTTAAAAACTAAATAAGTATGATTTAAACCATGCCAATGCAGTTCCACTAATGCCAACATAATTTGTCTATTCAAAAGAATGTTGTGGTCGATAGTATCGAATGCAGCACTAAGACCAAGTAACACTAATAGAGAGATACAACCACGATCGGATGATAAGAGTAAATCATTTGTAACTCTGATGAGAGCAGTCTCAGTACTATGATACGGTCTAAATCCTGACTGGAAATCCTCACAGATACCAGTTCTTTCTAAAAAGGAGCATAGTTGTGATGACACTGCCTTTTCCAGTATTTTTGACAGGAAGGGTAGATTTGAGATCGGCCTATAATTGACTAATTCTGTAGGATCAAGTTGAGGTTTTTAATAAGTGGTTTCATAATAACCAACTTAAAAGTTTTAGGTACATATCCTAGTGACAAAGATGAGTTAATATCTAGGTGAAAGAGACTGTATGTGTTGTGATTTATCTGATTCTGGTGATGTGAGACAGCTAGCAGGCGGTCAGTTAAGCCAGTCCGTCTGCTTCCTGACCTGGGCCCCAGTTAGTCAAGATTTAGTATGTGCCAAATTACTAGAGAGGAGAGTGGACAGAAGGATGGATGCCATCTCTTTTCAACAGGATGGCGAAATGCTAATGCTTTGTGAAAGTGATTTGGATTAAAAGCTAGCGATGTCAGATTTAATGTGATAGGCAGTAGTAGACAATATATGTATTATATATTATATACTGTATTCTTCAAACAGAATATAACAAACTCTTCAGGGAACCAAGGTTACTGTTGTA
Source organism: Paracanthobrama guichenoti (assembly GCA_018749465.1). Classification (NCBI taxonomy): domain Eukaryota; kingdom Metazoa; phylum Chordata; class Actinopteri; order Cypriniformes; family Gobionidae; genus Paracanthobrama; species Paracanthobrama guichenoti. The sequence continues at coordinate 21,891,371 of CM031949.1, read as the reverse complement.
ACTTAGGCATTTTCTCTTGATTGTGCATGTGTTCATAATATCTTAGTATGACAGCCTGGCCAAAAATTATGGTCACACAATTTGATAATATTTGAATAAAGGGTGAAGATGTCAATTTGTCTAGACGGCACTTACTGTTGCAGTTGGAGACTGCAATCTTGGCTCCAAAGTAATCATTTCTTTTCTTTTCTTTTCTTTCTTTCTTTCTTTCTTTCTTTCTTTCTTTCTTTCTTTCTTTCTTTCTTTCTTTTTCTTTCTTTGTGTGTGTGTTTGGACATTGATCCTCATGACTTTCATTGTATGGAAGGTAAAAACTAAATATCTTTTGTGTTTCACGCTCATACAGATTTAGAATGAGATATGAGTGAGTAAATGATGACATTTCTGGGTGGAATATCACAACTGATAATCTTTTGTGATCATTTACATATCACATGCTTTATGAAGAGCCAGCGAATCACAGATGAACCTGCAGAAACTGAACAGACGGCTGTAGGAGGACAGAGTAAATCTGATACTGAAACGGATCTGATCACTGAGAGAAAGAAAGACAAGAGACGAAATGATACAATGACTGAAAATTAGAATAATCTTTTTATTTTTTTAATTGTTTATCACCTTTATAATCCTAGTTGTGTCCGAGTTAATTTAGCATATCCTTAGGAAAGTGATTAAATATTATTACATACATATGTTATCACCACATCCAGTGTGAACAACAATCAATACATCAATACTTATATATAAATAATTGACAGAAAAGACCTGAGTTTAGCATTAAATTAACATCAGAAATATTGCATATATTAATTTCTTCTAGAATAAATAATTTAGAAAATACTGTTATGATACATGAACATGTCTGTTAAATATTATGTAGCTAAGTGTGCTTAGAAGACGAGGAATAATAACTGCGTTTCGTTTTGTGTGAATATAATATTTTATCTGTGCACTTTTTGACATTTCTGATGTTGAGTCCTGTGAGTACTTATCATTCTTGCAAGTTGTTTTACAGGTTTCATAATCATTGAAATACTTCCTTCTTTAGTTCATCAAAACCTGTCAGCCAGCATAAGAAGAGATTTTCCAAAACATGCCTTACGTTCGGTTTCAGCGGAGCGGTTACGTTGCATTTCAAAAGAGCTGCAAGATTCATGAGATAACAGTTTGGGTGTGAAACCTTATGAAGATGTAAAGCATTTTTATGAACTTTTCCCTGTCAGGACATAATAGGTTTTATTTTAAAATGCATGCTAGTTATGTTTCTATATATCTATATGGGGTAGTTAGTTATGCTCTTAGGATTATAACATTGAGAATCAAATAAAATGGTCCATGGAACATTTTGACATTTCAAAAATATAATCGCTGGTAATTGTGGAGCTTGTGTTATCCCATTTCTGATGTGCATTTCAGCATGCTTTAGACTTCACAAACCAGTGAAGTGAAGTATTTATAAAAGAAAAACTACTGTACATACAGTAAGTGCACAATGCTGGGTTCTGACCTAAATCTACTTAAAAACAAAAACATGCAGGAGTATACAGATCCAGAACTGAAATGGAATATATTTTCAGGATAGGATTGTGTAAAATAGTATGTTCATTACTACTCATTAAGTATTTTCTGTATCTTTATGTGTGAGTCCTTCACTTGAGCAACATTTAGACCCATCTGAATCCGTTATGTTGGGATACCGTGTAGTTATGGTCAATCAAACCACGGAACCAGAAGCGACACAGCCACCAGGAGTAAAGCGGTCAGCACACTGATCTTACTGCCGACTTCAGCTGATGAAAATGCTGCGTTACAAAGAAAACAGAGCAGAATTCATCATTCAATGACATTTGGAAATTTGCCTGAAGCTCAGAGTACAGTAGACAGAGTACAGTATTAATTCATAGTTTTCATGTGACGTCACAGCATTATAGGAACGCCCACTGGAGGCCAAAACAAGGCTTTCCTCCATTGCCCGCCAGTCATTTTTACCAGGTTTGTAGTAAGTTTTAATGTAAGACAATGATATTAAAAGACCAAATGCAATATACACCTTATTGATGTTGCATACACAAAGTTTCTCGTTAAGTGTTTTTTTTCCAACGAAAACCATTAAAGCCCCGTTTCCACCTAAATTACCCGGAACAATTTGTCCCAGGAACTCTTTTTCCCCCAGACCTGCTGCTGTCTGCATTTCCATTGTGGTCCAAAGTACCGTGAAGATTAGTCCAGTGACGTAGGACTGCGCATGACTTTCCAGAGCCCACTGGATTTCGTCCTCCGCAAATAAACTTAATAAAGCCTGAACCTCGTTGTCGGTCCACGGTCGTATTTTTTTTAATTCCATTGTTAATTTGAATAGCAAACGACTCTTACTGCACGCACCGCAACAGACTTTTAGGTTGAAATAAAATGCTGGGTGAGCTCAACCAATCGGCATGTTCAGCACCCTTGTCCCACCCCCAAAAGTTCTACCTCGCAAGGAGGGCCGTTTTGAGGGGGAAATCTTTACCCGGAACTTTATTTAGACCCCGGTTCCTGTGGTCGAAACACACCGAGTACCACCCCAAAGCCCCTAGTTCCTGGGGAAAGTTCCCGTGGTATAAACACAGCTTATGAAGAAAACACCTTGCGTTCATGTTCTTGGCTCATCTGCTCGCCTGTATATATTACGCATCATCAAAATGTGTAAACTGAATTTGATGTTTTAATATCACTGTTTTAGTACATTAAGGCACTTTAAGGTTTGGTTACACTAATGTGGATTCTTTAGTCTGGTGTCGGTTCATCCTCGATCAGCCCTTTCATTCTAACGGTGTTGCTGCGTAGTGTGTTTAAAGTGGTGCAACACACTCGATTTAATATAAAACCCAGATCAACAAATCCTTGTGTCACATCTGTTCTGTGTCTGGCGCTGTGTGGGACTTTTATGTTGAAGTTATTTATGCCTAGGCTCTGTGTTCTTTTCTGTGTCCTGTTCCTGTGGAGTTTTGTAGTTCTTTGTAGTTTTTCATGTTTTCTCCAGGTGTTTCCCATTCACCACACCCCTTGTTATCTCATTTAGCTAGTCTTCCCTGTGTGTATATATAGCTCATGTTTCTGATGTTGTTTAATGTTTGGTGTTGCAGATGTACGATGTTCCCTGTTCCCTTTCGAAAGGGAACTCGCACTGCATCCAGAACGCATATGGGGAACGTCTCAGTGTAACGGATGTCTGAAGCTACTATCAAATCACGTCAATCCTATTGACCGGCAACAGCCCATGATGTCATCAATGTGCGACCTGGAAGTATATAAGGGCGCCTCGCAACATGACATTCACCTTTTTTTGTCTTTTGGGTCTGCTCTGTTTGAAGTGTTATCTACGTCATTCAAAAGGGAAGTACTGTTTTATTTCACTTTTGCATTATTGTAAGGAGCGCTTTTATTGCTAAGACAAAAGCTGAGATCCAACACCCTGCATTAAAACAATAAAACTCAATCTGAAGAGAAGATCTCACAGAGAAACTGTAGGACACCGCCCTGACCAAAACCCTCTCCCCCTCTCTACCTCCCTTTCTTTCCTTCCCCTGATTCAAGTCCCAGAATGCAGATATACTACATATGATTTATCTTGTGAATCTATTGTTTTATCCCTTTCATGTCTGGTGTCTTTTTAAAGGTCATAGTGCGATTGGTAAAATGATCTCAACATCACTGAAGTCACTTGTAGGGCTAGAAAGATTGAAACATATGATAATTGTGTTCTTCTTTTTTGAGTGATCTCTCCAAAGATATCCGATCCTCTCCCCCAAACTAGGTGTTTGTGTTGCAAATATTTACAACCCTTTGTTCTGGTCTGGGTATTTAAGGAAGGGTAGCAGGGCTGCCATTGGGAACATTCTGTAGACAGAAGCCCCCATGCAGTGTTGTGTCAGTGTCATAAGAGACACGCACACACACTGTATGTAGTGTGCCACATATGACTCTTTGAAACTATTTTCATATTACTTAATTGTATTTGATATTTTATGCTGAAAGTTGTGTACCATGGATTCATGTTTAATTATGATGTTTAAGTTCTGTCTGGCCAAAATAAATGTTAATCTGATTTCTGGCTGTCACTGTTATTAACAAGTTACAGCTCTCGTGACTATTGCTAAAATTACACTTTCTGTTATGAGTAAGCATGTGTGACTCACTTAAAGGTAAAATAGTTCACTCTGCAATCCTCTGTAATATCAGAACTGACTAATTTGCGTCCGTGAGGTAATGTAATTATAATCGTGAGCATTATCCTCTGAGCGACTCCGGGTCCCATGGAGGAACGAGTATTTGAAAATAAGAGATGCTAAGAGAAATCAACGATCTAAATTAAATCACAACTAAACTTATGATCAGCTGTTAAATTACAAATGTTCGATGTACGATGTTCCCTGTTCCCTTTCGAAGGGGACTATTTTCGTCCCCAGAACGCATATGGGGAACGTCTCAGTGTAACGGATGTCTGATGCTACTATCAAATCACGTCAATCCTATTGACCAGCGACAGCCCATGATGTCATCAATGTGCGACCCGGAAGTATATAAGGGCGCCTCGCAACATGACATTCACCTTTTTTCGTCTTCAGGGTCTGCTCTGTTTGAAGTGCTATCTACGTCATTCAAAATGGAAGTACTGTTTTATTTCACTTTTGCATTATGAAACGCACAGAGAAGGCTAAGTGCTTCCAAAAGTGTGCTGATCCTTGTCCCAGGTATCTGACACCTGAGGACACACACACTCTGTGCATTTTCTGTCTGGGTCAAGAGCACGCACGGGAAGTTCTCGAGGGAGCTTCCTGTGCAAGTTGTGAGCATTTCCCCATCAGAACGCTCCGCTCTCGTCTGGCCCTGTTCTCAAGGGAAGAGGGCTCGGCATCTGGGACCGGTGGCACGGGTCCTGCTCACGCTAAGGCTGAGCGGCGACACGCATCATGGGGTTCCCAGATGGACCTCGGTGTTGTTCTCTCGGAGGATCCGGCGGGTGACGAGGGTGAGCTGCAGGAGGAGGAGACGGGTATTTCCTCCTCCTCCACAGCGAGTGCTCTTCCTGATGAGCAAGGGATTGCTGTTGAGGGTAGTGAAGATCGGGGGAGTCCCGAATCTTCTCAGACATCCTGCCCTGTGTTTGTTCGAGGTTGTGGAACGCGCCACTTGTTGTTGGAGGTTATGGAACGCGCCACTGGCAGGCTGTGAGCCTTCGATTCCTCCCTGACCTGCATAGCGAGGTCGAGGGGGCATGGAAGAACCCATATTCAGCGTGCAAATGCTGCAATCGGGGGTCGATGGCGGCAATGGTGGCCACGGAGAGACATCTGTGGCTGAACCTGGCGAATGTCGGGGAGAAAGAAAAAGCCTTTCTCCTGGATTTGCCGGTTTCGCCATCTGAACTTTTTGGCACCTCTTTAGAGGCGGGGGTTGAGAAGTTCAGAGAGGCAAAGGCGCATTTAAATCCTGCATACCGCGGAGATCCAGGGCCGCGCCCAGACAGGCAGAGTGGATGGCGTTGTGTGGTAAGGTATAGGAGACTATTAGGGCCCTGAAGTTCCCCTGTCAGGCGTCTAGAACAGTATAGTGGAAGCACCAGCTATTGGGGCTTCGCTGGTGAGCTGGTTGGCTCTTTAGTGTGATTTCACTGGTCGAGCCACTGCTCTGTTTCACTGTGCATAGTGATTAGGCTTCCTCTCGGCAAGAGAGTGGGTTTAGGCCATCGCTCATTCCTCTTGTATATAGTGCAGCTCTAGGTGGGTGGCGTACCCCTGGCTAAAGCAGGTTGACACCACTGCCTTCTGTAGTTTCCTGTGTAGTAGAACAGGTTAAGCCTTTGGGCTGTTAGCCGCCGCAGGGTAGAGTAGTGGTCTCCTCTCTATCTTTTAAGGGTGTGGGAGTGTGTAATCTACAGACCAACGCTTGAGCTTTAGTAAAGATCTTATGTCTGGTCCCTGTGGCCTTGGCATTGTCCTGCCTGAGTGCCTCCTCCCATGGGAGACTTTTGAGGCTGCTGCTCCTCCGAGCCCAATTAAAGATCTATGCTTGCAGGTTGGCCCTCACCAGGGCCGCCTCGGTAGCTGGCCTAGGCTATACTAGGGATACTAGAGGCATTTTGCTGAGGCATTGCTGCCTCTGGCCTTTCACTATTTGGAGTTAGGTGTTTTTTGCAAACTAATGTTGCCTCCTCTCATCGTGAGAGTAGTCCGGCCAAGGGCCGCCCCCTTTTCGCATTCTGGGCTGAGTTAGGAATGCAGGCAGGTGTAAAGGCAGTATTGATGGTGACGTAGCAGTAGTCGTGGGGCAGGGTTAGGCTGTCTTTCGCTGCGCAAGTTAGACCTCGTTGCCTGAACCCACCTCCCAGAGGTAGCTTCATGGACACAGGCCGCCAGGTATGTCTGGCAGGCCCTTACCCTGTGTATTTCAGGGTCAGGTGGTTATACTCCCCTGCTATCAGCCGGGTATGTCTGTAGCAGTTTGTACAGTTGTAGTGGCTGTTGTAGGTTCAGTAGTTGTAGTGACCATTGATGTTTGAGTTGTTGTAGGTTCGGCAGTCGTAGTGGCTGTTGATTGTTGAGTTGTTGTAGGTTCGGCAGTCGTAGTGGCTGTTGATGTTTGAGTTGTTGTAGGTTCGGCAGTCGTAGTGGCTGTTGATGTTTGAGTTGTTGTAGGTTCGGCAGTTGTAGTGGCTGTTGATTGTTGATTTGTTGTAGGTTCGGCAGTCGTAGTGTCTGTTGATGTTTGAGTTGTTGTAGGTTCGGCAGTTGTAGTGGCTGTTGATGTTTGAGTTGTTGTAGGTTCAGCAGTTGTAGCGGCCGTTGATGTTTGACTTGTTGTAGATTCAGCAGTTGTAGTGGCTGTTGATGTTTGAGTTGTTGTAGGTTCAGCAGTTGTAGTGGCCGTTGATGTTTGAGTTGTTGTAGGTTCAGCAGTTGTAGCGGCCGTTGATGTTTGACTTGTAGATTCAGCAGTTGAGTGGCTGTTGATGTTTGAGTTGTTGTAGGTTCGGCAGTTGTAGTGCCTGTTGATGTTTGAGTTGTTGTAGGTTCGGCAGTTGTAGTGGCTGTTGATGTTTGAGTTGTTGTTGGTTCGGCAGTTGTAGTGGCCGTTGATGTTTGAGTTGTTGTAGGTTCAGCAGTTGTAGTGGCTGTTGATGTTTGAGTTGTTGTAGGTTCGGCAGTTGTAGTGGCTGTTGATTGTTGATTTGTTGTAGGTTCGGCAGTCGTAGTGGCTGTTGATGTTTGAGTTGTTGTAGGTTCGGCAGTTGTAGTGGCCGTTGATGTTTGAGTTGTTGTAGGTTCAGCAGTTGTAGTGGCTGTTGATGTTTGAGTTGTTGTAGGTTCAGCTGTTGTAGGGGCCGTTGATGTTTGAGCTGTTGTAGGTTCAGCAGTTGTAGTGGCTGTTGATGTTTGAGTTGTTGTAGGTTCAGCAGTTGTAGTGGCCGTTGATGTTTGACTTGTAGATTCAGCAGTTGTAGTGGCTGTTGATGTTTGAGTTGTTGTAGGTTCGGCAGTTGTAGTGGCTGTTGATGTTTGAGTTGTTGTAGGTTCAGCAGTTGTACTGGCCGTTGATGTTTGAGTTGTTGTAGGTTCAGCAGTTGTAGTGGCTGTTGTTGTAGGTTCAGCAGTTGTAGTGGCTGTTGATGTTTTAGTTGTTGTAGGTTCGGCAGTTGTAGTGGCTGTTGTAGGTTCAGCAGTTGTAGTGGCCGTTGATGTTTGAGTTGTTGTAGGTTCAGCAGTTGTAGTGGCTGTTGTTGTAGATTCAGCAGTTGTAGTGGCTGTCGTTGTAGGTTCGGCAGTTGTACTGGCCGTTGATGTTTGAGTTGTTGTAGGTTCAGCAGTTGTAGTGGCTGTTGTTGTAGGTTCAGCAGTTGTAGTGGCCGTTGATGTTTGACTTGTAGATTCAGCAGTTGTAGTGGCTGTTGATGTTTGAGTTGTTGTAGGTTCGGCAGTTGTAGTGCCTGTTGATGTTTGAGTTGTTGTAGGTTCGGCAGTTGTAGTGGCTGTTGATGTTTGAGTTGTTGTTGGTTCGGCAGTTGTAGTGGCCGTTGATGTTTGAGTTGTTGTAGGTTCAGCAGTTGTAGTGGCTGTTGATGTTTGAGTTGTTGTAGGTTCGGCAGTTGTAGTGGCTGTTGATTGTTGATTTGTTGTAGGTTCGGCAGTCGTAGTGGCTGTTGATGTTTGAGTTGTTGTAGGTTCGGCAGTTGTAGTGGCCGTTGATGTTTGAGTTGTTGTAGGTTCAGCAGTTGTAGTGGCTGTTGATGTTTGAGTTGTTGTAGGTTCAGCTGTTGTAGGGGCCGTTGATGTTTGAGCTGTTGTAGGTTCAGCAGTTGTAGTGGCTGTTGATGTTTGAGTTGTTGTAGGTTCAGCAGTTGTAGTGGCCGTTGATGTTTGACTTGTAGATTCAGCAGTTGTAGTGGCTGTTGATGTTTGAGTTGTTGTAGGTTCGGCAGTTGTAGTGGCTGTTGATGTTTGAGTTGTTGTAGGTTCAGCAGTTGTACTGGCCGTTGATGTTTGAGTTGTTGTAGGTTCAGCAGTTGTAGTGGCTGTTGTTGTAGGTTCTGCAGTTGTAGTGGCTGTTGATGTTTTAGTTGTTGTAGGTTCGGCAGTTGTAGTGGCTGTTGTAGGTTCAGCAGTTGTAGTGGCCGTTGATGTTTGAGTTGTTGTAGGTTCAGCAGTTGTAGTGGCTGTTGTTGTAGATTCAGCAGTTGTAGTGGCTGTCGTTGTAGGTTCGGCAGTTGTACTGGCCGTTGATGTTTGAGTTGTTGTAGGTTCAGCAGTTGTAGTGGCTGTTGTTGTAGGTTCAGCAGTTGTAGTGGCTGTTGATGTTTGAGTTGTTGTAGGTTCGGCAGTTGTAGTGGCTATTGATTGTTGAGTTGTTGTAGGTTCGGCAGTCGTAGTGGCTGTTGATGTTTGAGTTGTTGTAGGTTCGGCAGTTGTAGTGGCTGTTGATTGTTGATTTGTTGTAGGTTCGGCAGTTGTAGTGGCTGTTGATGTTTGAGTTGTTGTAGGTTCAGCAGTTGTACTGGCCGTTGATGTTTGAGTTGTTGTAGGTTCAGCAGTTGTAGTGGCCGTTGATGTTTGAGTTGTTGTAGGTTCAGCAGTTGTAGTGGCTGTTGATGTTTGAGTTGTTGTAGGTTCAGCAGTTGTAGTGGCTGTTGATGTTTGAGTTGTAGGTTCGGCAGTCGTAGTGGCTGTTGATGTTTGAGTTGTTGTAGGTTCGGCAGTTGTAGTGGCTGTTGATGTTTGAGTTGTTGTAGGTTCAGCAGTTGTAGTGGCCGTTGATGTTTGACTTGTTGTAGATTCTGCAGTTGTAGTGGCTGTTGATGTTTGAGTTGAAGGTTCAGCAGTTGTAGTGCCTGTTGATGTTTGACTTGTTGTAGGTTCAGCAGTTGTAGTGGCTGTTGATGTTTGAGTTGTTGTAGGTTCAGCAGTTGTAGTGGCTGTTGATGTTTGAGTTGTTGTAGGTTCAGCTGTTGTAGTGGCCGTTGATGTTTGAGCAGTTGTAGTGGCTGTTGATGATTGAGTTGTTGTAGGTTCAGTAGCTGTAGTGGCCGTTGATGTTTGAGTTGTTGTAGGTTCGGCAGTTGTAGTGGCCGTTGATGTTTGAGTTGTTGTAGGTTCAGCAGTTGTAGTGGCTGTTGATGTTTGAGTTGTTGTAGGTTCGGCAGTTGTAGTGGCTGTTGATTGTTGAGTTGTTGTAGGTTCGGCAGTTGTAGTGGCTGTTGATTGTTGAGTTGTTGTAGGTTCGGCAGTCGTAGTGGCTGTTGATGTTTGAGTTGTTGTAGGTTCGGCAGTTGTTGTGGCCGTTGATGTTTGACTTGTTGTAGATTCAGCAGTTGTAGTGGCTGTTGATGTTTGAGTTGTTGTAGGTTCAGCAGTTGTAGTGGCCGTTGATGTTTGACTTGTTGTAGGTTCAGCAGTTGTAGTGGCTGTTGATGTTTGAGTTATTGTAGGTTCAGCAGTTGTAGTGACTGTTGATGTTTGAGTTGTTGTAGGTTCAGCAGTTGTAGTGGCCGTTGATGTTTGAGTTGTTGTAGGTTCAACAGTTGTAGTGGCTGTTGTTGTAGATTCAGCAGTTGTAGTGGCCGTTGATGTTTGAGTTGTTGTAGGTTCAGCAGTTGTAGTAGCTGTTGATGTTTGAGTTGTTGTAGGTTCGGCAGTTGTAGTGGCTGTTGATGTTTGAGTTGTTGTAGGTTCAGTAGTTGTAGTGGCTGTTGATGTTTGAGTTGTTGTAGGTTCAGCAGATGTAGTGGCCGTTGATGTTTGAGTTGTTGTAGGTTCAGCAGTTGTAGTGGCCGTTGATGTTTGAGTTGTTGTAGGTTCAGCAGTTGTAGTGGCTGTTGTTGTAGATTCAGCAGTTGTAGTGGCTGTCGTTGTAGGTTCGGCAGTTGTACTGGCCGTTGATGTTTGAGTTGTTGTAGGTTCAGCAGTTGTAGTGGCTGTTGTTGTAGGTTCAGCAGTTGTAGTGGCTGTTGATGTTTGAGTTGTTGTAGGTTCGGCAGTTGTAGTGGCTGTTGTAGGTTCAGTAGTTGTAGTGACCATTGATGTTTGAGTTGTTGTAGGTTCGGCAGTCGTAGTGGCTGTTGATTGTTGAGTTGTTGTAGGTTCGGCAGTCGTAGTGGCTGTTGATGTTTGAGTTGTTGTAGGTTCGGCAGTCGTAGTGGCTGTTGATGTTTGAGTTGTTGTAGGTTCGGCAGTTGTAGTGGCTGTTGATTGTTGATTTGTTGTAGGTTCGGCAGTCGTAGTGTCTGTTGATGTTTGAGTTGTTGTAGGTTCGGCAGATGTAGTGGCTGTTGATGTTTGAGTTGTTGTAGGTTCAGCAGTTGTAGCGGCCGTTGATGTTTGACTTGTTGTAGATTCAGCAGTTGTAGTGGCTGTTGATGTTTGAGTTGTTGTAGGTTCAGCAGTTGTAGTGGCCGTTGATGTTTGACTTGTAGATTCAGCAGTTGTAGTGGCTGTTGATGTTTGAGTTGTTGTAGGTTCGGCAGTTGTAGTGCCTGTTGATGTTTGAGTTGTTGTAGGTTCGGCAGTTGTAGTGGCTGTTGATGTTTGAGTTGTTGTTGGTTCGGCAGTTGTAGTGGCTGTTGATGTTTGAGTTGTTGTAGGTTCAGCAGTTGTAGTGGCTGTTGATGTTTGAGTTGTTGTAGGTTCAGCAGTGTAGTGGCTGTTGATGTTTGAGTTGTTGTAGGTTCGGCAGTTGTAGTGGCTGTTGATTGTTGATTTGTTGTAGGTTCGGCAGTCGTAGTGGCTGTTGATGTTTGAGTTGTTGTAGGTTCGGCAGTTGTAGTGGCCGTTGATGTTTGAGTTGTTGTAGGTTCAGCAGTTGTAGTGGCTGTTGATGTTTGAGTTGTTGTAGGTTCAGCTGTTGTAGGGGCCGTTGATGTTTGAGCTGTTGTAGGTTCAGCAGTTGTAGTGGCTGTTGATGTTTGAGTTGTTGTAGGTTCAGCAGTTGTAGTGGCCGTTGATGTTTGACTTGTAGATTCAGCAGTTGTAGTGGCTGTTGATGTTTGAGTTGTTGTAGGTTCGGCAGTTGTAGTGGCTGTTGATGTTTGAGTTGTTGTAGGTTCAGCAGTTGTACTGGCCGTTGATGTTTGAGTTGTTGTAGGTTCAGCAGTTGTAGTGGCTGTTGTTGTAGGTTCAGCAGTTGTAGTGGCTGTTGATGTTTTAGTTGTTGTAGGTTCGGCAGTTGTAGTGGCTGTTGTAGGTTCAGCAGTTGTAGTGGCCATTGATGTTTGAGTTGTTGTAGGTTCAGCAGTTGTAGTGGCTGTTGTTGTAGATTCAGCAGTTGTAGTGGCTGTCGTTGTAGGTTCGGCAGTTGTACTGGCCGTTGATGTTTGAGTTGTTGTAGGTTCAGCAGTTGTAGTGGCTGTTGTTGTAGGTTCAGCAGTTGTAGTGGCTGTTGTTGTAGATTCAGCAGTTGTAGTGGCTGTCGTTGTAGGTTCGGCAGTTGTACTGGCCGTTGATGTTTGAGTTGTTGTAGGTTCAGCAGTTGTAGTGGCTGTTGTTGTAGGTTCAGCAGTTGTAGTGGCTGTTGATGTTTGAGTTGTTGTAGGTTCGGCAGTTGTAGTGCCTGTTGATGTTTGAGTTGTTGTAGGTTCGGCAGTTGTAGTGGCTGTTGATGTTTGAGTTGTTGTTGGTTCGGCAGTTGTAGTGGCCGTTGATGTTTGAGTTGTTGTAGGTTCAGCAGTTGTAGTGGCTGTTGATGTTTGAGTTGTTGTAGGTTCGGCAGTTGTAGTGGCTGTTGATTGTTGATTTGTTGTAGGTTCGGCAGTCGTAGTGGCTGTTGATGTTTGAGTTGTTGTAGGTTCGGCAGTTGTAGTGGCCGTTGATGTTTGAGTTGTTGTAGGTTCAGCAGTTGTAGTGGCTGTTGATGTTTGAGTTGTTGTAGGTTCAGCTGTTGTAGGGGCCGTTGATGTTTGAGCTGTTGTAGGTTCAGCAGTTGTAGTGGCTGTTGATGTTTGAGTTGTTGTAGGTTCAGCAGTTGTAGTGGCCGTTGATGTTTGACTTGTAGATTCAGCAGTTGTAGTGGCTGTTGATGTTTGAGTTGTTGTAGGTTCGGCAGTTGTAGTGGCTGTTGATGTTTGAGTTGTTGTAGGTTCAGCAGTTGTACTGGCCGTTGATGTTTGAGTTGTTGTAGGTTCAGCAGTTGTAGTGGCTGTTGTTGTAGGTTCTGCAGTTGTAGTGGCTGTTGATGTTTTAGTTGTTGTAGGTTCGGCAGTTGTAGTGGCTGTTGTAGGTTCAGCAGTTGTAGTGGCCGTTGATGTTTGAGTTGTTGTAGGTTCAGCAGTTGTAGTGGCTGTTGTTGTAGATTCAGCAGTTGTAGTGGCTGTCGTTGTAGGTTCGGCAGTTGTACTGGCCGTTGATGTTTGAGTTGTTGTAGGTTCAGCAGTTGTAGTGGCTGTTGTTGTAGGTTCAGCAGTTGTAGTGGCTATTGATGTTTGAGTTGTTGTAGGTTCGGCAGTTGTAGTGGCTATTGATTGTTGAGTTGTTGTAGGTTCGGCAGTCGTAGTGGCTGTTGATGTTTGAGTTGTTGTAGGTTCGGCAGTTGTAGTGGCTGTTGATTGTTGATTTGTTGTAGGTTCGGCAGTCGTAGTGGCTGTTGATGTTTGAGTTGTTGTGAGTTCGGCAGTTGTAGTGGCTGTTGATGTTTGAGTTGTTGTAGGTTCAGCAGTTGTACTGGCCGTTGATGTTTGAGTTGTTGTAGGTTCAGCAGTTGTAGTGGCCGTTGATGTTTGAGTTGTTGTAGGTTCAGCAGTTGTAGTGGCTGTTGATGTTTGAGTTGTTGTAGGTTCAGCAGTTGTAGTGGCTGTTGATGTTTGAGTTGTAGGTTCGGCAGTCGTAGTGGCTGTTGATGTTTGAGTTGTTGTAGGTTCGGCAGTTGTAGTGGCTGTTGATGTTTGAGTTGTTGTAGGTTCAGCAGTTGTAGTGGCCGTTGATGTTTGACTTGTTGTAGATTCTGCAGTTGTAGTGGCTGTTGATGTTTGAGTTGAAGGTTCAGCAGTTGTAGTGCCTGTTGATGTTTGACTTGTTGTAGGTTCAGCAGTTGTAGTGGCTGTTGATGTTTGAGTTGTTGTAGGTTCAGCAGTTGTAGTGGCTGTTGATGTTTGAGTTGTTGTAGGTTCAGCTGTTGTAGTGGCCGTTGATGTTTGAGCAGTTGTAGTGGCTGTTGATGATTGAGTTGTTGTAGGTTCAGTAGCTGTAGTGGCCGTTGATGTTTGAGTTGTTGTAGGTTCGGCAGTTGTAGTGGCCGTTGATGTTTGAGTTGTTGTAGGTTCAGCAGTTGTAGTGGCTGTTGATGTTTGAGTTGTTGTAGGTTCAGCAGATGTAGTGGCTGTTGATGTTTGAGTTGTTGTAGGTTCAGCAGTTGTAGTGGCCGTTGATGTTTGAGTTGTTGTAGGTTCAGCAGTTGTAGTGGCTGTTGATGTTTGAGTTGTTGTAGGTTCAGCAGTTGTACTGGCCGTTGATGTTTGATTTGTTGGTTCTGCAGTTGTAGTGGCCGTTGATGTTTGAGTTGTTGTAGGTTCAGCAGTTGTAGTGGCTGTTGTTTTAGGTTCAGCAGTTGTACTGGCCGTTGATGTTTGAGTTGTTGTAGTGGCCGTTGATGTTTGAGTTGTTGTAGGTTCAGCAGTTGTAGTTGCTGTTGATGTTTGAGTTGTTGTAGGTTCGGCAGTTGTAGTGGCTATTGATGTTTGAGTTGTTGTAGGTTCAGCAGTTGGAGTGGCCGTTGATGTTTGAGTTGTTGTAGGGTCAGCAGTTGTAGTGGCTGTTGATTGTTGAGTTGTTGTAGGTTCGGCAGTTGTAGTGGCTGTTGATGTTTGAGTTGTTGCAGGTTCGGCAGTTGTAGTGGCTGTTGATGTTTGAGTTGAAGGTTCAGCTGTTGTAGTGGCTGTTGATGTTTGAGTTGTTGTAGGTTCGGCAGTTGTAGTGGCTGTTGTAGGTTCAGTAGCTGTAGTGACCATTGATGTTTGAGTTGTTGTAGGTTCGGCAGTTGTAGTGGCTGTTGTAGGTTCAGTAGTTGTAGTGACCATTGATGTTTGAGTTGTTGTAGGTTCAGCAGTTGTAGTGGCTGTTGATTGTTGAGTTGTTGTAGGTTCGGCAGTTGTAGTGGCTGTTGATGTTTGAGTTGTTGTAGGTTCGGCAGTTGTAGTGGCTGTTGATTGTTGAGTTGTTGTAGGTTCGGCAGTCGTAGTGGCTGTTCTAGGTTCAGTAGGTGTAGTGACCATTGATGTTTGAGTTGTTGTAGGTTCGGCAGTTGTAGTGGCTGTTGATTGTTGAGTTGTTGTAGGTTCGGCAGTTGTAGTGGCTGTTGATTGTTGAGTTGTTGTAGGTTCGGCAGTTGTAGTGGCTGTTGAATGTTGAGTTGTTGTAGGTTCGGCAGTCGTAGTGGCTTTTGATGTTTGAGTTGTTGTAGGTTCGGCAGTTGTAGTGGCTGTTGTAGGTTCAGTAGTTGTAGTGACCATTGATGTTTGAGTTGTTGTAGGTTCGGCAGTTGTAGTGGCTGTTGATTGTTGAGTTGTTGTAGGTTCGGCAGTTGTAGTGGCTGTTGATTGTTGAGTTGTTGTAGGTTCGGCAGTCATAGTGGCTGTTGATGTTTGAGTTGTTGTAGGTTCGGCAGTTGTTGTGGCCGTTGATGTTTGACTTGTTGTAGATTCAGCAGTTGTAGTGGCTGTTGATGTTTGAGTTGTTGTAGGTTCAGCAGTTGTAGTGACTGTTGATGTTTGACTTGTTGTAGGTTCAGCAGTTGTAGTGGCTGTTGATGTTTGAGTTGTTGTAGGTTCAGCAGTTGTAGTGACTGTTGATGTTTGAGTTGTTGTAGGTTCAACAGTTGTAGTGGCTGTTGTTGTAGATTCAGCAGTTGTAGTGGCCGTTGATGTTTGAGTTGTTGTAGGTTCAGCAGTTGTAGTGGCCGTTGATGTTTGAGTTGTTGTAGGTTCAGCAGTTGTAGTGGCTGTTGATGTTTGAGTTGTTGTAGGTTCAGCAGTTGTAGTGGCTGTTGATGTTTGAGTTGTTGTAGGTTCGGCAGTTGTAGTGGCTGTTGATGTTTGAGTTGTTGTAGGTTCGGCAGTTGTAGTGGCTGTTGATGTTTGAGTTGTTGTAGGTTCAGCAGTTGTAGTGGCTGTTGATGTTTGAGTTGTTGTAGGTTCGGCAGTTGTAGTGGCTGTTGATTGTTGATTTGTTGTAGGTTCGGCAGTCGTAGTGGCTGTTGATGTTTGAGTTGTTGTAGGTTCGGCAGTTGTAGTGGCTGTTGATGTTTGAGTTGTTGTAGGTTCAGCAGTTGTAGTGGCCGTTGATGTTTGACTTGTTGTAGATTCAGCAGTTGTAGTGGCTGTTGATGTTTGAGTTGAAGGTTCAGCAGTTGTAGTGCCTGTTGATGTTTGACTTGTTGTAGGTTCAGCAGTTGTAGTGGCTGTTGATGTTTGAGTTGTTGTAGGTTCAGCAGTTGTAGTGGCTGTTGATGTTTTAGTTGTTGTAGGTTCGGCAGTTGTAGTGGCTGTTGTAGGTTCAGCAGTTGTAGTGGCCGTTGATGTTTGAGTTGTTGTAGGTTCAGCAGTTGTAGTGGCTGTTGTTGTAGATTCAGCAGTTGTAGTGGCTGTCGTTGTAGGTTCGGCAGTTGTACTGGCCGTTGATGTTTGAGTTGTTGTAGGTTCAGCAGTTGTAGTGGCTGTTGTTGTAGGTTCAGCAGTTGTAGTGGCTGTTGATGTTTGAGTTGTTGTAGGTTCGGCAGTTGTAGTGGCTGTTGTAGGTTCAGTAGTTGTAGTGACCATTGATGTTTGAGTTGTTGTAGGTTCGGCAGTCGTAGTGGCTGTTGATTGTTGAGTTGTTGTAGGTTCGGCAGTCGTAGTGGCTGTTGATGTTTGAGTTGTTGTAGGTTCGGCAGTCGTAGTGGCTGTTGATGTTTGAGTTGTTGTAGGTTCGGCAGTTGTAGTGGCTGTTGATTGTTGATTTGTTGTAGGTTCGGCAGTCGTAGTGTCTGTTGATGTTTGAGTTGTTGTAGGTTCGGCAGTTGTAGTGGCTGTTGATGTTTGAGTTGTTGTAGGTTCAGCAGTTGTAGCGGCCGTTGATGTTTGACTTGTTGTAGATTCAGCAGTTGTAGTGGCTGTTGATGTTTGAGTTGTTGTAGGTTCAGCAGTTGTAGTGGCCGTTGATGTTTGACTTGTAGATTCAGCAGTTGTAGTGGCTGTTGATGTTTGAGTTGTTGTAGGTTCGGCAGTTGTAGTGCCTGTTGATGTTTGAGTTGTTGTAGGTTCGGCAGTTGTAGTGGCTGTTGATGTTTGAGTTGTTGTTGGTTCGGCAGTTGTAGTGGCGTTGATGTTTGAGTTGTTGTAGGTTCAGCAGTTGTAGTGGCTGTTGATGTTTGAGTTGTTGTAGGTTCGGCAGTTGTAGTGGCTGTTGATTGTTGATTTGTTGTAGGTTCGGCAGTCGTAGTGGCTGTTGATGTTTGAGTTGTTGTAGGTTCGGCAGTTGTAGTGGCCGTTGATGTTTGAGTTGTTGTAGGTTCAGCAGTTGTAGTGGCTGTTGATGTTTGAGTTGTTGTAGGTTTCAGCTGTTGTAGGGGCCGTTGATGTTTGAGCTGTTGTAGGTTCAGCAGTTGTAGTGGCTGTTGATGTTTGAGTTGTTGTAGGTTCAGCAGTTGTAGTGGCCGTTGATGTTTGACTTGTAGATTCAGCAGTTGTAGTGGCTGTTGATGTTTGAGTTGTTGTAGGTTTCGGCAGTTGTAGTGGCTGTTGATGTTTGAGTTGTTGTAGGTTCAGCAGTTGTACTGGCCGTTGATGTTTGAGTTGTTGTAGGTTCAGCAGTTGTAGTGGCTGTTGTTGTAGGTTCAGCAGTTGTAGTGGCTGTTGATGTTTTGGTGTTGTTGTAGGTTCGGCAGTTGTAGTGGCTGTTGTAGGTTCAGCAGTTGTAGTGGCCGTTGATGTTTGAGTTGTTGTAGGTTCAGCAGTTGTAGTGGCTGTTGTTGTAGATTCAGCAGTTGTAGTGGCTGTCGTTGTAGGTTCGGCAGTTGTACTGGCCGTTGATGTTTGAGTTGTTGTAGGTTCAGCAGTTGTAGTGGCTGTTGTTGTAGGTTCAGCAGTTGTAGTGGCCGTTGATGTTTGACTTGTAGATTCAGCAGTTGTAGTGGCTGTTGATGTTTGAGTTGTTGTAGGTTCGGCAGTTGTAGTGCCTGTTGATGTTTGAGTTGTTGTAGGTTCGGCAGTTGTAGTGGCTGTTGATGTTTGAGTTGTTGTTGGTTCGGCAGTTGTAGTGGCCGTTGATGTTTGAGTTGTTGTAGGTTCAGCAGTTGTAGTGGCTGTTGATGTTTGAGTTGTTGTAGATTCGGCAGTTGTAGTGGCTGTTGATTGTTGATTTGTTGTAGGTTCGGCAGTCGTAGTGGCTGTTGATGTTTGAGTTGTTGTAGGTTCGGCAGTTGTAGTGGCCGTTGATGTTTGAGTTGTTGTAGGTTCAGCAGTTGTAGTGGCTGTTGATGTTTGAGTTGTTGTAGGTTCAGCTGTTGTTGTAGGGGCCGTTGATGTTTGAGCTGTTGTAGGTTCAGCAGTTGTAGTGGCTGTTGATGTTTGAGTTGTTGTAGGTTCAGCAGTTGTAGTGGCCGTTGATGTTTGACTTGTAGATTCAGCAGTTGTAGTGGCTGTTGATGTTTGAGTTGTTGTAGGTTCGGCAGTTGTAGTGGCTGTTGATGTTTGAGTTGTTGTAGGTTCAGCAGTTGTACTGGCGTTGATGTTTGAGTTGTTTGCTTCAGCAGTTGTAGTGGCTGTTGTTGTAGGTTCTGCAGTTGTAGTGGCTGTTGATGTTTTAGTTGTTGTAGGGTTCGGCAGTTGTAGTGGCTGTTGTAGGTTCAGCAGTTGTAGTGGCCGTTGATGTTTGAGTTGTTGTAGGTTCAGCAGTTGTAGTGGCTGTTGTTGTAGATTCAGCAGTTGTAGTGGCTGTCGTTGTAGGTTCGGCAGTTGTACTGGCCGTTGATGTTTGAGTTGTTGTAGGTTCAGCAGTTGTAGTGGCTGTTGTTGTAGGTTCAGCAGTTGTAGTGGCTGTTGATGTTTGAGTTGTTGTAGGTTCGGCAGTTGTAGTGGCTATTGATTGTTGAGTTGTTGTAGGTTCGGCAGTCGTAGTGGCTGTTGATGTTTGAGTTGTTGTAGGTTCGGCAGTTGTAGTGGCTGTTGATTGTTGATTTGTTGTAGGTTCGGCAGTCGTAGTGGCTGTTGATGTTTGAGTTGTTGTAGGTTCGGCAGTTGTAGTGGCTGTTGATGTTTGAGTTGTTGTAGGTTCAGCAGTTGTACTGGCCGTTGATGTTTGAGTTGTTGTAGGTTCAGCAGTTGTAGTGGCCGTTGATGTTTGAGTTGTTGTAGGTTCAGCAGTTGTAGTGGCTGTTGATGTTTGAGTTGTTGTAGGTTCAGCAGTTGTAGTGGCTGTTGATGTTTGAGTTGTAGGTTCGGCAGTCGTAGTGGCTGTTGATGTTTGAGTTGTTGTAGGTTCGGCAGTTGTAGTGGCTGTTGATGTTTGAGTTGTTGTAGGTTCAGCAGTTGTAGTGGCCGTTGATGTTTGACTTGTTGTAGATTCTGCAGTTGTAGTGGCTGTTGATGTTTGAGTTGAAGGTTCAGCAGTTGTAGTGCCTGTTGATGTTTGACTTGTTGTAGGTTCAGCAGTTGTAGTGGCTGTTGATGTTTGAGTTGTTGTAGGTTCAGCAGTTGTAGTGGCTGTTGATGTTTGAGTTGTTGTAGGTTTCAGCTGTTGTAGTAGCGTTGATGTTTGAGCAGTTGTAGTGGCTGTTGATGATTGAGTTGTTGTGTAGGTTCAGTAGCTGTAGTGGCGTTGATGTTTGAGTTGTTGTAGGTTCGGCAGTTGTAGTGGCCGTTGATGTTTGAGTTGTTGTAGGTTCAGCAGTTGTAGTGGCTGTTGATGTTTGAGTTGTTGTAGGTTCAGCAGATGTAGTGGCTGTTGATGTTTGAGTTGTTGTAGGTTCAGCAGTTGTAGTGGCCGTTGATGTTTGAGTTGTTGTAGGTTCAGCAGTTGTAGTGGCTGTTGATGTTTGAGTTGTTGTAGGTTCAGCAGTTGTACTGGCCGTTGATGTTTGATTTGTTGGTTCTGCAGTTGTAGTGGCCGTTGATGTTTGAGTTGTTGTAGGTTCAGCAGTTGTAGTGGCTGTTGTTTTAGGTTCAGCAGTTGTACTGGCCGTTGATGTTTGAGTTGTTGTAGTGGCCGTTGATGTTTGAGTTGTTGTAGGTTCAGCAGTTGTAGTTGCTGTTGATGTTTGAGTTGTTGTAGGTTCGGCAGTTGTAGTGGCTATTGATGTTTGAGTTGTTGTAGGTTCAGTAGTTGTAGTGGCTATTGATGTTTGAGTTGTTGTAGGTTCAGCAGTTGGAGTGGCCGTTGATGTTTGAGTTGTTGTAGGGTCAGCAGTTGTAGTGGCTGTTGATTGTTGAGT
>CM031949.1:21815400-21871348 GCA_018749465.1 Paracanthobrama guichenoti | reverse complement strand
GCTGCTGATGTTTGAGTTGTTGTAGGTTCATCAGTTGTAGTGGCCTGCTGATGTTTGAGTTGTTGTAGGTCCAGCAGTTGTAGTGGCCGCTGATGTTTGAGTTGTTGCAGGTTCAGCAGTTGTGGTGGCCGTTGTTGTTTGGAGTGCCAAGGTAGGTTCAGCAGTTGTGTAGTGGCTGCTGATGTTTGAGTTGTTGTAGGTTCATCAGTTGTAGTGGCCGCTGATGCTTGGAGTTGTAGATTCAGCAGTTGTAGCGGCCTGTTAATGGCTGGAGCTGTTGCAGGTCCAGCAGGCCGCTTAGTGGCTGCTGATGTTTGGAGTTGTTGTAGGTTCAGCAGTTGTAGGCCGTTGATGTTTGAGTAGTAGGTCCAGCAGTTGATGTGGCAGTTGATGTTTGAGGTGTTGCAGGTCCAGCACTTGTAGTGGCCTGATGGATGTTTGAGTTGTAGGTTCAGTAGTTGTAGTAATGTCTGAAGTTTGAGTAGTTATTGTAGGTTCAGCAGTTGTAGTGGCTATTGTAAGTTCAGTGCTATTTATGAGTAGCCGTTGATGTTTGAGTTGTTGCAGATTCAGCAGCTGTGAGTGGCTGTTGTAGTTTGGAGTTGTTGTAAGTCCTGCAGTTGTGGCCATTGGCCGTTGATGTTTGAGTTGTTGTAGGTCCAGCAGTTTATGTAGTGGCTGCTGTAGTGGCTGCTTGTTGTATGTCCAGCAGTTGTAGTGGCTGCTGATGTTTGAGTTGCTGTAGGTTCAACCAGTTTGTGGTAGCTGTTGATGCTGGAGTTGTTTATGCAAGTTCATCAGCTGCCAGTGGCTGCTGATGCTTTGGGCTGTTGCAAGTCCAGCAGTTGTGGTAGCGGCTGTTGATGCTTGGGCTAAGTTATAGGTCTGGCAGTTATAGTAGCCGCTGATGTCTGGGATTGTTGTAGAGTTCAAAGGTTGCAGTGGCCAAAGTGATGTTAGAGTTGTTGTAGTTCCAGCAGTTGTAGTGGCCGTTGATGTTTGAGTTGTTGTAGGGTCAGCAGTTGTAGTGGCTGTTGATGTTTGAGTTGTTGCAGGTTCCAGCAGTTGTAGTGGCCGTTGATGTTTGAGTGTTGTATGGGATTCAGCAGTTGTAGTGGTGCTGCGTTGCATTGAGTTGTTGTAGATTCGACAGTTGTAGTGGCTGTTGATGTTTGAGTTGTTGTAGGTTCAGCAGTTGTAGTGGCCGTTGATGTTTGAGTTGTTGTAGGTCCAGCAGTTGTAGTGGCTGTTGATGTTCTGAGTTGTTGTAGGTTCAGCAGTTGCAGTGGCTGTTGATGCTTTGAGTTGTTGTAGGTTCAGCAGTTGTAGTGGCTGTTGATTGGTGTTGCAGTCAGCTGTTGTAGGTTCAGCAGTTGTGAAGTGGCTGGTTGATGTTTGAGTTGTTGTAGGTTCAGCAGTTGTAGTGGCTGTTGATGTTTGAGTTGTTGTAGGTTCAGCAGTTGTAGTGGCTGCTGATGTTGAGTTGTAGGTCCAGCAGTTGTAGTGGCTGTTGATGTTTGAGTTGTTGTAGGTTCAGCAGTTGTAGTGGCTGTTGATGTTTGAGTTATTGTAGCCAGGTTCCAGCAGTTGTAGTGCCGTTGATGTTTGAGTTATTTGTAGGTTCAGCAGTTGTAGTGGCTGTTGATGTTTGAGTTGTTGTAGGTTCAGCAGTTGTAGTGGCCGTTGATGTTTGAGTTGTTGTAGGTTCAGCAGTTGTAGTGGCTGTTGATGTTTGAGTTGTTGTAGGTCCAGCAGTTGTAGTGGCTATGTTGATGTTTGAGTTGTTGTAGGTTCAGCAGTTGTAGTGGCCGTTGATGTTTGAGTTGTTGTAGGTTCAGCAGTTGTAGTGGCTGTTGATGTTTGAGTTATTGTTGTAGGTTCAGCAGTTGTAGTGGCAACGTGATGTTTGAGTTGTTGTAAGTTCAGCAGTTGTAGTGGCGTTAATGTTTGAGTTGTAGGTCCAGCAGTTGTAGTGGCTGTTGATGTTTGAGCTGTTGTAGGTCCAGCAGTTGTAGTGGCCATTGATATGTTTGAGTTGTAGGTCCAGCAGTTGTAGTGGCTGTTGATGTTTGAGTTGTTGTAGGTTCATCAGTTATAGTGGCCGTTGATGTTTGAGTTGTTGTAGGTTCAGCTGTTGTAGTGGCCGTTGATGTTTGAGTTGTTGTAGATTCAGCAGTTGTAGTGGCTGTTGTAGTAGCTGTTGTTGTAGGTCCAGCAGTTGTAGTGGCCGTTGATGTTTGAGTTGTTGTAGGTTCAGCAGTTGTAGTGGCTGTTGTAGTGGCTGTTGTTGTATGTCCAGCAGTTGTAGTCGCCGTTAATGTTTGAGTTGTTGTAGGTTCAGCAGTTGTAGTGGCTGTTGATGTTTGAGTTGTTGTAGGTTCATCAGTTGTAGTGGCTATTGATGTTTGAGTTGTTGTAGGTCCAGCAGTTGTAGTGGCTGTTGATGTTTGAGTTGTTGTAGGTCCAGCAGTTGTAGTGGCCGTTGATGTTTGAGTTGTTGTAGGTTCAGCAGTTGTAGTGGCCGTTGACGTTTGAGTTGTTGTAGGTTCAGCAGTTGTAGTGGCACGTTGATGTTTGAGTTGTTGTAGGTTCAGCATTTGTAGTGGCCGTTGATGTTTGAGTTGTTGTGGTTCAGCAGTTGTAGTAGTGGCTGTTGATGTTTGAGTTGTTGTAGGTCCAGCAGTTGTAGTGGCTGTTGATGTTTGAGTTGTTGTAGGTCCAGCAGTTGTAGTGGCTGTTGATGTTTGAGTTGTTGTAGGTTCAGCATTTGTAGTGGCTGTTGATGTTTGAGTTGTTGTAGGTTCAGCAGTTGTGGTGGCCGTTGATGTTTGAGTTGTTGTAGGTTCAGCAGTTGTAGTGGCTGTTGATGTTTGAGTTGTTGTAGGTTCAGCAGTTGTAGTGGCCGTTGATGTTTGAGTTGTTGTAGGTTCAGCAGTTGTAGTGGCTGTTGATGTTTGAGTTGTTGGAGGTTCAGCAGTTGTAGTGGCTGTTGATGTTTGAGTTGTTGTAGGTTCCAGCAGTTGTAGTGGCCGTTGATGTTTGAGTTGTAGGTCCAGCAGTTGTAGTGGCCGTTGATGTTTGAGTTGTTGTAGGTTCAGCAGTTGTAGTGGCTGTTGATGTTTGAGTTGTAGGTTCCAGCAGTTGTAGTGGCTGTTGATGTTTGAGTTGTTGTAGGTTCATCAGTTGTAGTGGCTGTTGATGTTTGAGTTGTTGTAGGTCCAGCAGTTGTAGTGCCGTTGATGTTTGAGTTGTTGTAGGTTCAGCAGTTGTAGTGGCCGTTGATGTTTGAGTTGTTGTAGGTTCAGCAGTTGTAGTGGCCGTTGATGTTTGAGTTGTTGTAGGTTCAGCAGTTGTAGTGGCCGTTGATGTTTGAGTTGTTGTAGGTCCAGCAGTTGTAGTGGCTGTTGATGTTTGAGTTGTTGTAGGTTCAGCAGTTGTAGTGGCTGTTGATGTTTGAGTTGTTGTAGGTTCAGCAGTTATAGTGGCTGTTGATGTTTGAGTTGTTGTAGGTTCAGCAGTTGTAGTGGCTGTTGATGTTTGAGTTGTTGTAGGTCCAGCAGTTGTAGTGGCTGTTGATGTTTGAGTTGTTGTAGGTCCAGCAGTTGTAGTGGCGTTGATGTTTGAGTTGTTGTAGGTCCAGCAGTTGTAGTGGCTGTTGATGTTTGAGTTGTTGTAGGTTCAGCAGTTGTAGTGGCCGTTGATGTTTGAGTTGTTGTAGGTTCAGCAGTTGTAGTGGCCGTTGATGTTTGAGTTGTTGTAGGTTCAGCAGTTGTAGTGGCCGTTGATGTTTGAGTTGTTGTAGGTTCAGCAGTTGTAGTGGCTGTTGATGTTTGAGTTGTTGTAGGTTCAGCAGTTGTAGTGGCTGTTGATGTGGCTGTTGTTGTAGGTCCAGCAGTTGTAGTGGCCGTTGATGTTTGAGTTGTTGTAGGTTCAGCAGTTGTAGTGGCTGTTGATGTTTTGAGTTGTAGGACCAGCAGTTGTAGTGGCTGTTGATGTTTGAGTTGTTGTGGGTTCAGCAGTTGTAGTGGCTGTTGATGTTTGAGTTGTTGTAGGTTCAGCAGTTGTAGTGGCTGTTGATGTTTGAGTTATTTGTAGAGTCCAGCAGTTGTAGTGGCCGTTGATGTTTGAGTTGTTGTAGGTTCAGCAGTTGTAGTGGCCGTTGATGTTTGAGTTGTTGTAGGTTCCAGCAGTTGTAGTGGCTGTTGATGTTTGAGTTGTTGTAGGTTCAGCAGTTGTAGTGGCTGTTGATGTTTGAGTTGTTGTAGGTTCAGCAGTTGTAGTGGCCGTTGATGTTTGAGTTGTTGTAGGTTCAGCAGTTGTAGTGGCTGTTGATGTTTGAGTTGTTGTAGGTTCAGCAGTTGTAGTGGCTGTTGATGTTTGAGTTGTTGTAGGTTCAGCAGTTGTAGTGGCTGTTGATGTTTGAGTTGTTGTAGGTTCAGCAGTTGTAGTGGCTGTTGATGTTTGGAGTTGTAGGTCCAGCAGTTGTAGTGGCTGTTGATGTTTGAGTTGTTGTAGGTTCAGCAGTTGTAGTGGCGTTGATGTTTGAGTTGTTGTAGGTTCAGCAGTTGTAGTGGCTGTTGATGTTTGAGTTGTTGTAGGTTCAGCTTGTTGTAGTGGCTGTTGATGTTTGAGTTGTTGTAGGTTCAGCAGTTGTAGTGGCTGTTTGTTGTTTGTAGGTCCAGCAGTTGTAGTGGCCGTTGATGTTTGAGTTGTTGTAGGTTCAGCAGTTGTAGTGGCCGTTGATGTTTGAGTTGTTGGGTTCAGCAGTTGTAGTGGCTGTTGATGTTTGAGTTGTTGTAGGTTCAGCAGTTGTAGTGGCTGTTGATGTTTGAGTTGTTGTAGGTCCAGCAGTTGTAGTGGCCGTTGATGTTTGAGTTGTTGTAGGTTCAGCAGTTGTAGTGGCTGTTGTAGTGGCTGTTGTTGTAGGTCCAGCAGTTGTAGTGGCCGTTGATGTTTGAGTTGTTGTAGGTTCAGCAGTTGTAGTGGCTGTTGTAGTGGCTGTTGTTGTAGGTCCAGCAGTTGTAGTGGCCGTTGATGTTTGAGTTGTTGTAGGTTCAGCAGTTGTAGTGGCTGTTGATGTTTGAGTTGTTGTAGGTTCAGCAGTTGTAGTGGCTGTTGATGTTTGAGTTGTTGTAGGTCCAGCAGTTGTAGTGGCTGTTGATGTTTGAGTTGTTTGTGGAGTTCAGCAGTTGTAGTGGCCGTTGATGTTTGAGTTGTTGTAGGTCCAGCAGTTGTAGTGGCTGTTGATGTTTGAGTTGTTGTAGGTTCAGCAGTTGTAGTGGCTGTTGATGTTTGAGTTGTTGTAGGTTCAGCAGTTGTAGTGGCCGTTGATGTTTGAGTTGTTGTAGGTTCAGCAGTTGTAGTGGCCGTTGATGTTTGAGTTGTTGTAGGTTCAGCAGTTGTAGTGGCCGTTGATGTTTGAGTTGTTGTAGGTTCAGCAGTTGTAGTGGCTGTTGATGTTTGAGTTGTTGTAGGTTCAGCAGTTGTAGTGGCTGTTGATGTTTGAGTTGTTGTAGGTTCAGCAGTTGTAGTGGCCGTTGATGTTTGAGTTGTTGTAGGTTCAGCAGTTGTAGTGGCTGTTGATGTTTGAGTTGTTGTAGGTCCAGCAGTTGTAGTGGCTGTTGATGTTTGAGTTGTTGTAGGTTCAGCAGTTGTAGTGGCTGTGATGTTTTTGTTGTTGTAGGTTCAGCAGTTGTAGTGGCTGTTGATGTTTGAGTTATTTGTAGGTTCAGCAGTTGTAGTGGTCGTTGATGTTTGAGTTGTTGTAGGTTCAGCAGTTGTAGTGGCTGTTGATGTTTGAGTTGTTGTAGGTCCAGCAGTTGTAGTGGCTGTTGATGTTTGAGTTGTTGTAGGTTCAGCAGTTGTAGTGGCTGTTGATGTTTGAGTTGTTGTAGGTTCAGCAGTTGTAGTGGCCGTTGATGTTTGAGTTGTTGTAGGTCCAGCAGTTGTAGTGGCTGTTGATGTTTGAGTTGTTGTAGGTTCAGCAGTTGTAGTGGCTGTTGATGTTTGAGTTGTTGTAGGTTCAGCAGTTGTAGTGGCCGTTGATGTTTGAGTTGTTGTAGGTTCAGCAGTTGTAGTGGCTGTTGATGTTTGAGTTGTTGTAGGTCCAGCAGTTGTAGTGGCCGTTGATGTTTGAGTTGTTGTAGGTTCAGCAGTTGTAGTGGCCGTTGATGTTTGAGTTGTTGTAGGTTCAGCAGTTGTAGTGGCCGTTGATGTTTGAGTTGTTGTAGGTTCAGCAGTTGTAGTGGCTGTTGATGTTTGAGTTGTTGTAGGTTCAGCAGTTGTAGTGGCCGTTGATGTTTGAGTTGTTGTAGGTTCAGCAGTTGTAGTGGCTGTTGATGTTTGAGTTGTTGTAGGTTCAGCAGTTGTAGTGGCCGTTGATGTTTGAGTTGTTGTAGGTTCAGCAGTTGTAGTGGCTGTTGATGTTTGAGTTGTTGTAGGTCCAGCAGTTGTAGTGGCTGTTGATGTTTGAGTTGTTGTAGGTCCAGCAGTTGTAGTGGCGTTGATGTTTGAGTTGTTGTAGGTTCAGCAGTTGTAGTGGCTGTTGATGTTTGAGTTGTTGTAGGTCCAGCAGTTGTAGTGGCTGTTGATGTTTGAGTTGTTGTAGGTTCAGCAGTTGTAGTGGCCGTTGATGTTTGAGTTGTTGTAGGTTCAGCAGTTGTAGTGGCCGTTGATGTTTGAGTTGTTGTAGGTTCAGCAGTTGTAGTGGCTGTTGATGTTTGAGTTGTTGTAGGTTCAGCAGTTGTAGTGGCTGTTGATGTTTGAGTTGTTGTAGGTTCAGCAGTTGTAGTGGCTGTTGATGTTTGAGTTGTTGTAGGTTCAGCAGTTGTAGTGGCCGTTGTAGTGGCTGTTGTTGTAGGTTCAGCAGTTGTAGTGGCTGTTGATGTTTGAGTTGTTGTAGGTTCAGCAGTTGTAGTGGCCGTTGATGTTTGAGTTGTTGTAGGTTCAGCAGTTGTAGTGGCCGTTGATGTTTGAGTTGTTGTAGGTTCAGCAGTTGTAGTGGCTGTTGATGTTTGAGTTGTTGTAGGTTCAGCAGTTGTAGTGGCTGTTGATGTTTGAGTTGTTGTAGGTTCAGCAGTTGTAGTGGCCGTTGATGTTTGAGTTGTTGTAGGTTCAGCAGTTGTAGTGGCCGTTGATGTTTGAGTTGTTGTAGGTCCAGCAGTTGTAGTGGCCGTTGATGTTTGAGTTGTTGTAGGTTCAGCAGTTGTAGTGGCCGTTGATGTTTGAGTTGTTGTAGGTCCAGCAGTTGTAGTGGCTGTTGATGTTTGAGTTGTTGTAGGTCCAGCAGTTGTAGTGGCTGTTGATGTTTGAGTTGTTGTAGGTTCAGCAGTTGTGGTGGCCGTTGATGTTTGAGTTGTTGTAGGTTCAGCAGTTGTGGTGGCCGTTGTTGTTTGAGTTGTTGTAGGTTCAGCAGTTGTAGTGGCCGTTGATGTTTGAGTTGTTGTAGGTTCATCAGTTGTAGTGGCCGTTGATGTTTGAGTTGTAGATTCAGCAGTTGTAGTGGCTGTTGATGGTTGAGTTGTTGTAGGTTCAGCAGTTGTAGTGGCCGTTGATGTTTGAGTTGTTGTAGGTTCAGCAGTTGTAGTGGCTGTTGATGTTTGAGTTGTAGGTCCAGCAGTTGTAGTGGCTGTTGATGTTTGAGTTGTTGTAGGTTCAGCAGTTGTAGTGGCCTTTGATGTTTGAGTTGTAGGTTCAGTAGTTGTTCAGCCGTTGATGTTTGAGTTGTTGTAGGTTCAGCAGTTGTAGTGGCTGTTGTAGGTTCAGTAGTTGTAGTGGCCGTTGATGTTTGAGTTGTTGTAGGTCCAGCAGTTGTAGTGGCTGTTGATGTTTGAGTTGTTGTAGGTTCAGTAGTTGTAGTGGCCGTTGATGTTTGAGTTGTTGTAGGTCCAGCAGTTGTAGTGGCCGTTGATGTTTGAGTTGTAGGTCCAGCAGTTGTAGTGGCTGTTGATGTTTGAGTTGTTGTAGGTTCAGCAGTTTTAGTGGCTGTTGATGTTGGAGTTGTTGTAGGTTCAGCAGTTGTAGTGGCTGTTGATGTTTGAGTTGTTGTAGGTTCAGCAGTTGTAGTGGCTGTTGATGTTTGAGTTGTTGTAGGTTCAGCAGTTGTAGTGGCTGTTGATGTTTGAGTTGTTGTAGGTCCAGCAGTTGTAGTGGCCGTTGATGTTAGAGTTGTTGTAGTTTCAGCAGTTGTAGTGGCCGTTGATGTTTGAGTTGTTGTAGGTCCAGCAGTTGTAGTGGCCGTTGATGTTTGAGTTGTTGTAGGTTCAGCAGTTGTAGTGGCTGTTGATGTTTGAGTTGTAGATTCAGCAGTTGTAGTGGCTGTTGATGTTTGAGTTGTTGTAGATTCAGCAGTTGTAGTGGCCGTTGATGTTTGAGTTGTAGGTCCAGCAGTTGTAGTGGCTGTTGATGTTTGAGTTGTTGTAGGTTCATCAGTTGTAGTGGCCGTTGATGTTTGAGTTGTTGTAGGTTCAGCAGTTGTAGTGGCTGTTGATGTTTGAGTTGTTGTAGGTTCAGCAGTTGTAGTGGCCGTTGTAGTGGCTGTTGTTGTAGGTTCAGCAGTTGTAGTGGCTGTTGTTGTAGGTTCAGCAGTTCTAGTGTCTGTTGATGTTTGAGTTGTTGTAGGTTCAATAGCTGTAGTGGCCGTTGTTGATTGAGTTGTTGTAGGTTCGGCAGTTGTAGTGGCTGTTGATGTTTGAGTTGTTGTAGGTCCAGCAGTTGTAGTGGCTGTTGATGTTTGAGTTGTTGTAGGTTCAGTAGTTGTAGTGGCTGTTGTTGTAGGTCCAGCAGTTGTAGTGGCCGTTGATGTTTGAGTTGTTGTAGGTTCAGCAGTTGTAGTGGCCGTTGATGTTTGAGTTGTAGGTCCAGCAGTTGTAGTGGCTGTTGATGTTTGAGTTGTTGTAGGTTCAGTAGTTGTAGTGGCCGTTGATGTTTGAGTTGTTGTAGGTTCAGCAGTTGTAGTGGCTGTTGATGTTTGAGTTGTTGTAGGTTCAGCAGTTGTAGTGGCTGTTGATGTTTGAGTTGTTGTAGGTTCAGCAGTTGTAGTGGCTGTTGATGTTTGAGTTGTTGTAGGTCCAGCAGTTGTAGTGGCCATTGATGTTTGAGTTGTTGTAGGTTCAGCAGTTGTAGTGGCCGTTGATGTTTGAGTTGTTGTAGGTTCAGCAGTTGTAGTGGCCGTTAATGTTTGAGTTGTAGGTCCAGCAGTTGTAGTGGCTGTTGATGTTTGAGCTGTTGTAGGTCCAGCAGTTGTAGTGGCCATTGATGTTTGAGTTGTAGGTCCAGCAGTTGTAGTGGCTGTTGATGTTTGAGTTGTTGTAGGTTCATCAGTTGTAGTGGCCGTTGATGTTTGAGTTGTTGTAGGTTCAGCTGTTGTAGTGGCGTTGATGTTTGAGTTGTTGTAGATTCAGCAGTTGTAGTGGCTGTTGTAGTGGCTGTTGTTGTAGGTCCAGCAGTTGTAGTGGCCGTTGATGTTTGAGTTGTTGTAGGTTCAGCAGTTGTAGTGGCTGTTGTAGTGGCTGTTGTTGTATGTCCAGCAGTTGTAGTCGCCGTTGATGTTTGAGTTGTTGTAGGTTCAGCAGTTGTAGTGGCTGTTGATGTTTGAGTTGTTGTAGGTTCATCAGTTGTAGTGGCTATTGATGTTTGAGTTGTTGTAGGTCCAGCAGTTGTAGTGGCTGTTGATGTTTGAGTTGTTGTAGGTCCAGCAGTTGTAGTGGCCGTTGATGTTTGAGTTGTTGTAGGTTCAGCAGTTGTAGTGGCCGTTGACGTTTGAGTTGTTGTAGGTTCAGCAGTTGTAGTGGCCGTTGATGTTTGAGTTGTTGTAGGTTCAGCATTTGTAGTGGCCGTTGATGTTTGAGTTGTTGTAGGTTCATCAGTTGTAGTGGCTGTTGATGTTTGAGTTGTTGTAGGTCCAGCAGTTGTAGTGGCTGTTGATGTTTGAGTTGTTGTAGGTCCAGCAGTTGTAGTGGCTGTTGATGTTTGAGTTGTTGTAGGTTCAGCATTTGTGGTGGCCGTTGATGTTTGAGTTGTTGTAGGTTCAGCAGTTGTGGTGGCCGTTGTTGTTTGAGTTGTTGTAGGTTCAGCAGTTGTAGAGGCTGTTGATGTTTGAGTTGTTGTAGGTTCAGCAGTTGTAGTGGCCGTTGATGTTTGAGTTGTTGTAGGTTCATCAGTTGTAGTGGCCGTTGATGTTTGAGTTGTAGATTCAGCAGTTGTAGTGGCTGTTGATGGTTGAGTTGTTGTAGGTTCAGCAGTTGTAGTGGCCGTTGATGTTTGAGTTGTAGGTCCAGCAGTTGTAGTGGCCGTTGATGTTTGAGTTGTTGTAGGTTCAGTAGTTGTAGTGGCCGTTGATGTTTGAGTTGTAGGACCAGCAGTTGTAGTGGCTGTTGATGTTTGAGTTGTTGTAGGTTCATCAGTTGTAGTGGCTGTTGATGTTTGAGTTGTTGTAGGTCCAGCAGTTGTAGTGGCCGTTGATGTTTGAGTTGTTGTAGGTCCAGCAGTTGTAGTGGCCGTTGATGTTTGAGTTGTTGTAGGTTCAGCAGTTTTAGTGGCCGTTGATGTTTGAGTTGTTGAAGGTTCAGCAGTTGTAGTGGCCGTTGATGTTTGAGTTGTTGTAGGTTCAGCAGTTGTAGTGGCTGTTGATGTTTGAGTTGTTGTAGGTTCAGCAGTTGTAGTGGCTGTTGTTGATTGAGAACTTGTAGGTTCAGCAGTTATAGTGGCTGTTGATGTTTGAGTTGTTGTAGGTTCAGCAGTTGTAGTGGCCGTTAATGTTTGAGTTGTAGGTCCAGCAGTTGTAGTGGATTGTTGATGTTTGAGTTGTTGTAGGTTCAGCAGTTGTAGTGGCCGTTGATGTTTGAGGTTGTTGTAGGTCCAGCAGTTGTAGTGGCTGTTGATGTTTGAGTTGTTGTAGGTCCAGCAGTTGTAGTGGCTGTTGATGTTTGAGTTGTTGTAGGTTCAGCAGTTGTAGTGGCTGTTGATGTTTGAGTTGTTGGAGGTTCAGCAGTTGTAGTGGCCGTTGATGTTTGAGTTGTTGTAGGTTTAGCAGTTGTAGTGGCCGTTGATGTTTGAGTTGTTGTAGGTCAGCAGTTGTAGTGGCTGTTGATGTTTGAGTTGTTGTAGGTTCAGCAGTTGTAGTGGCCGTTGATGTTTGAGTTGTTGTAGGTTCAGCAGTTGTAGTGGCCGTTGATGGTTGAGTTGTTGGTATGGTTCAGTTGTAGTTGTAGTGGTTGTTGTAGGTCCAGCAGTTGTAGTGTTGATGTTTGAG
This sequence comes from Paracanthobrama guichenoti, assembly GCA_018749465.1. Taxonomy (NCBI): domain Eukaryota; kingdom Metazoa; phylum Chordata; class Actinopteri; order Cypriniformes; family Gobionidae; genus Paracanthobrama; species Paracanthobrama guichenoti. The sequence continues at coordinate 21,860,097 of CM031949.1, read as the reverse complement.
TTGTTGTAGGTTCAGCAGTTGTAGTGGCTGTTGATGTTTGAGTTGTTGTAGGTTCAGCAGTTGTAGTGGCTGTTGATGATGTTGTTGTAGGTTCAGCAGAGTTGATGTTAGAGTCCAGGTTCAGCAGTTGTAGTGGCTGTTGATGTTTGAGTTGTTGTAGGTCCAGCAGTTGTAGTGGCCGTTGATGTTTGAGTTGTTGTAGGTCCAGCAGTTGTAGTGGCTGTTGATGTTTGAGTTGTTGTAGGTTCAGCAGTTGTAGTGGCCGTTGATGTTTGAGTTGTTGTAGGTTCAGCAGTTGTAGTGGCTGTTGATGTTTGAGTTGTTGTAGGTCCAGCAGTTGTCAGTGGCTGTTGATGTTTGAGTTGTTGTAGGTTAGTTGTAGTGGCTGTTGATGTTTGAGTTGTTGTAGGTTCAGCAGTTGTAGTGGCTGTTGATGTTTGAGTTGTTGTAGGTTCAGCAGTTGTAGTGGCGTTGATGTTTGAGTTGTTGTAGGTCCAGCAGTTGTAGTGGCTGTTGATGTTTGAGTTGTTGTAGGTTCAGCAGTTGTAGTGGCTGTTGATGTTTGAGTTGTTGTAGGTTCAGCAGTTGTAGTGGCCGTTGATGTTTGAGTTGTTGTAGGTTCAGCAGTTGTAGTGGCCGTTGATGTTTGAGTTGTTGTAGGTTCAGCAGTTGTAGTGGCTGTTGATGTTTGAGTTGTTGTAGGTTCAGCAGTTGTAGTGGCTGTTGATGTTTGAGTTGTTGTAGGTCCAGCAGTTGTAGTGGCTGTTGATGTTTGAGTTGTTGTAGGTTCAGCAGTTGTAGTGGCCGTTGATGTTTGAGTTGTAGGTTCCAGCAGTTGTAGTGGCTGTTGATGTTTGAGTTGTTGTAGGTTCAGCAGTTGTAGTGGCTGTTGATGTTTGAGTTGTTGTAGGTCCAGCAGTTGTAGTGGCCGTTGATGTTTGAGTTGTTGTAGGTTCCAGCAGTTGTAGTGGCTGTTGATGTTTGAGTTGTTGTAGGTTCAGCAGTTGTAGTGGCTGTTGATGTTTGAGTTGTTGTAGGTTCAGCAGTTGTAGTGGCCGTTGATGTTTGAGTTGTTGTAGGTTCAGCAGTTGTAGTGGCCGTTGATGTTTGAGTTGTTGTAGGTTCAGCAGTTGTAGTGGCTGTTGATGTTTGAGTTGTTGTAGGTCCAGCAGTTGTAGTGGCTGTTGATGTTTGAGTTGTTGTAGGTTCAGCAGTTGTAGTGGCTGTTGATGTTTGAGTTGTTGTAGGTTCAGCAGTTGTAGTGGCTGTTGATGTTTGAGTTGTTGTAGGTTCAGCAGTTGTAGTGGCTGTTGATGTTTGAGTTGTTGTAGGTTCAGCAGTTGTAGTGGCTGTTGATGTTTGAGTTGTTGTAGGTTCAGCAGTTGTAGTGGCTGTTGATGTTTGAGTTGTTGTAGGTCCAGCAGTTGTAGTGGCCGTTGATGTTTGAGTTGTTGTAGGTTCAGCAGTTGTAGTGGCTGTTGATGTTTGAGTTGTTGTAGGTCCAGCAGTTGTAGTGGCCGTTGATGTTTGAGTTGTTGTAGGTTCAGCAGTTGTAGTGGCTGTTGATGTTTGAGTTGTTGTAGGTTCAGCAGTTGTAGTGGCTGTTGATGTTTGAGTTGTTGTAGGTTCAGCAGTTGTAGTGGCTGTTGATGTTTGAGTTGTTAGGTTCAGCAGTTGTAGTGGCTGTTGATGTTTGAGTTGTTGTAGGTTCAGCAGTTGTAGTGGCCGTTGATGTTTGAGTTGTTGTAGGTTCAGCAGTTGTAGTGGCCGTTGATGTTTGAGTTGTTGTAGGTTCAGCAGTTGTAGTGGCCGTTGATGTTTGAGTTGTTGTAGGTTCAGCAGTTGTAGTGGCTGTTGATGTTTGAGTTGTTGTAGGTTCAGCAGTTGTAGTGGCCGTTGATGTTTGAGTTGTTGTAGGTTCAGCAGTTGTAGTGGCTGTTGATGTTTGAGTTGTTGTAGGTTCAGCAGTTGTAGTGGCTGTTGATGTTTGAGTTGTTGTAGGTTCAGCAGTTGTAGTGGCCGTTGATGTTTGAGTTGTTGTAGGTTCAGCAGTTGTAGTGGCCGTTGATGTTTGAGTTGTTGTAGGTCCAGCAGTTGTAGTGGCTGTTGATGTTTGAGTTGTTGTAGGTTCAGCAGTTGTAGTGGCTGTTGATGTTTGAGTTGTTGTAGGTCCAGCAGTTGTAGTGGCTGTTGATGTTTGAGTTGTTGTAGGTTCAGCAGTTGTAGTGGCTGTTGATGTTTGAGTTGTTGTAGGTTCAGCAGTTGTAGTGGCTGTTGATGTTTGAGTTGTTGTAGGTTCAGCAGTTGTAGTGGCTGTTGATGTTTGAGTTGTTGTAGGTCCAGCAGTTGTAGTGGCTGTTGATGTTTGAGTTGTTGTAGGTTCAGCAGTTGTAGTGGCTGTTGATGTTTGAGTTGTTGTAGGTCCAGCAGTTGTAGTGGCTGTTGATGTTTGAGTTGTTGTAGGTTCAGCAGTTGTAGTGGCCGTTGATGTTTGAGTTGTTGTAGGTTCAGCAGTTGTAGTGGCCGTTGATGTTTGAGTTGTTGTAGGTTCAGCAGTTGTAGTGGCTGTTGATAGTGAGTTGTTGTAGGTCCAGCAGTTGTAGTGGCCGTTGATGTTTGAGTTGTTGTAGGTTCAGCAGTTGTAGTGGCTGTTGATGTTTGAGTTGTTGTAGGTTCAGCAGTTGTAGTGGCTGTTGATGTTTGAGTTGTTGTAGGTTCAGCAGTTGTAGTGGCTGTTGATGTTTGAGTTGTTGTAGGTTCAGCAGTTGTAGTGGCCGTTGATGTTTGAGTTGTTGTAGGTTCAGCAGTTGTAGTGGCCGTTGATGTTTGAGTTGTTGTAGGTTCAGCAGTTGTAGTGGCCGTTGATGTTTGAGTTGTTGTAGGTTCAGCAGTTGTAGTGGCTGTTGATGTTTTGAGTTGTTGTAGGTTCCAGCAGTTGTAGTGGCTGTTGATGTTTGAGTTGTTGTAGGTCCAGCAGTTGTAGTGGCTGTTGATGTTTGAGTTGTTGTAGGTTCAGCAGTTGTAGTGGCTGTTGATGTTTGAGTTGTTGTAGGTTCAGCAGTTGTAGTGGCGTTGATGTTTGAGTTGTTGTAGGTTCAGCAGTTGTAGTGGCCGTTGATGTTTGAGTTGTTGTAGGTTCAGCAGTTGTAGTGGCCGTTGATGTTTGAGTTGTTGTAGGTTCAGCAGTTGTAGTGGCCGTTGATGTTTGAGTTGTTGTAGGTTCAGCAGTTGTAGTGGCCGTTGATGTTTGAGTTGTTGTAGGTTCAGCAGTTGTAGTGGCCGTTGATGTTTGAGTTGTTGTAGGTCCAGCAGTTGTAGTGGCTGTTGATGTTTGAGTTGTTGTAGGTTCAGCAGTTGTAGTGGCTGTTGATGTTTGAGTTGTTGTAGGTTCAGCAGTTGTAGTGGCTGTTGATGTTTGAGTTGTTGTAGGTTCAGCAGTTGTAGTGGCTGTTGATGTTTGAGTTGTTGTAGGTTCAGCAGTTGTAGTGGCTGTTGATGTTTGAGTTGTTGTAGGTCCAGCAGTTGTAGTGGCTGTTGATGTTTGAGTTGTTGTAGGTTCAGCAGTTGTAGTGGCTGTTGATGTTTGAGTTGTTGTAGGTTCAGCAGTTGTAGTGGCCGTTGATGTTTGAGTTGTAGGTTCAGCAGTTGTAGTGGCCGTTGATGTTTGAGTTGTTGTAGGTTCAGCAGTTGTAGTGGCCGTTGATGTTTGAGTTGTTGTAGGTTCAGCAGTTGTAGTGGCTGTTGATGTTTGAGTTGTTGTAGGTTCAGCAGTTGTAGTGGCCGTTGATGTTTGAGTTGTTGTAGGTTCAGCAGTTGTAGTGGCTGTTGATGTTTGAGTTGTTGTAGGTTCAGCAGTTGTAGTGGCTGTTGATGTTTGAGTTGTTGTAGGTTCAGCAGTTGTAGTGGCTGTTGATGTTTGAGTTGTTGTAGGTTCAGCAGTTGTAGTGGCCGTTGATGTTTGAGTTGTTGTAGGTTCAGCAGTTGTAGTGGCGTTGATGTTTGAGTTGTTGTAGGTTCAGCAGTTGTAGTGGCTGTTGATGTTTGAGTTGTTGTAGGTTCAGCAGTTGTAGTGGCCGTTGATGTTTGAGTTGTTGTAGGTTCAGCAGTTGTAGTGGCGTTGATGTTTGAGTTGTTGTAGGTTCAGCAGTTGTAGTGGCTGTTGATGTTTGAGTTGTTGTAGGTCCAGCAGTTGTAGTGGCTGTTGATGTTTGAGTTGTTGTAGGTTCAGCAGTTGTAGTGGCCGTTGATGTTTGAGTTGTAGGTTCAGCAGTTGTAGTGGCCGTTGATGTTTGAGTTGTTGTAGGTTCAGCAGTTGTAGTGGCCGTTGATGTTTGAGTTGTTGTAGGTTCAGCAGTTGTAGTGGCTGTTGATGTTTGAGTTGTTGTAGGTTCAGCAGTTGTAGTGGCCGTTGATGTTTGAGTTGTTGTAGGTTCAGCAGTTGTAGTGGCTGTTGATGTTTGAGTTGTTGTAGGTTCAGCAGTTGTAGTGGCTGTTGATGTTTGAGTTGTTGTAGGTTCAGCAGTTGTAGTGGCCGTTGATGTTTGAGTTGTTGTAGGTTCAGCAGTTGTAGTGGCTGTTGATGTTTGAGTTGTTGTAGGTTCAGCAGTTGTAGTGGCCGTTGATGTTTGAGTTGTAGGTCCAGCAGTTGTAGTGGCTGTTGATGTTTGAGTTGTTGTAGGTTCAGCAGTTGTAGTGGCTGTTGATGTTTGAGTTGTTGTAGGTCCAGCAGTTGTAGTGGCTGTTGATGTTTGAGTTGTTGTAGGTTCAGCAGTTGTAGTGGCTGTTGATGTTTGAGTTGTTGTAGGTTCAGCAGTTGTAGTGGCTGTTGTTTGTTTGAGTAGTTGTAGTGGGTTGATGTTTGAGTTGTTGTAGGTCCAGCAGTTGTAGTGGCTGTTGATGTTTGAGTTGTTGTAGGTTCAGCAGTTGTAGTGGCCGTTGATGTTTGAGTTGTTGTAGGTTCAGCAGTTGTAGTGGCCGTTGATGTTTGAGTTGTTGTAGGTCCAGCAGTTGTAGTGGCTGTTGATGTTTGAGTTGTTGTAGGTTCAGCAGTTGTAGTGGCTGTTGATGTTTGAGTTGTTGTAGGTTCAGCAGTTGTAGTGGCTGTTGATGTTTGAGTTGTTGTAGGTTCAGCAGTTGTAGTGGCTGTTGATGTTTGAGTTGTTGTAGGTTCAGCAGTTGTAGTGGCTGTTGATGTTTGAGTTGTTGTAGGTCCAGCAGTTGTAGTGGCCGTTGATGTTTGAGTTGTTGTAGGTTCAGCAGTTGTAGTGGCTGTTGATGTTTGAGTTGTTGTAGGTTCAGCAGTTGTAGTGGCTGTTGATGTTTGAGTTGTTGTAGGTTCAGCAGTTGTAGTGGCTGTTGATGTTTGAGTTGTTGTAGGTTCAGTAGTTGTAGTTGTTGTTGTAGGGTCAGCAGCAGTTGTAGTGGCTGTTGATGTTTGAGTTGTTGTAGGTCCAGCAGTTGTAGTGGCCGTTGATGTTTGAGTTGTTGTAGGTTCAGCAGTTGTAGTGGCTGTTGATGTTTGAGTTGTTGTAGGTCCAGCAGTTGTAGTGGCTGTTGATGTTTGAGTTGTTGTAGGTTCAGCAGTTGTAGTGGCTGTTGATGTTTGAGTTGTTGTAGGTTCAGCAGTTGTAGTGGCGTTGATGTTTGAGTTGTTGTAGGTCCAGCAGTTGTAGTGGCTGTTGATGTTTGAGTTGTTGTAGGTTCAGCAGTTGTAGTGGCGCGTTGATGTTTGAGTTGTTGTAGGTCCAGCAGTTGTAGTGGCCGTTGATGTTTGAGTTGTTGTAGGTTCAGCAGTTGTAGTGGCTGTTGATGTTTGAGTTGTTGTAGGTTCAGCAGTTGTAGTGGCCGTTGATGTTTGAGTTGTTGTAGGTTCAGCAGTTGTAGTGGCTGTTGATGTTTGAGTTGTTGTAGGTCCAGCAGTTGTAGTGGCCGTTGATGTTTGAGTTGTTGTAGGTTCAGCAGTTGTAGTGGCCGTTGATGTTTGAGTTGTTGTAGGTTCAGCAGTTGTAGTGGCCGTTGATGTTTGAGTTGTTGTAGGTTCAGCAGTTGTAGTGGCTGTTGATGTTTGAGTTGTTGTAGGTTCAGCAGTTGTAGTGGCTGTTGATGTTTGAGTTGTTGTAGGTCAGCAGTTGTAGTGGCTGTTGATGTTTGAGTTGTTGTAGGTCCAGCAGTTGTAGTGGCTGTTGATGTTTGAGTTGTTGTAGGTTCAGCAGTTGTAGTGGCTGTTGATGTTTGAGTTGTTGTAGGTTCAGCAGTTGTAGTGGCTGTTGATGTTTGAGTTGTTGTAGGTTCAGCAGTTGTAGTGGCCGTTGATGTTTGAGTTGTTGTAGGTTCAGCAGTTGTAGTGGCCGTTGATGTTTGAGTTGTTGTAGGTCCAGCAGTTGTAGTGGCCGTTGATGTTTGAGTTGTTGTAGGTTCAGCAGTTGTAGTGGCTGTTGATGTTTGATTTGTCACATACAGCAGTTATATAGTGGCTGTTGATGCAGTGAAATGTTGTAGGTTCAGCAGTTGTAGTGGCTGTTGATGTTTGAGTTGTTGTAGGTTCCAGCAGTTGTAGTGGCCGTTGATATTTGAGTTGTTGTAGGTTCAGCAGTTGTAGTGGCTGTTGATGTTTGAGTTGTTGTAGGTCAAAGCAGGTAAAGTGGAATTAATGTGAAGTAGACTTTGCAGTGATAGCAACTGTAGTGACTTATGATAGTTTCAGTTAACAAATGTATAAAGAGTAGTGGCAGCAGTTGTAGTGGCGTTGATGTTGAGTTGTTGTAGGTTCAGCAGTTGTAGTGGCCGTTGATGTTTGAGTTGTTGTAGGTTCAGCAGTTGTAGTGGCTGTTGATGTTTGAGTTGTTGTAGGTTCAGCAGTTGTAGTGGCTGTTGATGTTTGGAGTTGTTGTAGGTCCAGCAGTTGTAGTGGCTGTTGATGTTTGAGTTGTTGTAGAGTTCAGCAGTTGTAGTGGCGTTGATGTTTGAGTTGTTGTAGGTTCAGCAGTTGTAGTGGCCGTTGATGTTTGAGTTGTTGTAGGGTTCAGCAGTTGTAGTGGCTGTTGATGTTTGAGTTTGTTGCACTGAGTTCAGCAGTTGTAGTGGCTGTTGATGTTTGAGTAGTTGTAGAAACCCGTTGATGTCCTCAGCAGTTGTACAGTCTTTGCTTTGTGGCTGTGTTGATGTTGTTGTAGGTTCAGCAGTTGTAGTGGCTGTTGATGTTTGAGTTGTTGTAGGTTCAGCAGTTGTAGTGGCTGTTGATGTTTGAGTTGTTGTAGGTTCAGCAGTTGTAGTGGCCGTTGATGTTTGAGTTGTTGTAGGTTCAGCAGTTGTAGTGGCTGTTGATGTTTGAGTTGTTGTGAGTTCAGCAGTTGTAGTGGCTGTTGATGTTTGAGTTGTTGCCCAGGTTCAGCAGTTGTAGTGGCGTTGATGTTTGAGTTGTTGTGGAGGTTCAGCAGTTGTAGTGGCCGTTGATGTTTGAGTTGTTGTAGGTTCAGCAGTTGTAGTGGCTGGTTGATGTTTGAGTTGTTGTAGAGTTCAGCAGTTGTAGTGGCTGTTGATGTTTGAGTGGCAGAGAGAAGGATTCAGGCCGAGAGGTTCAGCAGTTGTAGTGGCTGTTGATGTTTGAGTTGTTGTAGGTCCAGCAGTTGTAGTGGCTGTTGATGTTTGAGTTGTTGTAGGTTCAGTGAGTTGTAGTGGACATGTTGATGTTTGAGTTGTTGTAGGTTCAGCAGTTGTAGTGGCCTGTTGATGTTTGAGTTGTTGTAGGTTCAGCAGTTGTAGTGGCCACTGATGTTTGAGTTGTTGTAGGTTCAGCAGTTGTAGTGGCTGTTGATGTTTGAGTTGGGGACCACAGATGGTTCAGCAGTTGTAGTGGCTGTTGATGTTTGAGTTGTTGTAGGTTCAGCAGTTGTAGTGGCTGTTGATGTTTGAGTTGTTGTAGGTTCAGCAGTTGTAGTGGCTGTTGATGTTTGAGTTGTTGTAGGTTCCAGCAGATTGTGAGTTGTTGGCTGAGTTGATGTTTGAGTTGTTGTAGGTTCAGCAGTTGTGCAGTGGAAAGAGTTTGATGTTTGAGTTTGTAGGATCAGCGCTTGTTGTAGTGGATGTTGATTCATGGAGGTTCAGAGTTGTAGTGGCCGTTGATGTTTGAGTTGTAGACTCCAGCAGTTGTAGTGGCTGTTGATGTTTGAGTTGTTGTAGGTTCAGCAGTTGTAGTGGCTGTTGATGTTTGAGTTGTTGTAGGTTCAGCAGTTGTAGTGGCTGTTGATGTTTGAGTTGTTGTAGGTCCAGCAGTTGTAGTGGCTGTTGATGTTTGAGTTGTTGTAAGGTTCAGCAGTTGTAGTGGCCGTTGATGTTTGAGTTGTTGAACTCGCCGAACATGTTCATCAGTTGTAGTGGCTGTTGATGTTTGAGTTGTTGTAGGTTCAGCAGTTGTAGTGGCTGTTGATGTTTGAGTTGTTGTAGGTCCAGCAGTTGTAGTGGCTGTTGATGTTTGAGTTGTTGTAGGTTCAGCAGTTGTAGTGGCTGTTGATGTTTGAGTTGTTGTAGGTTCAGCAGTTGTAGTGGCTGTTGATGTTTGAGTTGTTGTAGGTTCAGCAGTTGTAGTGGCTGTTGATGTTTGAGTTGTTGTAGGTTCAGCAGTTGTAGTGGCCGTTGATGTTTGAGTTGTTGTAGGTTCAGCAGTTGTAGTGGCCGTTGATGTTTGAGTTGTTGTAGGTTCAGCAGTTGTAGTGGCTGTTGATGTTTGAGTTGTTGTAGGTCCAGCAGTTGTAGTGGCTGTTGATGTTTGAGTTGTTGTAGGTTCAGCAGTTGTAGTGGCCGTTGATGTTTGAGTTGTAGGTCCAGCAGTTGTAGTGGCTGTTGATGTTTGAGTTGTTGTAGGTTCAGCAGTTGTAGTGGCCGTTGATGTTTGAGTTGTTGTAGGTTCAGCAGTTGTAGTGGCCGTTGATGTTTGAGTTGTTGTAGGTTCAGCAGTTGTAGTGGCCGTTGATGTTTGAGTTGTTGTAGGTTCAGCAGTTGTAGTGGCCGTTGATGTTTGAGTTGTTGTAGGTTCAGCAGTTGTAGTGGCTGTTGATGTTTGAGTTGTTGTAGGTTCAGCAGTTGTAGTTGATGTTTGAGTTGTTGTAGGTCCAGCAGTTGTAGTGGCCGTTGATGTTTGAGTTGTTGTAGGTCCAGCAGTTGTAGTGGCCGTTGATGTTTGAGTTGTTGTAGGTTCAGCAGTTGTAGTGGCCGTTGATGTTTGAGTTGTAGGTCCAGCAGTTGTAGTGGCTGTTGATGTTTGAGTTGTTGTAGGTTCAGTAGTTGTAGTGGTGATTGATGTTTGAGTTGTTGTAGGTTCAGCAGTTGTAGTGGCCGTTGATGTTTGAGTTGTTGTAGGTTCAGCAGTTGTAGTGGCTGTTGATGTTTGAGTTGTTGTAGGTTCAGCAGTTGTAGTGGCCGTTGATGTTTGAGTTGTTGTAGATTCAGCAGTTGTAGTGGCCGTTGATGTTTGTTGTTGTAGGTCCAGCAGTTGTAGTGGCCGTTGATGTTTGAGTTGTTGTAGGTTCAGCAGTTGTAGTGGCTGTTGATGTTTGAGTTGTTGTAGGTTCAGCAGTTGTAGTGGCTGTTGATGTTTGAGTTGTTGTAGGTTCAGCAGTTGTAGTGGCCGTTGATGTTTGAGTTGTTGTAGGTCCAGCAGTTGTAGTGGCCGTTGATGTTTGAGTTGTTGTAGGTTCAGCAGTTGTAGTGGCCGTTGATGTTTTTGAGTTGTAGGTCCAGCAGTTGTAGTGGCTGTTGATGTTTGAGTTGTTGTAGGTTCAGCAGTTGTAGTGGCTGTTGATGTTTTGAGTTGTTGTAGGTCCAGCAGTTGTAGTGGCTGTTGATGTTTGAGTTGTTGTAGGTTCAGCAGTTGTAGTGGCTGTTGATGTTTGAGTTGTTGTAGGTTCAGCAGTTGTAGTGGCTGTTGATGTTTGAGTTGTTGTAGGTTCAGCAGTTGTAGTGGCTGTTGATGTTTGAGTTGTTGTAGGTCCAGCAGATGTAGTGGCTGATGATGTTTGAGTTGTTGTTGCTTCAGTAGTTGTAGTGGCCGTTGATGTTTGAGTTGTTGAAGGTTCAGCAGTTGTAGTGGCCGTTGATGTTTGAGTTGTTGTAGGTTCAGCAGTTGTAGTGGCTGTTGATGTTTGTTGTTGTAGGTCCAGCAGTTGTAGTGGCCGTTGATGTTTGAGTTGTTGTAGGTTCAGCAGTTGTAGTGGCCGTTGATGTTTGAGTTGTTGTAGGTCCAGCAGTTGTAGTGGCCGTTGATGTTTGAGTTGTTGTAGGTCCAGCAGTTGTAGTGGCCGTTGATGTTTGAGTTGTTGTAGGTTCAGTAGTTGTAGTGGCCGTTGATGTTTGAGTTGTTGTAGGTCCAGCAGTTGTAGTGGCTGTTGATGTTTGTGTAGGTTCAGTAGTTGTAGTGGCTGTTGATGTTTGAGTTGTTGTAGGTCCAGCAGTTGTAGTGGCCTTTGATGTTTGAGTTGTTGTAGGTTCAGCAGTTGTAGTGGCCGTTGATGTTTGAGTTGTTGTAGGTTCAGCAGTTGTAGTGGCTGTTGATGTTTGAGTTGTTGTAGGTTCAGCAGTTGTAGTGGCCGTTGATGTTTGAGTTGTTGTAGGTTCAGCAGTTGTAGTGGCCGTTGATGTTTGAGTTGTTGTAGGTTCAGCAGTTGTAGTGGCCGTTGATGTTTGAGTTGTTGTAGGTTCAGTAGTTGTAGTGGTGATTGATGTTTGATTTGTTGTAGGTTCAGCAGTTGTAGTGGCTGTTGATGTTTGAGTTGTTGTAGGTCCAGCAGTTGTAGTGGCTGTTGATGTTTGAGTTGTTGTAGGTTCAGCAGTTGTAGTGGCGTTGATGTTTGAGTTGTTGTAGGTCCAGCAGTTGTAGTGGCCGTTGATGTTTGAGTTGTTGTAGGTTCAGCAGTTGTAGTGGCTGTTGATGTTTGAGTTGTTGTAGGTTCAGCAGTTGTAGTGGCTGTTGATGTTTGAGTTGTTGTAGGCCAGCAGTTGTAGTGGCCGTTGATGTTTGAGTTGTTGTAGGTTCAGCAGTTGTAGTGGCTGTTGATGTTTGAGTTGTAGGTTCAGCAGTTGTAGTGGCCGTTGATGTTTGAGTTGTTGTAGGTTCAGCAGTTGTAGTGGCTGTTGATGTTTGAGTTGTTGTAGGTCCAGCAGTTGTAGTTGCTGTTGATGTTTGAGAGTTGTAGGTCCAGTAGTTGTAGTGGCTGTTGATGTTTGAGTTGTTGTAGGTTCAGCAGTTGTAGTGGCTGTTGATGTTTGAGTTGTTGTAGGTTCAGCAGTTGTAGTGGCTGTTGATGTTTGAGTTGTTGTAGGTTCAGCAGTTGTAGTGGCTGTTGATGTTTGAGTTGTTGTAGGTCCAGCAGTTGTAGTGGCTGTTGATGTTTGAGTTGTTGTAGGTTCAGCAGTTGTAGTGGCCGTTGATGTTTGAGTTGTTGAAGGTTCAGCAGTTGTAGTGGCCGTTGATGTTTGAGTTGTTGTAGATTCAGCAGTTGTAGTGGTGGCTGTTGTAGGTCCAGCAGTTGTAGTGGCCTGTTGATGTTTGAGTTGTTGTAGGTTCAGCAGTTGTAGTGGCTGTTGATGTTTGAGTTGTTGTAGGTTCAGCAGTTGTAGTGGCCGTTGATGTTTGAGTTGTTGTAGGTTCAGCAGTTGTAGTGGCTGTTGATGTTTGAGTTGTTGTAGGTCCAGCAGTTGTAGTGGCCGTTGATGTTTGAGTTGTTGTAGGTTCAGCAGTTGTAGTGGCTGTTGATGTTTGAGTTGTTGTAGGTTCAGCAGTTGTAGTGGCCGTTGATGTTTGAGTTGTTGTAGGTTCAGCAGTTGTAGTGGCTGTTGATGTTTGAGTTGTTGTAGGTTCAGCAGTTGTAGTGGCCGTTGATGTTTGAGAGTTGTAGGTCCAGCAGTTGTAGTGGCTGTTGATGTTTGAGTTATTGTAGGTTCAGCAGTTGTAGTGGCCGTTGATGTTTGAGTTGTTGTAGGTCCAGCAGTTGTAGTGGCTGTTGATGTTTGAGTTGTTGTAGGTTCAGCAGTTGTAGTGGCTGTTGATGTTTGAGTTGTTGTAGGTTCCAGCAGTTGTAGTGGCTGTTGATGTTTGAGTTGTTGTAGATTCAGCAGTTGTAGTGGCCGTTGATGTTTGAGTTGTTGTAGGTTCAGCAGTTGTAGTGGCAGTTGATGTTTGAGTTGTTGTAGGTCCAGCAGTTGTAGTGGCCGTTGATGTTTGAGTTGTTGTAGGTTCAGCAGTTTGTAGTGGCCGTTGATGTTTGAGTTGTTGTAGGTTCAGCAGTTGTAGTGGCCGTTGATGTTTGAGTTGTTGTAGGTTCAGCAGTTGTAGTGGCTGTTGATGTTTGAGTTGTTGTAGGTTCAGCAGTTGTAGTGGCCGTTGATAGTTGCTGTTGTTGTAGGTTCAGCAGTTGTAGTGGCTGTTGTTGTTGTAGGTTCAGCAGTTGTAGTGGCTGTTGATGTTTGAGTTGTTGTAGGTTCAGCAGTTGTAGTGGCTGTTGATGTTTGAGTTGTTGTAGGTTCAGCAGTTGTAGTGGCTGTTGATGTTTGAGTTGTTGTAGGTCCAGCAGTTGTAGTGGCCGTTGATGTTTGAGTTGTTGTAGGTTCAGCAGTTGTAGTGGCCGTTGATGTTTGAGTTGTTGTAGGTTCAGCAGTTGTAGTGGCCGTTGATGTTTGAGTTGTTGTAGGTTCAGCAGTTGTAGTGGCCGTTGATGTTTGAGTTGTTGTAGGTCCAGCAGTTGTAGTGGCTGTTGATGTTTGAGTTGTTGTAGGTTCAGCAGTTGTAGTGGCCATTGATGTTTGAGTTGTTGTAGGTTCAGCAGTTGTAGTGGCCGTTGATGTTTGAGTTGTTAGGTCCAGCAGTTGTAGTGGCTGTTGATGTTTGAGTTGTTGTAGGTTCAGCAGTTGTAGTGGCCGTTGATGTTTGAGTTGTTAGGTCCAGCAGTTGTAGTGGCTGTTGATGTTTGAGTTATTGTAGGTTCAGTAGTTGTAGTGGCCGTTGATGTTTGAGTTGTTGTAGGTCCAGCAGTTGTAGTGGCTGTTGATGTTTGAGTTATTGTAGGTTCAGCAGTTGTAGTGGCTGTTGATGTTTGAGTTGTTGTAGGTCCAGCAGTTGTAGTGGCCTTTGATGTTTGAGTTGTTGTAGGTTCAGCAGTTGTAGTGGCCGTTGATGTTTGAGTTGTTGTAGGTTCAGCAGTTGTAGTGGCAGTTGATGTTTGAGTTGTTGTAGATTCAGTAGTGGTAGTGGCCGTTGATGTTTGAGTTGTTGTAGGTTCAGCAGTTGTAGTGGCCGTTGATGTTTGAGTTGTTGTAGGTTCAGCAGTTGTAGTGGCTGTTGATGTTTGAGTTGTTGTAGGTTCAGCAGTTGTAGTGGCTGTTGATGTTTGAGTTGTTGTAGGTTCAGCAGTTGTAGTGGCTGTTGATGTTTGAGTTGTTGTAGGTTCAGCAGTTGTAGTGGCTGTTGATGTTTGAGTTGTTGTAGGTTCAGCAGTTGTAGTGGCTGTTGATGTTTGAGTTGTTGTAGGTTCAGTAGTTGTAGTGGCCGTTGATGTTTGAGTTGTTGAAGGTTCAGCAGTTGTAGTGGCCGTTGATGTTTGAGTTGTTGTAGATTCAGCAGTTGTAGTGGCTGTTGATGTTTGTTGTTGTAGGTCCAGCAGTTGTAGTGGCCGTTGATGTTTGAGTTGTTGTAGGTTCAGCAGTTGTAGTGGTCGTTGATGTTTGAGTTGTAGGTCCAGCAGTTGTAGTGGCCGTTGATGTTTGAGTTGTAGGTCCAGCAGTTGTAGTGGCCGTTGATGTTTGAGTTGTTGTAGGTTCAGCAGTTGTAGTGGCCGTTGATGTTTGAGTTGTTGTAGGTCCAGCAGTTGTAGTGGCTGTTGATGTGATGTTTTTGTAGGTTCAGCAGTTGTAGTGGCCGTTGATGTTTGAGTTGTTGTAGGTCCAGCAGTTGTAGTGGCTGTTGATGTTTGAGTTGTTGTAGATTCAGCAGTTGTAGTGGCGTTGATGTTTGAGTTGTTGTAGGTTCAGCAGTTGTAGTGGCTGTTGATGTTTGAGTTGTTGTAGGTTCAGTAGTTGTAGTGGCCGTTGATGTTTGAGTTGTTGTAGGTTCAGCAGTTGTAGTGGCCGTTGATGTTTGAGTTGTTGTAGGTTCAGCAGTTGTAGTGGCCGTTGATGTTTGAGTTGTTGTAGGTTCAGTAGTTGTAGTGGTGATTGATGTTTGATTTGTTGTAGATTCAGCAGTTGTAGTGGCCGTTGATGTTTGAGTTATTTAGGTCCAGCAGTTATAGTGGCTGTTGATGTTTGAGTTGTTGTAGGTTCAGCAGTTGTAGTGGCCGTTGATGTTTGAGTTGTAGGTCCAGCAGTTGTAGTGGCCGTTGATGTTTGAGTTGTTGTAGGTTCAGCAGTTGTAGTGGCTGTTGATGTTTGAGTTGTTGTAGGTTCAGCAGTTGTAGTGGCTGTTGATGTTTGAGTTGTTGTAGGGCCAGCAGTTGTAGTGGCCGTTGATGTTTGAGTTGTTGTAGGTTCAGCAGTTGTAGTGGCTGTTGATGTTTGAGTTGTAGGTTCAGCAGTTGTAGTGGCCGTTGATGTTTGAGTTGTAGGTTCAGCAGTTGTAGTGGCTGTTGATGTTTGAGTTGTTGTAGGTTCAGCAGTTGTAGTGGCTGTTGATGTTTGCTTTGTTGTAGGTCCAGTAGTTGTAGTGGCTGTTGATGTTTGAGTTGTTGTAGGTTCAGCAGTTGTAGTGGCTGTTGATGTTTGAGTTGTTGTAGGTTCAGCAGTTGTAGTGGCTGTTGATGTTTGAGTTGTTGTAGGTTCAGCAGTTGTAGTGGCTGTTGATGTTTGAGTTGTTGTAGGTCCAGCAGTTGTAGTGGCTGTTGATGTTTGAGTTGTTTGTAGTTCAGTAGTTGTAGTGGCCGTTGATGTTTGAGTTGTTGAAGGTTCAGCAGTTGTAGTGGCCGTTGATGTTTGAGTTGTTGTAGATTCAGTAGTTGTAGTGGCTGTATTTGTAGGTCCAGCAGTTGTAGTGGCCGTTGATGTTTGAGTTGTTGTAGGTTCAGCAGTTGTAGTGGCCGTTGATGTTTGAGTTGTTGTAGGTTCAGCAGTTGTAGTGGCCGTTGATGTTTGAGTTGTTGTAGGTTCAGCAGTTGTAGTGGCCGTTGATGTTTGAGTTGTTGTAGGTCCAGCAGTTGTAGTGGCCGTTGATGTTTGAGTTGTTGTAGGTTCAGTAGTTGTAGTGGCCGTTGATGTTTGAGTTGTTGTAGGTTCAGCAGTTGTAGTGGCCGTTGATGTTTGAGTTGTTAGGTCCAGCAGTTGTAGTGGCTGTTGATGTTTGAGTTGTTGTAGGTTCAGCAGTTGTAGTGGCCGTTGATGTTTGAGTTGTAGGTCCAGCAGTTGTAGTGGCTGTTGATGTTTGAGTTGTTGTAGGTTCAGCAGTTGTAGTGGCCGTTGATGTTTGAGTTGTTGTAGGTCCAGCAGTTGTAGTGGCTGTTGATGTTTGAGTTATTGTAGGTTCAGCAGTTGTAGTGGCCGTTGATGTTTGAGTTGTTGTAGGTTCAGCAGTTGTAGTGGCCGTTGATGTTTGAGTTGTTGTAGATTCAGCAGTTGTAGTGGCCGTTGATGTTTGAGTTGTTGTAGGTTCAGCAGTTGTAGTGGCAGTTGATGTTTGAGTTGTTGTAGATTCAGCAGTTGTAGTGGCTGTTGATGTTTGAGTTGTTGTAGGTTCAGCAGTTGTAGTGGCCGTTGATGTTTGAGTTGTTGTAGGTTCAGCAGTTGTAGTGGCCGTTGATGTTTGAGTTGTTGTAGGTTCCAGCAGTTGTAGTGGCTGTTGATGTTTGAGTTGTTGTAGGTTCAGCAGTTGTAGTGGCCGTTGATAGTGGCTGTTGTTGTAGGTTCAGCAGTTGTAGTTGATGTTTGTTGTTGTAGGTTCAGCAGTTGTAGTGGCTGTTGATGTTTGAGTTGTTATAGGTTCAATAGTTGTAGTGGCTGTTGATGTTTGAGTTGTTGTAGGTTCAGCAGTTGTAGTGGCTGTTGATGTTTGTTGTTGTAGGTCCAGCAGTTGTAGTGGCCGTTGATGTTTGAGTTGTTGTAGGTTCAGCAGTTGTAGTGGCCGTTGATGTTTGAGTTGTTGTAGGTTCAGCAGTTGTAGTGGCCGTTGATGTTTGAGTTGTTGTAGGTTCAGCAGTTGTAGTGGCCGTTGATGTTTGAGTTGTTGTAGGTCCAGCAGTTGTAGTGGCCGTTGATGTTTGAGTTGTTGTAGGTTCAGTATTTGTAGTGGCCATTGATGTTTGAGTTGTTGTAGGTTCAGCAGTTGTAGTGGCTGTTGATGTTTGAGTTGTAGGTCCAGCAGTTGTAGTGGCTGTTGATGTTTGAGTTGTTGTAGGTTCAGCAGTTGTAGTGGCTGTTGATGTTTGAGTTGTTGTAGGTCCAGCAGTTGTAGTGGCTGTTGATGTTTGAGTTATTGTAGGTTCAGCAGTTGTAGTGGCCGTTGATGTTTGAGTTGTTGTAGGTTCCAGCAGTTGTAGTGGCTGTTGATGTTTGAGTTGTTGTAGGTTCAGCAGTTGTAGTGGCCGTTGATGTTTGAGTTGTTGTAGGTCCAGCAGTTGTAGTGGCCTTTGATGTTTGAGTTGTTGTAGATTCAGCAGTTGTAGTGGCCGTTGATGTTTGAGTTGTTGTAGGTTCAGCAGTTGTAGTGGCAGTTGATGTTTGAGTTGTTGTAGATTCAGCAGTTGTAGTGGCCGTTGATGTTTGAGTTGTTGTAGGTTCAGCAGTTGTAGTGGCCGTTGATGTTTGAGTTGTTGTAGGTTCAGCAGTTGTAGTGGCTGTTGATGTTTGAGTTGTTGTAGGTTCAGCAGTTGTAGTGGCCGTTGTAGTGTTTGAGTTGTTGTAGGTTCAGCAGTTGTAGTGGCTGTTGTTGTTTGAGTTGTTGTAGGTTCTAGTGTCTGGATGTTTGAGTTGTTATAGGTTCAATAGCTGTAGTGGCTGTTGTTGATTGAGTTGTTGTAGGTTCAGCAGTTGTAGTGGCTGTTGATGTTTGAGTTGTTGTAGGTCCAGCAGTTGTAGTGGCTGTTGATGTTTGAGTTGTTGTAGGTCCAGCAGTTGTAGTGGCCGTTGATGTTTGAGTTGTTGTAGGTTCAGCAGTTGTAGTGGCCGTTGATGTTTGAGTTGTTGTAGGTTCAGCAGTTTAGTGGCTGCTGTGGTTTGTTGATGTCCAGCAGTTGTAGTGGCTGTTGATGAGTTGTAGGTCCAGCAGATGTAGTGGCTGATGATGTTTGAGTTGTTGTTGCTTCAGTAGTTGTAGTGGCCGTTGATGTTTGAGTTGTTGAAGGTTCAGCAGTTGTAGTGGCCGTTGATGTTTGAGTTGTTGTAGGTTCAGCAGTTGTAGTGGCTGTTGATGTTTGAGTTGTTGTAGGTTCAGTAGATGTAGTTGCTGTTGATGTTTGAGAACTTGTAGGTTCAGCAGTTGTAGTGGCTGTTGATGTTTGAGTTGTTGTAGTGGCTGTTGATGTTTGAGTTGTTGTAGGTTCAGCATTTGTAGTTGCTGTTGTTGTTTGAGTTGTTGTAGGTTCAGCAGTTGTAGTGGCTGTTGATGTTTGAGTTGTTGTAGATTCAGCAGTTGTAGTGGCTTTTGATTTTGAGTTGTTGTAAGTTCAGCAGTTGTAGTGGCTGTTGATGTTTGAGTTGTTGTAGGTCCAGCACTTGTAGTGGCTGTTGATGTTTGAGTTGTTGTAGGTTCAGTAGTTGTAGTGGCTGTTGTTGTAGGTCCAGCAGTTGTAGTGGCCGTTGATGTTTGAGTTGTTGTAGGTTCAGCTGTTGTAGTGGCCGTTGATGTTTGAGTTGTTGTAGGTTCAGCAGTAGTAGTGGCCGTTGATGTTTGAGTTGTTGTAGGTTCAGCAGTTGTAGTGGCTGTTGTAGTGGCTGTTGTTGTAGGTCCAGCAGTTGTAGTGGCCATTGATGTTTGAGTTGTTGTAGGTTCAGCAGTTGTAGTGGCCGTTGACGTTTGAGTTGTTGTAGGTTCAGCAGTTGTAGTGGCTGTTGATGTTTGAGTTGTTGTAGGTTCAGCAGTTGTAGTGGCTGTTGATGTTTGAGTTGTTGTAGGTTCAGCAGTTGTAATGGCCGTTGTAGTGGCTGTTGTTGTAGGTTCAGCAGTTGTAGTGGCTGTTGTTGTAGGTTCAGCAGTTCTAGTGTCTGTTGATGTTTGAGTTGTTAGGGACAGGGATGATGGTGGATTTTTTGAAGGAGGTGGGGACCACAGATGTAGCGAGGGACTCATTAAAGATAGATGTAAACAACCCGGTGAGCTGATCAGCACAGGACCGCAGAGAACACGACCTGAAATACCATCCGGCCCAGCAGCTTTCCACTGCGTCCACACGTTTGAGAGTGCTCTCGAACTTCATCCTCCGAGACAGAGATCACGTGATTGTTGCTGCTCTGAGTAATTTCCTCTAACGCGCCACTTGGCGGTCGTCGCGTTGCGCGGTTACAGTCAAAGCGAGCATAGAAAGAGTTTAACTCGTTCACGAGCAACGGATCAACGCTTGCCTCTGCAGAGGATTTAGATCCAAAAGAGCAGATGGACCTCAGACCCTGCCACATGCAGTTGTGCGAGTCGTTGAGTTGGAAATGAGACTCCACTCGATCTTTATAACGGAGTTTGCGGCTTTAACTGCTCGTCTGAGAGCATAGCAGGACGATCTGTATTCATTCATATTCCTGAATGGAGACCCGGCGTTGTGAAGCAGCAGTGCGTCGCGTTCACTGTAGCAGCTGGATTGAATTGTCCACCCACGGTTTCTGATTTGAGAAGGACGTTATTGTTATTGTTTGCGTGGCTTGCTCTGTAAGCGTGTTGATGAAGCAAAGCGCCACGTCTGTGAACTCGCTTACGTCAGCTGAACTCGCTCGGAACATGTCCCAATCCACATCATCAAGGTTCAGCAGTTGTAGTGGCCGTTGATGTTTGAGTTGTTGTAGGTTCAGCAGTTGTAGTGGCTGTTGATGTTTGAGTTGTAGGTCCAGCAGTTGTAGTGGCTGTTGATGTTTGAGTTGTTGTAGGTTCAGCAGTTGTAGTGGCCGTTGATGTTTGAGTTGTAGGTCCAGCAGTTGTAGTGGCTGTTGATGTTTGAGTTGTTGTAGGTTCAGCAGTTGTAGTGGCCGTTGATGTTTGAGTTGTTGTAGGTTCAGCAGTTGTAGTGGCCGTTGATGTTTGAGTTGTTGTAGGTTCAGCAGTTGTAGTGGCCGTTGATGTTTGAGTTGTTGTAGGTTCAGCAGTTGTAGTGGCTGTTGATGTTTGAGTTGTAGGTCCAGCAGTTGTAGTGGCTGTTGATGTTTGAGTTGTTGTAGGTTCAGCAGTTGTAGTGGCCGTTGATGTTTGAGTTGTAGGTCCAGCAGTTGTAGTGGCTGTTGATGTTTGAGTTGTTGTAGGTCCAGCAGTTGTAGTGGCCGTTGATGTTTGAGTTGTTGTAGGTTCAGCAGTTGTAGTGGCCGTTGATGTTTGAGTTGTTGTAGGTTCAGCAGTTGTAGTGGCCGTTGATGTTTGAGTTGTTGTAGATTCAGCAGTTGTAGTGGCCGTTGATGTTTGAGTTGTTGTAGGTTCAGCAGTTGTAGTGGCTGTTGATGTTTGAGTTGTTGTAGGTTCAGTAGTTGTAGTGGCTGTTGTTGTAGGTCCAGCAGTTGTAGTGGCCGTTGATGTTTGAGTTGTTGTAGGTCCAGCAGTTGTAGTGGCCGTTGATGTTTGAGTTGTTGTAGGTTCAGCAGTTGTAGTGGCCGTTGATGTTTGAGTTGTAGGTCCAGCAGTTGTAGTGGCTGTTGATGTTTGAGTTGTTGTAGGTTCAGTAGTTGTAGTGGTGATTGATGTTTGATTTGTTGTAGATTCAGCAGTTGTAGTGGCCGTTGATGTTTGAGTTGTAGGTCCAGCAGTTGTAGTGGCTGTTGATGTTTGAGTTGTTGTAGGTTCAGTAGTTGTAGTGGCCGTTGATGTTTGAGTTGTTGTAGATTCAGCAGTTGTAGTGGCCGTTGATGTTTGAGTTGTAGGTCCAGCAGTTGTAGTGGCCGTTGATGTTTGAGTTGTTGTAGGTTCAGCAGTTGTAGTGGCTGTTGATGTTTGAGTTGTTGTAGGTTCAGCAGTTGTAGTGGCTGTTGATGTTTGAGTTGTTGTAGGTCCAGCAGTTGTAGTGGCCGTTGATGTTTGAGTTGTAGGTCCAGCAGTTGTAGTGGCCGTTGATGTTTGAGTTGTTGTAGGTTCAGCAGTTGTAGTGGCCGTTGATGTTTGAGTTCTAGGTTCAGCAGTTGTAGTGGCTGTTGATGTTGGAGTTGTTGTAGGTTCAGCAGTTGTAGTTGCTGTTGTTGTTTGAGTTGTAGGTCCAGTAGTTGTAGTGGCTGTTGATGTTTGAGTTGTTGTAGGTTCAGCAGTTGTAGTGGCTGTTGTGGTTTGAGTTGTTGTAGGTTCAGCAGTTGTAGTGGCTGTTGATGTTTGAGTTGTTGTAGGTTCAGCAGTTGTAGTGGCTGTTGATGTTTGAGTTGTTGTAGGTCCAGCAGATGTAGTGGCTGATGATGTTTGAGTTGTTGTTGCTTCAGTAGTTGTAGTGGCCGTTGATGTTTGAGTTGTTGAAGGTTCAGCAGTTGTACTGGCCGTTGATGTTTGAGTTGTTGTAGATTCAGTAGTTGTAGTGGCTGTTGTTGTAGGTCCAGCAGTTGTAGTGGCCGTTGATGTTTGAGTTGTTGTAGGTTCAGCAGTTGTAGTGGTCGTTGATGTTTGAGTTGTAGGTCCAGCAGTTGTAGTGGCCGTTGATGTTTGAGTTGTAGGTCCAGCAGTTGTAGTGGCCGTTGATGTTTGAGTTGTTGTAGGTTCAGTAGTTGTAGTGGCCGTTGATGTTTGAGTTGTTGTAGGTCCAGCAGTTGTAGTGGCTGTTGATGTTTGTGTAGGTTCAGTAGTTGTAGTGGCCGTTGATGTTTGAGTTGTTGTAGGTCCAGCAGTTGTAGTGGCCTTTGATGTTTGAGTTGTTGTAGATTCAGCAGTTGTAGTGGCCGTTGATGTTTGAGTTGTTGTAGGTTCAGCAGTTGTAGTGGCTGTTGATGTTTGCGTTGTTGTAGATTCAGTAGTGGTAGTGGCCGTTGATGTTTGAGTTGTTGTAGGTTCAGCAGTTGTAGTGGCCGTTGATGTTTGAGTTGTTGTAGGTTCGGCAGTTGTAGTGGCCGTTGATGTTTGAGTTGTTGTAGGTTCAGTAGTTGTAGTGGTGATTGATGTTTGATTTGTTGTAGATTCAGCAGTTGTAGTGGCCATTGATGTTTGAGTTGTAGGTCCAGCAGTTGTAGTGGCTGTTGATGTTTGAGTTGTTGTAGGTTCAGTAGTTGTAGTGGCCGTTGATGTTTGAGTTGTAGGTCCAGCGGTTGTAGTGGCCGTTGATGTTTGAGTTGTTGTAGGTTCAGCAGTTGTAGTGGCTGTTGATGTTTGAGTTGTTGTAGGTTCAGCAGTTGTAGTGGCTGTTGATGTTTGAGTTGTTGTAGGGCCAGCAGTTGTAGTGGCCGTTGATGTTTGAGTTGTTGTAGGTTCAGCAGTTGTAGTGGCTGTTGATGTTTGAGTTGTAGGTTCAGCAGTTGTAGTGGCCGTTGATGTTTGAGTTCTAGGTTCAGCAGTTGTAGTGGCTGTTGATGTTTGAGTTGTTGTAGGTTCAGCAGTTGTAGTTGCTGTTGTTGTTTGAGTTGTAGGTCCAGTAGTTGTAGTGGCTGTTGATGTTTGAGTTGTTGTAGGTTCAGCAGTTGTAGTGGCTGTTGTTGTTTGAGTTGTTGTAGGTTCAGCAGTTGTAGTGGCTGTTGATGTTTGAGTTGTTGTAGGTTCAGCAGTTGTAGTGGCTGTTGATGTTTGAGTTGTTGTAGGTCCAGCAGATGTAGTGGCTGATGATGTTTGAGTTGTTGTTGCTTCAGTAGTTGTAGTGGCCGTTGATGTTTGAGTTGTTGAAGGTTCAGCAGTTGTACTGGCCGTTGATGTTTGAGTTGTTGTAGATTCAGTAGTTGTAGTGGCTGTTGTTGTAGGTCCAGCAGTTGTAGTGGCCGTTGATGTTTGAGTTGTTGTAGGTTCAGCAGTTGTAGTGGCCGTTGATGTTTGAGTTGTTGTAGGTTCAGCAGTTGTAGTGGCCGTTGATGTTTGAGTTGTTGTAGGTTCAGCAGTTGTAGTGGCCGTTGATGTTTGAGTTGTTGTAGGTCCAGCAGTTGTAGTGGCCGTTGATGTTTGAGTTGTTGTAGGTTCAGTATTTGTAGTGGCCATTGATGTTTGAGTTGTTGTAGGTTCAGCAGTTGTAGTGGCCGTTGATGTTTGAGTTGTAGGTCCAGCAGTTGTAGTGGCTGTTGATGTTTGAGTTGTTGTAGGTTCAGCAGTTGTAGTGGCCGTTGATGTTTGAGTTGTAGGTCCAGCAGTTGTAGTGGCTGTTGATGTTTGAGTTATTGTAGGTTCAGTAGTTGTAGTGGCCGTTGATGTTTGAGTTGTTGTAGGTCCAGCAGTTGTAGTGGCTGTTGATGTTTGAGTTATTGTAGGTTCAGTAGTTGTAGTGGCCGTTGATGTTTGAGTTGTTGTAGGTCCAGCAGTTGTAGTGGCCTTTGATGTTTGAGTTGTTGTAGATTCAGCAGTTGTAGTGGCCGTTGATGTTTGAGTTGTTGTAGGTTCAGCAGTTGTAGTGGCAGTTGATGTTTGAGTTGTTGTAGATTCAGTAGTGGTAGTGGCCGTTGATGTTTGAGTTGTTGTAGGTTCAGCAGTTTTAGTGGCCGTTGATGTTTGAGTTGTTGTAGGTTCAGCTGTTGTAATGGCCGTTGATGTTTGAGTTGTTGTAGGTTCAGCAGTTGTAGTGGCTGTTGATGTTTGAGTTGTTGTAGGTTCAGCAGTTGTAATGGCCGTTGTAGTGGCTGTTGTTGTAGGTTCAGCAGTTGTAGTGGCTGTTGTTGTAGGTTCAGCAGTTCTAGTGTCTGTTGATGTTTGAGTTGTTATAGGTTCAATAGCTGTAGTGGCTGTTGTTGATTGAGTTGTTGTAGGTTCGGCAGTTGTAGTGGCTGTTGATGTTTGAGTTGTAGGTCCAGCAGTTGTAGTGGCCGTTGATGTTTGAGTTGTTGTAGGTTCAGCAGTTGTAGTGGCCGTTGATGTTTGAGTTGTTGTAGGTTCAGCAGTTGTAGTGGCCGTTGATGTTTGAGTTGTTGTAGGTTCAGCAGTTGTAGTGGCCGTTGATGTTTGAGTTGTTGTAGGTCCAGCAGTTGTAGTGGCCGTTGATGTTTGAGTTGTTGTAGGTTCAGTATTTGTAGTGGCCATTGATGTTTGAGTTGTTGTAGGTTCAGCAGTTGTAGTGGCCGTTGATGTTTGAGTTGTAGGTCCAGCAGTTGTAGTGGCTGTTGATGTTTGAGTTGTTGTAGGTTCAGCAGTTGTAGTGGCCGTTGATGTTTGAGTTGTAGGTCCAGCAGTTGTAGTGGCTGTTGATGTTTGAGTTATTGTAGGTTCAGTAGTTGTAGTGGCCGTTGATGTTTGAGTTGTTGTAGGTCCAGCAGTTGTATTGGCTGTTGATGTTTGAGTTATTGTAGGTTCAGTAGTTGTAGTGGCCGTTGATGTTTGAGTTGTTGTAGGTCCAGCAGTTGTATTGGCTGTTGATGTTTGAGTTGTTGTAGGTCCAGCAGTTGTAGTGGCCTTTGATGTTTGAGTTGTTGTAGATTCAGCAGTTGTAGTGGCCGTTGATGTTTGAGTTGTTGTAGGTTCAGCAGTTGTAGTGGCAGTTGATGTTTGAGTTGTTGTAGATTCAGTAGTGGTAGTGGCCGTTGATGTTTGAGTTGTTGTAGGTTCAGCAGTTTTAGTGGCCGTTGATGTTTGAGTTGTTGTAGGTTCAGCTGTTGTAGTGGCTGTTGATGTTTGAGTTGTTGTAGGTTCAGCAGTTGTAATGGCCGTTGTAGTGGCTGTTGTTGTAGGTTCAGCAGTTGTAGTGGCTGTTGTTGTAGGTTCAGCAGTTCTAGTGTCTGTTGATGTTTGAGTTGTTATAGGTTCAATAGCTGTAGTGGCTGTTGTTGATTGAGTTGTTGTAGGTTCGGCAGTTGTAGTGGCTGTTGATGTTTGAGTTGTAGGTCCAGCAGTTGTAGTGGCTGTTGATGTTTGAGTTGTTGTAGGTCCAGCAGTTGTAGTGGCCGTTGATGTTTGAGTTGTTGTAGGCTCAGCAGTTGTAGTGGCCGTTGATGTTTGAGTTGTTGTAGGTTCAGTAGTTGTAGTGGCTGTTGTTGTAGGTCCAGCAGTTGTAGTGGCTGTTGATGTTTGAGTTGTAGGTCCAGCAGATGTAGTGGCTGATGATGTTTGAGTTGTTGTTGCTTCAGTAGTTGTAGTGGCCGTTGATGTTTGAGTTGTTGAAGGTTCAGCAGTTGTAGTGGCCGTTGATGTTTGAGTTGTTGTAGGTTCAGCAGTTGTAGTGGCTGTTGATGTTTGAGTTGTTGTAGGTTCAGTAGATGTAGTTGCTGTTGTTGATTGAGAACTTGTAGGTTCAGCAGTTGTAGTGGCTGTTGATGTTTGAGTTGTTGTAGTGGCTGTTGATGTTTGAGTTGTTGTAGGTTCAGCATTTGTAGTTGCTGTTGTTGTTTGAGTTGTTGTAGGTTCAGCAGTTGTAGTGGCTGTTGATGTTTGAGTTGTTGTAGATTCAGCAGTTGTAGTGGCTTTTGATTTTTGAGTTGTTGTAAGTTCAGCAGTTGTAGTGGCTGTTGATGTTTGAGTTGTTGTAGGTCCAGCACTTGTAGTGGCTGTTGATGTTTGAGTTGTTGTAGGTTCAGTAGTTGTAGTGGCTGTTGTTGTAGGTCCAGCAGTTGTAGTGGCCGTTGATGTTTGAGTTGTTGTAGGTTCAGCTGTTGTAGTGGCCGTTGATGTTTGAGTTGTAGGTTCAGCAGTAGTAGTGGCCGTTGATGTTTGAGTTGTTGTAGGTTCAGCAGTTGTAGTGGCTGTTGTAGTGGCTGTTGTTGTAGGTCCAGCAGTTGTAGTGGCCATTGATGTTTGAGTTGTTGTAGGTTCAGCAGTTGTAGTGGCCGTTGACGTTTGAGTTGTTGTAGGTTCAGCAGTTGTAGTGGCTGTTGATGTTTGAGTTGTTGTAGGTCCAGCAGTTGTAGTGGCCGTTGATGTTTGAGTTGTTGTAGGTTCAGCAGTTGTAGTGGCTGTTGATGTTTGAGTTGTTGTAGGTTCAGTAGCTATAGTGGCCATTGTTGATTGAGTTGTTGTAGGTTCGGCAGTTGTAGTGGCTGTTGTTGTAAGTTCAGCAGTTGTAGTGGCCGTTGTAGTGGCTGTTGTTGTAGGTTCAGCAGTTGTAGTGGCTGTTGTAGTGGCTGTTGTTGTAGGTTCAGCAGTTGTAGTGGCTGTTGATGTTTGAGTTGTTGTAGATTCAGCAGTTGTAGTGGCTGTTGATTTTTGAGTTGTTGTAGGTTCAGCAGTTGTAGTGGCCGTTGATGTTTGAGTTGTTGTAGGTTCAGCAGTTGTTGTGGCTGTTGATGTTTGAGTTGTTGTAGGTCCAGCACTTGTAGTGGCTGTTGATGTTTGAGTTGTTGTAGGTTCAGTAGTTGTAGTGGCTGTTGTTGTAGGTCCAGCAGTTGTAGTGGCCGTTGATGTTTGAGTTCTTGTAGGTTCAGCAGTTGTAGTGGCCGTTGATGTTTGAGTTGTTGTAGGTTCAGCTGTTGTAGTGGCCGTTGATGTTTGAGTTGTAGGTTCAGCAGTAGTAGTGGCCGTTGATGTTTGAGTTGTTGTAGTGGCTGTTGTAGTGGCTGTTGTTGTAGGTCCAGCAGTTGTAGTGGCCGTTGATGTTTGAGTTGTTGTAGGTTCAGCAGTTGTAGTGGCCGTTGACGTTTGAGTTGTTGTAGGTTCAGCAGTTGTAGTGGCCGTTGATGTTTGAGTTGTTGTAGGTTCAGCAGTTGTAGTGTCTGTTGATGTTTGAGTTGTTGTAGGTTCAGCAGTTGTAGTGGCTGTTGATGTTTGAGTTGTTGTAGGTCCAGCAGTTGTAGTGGCCGTTGATGTTTGAGTTGTTGTAGGTTCAGCAGTTGTAGTGGCTGTTGATGTTTGAGTTGTTGTAGGTTCAGTAACTATAGTGGCCATTGTTGATTGAGTTGTTGTAGGTTCAGCAGTTGTAGTGGCCGTTGTAGTGGCTGTTGTTGTAGGTTCAGCAGTTGTAGTGGCTGTTGTAATGGCTGTTGTTGTAGGTTCAGCAGTTGTAGTGGCTGTTGATGTTTGAGTTGTTGTAGGTTCAGCAGTTGTAGTGTCTGTTGATATTTGAGTTGTTGTAGGTTCGGCAGTTGTAGTGTCTGTTGATGTTTGAGTTGTTGTAGGTTCAATAGCTGTAGTGGCCGTTGTTGATTGAGTTGTTGTAGGTTCGGCAGTTGTAGTGGCTGTTGTTGTAGGTTCAGCAGTTGTAGTGGCCGTTGATGTTTGAGTTGTTGTAGGTCCAGCAGTTGTAGTGTCTGTTGTAGTTTGAGCAGTGGTACTCCAATATACTGTTGAAAAAAAAAATAACATTGATCATAGAGCAATTGTCACACTTAAATACGTAATTTGAGAAATAAAGTATTAGCATGATCAGTAACTTACGGACCTAAACTTAACACTGTGATGATCAGCGCTTTTCTACTCATCTTGGTAGCTGTCAAGTAGCTCACCTATAAATATATAATACATAAGATCAGAAAATATGCAAGGAACAGCTTTAGATATTTTTTTACGTGACAAAAAAAAAATATGAATACAAACACCCTCTTTCCAGCTTCATATAATGACTGCTTTTTGTCTGTCCATCAAAGATGATTGGTCATTGTTTGTACAGTGCACATTAAAATGAAGGAAGTTATCATAAATAACAAGAAAACAAAGGAAGAATTGCTCTACTATTTAAAAGTTTCTGCTCAGTAAGATTTTTAAAATGTTTTTGAAAGAAGCCTCTTCTGCTTACCAAGGCTGCATCATATCATGTGAGCATCGACATCGCAATGTGCGCATCCGTGATAGTCACATCGCAGGATTTGTGTGATATCAAGTTAGTAGAGATCGTAGTTGATCCATGATCCGTGCAGAACAATTCCCACAGTTTGAAAAGCATGTGTTTTGTGGATTAATTGCAAAATTGACACATCATAGAGGTAAAATCCTGTATTTTTAAGTCCTTGCAGAGTTTAAAGCATTGAAGCGCAAGAGACGCACAGACAGCATATGAACACCGAATTCAGTCTTAAGTCTGGGGTGTTCAAAGTCTGGCCTGTGGGCCAATCACGGCCCGGGATGAATTTCAATCAGCCCGCAGTCTATTAAAATATGTTATATGTGGCCCACCACACATAATTTACAAATCATGCTGATTCACAATATCACCACAAGGTGACAGCAATAGGTTTTACTCCAGATTTAGCGGTAAAAGTGACCATTAAAGGTTCGGACATAGCTTTTTATCGGGAAATCGGGATACCACCATAGCCATATCAAAGAAACAAAGTAGATAAGGAGAGCTGTCTATTTTATGAGCACTGTGGAAATCTGATAATTTTGAGTCATAATAATTGGGTAATTTCATGCCAAAGCAACCAAATTTCAGAAACTTCCCCGGCTCAAATTTTTGATTTTGTGAATATTTTTTCTGTAGAAAGACAAACATAAATAGTGATGAATGGTGAAATATTAAATGTCACAGATGTATATTGATTAAATAAACTGTATTTTATAGAGGGTCAAAATCTGGAGGGTCAAAGATCTGGAGCCAAATTACAGGCATGTAAAAATGACTTTAGAAAGATGGCAGCATCATTATTTTATTCTCACACAGAGATTGGGAGATCTATTAGTGAAATCTGTTGACTTTATCAATCTGTTTTGCATTATATGCCAACGGTGAGCGCTCAAACATGGGAAATAAGCACATCTTGTGTTTTTGGCCCATCCTTTTAGATTCTGGTTCTTAACACACATTTCTTTTGGTTTCTACATTTTAAAGGCCGTCGATGGTTCATTCCCAGAGATATAATTTTTTCTTTCTTTTAAAGAGGAATAAAGAAAAGTTTGTTAAGAGCCAGAATCTAAAAGGATGTTAAAAATGCACCCGATTAAAGTATAAATCGACAGTGCAGCTAAATATGCAATACATCAAATTGTAATGTACTTTCCTATATGGAACTTCTCAACTTAATTAAACATAGGGAAAAATAATTATGCTTTATTATTGGTTATTTTATACACTGAACAATGTTTTAGAGACAGTTAGAGACCTAACATTAAAGAATAATATTGAATCAGCTTTGGACTCCCCTGTCTTGGGTGAAATTGTTTTCCATCCATTCCATCCATTATCTTCCGCTTATCCGGGGCCGGGTCGCAGGGGCAACAGTCTAAGCAGAAACGCCCAGACTTCCCTCTCCCTTGCCACTTCCTCCAGCTCTTCCGGGGGAACCCAGAGGCGTTCCCAGGCCAGCCGGGAGACATAATCCTTCCAGCGTGTCCTAGGTCTTCCCCGGGGCCTCTTCCCGGTGGGATATGCCCAGAACACCTCCCCGGGAAGGCGTCCAGGAGGCATCCGAAATAGATGCCCGAGCCACCTCAACTGGCTCCTCTCGATGTGGAGGAGCCACGGCTCTACTCTGAGCTCCTCCCGAGTAACTGAGCTTCTCACCCTATCGCTAAGGGAGCGCCCAGCCACCCTGTGGAGAAAGCTCATTTTGGCCGCCTGTAGGAACGTAGATTGACCGGTAAATCGAGAGCTTCGCCTTACAGCTCAGCTCCTTCTTCACCACGACAGACAGGTACATCGACCGCATTACTGCAGAAGCTGCACCGATCTACCTGTCAATCTCTCATTCGATCCTTCCCTCACTCATGAACAAGAAAGAAAGCAGAATTTCCTTGAACAAGGCAGAAACTCTCCACCAACCTGAAGTGGGCAAGCCACCGTTTTCCGACTGAGAACCATGGCCTTGGATTTGGAGGTGCTGATTCTCATCCCGGCCGCTTCACACTCGGCTGCAAACCGTCCCAGTGCACGCTGGAGGTCCTGGTCTGAGGAGGCCAACAAGACAATGTCATCCACAAAAAGCAGTGACGAAATCACGTGGTCCCCAAACCGGACACTCTCCAGCCCTTGGCTGCGCCTAGAAATTCTGTCCATAAAAATTATGAACAGAACCGGTGACAAAGGGCAGCCCTGCCGGAGTCCAACATGCACCGGGAACAAGTCTGACTTGCTGCCGGCAATGCGGACCAGGCTCCTGCTCCGGTTGTACAGAGACCAAACAGCCCTAAGCAAGGGGCCCCCGACCCCGTACTTCCAGAGCACCCTCCACAGGACGCCATGAGGGACACAGTCGAATGCCTTCTCCAAATCCACAAAACACATGTGGATTGGTTGGGCAAACTCCCATGAACCCTTCAGCACCCTGGAAAGGGTATAGAGCTGGTCCAGTGTTCCACAACCAGGACGAAAACCACACTGTTCCTCCTGAATCCGAGGTTCCATTATCAGCCGAATTCTCCTCTCCAGTGCCCTGGCATAGACCGGGGAGGGTGAGAAGTGTGATCCCCCTGTAGTTGGAACACACTCTCTGGTCCCCTTTCTTGGTCTGCCAGTCCAGAGGCACTGTCCCCAGCCGCCACGCGATGTTGCAGAGGCATGTCAGCCAAGACAGCCCCACAACATCCAGAGACTTGAGGTACTCAGAGCGGATCTCATCGACCCCCGGTGCCTTGTCACCAAGGAGCTTTTTAACTACCTCGATGACTTCAGCCTGGGTGATGGACGAATCCACCTCTGAGCCCTCAGCCACTGCTTCCTCAATGGAAGACGTGTTGGTGGGATTGAGGAGATCCTCGAAGTATTCCTTCCACCGTCCGATGATATGCCTAGTTGAGGTCAACAGCTGCTCATCTCCACTGTAAACAGTGTTTACATGTCCCCCTCCCCTCACCTGAGGCGGCGAACGGTTTGCCAGAATCTCTTCGAGGCCAACCGATAGTCTTTCTCCATGGCCTCACCGAACTCCTCCCAGGGCCGATTTTTTGCCTTCACAAATACCCGGGCTGCAGTCCAATTGGTCTGCCTGTACCTGTCAGCTGCCTCAGGAGTCCCACAAGCCAACCAGGCCCGATAGGACTCCTTCAGCTTGACGGCATCCCTTACTTCCGGGGTCCACCACTGGGTTCGGGGATTTCCGCAGCCCCGAGCAGCCGTGTCGACAATGGAGGTGGAGAACATGGTCCACTCAGACTCAATATCTCCAGACTCTCTCGGGATCCGGTCGAAGCTCCGTCGAAGGTGGGAGTTGAAGATCTCTCTGACAGGGGGCTCGACCAAATGTTCCCAACAGAGTACAGAGTACGAGTCCCTCACGAGTCTGTCTAGCTTCCTCCCCCGCCATCGGATCCAACTCACCACCAGGTGGTGATCAGTTGCCAGCTCCACCCCTCTCTTCACCCGAGTGTCCAAGACATACGGCCGGAGGTCAGATGAGATGACCACAAAGTTGACCTTTATGCTTGAACATGGTATTTGTCATGGACAAGCCGTGACTAGCACAGAAATCCAATAACAGAACACAGCTTGGGTTGAGATCAGGGGGGCCGTTCCTCCCAATCACGCCCCTCCAGGTGTTACTGTCACTGCTCACGTGTGCGTTGAAGTCCCCCAGTAGAACAATGGCGTCTCCAGTTGGAGCACTGTCCAACACCCCTCCCAGAGACCCCATTAGGGCCGGGTTCTCCGCACTGCCGTTCGGCCCGTAGGCACATACGACAGTGAGAGACCTATCTCCTACCCGAAGGCGCAGGGAAGCAACCCTCTCATTCACCGGGTTGAACTCCAACACATGGCAGCTGTAAGCAAACCCACTCCAGCCCGCCGCCTCTCACCATGGGCAACTCCAGAGTGGTAGAGAGTCCAGCCTCTCTCAAGAAGTGTGGTTCCAGAGCCCAAGCTGTACGTGGAGGTGAGCCCGACTATCTCTAGCCGGTACCTCTCAACCTCTGGCACAAGCTCAGGCTCCTTCCCCGACTGCGAGGTGACATTCCACGTCCCTAAAACCAGTTTCCGTGTCCAGAGATCGGGTTGTCGGGGGCCTAGCCTTCGACTGTCACCCAATCCACTACACACCGGTCCCATATGATCCCTCCTGCAGGTGGTGAGCCCACGGCAGGGTGGCCCCACGTCACTCATTCGGGCTGCCCCACCAGGCGCTCGCATACGAGCCTGGGGCCCTGGCTGCGCCATGCCGGGCGATGTCTCGGTCCTGATTTTAATTTGACTCATATTGGGTTTGTGAACTGCTCTTAGTCTGGCCCATCACCAAGGACCTGTTTGCCTTTGGAGACCCTACCAGGGGCATATAGCCCCAGACAACATAGCTCCCAGGGTCATTCGGGTACTCAAACTGGTCAAATATTTAAATATTTCTCTCTCTCTCTCCCTCTGTCTGTCTCTCTCTCTCTCTCTCTCTCTCTCTCTCTCTCTCTCTGTCTCTGTCTGTCTCTCTCTCACTCTCTCTGTCTCTCTCTCCCCCCTCTCTCTCTCACTCTCTCTGTCTCTCTCTCTCTCCCCTCTCTCTCTCTGTCTCTCTATCTCTGTCTCTCTCTCTCTCCTCCTCCTCTGTCTCTCTCTCTCTCTCTCTCTCTCTCTCTCTCTCTCTCTCTCTCTCTCTCTCTCTCTCTCTCTCTCTCTCTACTGTGGACCATAAGGAACCTCATTTTGGTTCAGCAAATGTTTTTAAATCCTTAATTCGCAGATATAATATGGCAGATTTGTCAGTAGGTTAGACAGTATACTTGGTTGAAAGTTAATTCAAACAATGTGTCTGCTGCTAGACTGGATCGCATTTACAATGAGCAATGTAAAAAGGGAAGATTTTTTAGTAGTTGTATCTCACCTACATCTATGTCAAAACATCATTATATTTCTATGTCTGTTCTGTCATCTAAACCCTATCAGTCACAGTGGCACTTTAATAAAAGATTACTTCAAGATCACACTTTTGTGCACTCTTCTGGTGTTTTTTGGAAGTCTTGGAGAGAAGAGAGAGAGCTAGTTATTCATCCAGTTATTCAAGTCAGTGGTGGGATTTGGGAAGTCAAAAGAGCAGATTTTTTTTTCACAAATTAAGACTTTCTAATGGCAAAGAAACAACTAATCAATCAGAGCTCTGTGATGAAGCAGTAGTAGATGCATTTCTTCAGGAACTTCCACAATTGTCTAAAGAAGAGGGGAAAGAACTGGAAGGATTCTTGACTTTCTCTGAGTTTTCAAGTGCTGTGAAAGGACTGAGTAGTGGAAAATCTCCTGAGCTGGATGGTCTCTCTTCTGACTTTCTTAAAAGCTTTTGGGATGTGCTTGGAAATGATTTGTATGGTGTTTTTCTAGAGTCATTTAAACAAGGTATTTTACCTCTAAGCTGTCGAAGAGTGGTGTTGACATTAATCCCCAAGAAAGGTGATCATGGACTCTTGGACTTGGACTCATTACCTAGTATCATGTATATCCAAGATGGCGCCGCCGTGTTCGGTCGCCGTTCAGGTCACTCCACGAAGACTGTGCTTTTATTTATTATTTTACTCTCTTTTTTGCTCTCAATTTTTGCAAATTTATCATCTGCATTGATCTGCTATGACAGCAAAACACTTTTGGACATTGGTTACCGCTACACTGGACTGTTTCAGGAAACTTTCACCAATCCTCTGTGGCCATCTGAGATTCATCGGAACGCCGAGTTGAACAATGGACAGACGAGTCGACGGCGAAGAATCAAGAAACACCGCGGGAAACGTGCTGGGATTCACAACAGACTGAGAAAAAGGGCATTCAGCCCACCTCTCCCGAGCATCATGCTCGCAAATGTCCAATCCTTGGAGAATATTAGTTTCCAACGGGACATGAGAGACTGTAACATCTATTGTTTGTCTGAAACATGGCTCACGCCCGCGATCCCGGACACAGCTGTGACGCTGTCTGAGAACTTCTCTGTTTTTTGGATGGACAGAACAGCCGAGGCCGGTAAATCTAAAGGCGGTGGAGTATGCTTCATGATCAACAAGAAATGGTGCGACCCCAGGAACATCACCATTCTTTCGCGATCCTGCTCGCCTCATCTGGAACATTTAACAATCATCTGCCGCCCATTCTATCTGCCGAGGGAGTTTTCCTCGGTCATCGCCACTGCCATTTACATTCCTCCACAGGCAGACACAGGGCTGGCTTTATCTGGCCTTCATGATGTTACCAGCGGCTTCATAAACAAACACCCCGATGCTGCTTTCATCGTCGCGGGCGATTTTAACAAAGCAAACCTAAAGAAAGTCTTGCCAAACTTTCACCAGCACATCTCCTGTCCTACACGAGGAGCAAACACACTGGATCATTGCTACTCTCCGTTTAAGAGTGCCTATAAAGCTTGTTCACTACCAGCCTTTGGCAAATTGGATCATGCCGCCATTTTCCTCACACCTGAATACAGACAAAGGCTCGTTCAGGAACCCCCGGTGAGGCGGGAAGTTAAACGCTGGTCACCCCATTCAGAGACCACGCTACAGGCACCTCTGGATGACGTCGACTGGGACATGTTCCAGGCGAGTTCAGCTGACGTCAGCGAGTTCACTGATGTGGCGCTTTGCTTCATCAACATGCTTACAGAGCAAGCCACACAAACAATAACAATAACGTCCTTCTCAAATCAGAAACCATGGGTAGACAATTCAATCTGTGCTGCAGTGAACACACGCACTGCCGCTTACAACGCCGGTCTCCTAATGGGGAATATGAATGACTACAAATCATCCTGCTATGCTCTCCGATGCGCAGTTAAAGCCGCAAAGCTCCGTTATAAGGATCGAGTGGAGTCTCATTTCCAACTCAGCGACTCCCGGCGCATGTGGCAGGGACTGAGGACCATCAGTGCTTTTGGATCTAAATCCTCTGCAGAGGTGTGAGAGCTGATCCGTTGCTTGTGAACGAGTTAAACTCTTTCTACGCTCGCTTTGATTGCAATCGCGGCAGCGCGACTCCGCCAAGTGACGCGTCAGAGGGAATCACTCAGAGCAGAAACAACCACGTAATCTCTGTCTCGGAGGATGAAGTTCGGAGGGCACTCAAGCGTGTGGACGTCAGGAAAGCTGCCGGGCCAGATGGTATTTCAGGTCATGTTCTGCGGTCCTGTGCTGATCAGCTCGCCGGGTTTTTTACATCCATCTTTAATGAGTCCCTCGCTACATCTGTGGTCCCCACCTCCTTCAAAAAATCCACCATCATCCCTGTCCCTAAGAACAGTAAACACTCTTGCCTAAATGACTATTGTCCAGTGGCTCTCACGTCTATAGTCATGAAGGTCTTTGAGAGACTCATTAAAAACACCATTTGCTCCTTCATTCCTGACACTTTGGACCCTCTTCAGTTTGCCTATCGTCCCAATAGATCGACTGAAGATGCCATCTCTCATGTCCTCCACTCCTCCCTCACTCACATCGACAGCAAAAGTGGGAACTACGTAAGGCTGCTATTTATTGACTATAGCTCAGCCTTTAACACCATAGTTCCCATTAAGCTAACCGCCAAACTCCTGGATCTCGGCCTGAATTCTTCTCTCTGCCATTGGATTGAAGACTTCCTCACTGGCAGGCCTCAGGTGGTGAGAATAGGCCAGTCCACCTCCACCTCCATCATGAGTGTGGGAGCTCCACAGGGCTGTGTCCTGAGTCCCCTGCTCTACTCTCTCTACACACATGACTGTTTGTCCACACACAGCTCCACCTCTATCATCAAATTTGCTGATGATACTGTTGTCCTGGGCCTCATTTCCAACAACAATGAGACGGCATACTTGGACGAGGTGGAGCATCTAACATCATGGTGCCAGGAGAACTGTCTCTCTCTGAATGTTGGCAAGACCAAAGAAATGATTGTGGACTTCAGGAAGAGACAGCAACGGACATACTCCCCCCTCATGATCAGCGGGTCACCAGTAGAGAGAGTGAGCAGCTTCAAGTACCTGGGTGTAAACATCTCCGAGGACCTGACCTGGACTGCTCAGGTGAAAAAAGCCAGGCAAAGACTGTACCACCTGCGCCAGCTGAGGAAATTCAGGGTTTCACCAGCTATCCTGAAAACTTTCTATTTAGGGGCGATAGAAAGTGTATTAACTCAGTGCATCACAGCGTGGTATGGGAACAGCACCAGTCATGACCGTAAAGCCCTGCAAAGAGTCGATGCGCTTATCCGGCGTATCTCAGGGTCAGCTCTCCCGTCTCTGCAGGACGTCTACACCAAACGCTGCAAAGGCAGAGCTACTAAGATCATCAAGGACTCTAATCACCCTGCAAACCCTCATTTCACGCTGCTGCCATCTGGTAAGCCAGGCAAAGACTGTACCACCTGCGCCAGCTGAGGAAATTCAGGGTTTCACCAGCTATCCTGAAAACTTTCTGCTACTATCCCTGCTACTAGGTGAGTGGCGAAACATGGACCCTCCTGGTCTTCCAGAACAATGTCAATGGATTAAAAATGGTTTTAAAGTTCTTGGAATATATTTTGGAACTGATGTTTATATGAAAAAGAATTGGGAAGGCCTAGTTGACAAAGTTGTGGGGAGACTACAGAAGTGGAGATGGATCCTCCCAAAGTTATCTTATAGAGGGAGATGTTTAATTGTTAATAATTTAGCAGCTTCAATGTTGTGGCACAGATTTACAGTGTTAGATCCTCCTAAAGAGCTGCTGATTGTGATTCAAAAGGCCTTTGTCAAATTTTTTTGGGATGGCTATCATTGGCTCCCTCCTGGAATTTTATATCTTCCAGTGATAGAAGGAGGACAAGGTTTAATACATTTAGAAGCAAGGGTTAAGACAATGAGGCTTCAAACACTACAGAAGTTATTATACTGTTCAGACACAACACCTTGGATTGCATTCGGGTTGTCTGTTCTACAGAATATTGGTGGAATCAGTTTAAATAAGCAGTTGTTCTTAATTGAGAAATCTTTTGTTTCAAAAGCAAATGTTTCTTTTTTAATTTTTATGTATCTGTTTTTAAAGTTTGGCAACTGTTTAAAATGCTTAGAAAGGATGATGAACATTATGGTGTTTTAGAACCATTATTCTTTAATCCTCTTTTGTGGAGTATCTCTCATGAAAACAGTTGGTTATGACTTAAGTGTACGTAAACAGGAGGGTAATAACTGGATATGTGTCAGAATATTACTTCCATGCATTCAGCAGCCCAATTAAATACCTGTCTGTTATTAATGTTAATCAAACAACTACAGGTGTTAAATACATGTATACATATTAATTAAACCTACTGTATCTGAAAAAGATACAGTTTTTATATTTACTATTGTTTTTGTAATTTACTTATTTGTTCTTTTATATATTTAAAATAACTCATATCATATTAAATGTCTCATATTAGCCTATGCTCGTATAGCTCAGCTGAGCTCATATACAGTGTAGTCTTGATTTGGGTGGTCACTCTGCTTTTGAAAGTTTTAAAGGGTTTTAAATCTTCTAAATCAAGTAAATGACTCAAAATCAAGTAATTTAAGCATGCCAAAGTCAACTAATCATATAAAATCTAATTTCCAAACAGCAGAATTGTGGCCAGTGAAAATGCTGAGTGGCTAGTAACTTTGGAAAACCACTAGCCACAGTGGCTGGTGAGCAAAAAAGTCAGTGTCAAACCCTGGTTATGAGAACTAATAAGTATGATTATAATAACAAGTCAAACTCACCAGACCCATTGCTTATTTGAAGGTAATATCATACACACAGGTTGAGCTGTAAATCCCTTGATAAACTCAGGTAAGTCCTGCTCTCCTCAGAATCATTGTTTATATAAGCTTCGAGTCACATGACACAAGTGAGTGGTGGGGCATTATAGCATTCCATCTTTAACCGTACTACAATGCATTCCTCCTCAAGCAGGCAGTGTGGATATATGGATATATGCCAGTCAAGACTAAGTGATGAGGGGTGTGTTTTGTTGTTGAGTGTTTTACAGGTGCTTTAGTTCAAATGATTAAACCTATAAAGTCTAGGCTGCTTTATCACTTCTAAAGAGCAGTGTATATTATATTTGTTGCACGTTTTATTTAAATGATCATATAATGTAGGCCTAATTGATGTCCTCTGTAGGACACATTGGCTTTCATTGAGTGGACAAATAAACACGGAGGAAGAAAATGCACAATATGAGGGTTTGGAATGACATGAGGGAGAGTAGATGGCAAATGATCCCTCATTGGGGTGGAATGAGCCGGAAGCCTGGGGTTTTGCTCTACAGGTGTCATGGCAAGTCATCTGTTTGATCCTTTGAGCATATCTGTCTGTCTGTCTGTCTGCTAAAGGAGTGTAGTCCATCAGAACGCACTTCTCCCATGAAAAAACATCGCATCAGTAATGTATTCATTCACATTTATTCATTTAGTGGATGCTTTTATCCAAAGCAACTTCATGAGGAAACTCACAAGACATTTGTCATAGGAGCCAACAATATTCATACTAATAAACAAGATTACACTAAAGAAAATGGTGTAGGATTTACATGTAAAAAGTAAAGTAATTACTCAATTAAGTAAATTTCACAGATAATTACAAAGAAACTGAAATGTGAAATAGTATTTTCTGGTAAAGTGTACTCCAGTTCTCTACAACTTTTAAAAAGTATTTGGTAACACTTATTCACTATTAACTATGACTTTTGACTCAGTAAACTCCTAATTTAATGCTTATTAATATTTAGTACGGTAAAGTTCAAGTTTAGTTCATGGTTTTGACACTGTGGCCATGACTGTGGCTTGATTTACCAGTGGGTGGTTAAAGATAATAGTTTTAAACATGGGTACTTGGGGTGTGTTTTCTGACTGGTTAACCTTTCCTTCTC
Source organism: Paracanthobrama guichenoti (assembly GCA_018749465.1). Classification (NCBI taxonomy): domain Eukaryota; kingdom Metazoa; phylum Chordata; class Actinopteri; order Cypriniformes; family Gobionidae; genus Paracanthobrama; species Paracanthobrama guichenoti. Next base: position 21,822,244 of record CM031949.1, on the reverse strand, counting down.
CGGTGATGTTGTTTTGTGATGGTGAGTTTGTTAGATCTGTTGGGGTGTCTGGTTTAATGGATAAACCCAAACTTGAGTCTCTGTGTTCATCAGCGGTGGTCACACGTTCAAGAGAAGAGTTTGAGTTATTGCTTATGGCTGTGGGAACAGATGATGGAGAAAATGGGTTTAAGAAGGTGTTGGTATTAGTCGAGGATGTGTCCATTGATATTGGCTTGGAATCCGGTGTCACGGCGTGTCTTGTTTCCTGTAAAGATGGCAGAGAAAATGAAAATGGTTGAATGTGTGGCCCACACTGTAAAAAATGTTTGCAAGTTGTACAGAAGAAATCTTGAGGACTGCCGCAGTAAAAGCATTATAAGGTACACATATTGTAGGGTGAAAAATTGTGTAAGGTTTAACATCGCAATGTATGTAATTTTAGTGTGAAATACTGCCAAATGTATGGCTTTCAGTAAAAGCTGAATTACCTTATGATTTACTGTGAAAATTATTAGAAGGAAATTCCAAGAACCTTTACCAAAAACAAGTACACTTTAAGTTCATTTTATGAAGTATGCTTAAGTAATGTTCAAGTATATTTTAAGTATACTTTATGTAGTAAGTATACTAATATCAGTGTGTACTAGTAGTAACTTGTTAGTGTACTGTGTCAGTACTACTTGAGACTGAATTGGCCCACTTTTAGTATATAAAAGTATACGTTTAAATGTACTATAAGTGTAACTGTAGTAAACTTTAAGTAACCACATCTGTACATTGTAAGTGGTAAGAGCTAAAGGGGGTAACACTATTTTAAACTAATTTGTTCTTCAGATATTCTTCTTTAAAAGAAAGAATCAATGATCATCTGTGTGAAAAGTGTCCCACATTTGGTTTTTGGCCACTGAAAATGTGTCCAATTGGCCAGTTTACTCATGGAGCCGCATTGAGATCTCCATATCTCTGGGATTGAACCATCGACGGCCTTTAAAATGAAGAAACCAAAAGAAACGTTTATAACCAGAATCTAAAAGGATGTTAAGATATATTTAATACTTCTTGATTTATAGGAATGCAAACTTGATTTGATTTTTTAAAAATGTGAGCCGGGGACCTCTGGTTGAGTTGACACTGAATGACCCTTTGGATAAAAGCATCTGCTTAAAGGAGCAGCAAATAATCTATATTGAAATATTATAGATACTGATCTTTAAGAGGAAGTCATTCTGCGTCATCACGTCTCATAGTTTGACAGAAATTCATTCATCATAACTCACCGCACAAGAGCAGGAATGCTGCGTTATTGGCCAGGTGTGGAGGTGTGGGGGTGTGGGGAAATCATTCTGAGTTTGTCATGCACTTCCTGGTCATGTCATGTGACTCCTTGCCCTCATGTGTTCCTGTGTCATATTGTCATTGGTTTATTGGTTCTAAATCTAAATCTTCTAAATCTTATGTTTTATGTTTGGATTTTGAGTTTAATAAAATCTGCTGCACTTGGGTTCTTTAAACTTGCCTCCCAGTGGATATGTTGTTACAATTGCTTTTATATATTCATTTGATTACAACCAAATAAATCTGTATTTAATCATAAAACACAAAATCCAAAAATTCAAATGGACAACACATTTATCTGAAAAGATAAAACACTATTTTTCGTTAACACTAATAAACGTTTTAATTATTAAAATATTTAATGCTCGTAGAAGACTTTATTAAGGTAAATGTTTATAAAATAATGATTTATAGTGATAAAACACCTTTGTCATATTGTCACTCCTCTACCGAGACACTATTCACCTCAGTGAATAACATCAGTGATCATATACTGTATAATATATTTTCTGATGTAAACACCAGCTAATAAAGCAGTGATAGGATTTTTCACAATATCAATGTTGAATGACAGCATCGTTTAAACAGGAAGAGGAAACAGAGCAGATAGAAATCACATTCTTAAAATTCTTCTTTACTTACCAAAAGCAGAAGAAAACAATAAAAGCGTGATAGGAATGATTGAGCCGCGCCAGTGGGAGATCTGGGGCTAAATATAGTATATAATATTCAAGTTCCCTTCGTCATTGATCACGATAGAGTTAAAGCACGTTACTTTAGTGTTTTTCAAACCTAGGGACACAGGCGAGAGAAACATGAACCTGCTGGATGAGTATTTTCCTGTTTTGAAACCTGTCATGCAAATAACTCTCAAAGTTTCTCACAACTTTACATATCAACAACAGCGTCTTTGTGTTAAAACACAGAAGTGTGCTAACTCAGGCCTGTGTAGTTGTTTGTTTATTGCTATGACATTATATTGCTGTTGCTATGTTTTGGGACGCCTGCCTTCACATGCACATGAACTTTTAATACCATCCCATTCTTAATCCGTAGGGTTTAATAGGGAGTCGGCCCACCCTTTGCAACTCTAACAGCTTCAACTCTTCTGGGAAGGCTTTCCACAAGGTTTAGGAGTGGGTTTGTGGGATTTTTGGCCATTCTTCTAGAAGCGCATTTGTGAGGTCAGGCACTGATGTTGGACGAGAAGGCCTGGCTCGCAGTCTCCGCTCTAATTCATCCCAAAGGTGTTCTATCGGGATGAGGTCAGGACTCTGTGCAGGCCAGTCAAGTTCCTCCACACCAAACTCGCTCATCCATGTCTTTATGACGCTTTGAGCACTGGAGCGCAGTCATGTTGGGACAGGAAGGGGCCATCCCCAAACTGTTCCCACAAAGTTGGGAGCATGAAATTGTCCAAAATGTCTTGGTATGCTGAAGCATTAAGAGTTCCTTTCACTGGAACTAAGGGGCCAAGCCCAGCCCCTGAAAAACAACCCCACCCCATAATCCCCCCTCCACCAAACTTTACACTTGGCACAATGCAGTCAGGCAAGTCCGTTCTCCTGACAACCGCCAAACCCAGACTCGTCCATGGGATTGTCAGACAGAGAAGCGTGATTGGTCACTCCAGAGAACACGTCTCCACTGCTCTAGAGTCCAGTGGCGGTGTGCTTTACTCCACTGTATCCCACACTTTGCATTGCACTTGGTGATGTAAGGCTTGGATGAGCTGATCGCCATGGAAACCCATTCCATGAAGCTCTCTCCGCACTGTTCTTGAGTTCATCTGAAGGCCACAGTAGCAGTGGGGGATGCAGAACATGACAGATGGGTGGGCCTGGATTAAGTCAAGGTGGGCCTGAATCTATAGAGTGTCCCAAAATCAAAGGAGTTGTCCCGAATCCAGGAAATACAGGGTTGGCTACTTCTTAACAATGTGATGTAGCCATTAAAGAAAAAGTATTTAGGTTCATATTTATGTTTAAATATTATAATGCAATTTTTTTTAATTTAATCTATTTTGGTTATGAAAAGTGAACACTGAACAGCATGAGTAAAATACACAATATGTCAGGAGACATGGAGGGGTCAGACATGATTTTGACCACTTCATTAAGCTTTGTTTTGTGACGGCCTCTGCTGTCGGCCTTGGTTACTGCAGCTTGTGGGTTTCCATCAATTAGCGGTACTTCCAGTACTTCCTGTGCTCTTTAAGAGAGACTGAGGGATTGGAAGTGGAGGAGACTGAGGAGTCTGGAAGATTGAGAATTTGGCCTTTGTTTGTTTTGTTTGTCTGTCTGTCTGTCTGTCTGTCTGTCTGTCTGTTTGGACTTGGTTATGTTTTGTTTGATTGCATTCCACCTTCATCTCTCAACATTATATTACACTTTCAACCATGCACCTTGCGTTACATGTTGACATTACTGATGGTTTCAGAAATACTGTTATTTTCTTTAATTATCTGTTTTCAATGATTTAATGTTATCTTAATTTAGTAATAAACATCTATTTTTGAGCTTAAATATTCAGTTTGCGTGTGTCCCTTGTTTTTGTTGTGTCCCTTGAGCCAGGGGTCGTAACAAATTGGGGGCTCGTCCGTTTTGTGTGGCAGTGTAGATTTATATCCCACTTCTGATAACAAATTGGGAACTCGTCCTTGCTTTGTTTGAAAGTTTTTCAAATTGGAAAATTAATTATTTTGGACACACAAAATATTTTTTTTGTACCGAAGTCGATTTATTCACCGTGTGAAATCATCAGTAGGTAAGTAGTCCATGTGCAATATTGTTTTTTGAACGTGGGTTTTCTCTGATAGGTTCAGCGCCATGTTTCTTTTGAGACGTGTCGGGCTTGTTGTGTTTGTGTAGTGTTGTGCTGAAAGTGGGTAGTAGTAATCTCGGGAGCACATCCGTGGTGTTGAAGGCGTCGCTGGTCTGACCAGCTGCGTTTTTCACCCAGCGGGCTGCAGTGCATAAATACCCCCCACCGGTAATCGCATGAAGACTAGGGCTGAGTTAGGTAGTTGTTGGACAGGTAGAGGGAAAACTCTCGTTATTTGATTGCATTGTGTGGACTGAATTTCTTTCTGATGATTTCTCATGGCTGTTATTGATGCATTTATTAGTTCGCCCTCTCATGAATTTTTGGATGGGTGTACTAAAGAACAATTATTAGATATTGCTGAACATTATGGCATTTTGATTAAAGATAAAAGGCTCAAAGAAAATGTCAAAATAGTTTTGGTAACTGAGTTGATTAGAAACGGTATTTTAGAAACCAAGATGGAAGAATCTGTACCAGGTGCATCTAATTTACAATCATTCTCTTTTGAACAGCAAAAAGAGTTGTTGCTTTTGCAGATGGAGCATGAGAAAGTAAAACAGCGTTCTGAACAAGGTAAGATAGAGTTGGAAAAAGCAAAATTGGAGTTAGAATTCCAGAAGCTCAGCCTTATAAAAGAAGGCAAGATCTTTAATTCTGATCAGGAGCACAGTATGCCTTTTTCACTAGTTTCAAGTCTAAAACTTGTTCCAAAATTCAATGAGGAAGATCCTGATACTTTCTTTACTCTGTTTGAACGCATGGCAAAAGTAAGGAACTGGTCAGATGAGAACCGTGTCACACTGTTACAATGTGTGTTAACTGGGAAAGCACAAGTAGCTTTTGCGTCATTATCGCTTGATGATTGTAAAGATTATGATCAAGTTAAATCTGTAATTTTAAAGGTATATGAATGTGTACCTGAAGCTTACAGACAGCGCTTTCGATTACAGAAGAAAGAGGACTTGCAAATGCACTTAGAATTTGTGCGCGACCTGAGAAAGCACTTTACTCGTTGGTGTACAGCAGTGGACATTAAAACAGTGCAGGAGTTGACTCACTTGATGGTGTTGGAACAATTTAAAAACTCAGTTCCGAGTCGTATAGCAACTTATATTAGGAAAAAGGAAATCCTTGTTAAAATCTTGCGAGATACTGGTGCTATGGACTCATTCATTTTGGAATCAGTTTTACCTTTTTCATCGCAGTCTCATACTGGTGAGAATGTATTAATTCTGGGAATAGGACTGAATACTCTGTCTGTGCCTCTTCATAGGATAAGACTTCAGTCTGATCTGATTCAAGGTGAGGTTGTAGTGGGAGTACGACCAGCTTTGCCAGTTGAGGGAGTTCATATTATTTTAGGAAATGGACTAGTAGGTGGACGTGTTAGGAGTCCCTTCTAACAATAAAATTGAAAACTAAATGAATTTTTCTTGTCAAGATGCAACATGTGTGGTGACTCGTGCAATGAAACGGGTCAATGACGAACTGGGTGATCAAAAAGAGAACCAGGCTACTAAGTTGTTTATGCCTGATCTGTCTGCCTTGTCTTTTCCTGTTTCTGCAGCGGAATTGGGACAGGAACAGCGAAGTGATCCGTCCTTAGACGATTTGTTCCAGAGTGCCGTTCTTCCAGCAGAAGAATGTGACGTTGCTCGTGGATATTTTGTTCGAAATGGCGTGTTGTTGAGGAAGTGGATTCCCCATAAGGCCATCATTGGAGATCCTGTTTTCCAAGTACTGGTTCCTACTAAATTTCGACAAATGATGATTGAAATTGCACATGATCAGTCAGGTCACCAGGGAGTGCGTAAGACTTACGATCGTTTGCTACGATATCTTTTTTGGCCACGGTTAAAACGAGATATCTCTGCTTACATTAAGACATGTAAAACTTGCCAATTAACGAGTAAGCCAAACCAGGTATTAAAACCTGTCCCTTTGAAACCAATTGCAGCCACTGGTGAACCTTTTGAACATCTGATTGTCGACTGTGTAGGACCACTTCCTCGTTTGAAATCTGGTAGCACTTGTTTACAGTAATGTGTTTAAACACACGTTTTCCTGCGGCGTATCCATTGCGTACCATTACATCCCGTTCTATTTTGAAAGCTTTGACTCAATTTATATCGGTTTTTGGAATTCCGAAAATCATCCAAAGTGATCAAGGATCAAACCTCACGTCTCATCTTTTCCAGCAAGTGTTGAAACAACTGAACATTAAGCATAATCAATCTGCTGCGTATCATGCACAAAGTCAAGGTGCGTTAGAGAGGTTCCATCAGTCATTAAAGTCACTTCTCCGTGTGTACTGTGTGCAGCTAGATGGAGATTGGGAAGAGGGATTACCATGGATGATGTTAGCCGCACGCAAAGTAGTGCAGGAAAGTTTGGGTTTCAGCCCTAACGATTTGGTCTTTGGCCATAAAGTTCGTGGACTTTTGTCTGTATTTCAAGATGTTGGTAAAGTTCCAGAACCGCCTAAACTTGGTATCAGACATTTTGGGGTTCAAGAACACACTGATTCAGGCTAGAGAACTAGCAAAAGTAAGTCTGGAACAACATCAGAAAACCATGAAGCGACTGTATGATCGTACGGTTGAACTTCGAATTTTTGAACCAGGGATAGATCATCCTGTTAGTTTCTTTTCGAAAAAGTTTAATTCCTACCAGCGACATTATTCTGTTGTCGAAAAAGAAG
>CM031949.1:21765400-21810400 GCA_018749465.1 Paracanthobrama guichenoti | reverse complement strand
TTTACAGATGTTAGAAACGTGGCTTTCAAATGAAAGATTGGTATCAAAGAGCACACCCAGGTTCCTCACTGAGGACGAGGACTTGACAGAGCAGCCATCGAGTGTTAGACAGTATTCTAGGTTACTACTTGTGGAGTTTTTTGTCCAATAATTAAAAATTTTAAAAACTAAATAAGTATGATTTAAACCATGCCAATGCAGTTCCACTAATGCCAACATAATTTGTCTATTCAAAAGAATGTTGTGGTCGATAGTATCGAATGCAGCACTAAGACCAAGTAACACTAATAGAGAGATACAACCACGATCGGATGATAAGAGTAAATCATGTGTAACTCTGATGAGAGCAGTCTCAGTACTATGATACGGTCTAAATCCTGACTGGAAATCCTCACAGATACCAGTTCTTTCTAAAAAGGAGCATAATTGTGAAGACACTGCCTTTTCCAGTATTTTTGACAGGAAGGGTAGATTTGAGATCGGCCTATAATTGACTAATTCTGTAGGATCAAGTTGAGGTTTTTAATAAGTGGTTTCATAATAACCAACTTAAAAGTTTTAGGTACATATCCTAGTGACAAAGATGAGTTAATATCTAGGTGAAAGAGACTGTATGTGTTGTGATTTATCTGATTCTGGTGATGTGAGACAGCTAGCAGGCGGTCAGTTAAGCCAGTCCGTCTGCTTCCTGACCTGGGCCCCAGTTAGTCAAGATTTAGTATGTGCCAAATTACTAGAGAGAAGAGTGGACAGAAGGATGGATGCCATCTCTTTTCAACAGGATGGCGAAATGCTAATGCTTTGTGATAGTGATTTGGATTAAAAGCTAGCGATGTCAGATTTAATGTGATAGGCAGTAGTAGACAATATATGTATTATATATTATATACTGTATTCTTCAAACAGAATATAACAAACTCTTCAGGGAACCAAGGTTACTGTTGTAACCGAGGCATTTTCTCTTGATTGTGCATGTGTTCATAATATCTTAGTATGACAGCCTGGCCAAAAATTATGGTCACACAATTTGATAATATTTGAATAAAGGGTGAAGATGTCAATTTGTCTAGACGGCACTTACTGTATGTTGGAGACTGCAATCTTGGCTCCAAAGTAATCATTTTTTTCTTTTCTTTTCTTTCTTTCTTTCTTTCTTTCTTTCTTTCTTTCTTTCTTTCTTTCTTTCTTTCTTTCTTTCTTTCTTTCTTTCTTTCTTTCTTTCTTTCTTTCTTTGTGTGTGTGTTTGGACATTGATCCTCATGACTTTCATTGTATGGAAGGTAAAAACTAAATATCTTTTGTGTTTCACGCTCATACAGATTTAGAATGAGATATGAGTGAGTAAATGATGACATTTCTGGGTGGAATATCACAACTGATAATCTTTTGTGATCATTTACATATCACATGCTTTATGAAGAGCCAGCGAATCACAGATGAACCTGCAGAAACTGAACAGACGGCTGTAGGAGGACAGAGTAAATCTGATACGAAACGGATCTGATCACTGAGAGAAAGAAAGACAAGAGACGAAATGATACAATGACTGAAAATTAGAATAATCTTTTTATTTTTATTTTTTTAATTATCACCTTTATAATCCTAGTTGTGTCCGAGTTAATTTAGCATATCCTTAGGAAAGTGATTAAATATTATTACATACATATGTTATCACCACATCCAGTGTGAACAACAATCAATACATCAATACTTGTATATAAATAATTGACAGAAAAGACCTGAGTTTAGCATTAAATTAACATCAGAAATATTGCATATATTAATTTCTTCTAGAATAAATAATTTAGAAAATACTGTTATGATACATGAACATGTCTGTTAAATATTATGTAGCTAAGTGTGCTTAGAAGACGAGGAATAATAACAACTGCGTTTCGTTTTGTGTGAATCTTGCAAGTTGTTTTACAGGTTTCATAATCATTGAAATACTTCCTTCTTTAGTTCATCAAAACCTGTCAGCCAGCATAAGAAGATTTCCAAAACATGCCTTACGTTCGGTTTCAGCGGAGCGGTTACGTTGCATTTCAAAAGAGCTGCAAGATTCATGAGATAACAGTTTGGGTGTGAAACCTTATGAAGATGTAAAGCATTTTTATGAACTTTTCCTGTCAGGACATAATAGGTTTTATTTTAAAATGCATGCTAGTTATGTTTCTATATATCTATATGGGGTAGTTAGTTATGCTCTTAGGATTATAACATTGAGAATCAAATAAAATGGTCCATGGAACATTTTGACATTTCAAAAATATAATCGCTGGTAATTGTGGAGCTTGTGTTATCCCATTTCTGATGTGCATTTCAGCATGCTTTAGACTTCACAAACCAGTGAAGTGAAGTATTTATAAAAGAAAACTACTGTACATACAGTAAGTGCACAATGCTGGGTTCTGACCTAAATCTACTTAAAAACAAAAACATGCAGGAGTATACAGATCCAGAACTGAAATGGAATATATTTTCAGGATAGGATTGTGTAAAATAGTATGTTCATTACTACTCATTAAGTATTTTCTGTATCTTTATGTGTGAGTCCTTCACTTGAGCAACATTTAGACCCGTCTGAATCCGTTATGTTGGGATACCGTGTAGTTATGGTCAATCAAACCACGGAACCAGAAGCGACACAGCCACCAGGAGTAAAGCGGTCAGCACACTGATCTTACTGCCGACTTCAGCTGATGAAAATGCTGCGTTACAAAGAAAACAGAGCAGAATTCATCATTCAATGACATTTGGAAATTTGCCTGAAGCTCAGAGTACAGTAGACAGAGTACAGTATTAATTCATAGTTTTCATGTGACGTCACAGCATTATAGGAACGCCCACTGGAGGCCAAAACAAGGCTTTCCTCCATTGCCCGCCAGTCATTTTTACCAGGTTTGTAGTAAGTTTTAATGTAAGACAGTGATATTAAAAGACCAAATGCAATATACACCTTATTGATGTTGCATACACAAGGTTTCTCGTTAAGTGTTTTTTTCCAACGAAAACCATTAAAGCACCGTTTCCATCTAAATTACCCGGAACAATTTGTCCCAGGAACTCTTTTTCCCCCAGACCTGCTGCTGTCTGCATTTCCATTGTGGTCCAAAGTACCGTGAAGATTAGTCCAGTGACGTAGGACTGCGCATGACTTTCCAGAGCCCACTGGATTTCGTCCTCCGCAAATAAACTTAATAAAGCCTGAACCTCGTTGTCGGTCCACGTCGTATTTTTTTTAATTCCATTGTTAATTTGAATAGCAAACGACTCTTACTGCACGCACCGCAACAGACTTTTAGGTTGAAATAAAATGCTGGGTGAGCTCAACCAATCGGCATGTTCAGCACCCTTGTCCCACCCCCAAAAGTTCTACCTCGCAAGCAGGGCCGTTTTGAGGGGGAAATCTTTACCCGGAACTTTATTTAGACCCCGGTTCCTGTGGTCGAAACACACCGAGTACCACCCCAAAGCCCCTAGTTCCTGGGGAAAGTTCCCGTGGTATAAACACAGCTTATGAAGAAAACACATTGCGTTCATGTTCTTGGCTCATCTGCTCGCCTGTATATATTACGCATCATCAAAAGGTGTAAACTGAATTTGATGTTTTAATATCACTGTTTTAGTACATTAAGACACTTTAAGGTTAGGTTACACTAATGTGGATTCTTTAGTCTGGTGTCGGTTCATCCTCGATCAGCCCTTTCATTCTAACGGTGTTGCTGCGTAGTGTGTTTAAAATTAAGTGGTGCAACACACTCGATTTAATATAAAACCCAGATCAACAAATTCCTTGTGTCACATCTGTTCTGTGTCTGGCACTGTGTGGGACTTTTATGTTGAAGTTATTTATGCCTAGGCTCTGTGTTCTTTTCTGTGTCCTGTTCCTGTGGAGTTTTGTAGTTCTTTGTAGTTTTTCATGTTTTCTCCAGGTGTTTCCCATTCACCACACCCCTTGTCATCTCGTTTAGCTAGTCTTCCCTGTGTGTATATATAGCTCATGTTTCTGATGTTGTTTAATGTTTGGTGTTGCAGATGTACGATGTTCCCTGTTCCCTTTCGAAGGGGGACTCGCACTGCGTCCAGAACGCATATGGGGAACGTCTCAGTGTAACGGATGTCTGATGCTACTATCAAATCACGTCAATCCTATTGACCGACGACAGCCCATGATGTCATCAATGTGCGACCCGGAAGTATATATGGGCGCCTCGCAACATGACATTCACCTTTTTTCGTCTTCAGGGTCTGCTCTGTTTGAAGTGCTATCTATGTCATTCAAAAGGGAAGTACTGTTTTATTTCACTTTTGCATTATGAAACGCACAGAGAAGGCTAAGTGCTTCCAAAAGTGTGCTGATCCTTGTCCCAGGTATCTGACACTTGAGGACACACACACACTCTGTGCATTTTCTGTCTGGGTGAAGAGCACGCACGGGAAGTTCTCGAGGGAGCTTCCTGTGCAAGTTGTGAGCATTTCCCCATCAGAACGCTCCGCTCTCGTCTGGCCCTGTTCTCGAGGGAAGAGGGCTCGGCATCTGGGACCGGTGGCACGGGTCCTGCTCACGCTAAGGCGGAGCGGCGACACGCATCATGGGGTTCCCAGATGGACTTCGGTGTTGCTCTCTTGGAGGATCCGGCGGGTGACGAGGGTGAGCTGCAGGAGGAGGAGACGGGTATTTCCTCCTCCTCCACAGCGAGTGCTCTTCCTGATGAGCAAGGGATTGCTGTTGAGGGTAGTGAAGATCGGGGGAGTCCCGAATCTTCTCAGACATCCTGCCCTGTGTTTGTTCGAGGTTGTGGAACGCGCCACTTGTTGTTGGAGGTTATGGAACGCGCCACTGGCAGGCTGTGAGCCTTCGATTCCTCCCTGACCTGCATAGCGAGGTCGAGGGGGCATGGAAGAACCCATATTCAGCGTGCAAATGCTGCAATCGGGGGTCGATGGCGGCAATGGTGGCCACGGAGAGACATCTGTGGCTGAACCTGGCGAATGTCGGGGAGAAAGAAAAAGCCTTTCTCCTGGATTTGCCGGTTTCGCCATCTGAACTTTTTGGCACCTCTTTAGAGGCGGGGGTTGAGAAGTTCAGAGAGGCAAAGGCGCATTTAAGTCCTGCATACCGCGGAGATCCAGGGCCGCACCCAGACAGGCAGAGTGGATGGCGTTGTGTGGTAAGGTATAGGAGACTATTAGGGCCCTGAAGTTCCCCTGTCAGGCGTCTAGAACAGTATAGTGGAAGCACCAGCTATTGGGGCTTCGCTGGTGAGCTGGTTGGCTCTTTAGTGTGATTTCACTGGTCGAGCCACTGCTCTGTTTCACTGTGCATAGTGATTAGGCTAGTATAAGAGAGTGGGTTTAGGCCATCGCTCATTCCTCTTGTATATAGTGCAGCTCTAGGTGGGTGGCGTACCCCTGGCTAAAGCAGGTTGACACCACTGCCTTCTGTAGTTTCCTGTGTAGTAGAACAGGTTAAGCCTTTGGGCTGTTAGCGCAGGCAGGGTAGAGTAGTGGTCTCCTCTCTATCTTTAAGGGTGTGGGAGTGTGTAATCTACAGACCAACGCTTGAGCTTTAGTAAAGATCTTATGTCTGGTCCCTGTGGCCTTGGCATTGTCCTGCCTGAGTGCCTCCTCCCATGGGAGACTTTTGAGGCTGCTGCTCCTCCGAGCCCAATTAAAGATCTATGCTTGCAGGTTGGCCCTCACCAGGGCCGCCTCGATAGCTGGCCTAGGCTATACTAGGGATACTAGAGGCATTTTGCTGAGGCATTGCTGCCTCTGGCCTTTCACTATCTGGAGTTTGTGTTTTAAAAAAAAAAAAAGTTAGTGTTTTTTGCAAACTAATGTTGCCTCCTCTCATCGTGAGAGTAGTCCGGCCAAGGGCCGCCCCCTTTTCACATTCTGGGGTGAGTTAGGAATGCAGGCAGGTGTAAAGGCAGTATTGATAGTGACGTAGCAGTAGTCGTGGGGCAGGGTTAGGCTGTCTTTCGCTGCGCAAGGTAGACCTCGTTGCCTGAACCCACCTCCCAGAGCTAGCTTCATGGACACAGGCCGCCAGGTATGTCTGGCAGGCCCTTACCCTGTGTATTTCAGGGTCAGGTGGTTATACTTCCCTGCTATCAGCCGGGTATGTCTGAGTACTCCACTCCCAGCTCTGTAGCATTCTGAGAACACCTTTATGGCTCCGGTCGAGCGGTATTGTAACCTTATTTTCTTTATACCCTTCCTTTCTGTCCTTCTATCCGTGCAGACGTGTTTTTTTTCTCTCTGTTCCCTGCTGGCTCTCGCGCTGTTTTGTTTTGTCTAGTGTTTCGTCTCTTCTCTGACTGCTGCTCTGCTGGACTCTTGAAAATACTGAAATGGAATTGATTAACTGGTCAATCAGCGCAATCGACAAGATTTTCTCACTAAGGAAGGGTGCCCCGGGAGAACCCACCTGCCCGGACGGGACCTTTGCCGCAGGGTACGTGAGGGACGCATGGAACAACTGGCAAGTCCTGTGCCTGGAGGCTCTGTCCGTGGAGGATGCGGAAGATTTATACATGATTGGATTATTGATGGCGGGTTCCTATTCTTTGGCTTTGGATTGCCCTGACCTATCGGAAGATTGGTAAGACAGCTGCAAGCAAATTCACCCAGCCGCTGTCTGTGGAAATTAAAGTATGCTTCGGGTTCTGTGTGACCGTTTGAAGGAATTAGATCAGAAAGTGATAGGAATTGAGGAACTGAACCGTAATAACGCAGTCCGGACTGTGGATACGCAGGGAAGAGTGGGCTCTATCGGGGGTCAGATCGGTGAACTTTTACGGACTGTAACCGGTCTGGCCATGAGGCTGGACGTAATGTCTAGGGAAAATGCACAGACCGGACGCGAATGCTGAGGACCAGATCTGATTGATTGATTATGATCCGGACAAATTACCGAAGATCATCAAATGGATTAAAAATAATAAATTGTATTTGCCTGACCTAATCAACTAGCCCAACGAACCTCACTTGGTCCCTATCTCTCGGTTGGGAGGTCAGCCGGGCAGCTGTCTGCTATCTTCCCTGTGCACTGCCTTATCTCCCTTCAAGGACAAACCATAGAACTGAACTCGAAAACATCTGAAGTTATGGCTAACATTCTCACACAACACAATCTCAGACTCACTCGCACCATACACAACCTACCCGATCCCACCCCCTCCAACCGTCTGCCTGTTTATCTATCTCCTCTCCCACTCCATACAAAAAATCCCATCACGTGACCACGTGTACTGTGTCATGTTTATGTTTATGTTTATGTTTATGTTTTGTTGTGTTTGCTATGTAATGCTTGCTAAATTGCATTCTTGTATTTCTGGAGAGCGTAGGGCGGCGCCTGAATAATCGGCTGCGGCCCGGAGGCTTGCTCCAAACTTCATTTCGTTATACTGTACTTGTACATGTGTAATGACGAATAAACTTCAACTTCAACTTCAACTTCAACTTCAACTTATTTCATGTCAGTCCCCAATCACGCTCCTGTGTAGCCAGAGCATTGCCATGTGCTGATGCCCATGTACACCTTTGGCAGGCCACCGAACCGGGGCCTCCATTAGGACATAGTGGTGTAAGTTGTACTCCCCTTGCTAGAGAGGGCTCACTGCGGTTCGCTGGGTACACTGCTATTGGCGATGTAGTTTGGTTCCAAGTCTTTAGGCACTGAGTAAACCGTTCTGCCAGTAAGACTGCACCATCAGGTAACAGGCCTCAGCAGGCCTCTATGATGTTTGGCCCCAGTAGAGAAACTAGGTTGGCCAGGACAGGTGGTAGGCCCCGGTGGGCCACCTTGGAGGAGAGTCCCAACACTGATGGGACATTGGGAGGCCCAATACATGTATTGGTGTGGTACGCTTCTCTAGGTTGTTGGTCTTGTAGCAGAAGACTTGTCATCAGCTTGTCATCAGCTATATATATATATAGTACTTTTTTATCCTATTTCTATTATAATTTCCCCCTTGTGTTTTTAACTGTGAATTTGCACTGTCCATGGAGCGGACCTGTTTACATTTCACTGCTGGTTGTATATTCTGTATATAACTGTGTATGTGACAAATAAAACTCTTGAATCTTGATCTTGAATCTTGTAGGCCTTACCAGGACTCTTTGAGGATGAGTCCCCAGCATTGTGGGTGTCTAATTTGTCAGCCAGTAGTTACTATCAGTCGGTTTCTCTGTTAGTTAACAATAGCAGTCCTCACCTGGCCTCTCTGAGGTGAGCTCCCGGTTCCCAGTCACTCTGACAGATAGCATGTATTGCTAGTAGGTAGTTAGCCTCTTCTGGCCTCCCTAAGGCTTGCTATCAGGCAGTAGGCCTCACTAGGTCTCCCTGAAGGTGAGTTGGCCTTTGGCCTGGTGAGGCCTCTCACCTGACAACTAGTTATACTAGCTACTGGAGTGTCAAAAACCAGGGCTCACCTTGCTCAGGGCCTGCTATTGGGTAGTAGGCCTCTCCAGGCCTCCCTGAGGGCGGGCTTCCGAGTCTGGGTGCTCAGGCAGCTAGCTTTCTTGCTAACAGGTGGTAGGTCTCACAAGGCCTCCCTGAGGGTTTGCTGTCAGGTAGCAGGCCTCACCAGGCCTCCCTGGAGACAGGCTTCCAAGTTTGGATGCTCAGGACAACTAGCATGACTTGCAGTCAGGTGAAAGGCCTCTCTGGGCCTCCCTGAGGGCCTGCTATCAGGTAGCAGGCCTCACTAGGCCTCCCTGGAGGTGGGTTTCTGAGTCTGGATGCTCGGGGTAGCTAGTGTGACTTACAGTCAGTTGTTAGGCCTCTCTAGGAGGGCTTGACACCAGGTAGCAGGTCCCGCCAGGCCTCCCTGGGGGCAAGTGCCCGAGACTGCAACTAGCTTAATGCTGACAGCTAGTGGATGCTTGTTATCAGGGGGGCTGGCCTTAGCAGGCAGCACCTGAAGGGGAGCTCACTCACTAGCACGACAGTGTTGTCACTTTCTGCTACTGGTTCCCTACAGAACGGGGACCCATTTTGCCTACAGCTTGGTCTACCTACCAGGCAGGCTCGGTGCTCCCTTGTGAGTATGACTGAGCCTGAGCCTGGTCATCGGTGGTCTGACTGTGTGGCATCCCAGTCAGATCAGTCCATAGGCCTGTCCGGCCTCCTTAGCACCTTGAAACATAGGGTCATTGTAGATCCTAGGATTGAGCAGATAGACTCCCCTCATTAGCAAGGGTCATAAAGCACTATGCTGAGGTCTGCTTCCAGGATATCCTGTCTCTGAGATCCGGTCCGAGTTGGTCACTGCCAGCTTTGCAGTCCCTCCGACTGACTGAGGCAAGTATCCAGAGGCTCTGTTTTTCGAACAAACAGGGTTGGCCAAACCAGAGTGTCCATTATAGGTGGCACCAGGTCAGGCCTCCCTGGTGGCTTTCGGGTGAATATGTTCCCTGAGTAGTGACTTGGCTGGGGCTCCCTCGGGATCCCTAGCCACATTCCCTTAAAGGGACCCCTTCTGTTGAAGTAGTTGGTCCCAGACCCTTGAGCAACCTGGGTTACGAGACATTATGTTATACATTAAGGTCCTGTCTGAGGTGAATAGCTTGGGCTATGACCGTAGGGGATGCTGTCACCAAAAGCCTGGTGTGACCAGAGGGAGAGTGGCTCGGGCTTTTCAGTCGAATTTGCTTGTTCTGACAGTCGTTAGTGTTAGTGGGTATATCGTTCCCCATATGTTTTCTGGATGCAGTGCGAGTTCCCTTTCAAAAGGGAACATCTCAGGTTACATATGTAATCTATGTTCCCTGAGAACAGGGAACGAGACACTGCGTCCCGTTGCCATGCCTCAGGGCCTGCCTTCCGGACAGTCCCTTCAGACAAAGGATGGTGTCATGTTTGTGAAGCATCCTTATATACTTCCGGGTCGCACTTTGATGACATCATGGGCTGTCGCCGGTCAATAGGATTGACGTGATTTGATAGTAGCTTCAGACTTCCGTTACACTGAGACGTTCCCCATATGCATTCTGGACGCAGTGTCTCGTTCCCTGTTCTCAGGGAACATGGGTTACATACAGTACGTAACGTGAGACGCTATCTGTGTTTTTGCTAATTTGTTTTGTGTCCTGTTTTTGATTGTTTTATTTTATTAAATTCTCCCTGCATTTGAATCATGCATCTCTGCCTACCGCCTGTTCCCATTTCCTGACACCTTGATTAGCATGAACTTTTCTTAATTTAATCCTTATTGGTGCAACCCACCCTAAGTGATGCTGTTTTAGTGCTTGAAATGCTGCAGCAGGTGCTGTATATGGATCACAAGTGCCCAAAACTTGCATCTTGTTTACATATTTTGTTAAATTGACCGGCTTGGGCTGCAGTTCTATGGTGGTTTTGCCCTCCAGGGCTCCGTGAACAGTCACGTGACTGAATATCCATTTGCACATTAGCATTCTCTCTCCGGAGGGGATATTTGTTTTTAATGACCCTATAAGTTGGATTAAGCCATGAAAATATGAGGAAATTATTTTAAAAATATGAATGGAAGAACAAAATGTTAAACTTGGTTACGGTATTTATCTGATAAAATTATTTGGCAAAACTACAGCTACAAGTTTTATTTTACTATGCAAACAATGCCAAAACAAAACAAAACAACATACATTGACCACAACATAATCAAATATTACTATTTTTTGGTGTTTTCTTTGTATGATTTGGGTGACTCTAAAAAAACGCTGCGTTGTTTCAATCCAAATTTGGGTCAAATATGGACAAACCCTACCATTGGGGTTTTTTTTAATACAATTTTTATCAGTTGGGTTTGTCCATATTTTACCCAAATTTGGGTTAAAAACAACACAGGAATTTTTAGTGTAGGATTAAGGGATGTAGAATATGGTCATGCAGAATAAGGCATTCATATGTGCTTTATAAGTACTAATGAAACAGACAATATCCTAGTAATATGCATGCTAATAAGGGACTAGTTCATAGAAAGTTCATGAAAATTTTGACCCTAAACTAAAGTGTTACCACATTTTGTTTGTGAAAATGGGGAATTTGCTATTACTAAAGCGCACTTGGACTTGAACACAAGGAAAAATGTTATAACTGTACTCTATCTGTCATTGATATGAGTTCAGTAATCAAATACTCAAGTGCAACACTTACCTGTACCGTTTATCACAATTTCATTCGTGAAGATCTGGAAGGGTAGTGCGTTGTTTTTGGATGCTCGAACTATAGTGTTCACTATCTGGGTGCTGTTGGGTAGAGGGGCGCCCGCCGCAAATGTAAGATCCATGGAGTTTCGGATAGTGGACACACTCCTTGTTTTCACATTGGCATCACTGGAGAGAGTTTTAAGTCAAAAATTCATCCATTAAAACTGAGCATTATGTTAAATCAAAAGCTATATTTGAGAGCACTCCAGCATATGCATACCTGAAGCTTGTTATAGTTATGATGCTGAATGATGCAGGGTAATCAGCAAAGAAAACGGTTCGAGCTGCAAAAGAGTCATTTAGTTCCTACTAAATTGGCAAAAGCATGTTTCCCCACATAACGAGGCGCATCATCACACTTACCCCTGTTTTTATAGTGCTCGCCCTGGTCTGAAACTCATTTGAACTTGTGTTTGAAAGAGCAGCCACAAAGGTTCCATTGGTCAGGATTGTCAATGGAATTTTCTGCAGCGATTCTACAAAAATTATTTTGAAAAGTGTTTCAAAAGTGTCACAAACTCAAATCATTTTCTAGGCAATTTAGAGTCGTAGAAACAGGGCATATCAGACAACTTACTGATAACAGATATAGTGTTGGCATCAAAACTAACGTTGAAGGTTGAGTTTGAAACTGTAGCTGCTTCTTTCAGAGTCTCCACAATGGCAGTGTTGCTGGGGATGGGTTCGGCTGACGTTTGGCTAAACACTAACTGAACCTCTGCCTGCACATTTTGTTCTGCCCGGGTTTTGGTGACAGCTCTGCAATAAAAAACAACACACTATAAATGCTTAGGAAAGCAAAATAAATCTTCCCATATTTTGTGCAGTGTTGACAGTAATGAATATGGTAATATTAATACATAAAAAATTAATCAGAGGGAATCAAGTTTAGGTGTTTAGTTCAAACAGTTCCAGTGTGTGCCGTGATGATGAAATGTATTACATTGAATGCAAGTTGTTTTGGATAAAAGGGTCTGTCTAATGCATAAATATAAGTTTATATGACATTCACACAATCTGTCTGACATTGAAAGCATTTAATAAAGAAATAATTCCAGTAATGAAGCATTGAACTATGAACTTACATGAAAGCAATCACGATGGTCCTGATGAAACGCTCTCCATACTTTTTTTTGTAGACGTCATCAAACTGTAAAAACAGTAAGTTTTAGGCATGTTTCTAAATATTCTATGAAAATTAAACCTGTTCTACAGGTCCCTCGACCCAAAAGAAGATAAGCAGTTTTGATGAATGGATGGATGTTCTGCAGTTTGAAACTTACCGCACTCTCTACCTTTGTGGCTAGGGTCTTAAATTCTGGTGTTTATGGTTTGTAAGCGCTGGAACAAATGTCTCAATAATGACAATCTGGATGGCTACTGTTGGCAGAGGACGTGCTGGTACTGTTGTGGTGGTGGTGGTGGTGGTGGTGGTGGGCGTTGTTGTTGTTGTTTGTGTGGTAGTTGTGTTTGGTTTGGCTGTAGTTGTGGTTGTACTTGTAGTAATACTTGTAGTTGTAGTATGAATTGTGGTTTTATTTGTAGTAGGGCTTGTAGTTGTAGTTGTAGTAGGACTTGTGGTTGTATTTGTAGTAGGACTTGTGGTTGTAGTTGTAGTAGGACTTGTAGTTGTAGTTGTAGTAGGACTTGTAGTTGTAGTTGTAGTAGGACTTGTGGTTGTAGTTGTAGTAGGACGTGTGGTTGTAGTTGTAGTAGGACTTGTGGTTGTTGTTGTAGTAGTACTTGTGGTTGTAGTTGTAGTTGTAGTAGGACTTGTAGTTGTAGTTGCAGTAGGACTTGTGGTTGTAGTTGTAGTAGGACTTGTGGTTGTAGTTGTAGTTACAGTAGGACTGGTTGGAGTTGTAGTAGGACTTGTGGTTGTAGTGGCACTGGTAGTCATGTCATTTGGATTTACTGTTGTGTGTTTGGATTATTTGAAGAATATAGTTAAATAAAATGAACAGTTGAGAAAACTATTAATCTCCAGCAAGATAAATAAAATAAATAGTATATAAAAACAACTATAGTTTACAATAACAATAAAGAGTAATACAGAAAGCATTCTAAATCGTTTTGAATGACATTGAATTGATGATTTTGTTTGTTTGACTTACCTTCTACAGAGGTGATCTTAAAGGTGGTGTTACCCTCTAAAATACTTTCGCTTATCGCCGTATTATTGGGTGCGCTACTAAATGTTGCATCAATATCAGTGATGATTGATCCAGCACTACAGAAGAGATGGGGAAGAGAAAGAGTCATTGTCATCTAAATGAAAAATAAATAAAATAAGACTCTGTACAGAAACTCTCAACACATTTGTTGAAGTGCAGCTATTTTTGATTTGCTGTAGTTTTCTTGTGGTATTATACAAGTCTGTCAGATGCTGTTATTAACAAAATATAGATGTTTCACAAACATTTGACAGTAAGTAATAATAACAGTCTTAGTATTCCAGTAAAATTTTAGATTTACAAATTCCCTTTGCAAGTTTTGGAATAATCGTGACAGCCCACACATAGATCTCATCTCACCATCATTGAGTCCGTCTGGGATTACATGAGGACAAAGACGCAGTGGAGACTAAAGCTGACATCCACAGAACTGTGAAAGCCTTTCCAAAATGCTGGAACAACCTACCGCAAACTACTGTACTGCTTAAAGGCTAATGTCTCTTGTGCAAATCAAGTCAGTGTTTGGTGTGACCACACTTGGCCTTCAGATGTACACAGTTTTTAAGGTACGGTGTATGTAGGTTGTTCCAAGCGTCTTGGAGAAGTTGCCATAGTTATTTCATGAATTTAGGGTTTAGCCTCAGTTGCTTCTGTGTCTTCCATGTAATTCCAGACTGACTCAATAATAATGGGATCAGATCTCTGTGTGGATCACACCTTCTGTGAAAAGACTCTTTTAATATTGTTTGAAATCTAAAATTGTTGTTTCCAAATTGTACACTAAAACAAATATATGAATAACTGTCTAGACTTTTTCTGAAAACAAAAACAATAAATATATTCCTCTTATAAAGAAAGAAATACCCACCGGAACGAAATAACGTCGAATCGAATGAAGGAGTTACCGAATGCCTTTTTAAATATTGTCCCAATCTGTGGAAAACAGTTTCACAATGTCAGATTCAACATTTAGTTATCAATTACAAATTCTAACCACAGTCAAAAACCTACAACATGAACGACATTTGGTGGTCATTCGTATGTTTTTACATGATATGCAGATATACTGATTCCAAATTTCAGTGCATATTAACGTTTCAAAAAAACTCTGCAAGTAGTAACCTAGAATACTGTCTAACACTCGATGACTGCTCTGTCAAGTCCTCGTCGTCAGTGAGGAACCTGGGTGTGCTCTTTGATACCAATCTTTCATTTGAAAGCCATGTTTCTAATATCTGTAAAACTGCATTCTACCATCTTAAAAATATATCTAAATTACGGCACATCCTTTCAATGCAAAATGCTGAACTGTTAATTAATGCATTCATGACCTCAAGGCTAGATTACTGTAATGCTTTACTGGGTGGTTGCCCTGCTCGCTTAATAAACAAACTCCAGCTGGTCCAAAACGCAGCAGCTCGAGCTCTAACTAGAACAAGGAAGTATGACCATATTAGCCCGGTTCTGTCAACACTGCACTGGCTCCCTATTAAACATTGTATACATTTTAAAATCTTGCTTATTACTTACAAAGCACTAAATGGTTTAGCTCCCCAGTACTTGAGCGAACTCTTAACGCATTATAATCCATCACGTCTATTGCGGTCTCAAAACTCTGGCCAGTTGATAATACCTAGAATATCAAAATCAACTGCAGGCGGTCGATCCTTTTCCCATTTAGTGCCTAAACTCTGGAACAGTCTTCCTAGCATTGTTCGGGAAGCAGACACACTCTGTCAGTTTAAATCTAGACTAAAAATGCATCTCTTTACTATGGCTTACACATAAAACATTGTCAATTTCTATTATTCAAATCAGTAAATGATTGTTAGGCTGCATTGACTAGGTCAGCCGGAACCGGGAACACTTCCCATAACACCTGATGTACTCGTTACATCATAAGAAGAATGGCATCTACGCTAATGTTAGTATCTCTGTTTATTCCCCGAGGTTTACTGCAGTCAGCCGGATCCGGGCTATATCCAGATCAGATGGTGGACCAGGGCCTGGAGATGACCAACGCATCCCTGAAATGTTTGCAGAGAGCGTGTCAAATAAACTCCTCCCGTAAATGCTGCATCGACACAACATCCTCATTAAACCCATCTTCAGCGTAGCGACTCCAATCTTTCAAATAATCTTACAAATATATATTTGCCTAATATGAATTAAGACCTGCTATGTTGCCAGAATTATAATCATACACTGTTTGCTCGTCGGCCAGAGGAGAACTGGCACCCCGACTGAGCCTGGTTTCTCCCAAGGTTTTTTTTCTCCATTCTGGCCCTGAAGGAGTTTTGTTTCCTTGCCACCGTTGCCTCTGGCTTTTGGCTTGCTCAGTTGGGGACTCCTAAATCTCATCTATATTACCGATCTGCCCGCATTGACACTATATGATACTTGAAATTAGTTGGATAACATCACCGTTTCACCAGAACGGCTGTACAAATTCTGTTGCATTATTTTCCTGTTAACAATGTGAAGCTGCTTTGAAACAATTGGACTTGTTAAAAGCGCTATATAAATAAAGGTGATTTGATTTGATTACTGTAACAGCCCTTAGTTCTTGCTAACTGTGTACATTTGTGTACTTCTGTATTTTCAGCAATAGTTTGTGTTGTTATTATTAAATATAAAATATATTTACAACAGAACTAAATAAAATAGAACACTAATTGCAGTGGTGTAAAAATAACACATTATTGTCCATGTGGGGAGCAAATAGCACTATTATTTACATTAGGTTGCTGAATAAAATACTTCATACATTCAAATGATTTGTTACTATTTAAATTGCTGAGCAAATTACATAAGCATTCAAATGTGTCACAACACGTACCTCATCATTAATTCGCTTTTTCTGTCATTAAAGGCAGTGGAAGATGTATTTGACAGTTCTGGATTAAAAGTTTCATCACTGGAAAACCTAACATGAACTGTAGATGTTGTGGATGCTGATTCAGCTGTAGATGTAAGTTGTTGTGTTGTAGCAGCAGTTGTAGTGGCCGTTGATGTTTGATTTGTTGTAGGTTCAGCAGTTGTAATGGCTGTTGATGTTTGAATTGTTGTAGGTTCAGCAGTTGTAGTGGCCGTTGATGTTTGAGTTGTTGTAGGTTCGGCAGTTGTAGTGGCTGTTGATGTTTGAGTTGTTGTAGGTTCGGCAGTTGTAGTGGCTGTTGATGTTTGAGTTGATGTAGGTTCGGCAGTTGTAGTAGCTATTGTTGTAGGTTCAGTAGTTGTAGTGGCCGTTGATGTTTGAGTTGTTGTAGGTTCAGCAGTTGTAGTGGCTGTTGTAGGTTCGGCAGTTGTACTGGCTGTTGATGTTTGAGTTGTTGTAGGTTTGGCAGTTGTAGTGACCGTTGATGTTTGAGTTGTTGTAGGTTCGGCAGTTGTAATGGCTGTTGTTGTAGATTCAGTAGTTGTAGTGACCATTGATGTTTGATTTGTTGTAGGTTCAACAGTTATAGTGGCCGTTGATGTTGGAGTTGTTGTAGGTTCAGCAGTTGTAATGGCCGTTGATGTTTGAGTTGTTGTTGTAGGTTCAGCAGTTATACTGGCTGTTGATGTTTGAGTTGTTATAGGTTCGGCAGTTGTAGTGGCTGTTGTTGTAGGTTCAGCAGTTGTAGTGGCTGTTGATGTTTGAGTTGTTGTAGGTTCAGCAGTTGTAGTGACTGTTGATGTTTGAGTTGTAGGTTTGGCAGTTGTAGTGGCTGTTGTTGTAGGTTCAGCAGTTGTAGTGGCTGTTGATGTTTGAGTTGTTGTACGTTCAGCAGTTGTAGTGGCTGTTGATGTTTGAGTTGTTGTAGGTTCGGCAGTTGTAGTGGCTGTTGTTGTAGGTTCAGCAGTTGTAGTGGCCGTTGATGTTTGAGTTGTTGTTGTAGGTTCAGCAGTTATACTGGCTGTTGATGTTTGAGTTGTTATAGGTTCGGCAGTTGTAGTGGCTGTTGATGTAGGTTCAGCAGTTGTAGTGGCTGTTGATGTTTGAGTTGTTGTAGGTTCAGCAGTTGTAGTGGCTGTTGATGTTTGAGTTGTTGTAGGTTTGCAGCAGTTGTAGTGGCTGCTGTTGTTGTAGGTTCAGCAGTTGTAGTTGCTGTTGATGTTTGAGTTGTTGTAGATTCAGCAGTTGTAGTGACTGTTGATGTTGATGTTTGAGATGTTGTAGGTTCAGCAGTTGTACTGGCTGTTGATGTTTGAGCTGTAGGTTCAGCAGTTGTAGTGGCTGTTGATGTTGGAGTTGTTGTAGGTTCAGCAGTTGTAGTGGCCGTTGATGTTTGAGTTATTGTAGGTTCAGTAGTTGTAGTGGTGGCGTTGATGTTTGAGATGTTGTAGGTTCAGCAGTTGTAGTGGCCGTTGATGTTTGAGTTTTTGTAGGTTCAGCAGTTGTAGTGGCCGTTGATGTTTGAGTTGATGTACGTTCAGCAGTTGTAGTGGCTGTTGATGTTTGAGTTGTTGTAGGTTTGGCAGTTGTAGTGGCTTTTGTTGTAGGTTCGGCAGTTGTAGTGACCGTTGATGTTTGAGTTGTTGTAGGTTCTGCAGTTGTATTGCCCGTTGATGTTTGAGTTGTGATAGGTTCGGCAGTTGTAGTGGCTATTGTTGTAGGTTCAGTAGTTGTAGTGACCATTGATGTTTGAGTTGTTGTAGGTTCAGCAGTTGATGTTTGAGTGGTTCAGCAGTTGTAGTGGCCGTTGATGTTTGAGCAGTTGTAGTGGCTGTTGATGTTTGAGTTGTTGTAGGTTCAGTAGCTGTAGTGGCTTTTGATGTTTGAGTTGTTGTAGGTTCGGCAGTTGTAGTGGTTGTTGATGTTTGAGTTGTTGTAGGTTCGGCAGTTGTAGTGGCCATTGATGTTTGAGTTGTTGTAGGTTCAGCAGTTGTAGTGGCTGTTGATGTTTGGGTTGTTGTTGGTTCATTAGTTGTAGTGGCTATTGATGTTTGAGTTGTTGTAGGTTCGGCAGTTGTAGTGGCTGTTGTTGTAGATTCAGCAGTTGTAGTGGCCGTTGATGTTTGAGTTGTTGTAGGTTCGGCAGTTGTAGTGCCTTTTGATGTTTGAGTTGTAGGTTCGGCAGTTGTAGTGGCCGTTGATGTTTGACTTGTAGGTTCGGCAGTTGTAGTGGCTGTTGATGTTTGAGTTGTTGTAGGTTCAGCAGTTGTAGTGGCTGTTGATGTTTGAGTTGTTGTAGGTTCGGCAGTTGTAGTGGCTGTTGTTGTAGGTTCAGCAGTTGTAGTGGCCGTTGATGTTTGAGTTGTTGTAGGTTCAGCAGTTATACTGGCTGTTGATGTTTGAGTTGTTATAGGTTCGGCAGTTGTAGTGGCTGTTGATGTAGGTTCAGCAGTTGTAGTGGCTGTTGATGTTTGAGTTGTTGTAGGTTCAGCAGTTGTGGTGGCTGTTGATGTTTGAGTTGTTGTAGGTTTGGCAGTTGTAGTGGCTGTTGTTGTAGGTTCAGCAGTTGTAGTTGCTGTTGATGTTTGAGTTGTTGTAGGTTCAGCAGTTGTAGTGGCTGTTGATGTTTGGGTTGTTGTTGGTTCATTAGTTGTAGTGGCTATTGATGTTTGAGTTGTTGTAGGTTCGGCAGTTGTAGTGGCTGTTGTTGTAGATTCAGCAGTTGTAGTGGCCGTTGATGTTTGAGTTGTTGTAGGTTCAGCAGTTGTAGTGCCTTTTGATGTTTGAGTTGTTGTAGGTTCGGCAGTTGTAGTGGCCGTTGATGTTTGACTTGTAGGTTCGGCAGTTGTAGTGGCTGTTGATGTTTGAGTTGTTGTAGGTTCAGCAGTTGTAGTGATCATTGATGTTTGACTTGTTGTAGGTTCAGCAGTTGTAGTGGCTGTTGTTGTAGATTCAGCAGTTGTAGTGGCCGTTGATGTTTGAGTTGTTGTAGGTTCAGCAGTTGTAGTGGCTGTTGATGTTTGAGTTGTTGTAGGTTCGGCAGTTGTAGTGGCTGTTGTTGTAGGTTCAGTAGTTGTAGTGACCATTGATGTTTGAGTTGTTGTAGGTTCGGCAGTTGTAGTGGCCATTGTTGTTTGAGTTGTTGTAGGTTCAGCAGTTGTACTGGCTGTTGATGTTTGAGTTGTTGTAGGTTCGGCAGTTGTAGTGGCTATTGATGTTTGAGTTGTTGTAGGTTCAGCAGTTGTAGTGGCTATTGATGTTTGAGTTGTTGTAGGTTCAGCAGTTGTAGTGGCTGTTGTTGTAGATTCAGCAGTTGTAGTGGCTGTCGTTGTAGGTTCAGCAGTTGTAGTGGCTGTTGATGTTTGAGTTGTTGTACGTTCAGCAGTTGTAGTGGCTGTTGATGTTTGATTTGTTGTAGGTTCGGCAGTTGTAGTGGCTGTTGTTGTAGGTTCAGCAGTTGTAGTGGCCGTTGATGTTTGAGTTGTTGTTGTAGGTTCAGCAGTTATACTGGCTGTTGATGTTTGAGTTGTTATAGGTTCGGCAGTTGTAGTGGCTGTTGATGTAGGTTCAGCAGTTGTAGTGGCTGTTGATGTTTGAGTTGTTGTAGGTTCAGCAGTTGTAGTGGCTGTTGATGTTTGAGTTGTTGTAGGTTCAGCAGTTGTAGTGGCTGTTGTTGTAGGTTCAGCAGTTGTAGTGGCCGTTTGTTGTTGTTGTAGGTTCAGCAGTTGTAGTGGCTGTTGATGTTTGAGTTGTTTGTAGGTTCAGCAGTTGTAGTGGCTGTTGATGTAGGTTCAGCAGTTGTAGTGGCTGTTGATGTTTGAGTTGTTGTAGGTTCAGCAGTTGTAGTGGCTGTTGATGTTTGAGTTGTTGTACGTTCAGCAGTTGTAGTGACTGTTGATGTTTGAGTTGTTGTAGGTCCAGCAGTTGTAGTGGCTGTTGATGTTGGAGTTGTTGTAGGTTCAGCAGTTGTAGTGGCCGTTGATGTTTGAGTTATTGTAGGTTCAGCAGTTGTAGTGGCTGTTGATGTTTGAGTTGTTGTAGGTTCAGCAGTTGTAGTGACTGTTGATGTTGATGTTTGAGATGTTGTAGGTTCAGCAGTTGTAGTGGCTGTTGATGTTTTTGAGTTGTAGGTTCAGCAGTTGTAGTGGCTGTTGATGTTTGGAGTTGTTGTAGGTTCAGCAGTTGTAGTGGCTGTTGATGTTTGAGTTATTGTAGGTTCAGTAGTTGTAGTGGCTGTTGTTGTAGGTTCAGCAGTTGTAGTGGCCGTTGATGTTTGAGTTGTTGTTGTAGGTTCAGCAGTTATAGTGGCTGTTGATGTTTGAGTTGTTATAGGTTCGGCAGTTGTAGTGGCTGCTGATGTAGGTTCAGCAGTTGTAGTGGCTGTTGATGTTTGAGTTGTTGTAGGTCCAGCAGTTGTAGTGGCTGTTGATGTTTGAGTTGTTGTAGGTTCAGCAGTTGTAGTGGCTGTTGTTGAGTTGTTGTAGGTTCAGCAGTTGTAGTTGCTGTTGATGTTTGAGTTGTTGTAGATTCAGCAGTTGTAGTGCAGTTGTTGATGTTGATGTTTGAGTTGTTGTAGGTTCAGCAGTTGTAGTGGCTGTTGATGTTTGAGCTGTAGGTTCAGCAGTTGTAGTGGCTGTTGATGTTGGAGTTGTTGTAGGTTCAGCAGTTGTAGTGGCCGTTGATGTTTGAGTTATTGTAGGTTCAGTAGTTGTAGTGGCCGTTGATGTTTGAGTTGTTGTAGGTTCAGCAGTTGTAGTGGCCGTTGATGTTTGAGTTGTTGTAGGTTCAGCAGTTGTAGTGGCCGTTGATGTTTGAGTTGATGTACGTTCAGCAGTTGTAGTGGCTGTTGATGTTTGAGTTGTTGTAGGTTTGGCAGTTGTAGTGGCTTTTGTTGTAGGTTCGGCAGTTGTAGTGACCGTTGATGTTTGAGTTGTTGTAGGTTCAGCAGTTGTAGTGCCCGTTGATGTTTGAGTTGTGATAGGTTCGGCAGTTGTAGTGGCTGTTGTTGTAGGTTCAGTAGTTGTAGTGACCATTGATGTTTGAGTTGTTGTAGGTTCAGCAGTTGTAGTGGCTGTTGATGTTTGAGTTGTTGTAGGTTCAGCAGTTGTAGTGGCCGTTGATGTTTGAGCAGTTGTAGTGGCTGTTGATGTTTGAGTTGTTGTAGGTTCAGTAGCTGTAGTGGCTTTTGATGTTTGAGTTGTTGTAGGTTAGGTGGCAGCAGTTGTAGTGGCTGTTGATGTTTGAGTTGTTGTAGGTTCGGCAGTTGTAGTGGCCATTGATGTTTGAGTTGTTGTAGGTTCAGCAGTTGTAGTGGCTGTTGATGTTTGAGTTGTTGTAGGTTCATTAGTTGTAGTGGCTATTGATGTTTGAGTTGTTGTAGGTTTCAGCAGTTGCAGTGGTTGTTATGTTTGAGTTGTTGTAGGTTCAGCAGTTGTAGTGGCCGTTGATGTTTGAGTTGTTGTAGGTTCGGCAGTTGTAGTGCCTTTTGATGTTTGAGTTGTTGTAGGTTCAGCAGTTGTAGTGGCCGTTGATGTTTGAGTTGTTGTAGGTTCAGCAGTTGTAGTGGCTATTGATGTTGATGTTTGAGTTGTTGCAGGTTCAGCAGTTGTAGTGGCTGTTGATGTTTGAGTTGTTGTAGGTTCAGCAGTTGTAGTGGCTGTTTTGTTGTAGGTTCAGCAGTTGTAGTGGCCGTTGATGTTTGAGTTGTTGTAGGTTCAGCAGTTGTACTGGCTGTTGATGTTTGAGTTGTTATAGGTTCGGCAGTTGTAGTGGCTGTTGATGTAGGTTCAGCAGTTGTAGTGGCTGTTGATGTTTGAGTTGTTGTAGGTTCAGCAGTTGTGGTGGCTGTTGATGTTTGAGTTGTTGTAGGTTTGGCAGTTGTAGTGGCTGTTGTTGTAGGTTCAGCAGTTGTAGTTGCTGTTGATGTTTGAGTTGTTGTAGGTTCAGCAGTTGTAGTGGCTGTTGATGTTTGGGTTGTTGTTGGTTCATTAGTTGTAGTGGCTATTGATGTTTGAGTTGTTGTAGGTTCGGCAGTTGTAGTGGCTGTTGTTGTAGATTCAGCAGTTGTAGTGGCCGTTGATGTTTGAGTTGTTGTAGGTTCGGCAGTTGTAGTGCCTTTTGATGTTTGAGTTGTTGTAGGTTCGGCAGTTGTAGTGGCCGTTGATGTTTGACTTGTAGGTTCGGCAGTTGTAGTGGCTGTTGATGTTTGAGTTGTTGTAGGTTCAGCAGTTGTAGTGATCATTGATGTTTGACTTGTTGTAGGTTCAGCAGTTGTAGTGGCTGTTGTTGTAGATTCAGCAGTTGTAGTGGCCGTTGATGTTTGAGTTGTTGTAGGTTCAGCAGTTGTAGTGGCTGTTGATGTTTGAGTTGTTGTAGGTTCGGCAGTTGTAGTGGCTGTTTGTTGTGTAGTTCAGCAGTTGTAGTGACCATTGATGTTTGAGTTGTTGTAGGTTCGGCAGTTGTAGTGGCCATTGTTGTTTGAGTTGTTGTAGGTTCAGCAGTTGTACTGGCTGTTGATGTTTGAGTTGTTGTAGGTTCGGCAGTTGTAGTGGCTATTGATGTTTGAGTTGTTGTAGGTTCAGCAGTTGTAGTGGCTATTGATGTTTGAGTTGTTGTAGGTTCAGCAGTTGTAGTGGCTGTTGTTGTAGATTCAGCAGTTGTAGTGGCTGTCGTTGTAGGTTCAGCAGTTGTAGTGGCTGTTGATGTTTGAGTTGTTGTACGTTCAGCAGTTGTAGTGGCTGTTGATGTTTGATTTGTTGTAGGTTCGGCAGTTGTAGTGGCTGTTGTTGTAGGTTCAGCAGTTGTAGTGGCCGTTGATGTTTGAGTTGTTGTTGTAGGTTCAGCAGTTATACTGGCTGTTGATGTTTGAGTTGTTATAGGTTCGGCAGTTGTAGTGGCTGTTGATGTAGGTTCAGCAGTTGTAGTGGCTGTTGATGTTTGAGTTGTTGTACGTTCAGCAGTTGTAGTGGCTGTTGATGTTTGAGTTGTTGTAGGTTCGGCAGTTGTAGTGGCTGTTGTTGTAGGTTCAGCAGTTGTAGTGGCCGTTGTTGTTGTAGGTTCAGCAGTTATACTGGCTGTTGATGTTTGAGTTGTTATAGGTTCGGCAGTTGTAGTGGCTGTTGATGTAGGTTCAGCAGTTGTAGTGGCTGTTGATGTTTGAGTTGTTGTAGGTTCAGCAGTTGTAGTGGCTGTTGATGTTTGAGTTGTTGTAGGTTCAGCAGTTGTAGTGGCTGTTGATGTTTGAGTTGTTGTAGATTCAGCAGTTGTAGTGACTGTTGATGTTGATGTTTGAGATGTTGTAGGTTCAGCAGTTGTACTGGCTGTTGATGTTTGAGTTGTAGGTTCAGCAGTTGTAG
This sequence comes from Paracanthobrama guichenoti, assembly GCA_018749465.1. Lineage (NCBI taxonomy): Eukaryota > Metazoa > Chordata > Actinopteri > Cypriniformes > Gobionidae > Paracanthobrama > Paracanthobrama guichenoti. The sequence goes on along the minus strand of CM031949.1, from coordinate 21,786,791 downwards.
TGGCTGTTGATGTTGGAGTTGTTGTAGGTTCAGCAGTTGTAGTGGCCGTTGATGTTTGAGTTATTGTAGGTTCAGTAGTTGTAGTGGCTGTTGTTGTAGTTTCAGCAGTTGTAGTGGCTGTTGATGTTTGAGTTGTAGGTTCAGCAGTTGTAGTGGCTGTTGATGTTTGAGTTGTTGTAGGTTCAGCAGTTGTAGTGGCCGTTGATGTTTGAGTTGTTGTAGGTTCAGCAGTTGTAGTGGCTGTTGATGTTTGAGTTGTTGTAGGTTTGGCAGTTGTAGTGGCTTTTGTTGTAGGTTCGGCAGTTGTAGTGACCGTTGATGTTTGAGTTGTTGTAGGTTCAGCAGTTGTAGTGCCCGTTGATGTTTGAGTTGTGATAGGTTCGGCAGTTGTAGTGGCTGTTGTTGTAGGTTCAGTAGTTGTAGTGACCATTGATGTTTGAGTTGTTGTAGGTTCAGCAGTTGTAGTGGCTGTTGATGTTTGAGTTGTTCTAGGTTCAGCAGTTGTAGTGGCCGTTGATGTTTGAGCAGTTGTAGTGGCTGTTGATGTTTGAGTTGTTCTAGGTTCAGCAGTTGTAGTGGCCGTTGATGTTTGAGCAGTTGTAGTGGCTGTTGATGTTTGAGTTGTTGTAGGTTCAGTAGCTGTAGTGGCTGTTGATGTTTGAGTTGTTGTAGGTTCGGCAGTTGTAGTGGCTGTTGTTGTAGGTTCAGTAGTTGTAGTGGCTATTGATGTTTGAGTTGTTGTAGGTTCAGTAGTTGTAGTGGCTATTGATGTTTGAGTTGTTGTTGTAGCTTCAGTAGTAGTGGCTGTTGATGTTTGAGTTGTTGTAGGTTCGGCAGTTGTAGTGGCCGTTGATGTTTGAGTTGTTATAGGTTCAGCAGTTGTAGTGGCCGTTGATGTTTGAGTTGTTGTAGGTTCAGCAGTTGTAGTGGCCGTTGATGTTTGAGTTGTTATAGGTTCAGCAGTTGTAGTGGCCGTTAATGTTTGAGTTGTTGTAGGTTCGGCAGTTGTAGTGCCAGTTGATTTTTGAGTTGTTGTAGGTTCGGCAGTTGTAGTGGCTGTTGTTGTAGGTTCAGCAGTTGTAGTTACCGTTGATGTTTGAGTTGTTGTAGGTTCGGCAGTTGTAGTGGCTGTTGATGTTTGAGTTGTTGTAGGTTCGGCAGTTTTAGTGGCCGTTGATGTTTGACTTGTAGGTTCGGCAGTTGTAGTGGCTTTTGATGTTTGAGTTGTTGTAGGTTCGGCTGTTGTAGTGCCTGTTGGAGTTTGAGTTGTTGTAGGTTCGGCAGTTGTAGTGGCTATTGATGTTTGTGTTGTTGTAGGTTCAGTAGTTGTAGTGGCCGTTGATGTTTGAGTTGTTGTAGGTTCAGCAGTTGTAATTGCCGTTGATGTTTGAGTTGTTGTAGGTTCAGCAGTTGTAGTGGCTATTGATGTTTGAGTTGTTATAGGTTCAGTAGTTGTAGTGACTATTGATGTTTGAGTTGTTGTAGGTTCAGCAGTTGTAGTGGCTGTTGTTGTAGATTCAGCAGTTGTAGTGGCTGTCGTGGATGTTTGCAGTTGTAGTAGGTTCAGCAGTTGTAGGTTCGGCAGTTGTAGTGGCTGTCGCTGTAGGTTCGGCAGTTGTACTGGACATTGATGTTTGAGTTGTTGTAGGTTCAGCAGTTGTAGTGGCTGTGTTTGTAGGTTCAGTAGTTGTAGTGGCTGTTGATGTTTGAGTTGTTGTAGGTTCAGCAGTTGTAGTGGCCGTTGATGTTTGAGTTGTTGTAGGTTCAGCAGTTGTAGTGGCTGTTGATGTTTGAGTTGTTGTAGGTTCAGTAGCTGTAGTGGCTGTTGATGTTTGAGTTGTTGTAGGTTCGGCAGTTGTAGTGGTTGTTGATGTTTGAGTTGTTGTAGGTTCGGCAGTTGTAGTGGCTATTGATGTTTGAGTTGTTGTAGGTTTGGCAGTTGTAGTGGCTGTTGTTGTAGATTCAGCAGTTGTAGTGGCCGTTGATGTTTGAGTTGTTGTAGGTTCGGCAGTTGTAGTGCCTTTTGATGTTTGAGTTGTTGTAGGTTCGGCAGTTGTAGTGGCCGTTGATGTTTGACTTGTAGGTTCGGAAGTTGTAGTGGCTGTTGATGTTTGAGTTGTTGTAGGTTCAGCAGTTGTAGTGATCATTGATGTTTGACTTGTTGTAGGTTCAGCAGTTGTAGTGGCTTTTGATGTTTGAGTTGTTGTAGGTTCGGCTGTTGTAGTGCCTGTTGGAGTTTGAGTTGTTGTAGGTTCAGCAGTTGTAGTGGCTGTTGAAGTTTGAGTTGTTGTAGGTTCGGCAGTCGTAGTGGCTGTTGATGTCTGAGTTGTTGTAGTTTCGGCAGTTGTAGTGGCTGTTGATGTTTGAGTTGTTGTAGGTTCAGCAGTTGTAGTGGCTGTTGATGTTTGAGTTGTTGTAGGTTCAGTAGCTGTAGTGGCTGTTGATGTTTGAGTTGTTGTAGGTTCGGCAGTTGTAGTGGTTGTTGATGTTTGAGTTGTTGTAGGTTCGGCAGTTGTAGTGGCCATTGATGTTTGAGTTGTTGTAGGTTCAGCAGTTGTAGTGGCTGTTGATGTTTGGGTTGTTGTTGGTTCATTAGTTGTAGTGGCTATTGATGTTTGAGTTGTTGTAGGTTTGGCAGTTGTAGTGGCTGTTGTTGTAGATTCAGCAGTTGTAGTGGCCGTTGATGTTTGAGTTGTTGTAGGTTCGGCAGTTGTAGTGCCTTTTGATGTTTGAGTTGTTGTAGATTCAGCAGTTGTAGTGGCGGTTGTTGTAGATTCAGCAGTTGTAGTGGCTGTTGATGTTTGAGTTGTTGTAGGTCACAGGAAGTTGTACTGGCCGTTGATGTTTGAGTTGTTGTAGGTTCAGCAGTTGTAGTGGCTGTTGTTGTAGATTCAGCAGTTGTAGTGGCCGTTGATGTTTGAGTTGTTGTAGGTTCAGCAGTTGTAGTGGCTGTTGTTGTAGATTCAGCAGTTGTAGTGGCCGTTGATGTTTGAATTGTTGTAGGTTCAGTTGTTGTAGTGGCTGTTGATGTTTGAGTTGTTGTTGGTTCAGCAGTCGTGTAGTAGTTATTGATGTTTGAGTTGTTGTAGTTTCGGCAGTTGTAGTGGCCTTTGATGTTTGACTTGTTGTAGGTTCAGCAGTTGTAGTGGCTGTTGTTGTAGATTCAGCAGTTGTAGTGGCTGTCGTTGTAGATTCAGCAGTTGTAGTGGCTGTTGTTGTAGATTCAGCAGTTGTAGTGGCCGTTGATGTTTGAGTTGTTGTAGGTTCAGTTGTTGTAGTGGCTGTTGATGTTTGGGTTGTTGTTGGTTCAGCAGTTGTAGTAGTTATTGATGTTTGAGTTGTTGTAGGTTCGGCAGTTGTAGTGGCCGTTGATGTTTGACTTGTTGTAGACTCAGCAGTTGTAGTGGCTGTCGTTGTAGGTTTGGCAGTTGTACTGGCCGTTGATGTTTGAGTTGTTGTAGGTTCAGCAGTTGTAGTGGCCGTTGATGTTTGACTTGTTGTAGGTTCAGCAGTTGTAGTGGCTGTTGTTGTAGATTCAGCAGTTGTAGTGGCTGTCGTTGTAGGTTCGGCAGTTGTACTGGCCGTTGATGTTTGAGTTGTTGTAGGTTCAGCAGTTGTAGTGGCCGTTGATGTTTGAGTTGTTGTAGGTTCAGCAGTTGTAGTGGCTGTTGTTGTAGATTCAGCAGTTGTAGTGGCTGTTGATGTTTGAGTTGTTGTAGGTTCAGCAGTTGTAGTGGCTGTTGTTGTAGAGGTCCAGCAGTTGTAGTGGCTGTTGATGTTTGAGTTGTTGTAGGTTCAGCAGTTGTAGTGGCCGTTGATGTTTGACTTGTTGTAGGTTCAGCAGTTGTAGTGACCGTTGATGTTTGAGTTGTTGTAGGTTCAGCAGTTGTAGTGGCCGTTGATGTTTGAGTTGTTGTAGGTTCAGCAGTTGTAATGGCTGTTGTTGTAGGTTCGGCAGTTGTAGTAGCTGTTGTTGTAGGTTGTTGCAGTTGTACTGGCCGTTGATGTTTGAGTTGTTGTAGGTTCAGCAGTTGTAGTGGCTGTTGTTGTAGGTTCAGCAGTTGTAGTGGCTGTTGTTGTAGGTTCAGCAGTTGTAGTGCCTGTTGTTGTAGATTCAGCAGTTGTAGTGGCCGTTGATGTTTGAGTTGTTGTAGGTTCAGCAGTTGTAGTGGCCGTTGATGTTTGACTTGTTGTAGGTTCAGCAGTTGTAGTGGCTGTTGTTGTAGAGTTCAGCAGTTGTAGTGGCTGTCGTTGTAGGTTCGGCAGTTGTAGTGGCTGTTGATGTTTGAGTTGTTGTAGGTTCAGCAGTTGTAGTGGCCGTTGATGTTTGAGTTGTTGTAGGTTCAGCAGTTGTAGTGGCTTGTTGTTAGATTCAGCAGTTGTAGTGGCCGTTGATGTTTGAGTTGTTGTAGGTTCAGCAGTTGTAGTGGCTGTCGTTGTAGGTTCGACAGTTGTACTGGCCGTTGATGTTTGACTTGTTGTAGGTCAGCAGTTGTAGTGGCTGTTGATGTTTGAGTTGTGGTAGGTTCAGCAGTTGTAGTGGCTGTTGATGTTTGAGTTGCTGTAGTGGCCGTTAAATATAGTTAAATAAATAAAATTAACAGTTGAGAAAACAATTAATCTCCAGCAAAATAAATAAAACAAATAGTATATAAACAACAACTATAGTTTACAATAACAATAAAGAGTAATACATAAAGCAGTCTAAATCGTTTTGAATGACATTGAATTGATGATTTTGTTTGTTTGACTTACCTTCTACAGAGGTGATCTTAAAGGTGGTGTTACCCTCTAAAATACTTTCGCTTATCGCCGTATTATTATTGGGTGCGCTACTAAATGTTGCATCAATATCAGTGATGATTGATCCAGCACTACAGAAGAGATGGGGAAGGGATAGAGTCATTGTCATCTAAATTAAAAATAAATAAAATAAGACTCTATACAGAAACTCTTAACGCATTTGTTGAAGTGCAGCTATTTTTGATTTGCTGTAGTTTTCTTGTGGTATTATACAAGTCTGTCAGATGCTGTTATTAACAAAATATAGATGTTTCACAAACATTTGACAGTAAGTAATAATAACAGTCTTAGTATTCCAGTAGAACTTTAGATTTACAAATTCCCTTTGCAAGTTTTGGAATAATTGTGACAGCCCACACATAGATCTCATCTCACCATCATTGAGTCCGTCTGGGATTACATGAGGACAAAGACGCAGTGGAGACTAAAGCTGACATACACAGAACTGTGAAAGCCTTTCCAAAATGCTGGAACAACCTACCGGCAAACTACTGTACTGCTTAAAGGTTAATGTCTCTTGTGCAAATCAAGTCAGTGTTTGGTGTGACCACACTTGGCCTTCAGATGTACACAGTTTTTAAGGTAGGGTGTATGTAGGTTGTTCCAAGTGTCTTGGAGAAGTTGCCATAGTTATTTCATGAATTTAGGGTTTAGCCTCAGTTGCTTCTGTGTCTTCCATGTAATTCCAGACTGACTCAATAATAATGGGATCAGATCTCTGTGTGGATCACACCGTCTGTGAAAAGACTCTTTTAATATTGTTTGGAAATCTAAAATCGTTATTTCCAAATTGTACACTAAAACAAATATATGAATAACTGTCTAGACTTTTTTTTTCTGAAACAAAAAAACAATAAATATCTTCCTCTTATAAAGAAAGAAATACCCACCGGAACGAAATAACGTCGAATCGAATGAAGGAGTTACCGAATGCCTTTTTAAATATTGTCCCAATCTGTGGAAAACAGTTTCACAATGTCAGATTCAACATTTAGTTATCAATTACAAATTCTAACCACAGTCAAAAACCTACAACATGAACAACATTTGGTGGTCATTCGTATGTTTTTACATGATATGCAGATATACTAATTCCAAATTTCAGTGCATATTAACGTTTACTGTAACAGCCCTTAGTACGTGCTAACTGTGTACTTTTGTGTACTTTTGTATTTTCACCTATAGTTTGTGTTGTTTTTATTAAATATTTAACTTGCTGAGCACATTGCATATGCATTCAAATTTGTCACAATGTCGTACCTCATCATTAACTCGCCTTTTTCTGTCATTAAAGGCAGCGGAAGATTTATCTGACAGTTCTGGATTAAAAGTTTCATCGCTGGAAAAGCTAACACGAACTGCAGATGTCAGTTGAGCAGCTGTAGTGGCTGTTGATGTTTGAGATGTTGTAGGTTCAGCAGTTGTAGTGGCTGTTGATGTTTGACTTGTTGTAGGTTCAGCAGTTGTAGTGGCTGTTGTTGTAGATTCAGCAGTTGTGTAGTGGCTGTTGTTGTAGGTTCAGCAGTTGTACTGGCCGTTGATGTTTGAGTTGTTGTAGGTTCAGCAGTTGTAGTGGTAGTGGCCGTTGATGTTTGAGTTGTTGTAGGTTCAGCAGCTGCAGCTGTTGATGCTGTTGTTGTAGATTCAGCAGTTGTGTAGTGGCCGTTGATGTTTGAGTTGTTGTAGATGCAGCAGTTGTAGTAGCTGTTGATGTTTGAGTTGTTGTAGGTTCAGCAGTTGTAGTGGCCGTTGATGTTTGAGTTGTTGTAGGTTCAGCAGTTGTAGTAGCTGTTGATGTTTGAGTTGTTGTAGGTTCGGCAGTTGTAGTGGCTATTGATGTTTGAGTTGTTGTAGGTTCAGTAGTTGTAGTGGCCTATTGATGTTTGAGTTGTTGTAGGTTCAGCAGTTGTAGTGGCCGTTGATGTTTGAGTTGTTGTAGGTTCAGCAGTTGTAGTGGCTGTTGTTGTAGATTCAGCAGTTTGTAGTGGCTGTCGTTGTAGGTTCAGTAGTTGTAGTGGCCGTTGATGTTTGAGTTGTTGTAGGTTCAGCAGTTGTAGTGGCCGTTGATGTTTGAGTTGTTGTAGGTTCAGCAGTTGTAGTGGCTGTTGTTGTAGATTCAGCAGTTGTAGTGGCTGTTGTTGTAGGTTCAGTAGTTGTAGTGGCCGTTGATGTTTGAGTTGTTGTAGGTTCAGCAGTTGTAGTGGCCGTTGATGTTTGAGTTGTTGTAGGTTCAGCAGTTGTAGTGGCTGTTGTTGTAGGTTCAGTAGTTGTAGTGGCCGTTGATGTTTGAGTTGTTGTAGGTTCAGCAGTTGTAGTGGCCGTTGATGTTTGAGTTGTTGTAGGTTCAGCAGTTGTAGTGGCTGTTGAGTTGTTGTAGGTTCAGTAGTTGTAGTGGCCGTTGATGTTTGAGTTGTTGTAGGTTCAGCAGTTGTAGTGGCCGTTGATGTTTGAGTTGTTGTAGGTTCAGCAGTTGTAGTGGCCGTTGATGTTTGAGTTGTTGTAGGTTCAGCAGTTGTAGTGGCTGTTGTTGTAGATTCAGCAGTTGTACTGGCTGTTGATGTTTGAGTTGTTGTAGGTTCAGCAGTTGTAGTGGCCGTTGATGTTTGACTTGTTGTAGGTTCAGCAGTTGTAGTGGCCGTTGATGTTTGAGTTGTTGTAGGTTCAGCAGTTGTAGTGGCTGTTGTTGTAGGCTCGGCAGTTGTAGTAGCTGTCGTTGTAGGTTCGGCAGTTGTACTGGCCGTTGATGTTTGAGTTGTTGTAGGTTGAGCAGTTGTAGTGGCCGTTGATGTTTGAGTTGTTGTAGGTTCAGCAGTTGTAGTGGCTGTTGTTGTAGATTCAGCAGTTGTAGTGGCCGTTGATGTTTGAGTTGTTGTAGGTTCAGCAGTTGTAGTGGCCGTTGATGTTTGAGTTGTTGTAGGTTCAGCAGTTGTAGTGGCTGTTGTTGTAGATTCCAGCAGTTGTAGTGGCCGTTGATGTTTGAGTTGTTGTAGGTTGAGCAGTTGTAGTGGCCGTTGATGTTTGAGTTGTGTGTAGGCCGGCAGTTGTAGTAGCTGTCGTTGTAGGTTCGGCAGTTGTAGTGGCCGTTGATGTTTGAGTTGTTGTAGGTTGAGCAGTTGTAGTGGCCGTTGATGTTTGAGTTGTTGTAGGTTCAGCAGTTGTAGTGGCTGTTGTTGTAGATTCAGCAGTTGTAGTGGCCGTTGATGTTTGAGTTGTTGTAGGTTGAGCAGTTGTAGTGGCCGTTGATGTTTGAGTTGTTGTAGGTTCAGCAGTTGTAGTGGCTGTTGTTGTAGATTCAGCAGTTGTAGTGGCCGTTGATGTTTGAGTTGTTGTAGGTTCAGCAGTTGTAGTGGCTGTTGATGTTGTAGGTTCGACAGTTGTACTGGCCGTTGATGTTTGACTTGTTGTAGGTTCAGCAGTTGTAGTGGCGTTGATGTTTGAGTTGTGGTAGGTTCAGCAGTTGTAGTGGCTGTTGATGTTTGAGTTGCTGTAGTGGCCGTTAAATATAGTTAAATAAATAAAATTAACAGTTGAGAAAACAATTAATCTCCAGCAAAATAAATAAAACAAATAGTATATAAACAACAACTATAGTTTACAATAACAATAAAGAGTAATACATAAAGCAGTCTAAATCGTTTTGAATGACATTGAATTGATGATTTTGTTTGTTTGACTTACCTTCTACAGAGGTGATCTTAAAGGTGGTGTTACCCTCTAAAATACTTTCGCTTATCGCCGTATTATTGGGTGCGCTACTAAATGTTGCATCAATATCAGTGATGATTGATCCAGCACTACAGAAGAGATGGGGAAGGGATAGAGTCATTGTCATCTAAATTAAAAATAAATAAAATAAGACTCTGTACAGAAACTCTTAACGCATTTGTTGAAGTGCAGCTATTTTTGATTTGCTGTAGTTTTCTTGTGGTATTATACAAGTCTGTCAGATGCTGTTATTAACAAAATATAGATGTTTCACAAACATTTGACAGTAAGTAATAATAACAGTCTTAGTATTCCAGTAGAACTTTAGATTTACAAATTCCCTTTGCAAGTTTTGGAATAATCGTGACAGCCCACACACAGTAGATCTCATCTCACCATCATTGAGTCCGTCTGGGATTACATGAGGACAAAGACGCAGTGGAGACTAAAGCTGACATACACAGAACTGTGAAAGCCTTTCCAAAATGCTGGAACAACCTACCGCAAACTACTGTACTGCTTAAAGGTTAATGTCTCTTGTGCAAATCAAGTCAGTGTTTGGTGTGACCACACTTGGCCTTCAGATGTACACAGTTTTTAAGGTAGGGTGTATGTAGGTTGTTCCAAGCGTCTTGGAGAAGTTGCCATAGTTATTTCATGAATTTAGGGTTTAGCCTCAGTTGCTTCTGTGTCTTCCATGTAATTCCAGACTGACTCAATAATAATGGGATCAGATCTCTGTGTGGATCACACCTTCTGTGAAAAGACTCTTTTAATATTGTTTGGAAATCTAAAATCGTTATTTCCAAATTGTACACTAAAACAAATATATGAATAACTGTCTAGACTTTTTTTCTGAAACAAAAAACAATAAATATCTTCCTCTTATAAAGAAAGAAATACCCACCGGAACGAAATAACGTCGAATCGAATGAAGGAGTTACGAATGCCTTTTAAATATTGTCCCAATCTGTGGAAAACAGTTTCACAATGTCAGATTCAACATTTAGTTATCAATTACAAATTCTAACCACAGTCAAAAACCTACAACATGAACAACATTTGGTGGTCATTCGTATGTTTTTACATGATATGCAGATATACTAATTCCAAATTTCAGTGCATATTAACGTTTACTGTAACAGCCCTTAGTGCGTGCTAACTGTGTACTTTTGTGTACTTTTGTATTTTCACCTATAGTTTGTGTTGTTTTTATTAAATATTTAACTTGCTGAGCACATTGCATATGCATTCAAATTTGTCACAATACGTACCTCATCATTAACTCGCCTTTTTCTGTCATTAAAGGCAGCGGAAGATTTATCTGACAGTTCTGGATTAAAAGTTTCATCGCTGGAAAAGCTAACACGAACTGCAGATGTCAGTTGAGCAGCTGTAGTGGCTGTTGATGTTTGAGATGTTGTAGGTTCAGCAGTTGTAGTAGCTGTTGATGTTTGAGTTGTTGTAGGTTCAGCAGTTGTAGTGGCCGTTGATGTTTGAGTTGTTGTAGATGCAGCAGTTGTAGTAGCTGTTGATGTTTGAGTTGTTGTAGGTTCAGCAGTTGTAGTGGCTGTTGATGTTTGAGTTGTTGTAGGTTCGGCAGTTTTAGTGGCTATTGATGTTTGAGTTGTTGTAGGTTCAGTAGTTGTAGTGGCTATTGATGTTTGAGTTGTTGTAGGTTCAGCAGTTGTAGTGGCCGTTGATGTTTGACTTGTTGTAGGTTCAGCAGTTGTAGTGGCTGTTGTTGTAGATTCAGCAGTTGTAGTGGCTATCGTTGTAGGTTCGGCAGTTGTACTGGCCATTGATGTTTGAGTTGTTGTAGGTTCAGCAGTTGTAGTGGCCGTTGATGTTTGAGTTGTTGTAGGTTCAGCAGTTGTAGAGGCTGTTGTTGTAGGTTGTAGTGGCAGTTGTTGTAGTTCAGCAGTTGTAGTGCCTGTTGTTGTAGATTCAGCAGTTGTAGTGGCTGTCGTTGTAGATTCAGCAGTTGTAGTGGCCGTTGATGTTTGAGTTGTTGTAGGTTCAGTAGTTGTAGTGGCCGTTGATGTTTGAGTTGTTGTAGGTCCAGCAGTTGTAAGTTCAGCAGTTGTAGTGGCCGTTGATGTTTGAGTTGTTGTAGGTTCGGCAGTTGTAGTGGTTGTCGTTGTAGGTTCAGCAGGTTCAGCAGTTGTAGTGGCTGTTGTTGTAGGTTCAGCAGTTGTAGTGCCTGTTGTTGTAGATTCAGCAGTTGTAGTGGCTGTCGTTGTAGGTTCGGCAGTTGTACTGGCCTTTGATGTTTGAGTTGTTGTAGGCTCGGCAGTTGTAGTAGCTGTAGTTGTAGGTTCGGCAGTTGTAGTGGCTGTTATTGTAGGTTCAGCAGTTGTAGTGGCTGTTGTTGTAGGTTCAGCAGTTGTAGTGGCTGTTGTTGTAGATTCAGCAGTTGTAGTGGCCGTTGATGTTTGAGTTGTTGTAGGTTCAGCAGTTGTAGTGGCCGTTGATGTTTGAGTTGTTGTAGGTTCGGCAGTTGTAGTGGCTGTCGTTGTAGGTACGGCAGTTGTACTGGCCGTTGATGTTTGAGTTGTTGTAGGTTCAGCAGTTGTAGTGGCTGTTGATGTTTGAGTTGTTGTAGGTTCAGTAGTTGTAGTGGCCGTTGATGTTTGAGTTGTTGTAAGTTCAGCAGTTGTAGTGGCCGTTGATGTTTGAGTTGTTGTAGGTTCGGCAGTTGTAGTGGTTGTCGTTGTAGGTTCAGCAGTTGTAGTGGCTGTTGTTGTAGGTTCAGCAGTTGTAGTGCCTGTTGTTGTAGATTCAGCAGTTGTAGTGGCTGTCGTTGTAGGTTCGGCAGTTGTACTGGCCTTTGATGTTTGAGTTGTTGTAGGCTCGGCAGTTGTAGTAGCTGTAGTTGTAGGTTCGGCAGTTGTAGTGGCTGTTATTGTAGGTTCAGCAGTTGTAGTGGCTGTTGTTGTAGGTTCAGCAGTTGTAGTGGCTGTTGTTGTAGATTCAGCAGTTGTAGTGGCCGTTGATGTTTGAGTTGTTGTAGGTTCAGCAGTTGTAGTGGCCGTTGATGTTTGAGTTGTTGTAGGTTCGGCAGTTGTAGTGGCTGTCGTTGTAGGTACGGCAGTTGTACTGGCCGTTGATGTTTGAGTTGTTGTAGGTTCAGCAGTTGTAGTGGCTGTTGATGTTTGAGTTGTTGTAGGTTCAGCAGTTGTAGTGGCCGTTGATGTTTGACTTATTTGTAGGTTCAGCAGTTGTAGTGGCCGTTGATGTTTGAGTTGTTGTAGGTTCAGCAGTTGTAGTGGCCGTTGATGTTTGAGTTGTTGTAGGTTCGGCAGTTGTAGTGGCTGTCGTTGTAGAGGTACGTGCAGTTGTACTGGCGCGTTGATGTTTGAGTTGTTGTAGGTTCAGCAGTTGTAGTGGCTGTTGATGTTTGAGTTGTTGTAGGTTCAGCAGTTGTAGTGGCCGTTGATGTTTGACTTGTTGTAGGTCCAGCAGTTGTAGTGGCCGTTGATGTTTGAGTTGTGGTAGGTTCAGCAGTTGTAGTGGCTGTTGATGTTTGAGTTGTGGTAGGTTCAGCAGTTGTAGTGGCCGTTGATGTTTGAGTTGTTGTAGGTTCAGCAGTTGTAGTGGCTGTTGTTGTAGATTCAGCAGTTGTAGTGGCCGTTGATGTTTGAGTTGTTGTAGGTTGAGCAGTTGTAGTGGCCGTTGATGTTTGAGTTGTTATAGGTTCAGCAGTTGTAGTGGCTGTTGTTGTAGATTCAGCAGTTGTAGTGGCCGTTGATGTTTGAGTTGTTGTAGGTTCAGCAGTTGTAGTGGCTGTCGTTGTAGGTTCGACAGTTGTACTGGCCGTTGATGTTTGACTTGTTGTAGGTTCAGCAGTTGTAGTGGCCGTTGATGTTTGAGTTGTGGTAGGTTCAGCAGTTGTAGTGGCTGTTGATGTTTGAGTTGCTGTAGTGGCCGTTAAATATAGTTAAATAAATAAAATTAACAGTTGAGAAAACAATTAATCTCCAGCAAAATAAATAAAACAAATAGTATATAAACAACAACTATAGTTTACAATAACAATAAAGAGTAATACATAAAGCAGTCTAAATCGTTTTGAATGACATTGAATTGATGATTTTGTTTGTTTGACTTACCTTCTACAGAGGTGATCTTAAAGGTGGTGTTACCCTCTAAAATACTTTCGCTTATCGCCGTATTATTGGGTGCGCTACTAAATGTTGCATCAATATCAGTGATGATTGATCCAGCACTACAGAAGAGATGGGGAAGGGATAGAGTCATTGTCATCTAAATTAAAAATAAATAAAATAAGACTCTGTACAGAAACTCTTAACGCATTTGTTGAAGTGCAGCTATTTTTGATTTGCTGTAGTTTTCTTGTGGTATTATACAAGTCTGTCAGATGCTGTTATTAACAAAATATAGATGTTTCACAAACATTTGACAGTAAGTAATAATAACAGTCTTAGTATTCCAGTAGAACTTTAGATTTACAAATTCCCTTTGCAAGTTTTGGAATAATCGTGACAGCCCACACATAGATCTCATCTCACCATCATTGAGTCCGTCTGGGATTACATGAGGACAAAGACGCAGTGGAGACTAAAGCTGACATACACAGAACTGTGAAAGCCTTTCCAAAATGCTGGAACAACCTACCGGCAAACTACTGTACTGCTTAAAGGTTAATGTCTCTTGTGCAAATCAAGTCAGTGTTTGGTGTGACCACACTTGGCCTTCAGATGTACACAGTTTTTAAGGTAGGGTGTATGTAGGTTGTTCCAAGCGTCTTGGAGAAGTTGCCATAGTTATTTCATGAATTTAGGGTTTAGCCTCAGTTGCTTCTGTGTCTTCCATGTAATTCCAGACTGACTCAATAATAATGGGATCAGATCTCTGTGTGGATCACACCTTCTGTGAAAAGACTCTTTTAATATTGTTTGGAAATCTAAAATCGTTATTTCCAAATTGTACACTAAAACAAATATATGAATAACTGTCTAGACTTTTTTTTCTGAAACAAAAAAACAATAAATATCTTCCTCTTATAAAGAAAGAAATACCCACACGAACGAAATAACGTCGAATCGAATGAAGGAGTTACCGAATGCCTTTTTAAATATTGTCCCAATCTGTGGAAAACAGTTTCACAATGTCAGATTCAACATTTAGTTATCAATTACAAATTCTAACCACAGTCAAAACCTACAACATGAACAACATTTGGTGGTCATTCAGTATGTTTTTACATGATATGCAGATATACTAATTCCAAATTTCAGTGCATATTAACGTTTACTGTAACAGCCCTTAGTACGTGCTAACTGTGTACTTTTGTGTACTTTTGTATTTTCACCTATAGTTTGTGTTGTTTTTATTAAATATTTAACTTGCTGAGCACATTGCATATGCATTCAAATTTGTCACTACGTACCTCATCATTAACTCGCCTTTTTCTGTCATTAAAGGCAGCGGAAGATTTATCTGACAGTTCTGGATTAAAAGTTTCATCGCTGGAAAAGCTAACACGAACTGCAGATGTCAGTTGAGCAGCTGTAGTGGCTGTTGATGTTTGAGATGTTGTAGGTTCAGCAGTTGTAGTGGCTGTTGATGTTTGAGTTGTTGTAGGTTCAGCAGTTGTAGTGGCTGTTGATGTTTGAGTTGTTGTAGGTTCAGCAGTTGTAGTGGCCGTTGATGTTTGAGTTGTTGTTGCTTCAGTAGTTGTAGTGGCTGTTGATGTTTGAGTTGTTGTAGGTTCAGCAGTTGTAGTGACTGTTGATGTTTGAGTTGTTGTAGGTTCAGTAGTTGTAGTGGCTGTTGATGTTTGAGTTGTTGTAGGTCCAGCAGTTGTAGTGGCTGTTGATGTTTGAGTTGTTGTAGGTTCAGCAGTTGTAGTGGCTGTTGATGTTTGAGTTGTTGTAGTGTTCAGCAGTTGTAGTGACTGCTGATGTTTGAGTTGTTGTAGGTTCAGCAGATGTAGTGGCTGTTGATGTTTGAGTTGTTGTAGGTTCAGCAGTTGTAGTGGCTGTTGATGTTTCGGCAGTTGTTGTGGTTCCGTTGATGTTTGAGTTGTTGTAGGTTCAGCAGTTGTAGTGGCCGTTGATGTTTGAGTTGTTGTAGGTTCAGCAGTTGTAGTGGCTGTTGTTGTAGATTCAGCAGTTGTAGTGGCCGTTGATGTTTGAGTTGTTGTAGGTTCAGCAGTTGTAGTGGCTGTCGTTGTAGATTCAGCAGTTGTAGTGGCTGTTGTTGTAGATTCAGCAGTTGTAGTGGCTGTCGTTGATGCCTTGAGTTGGTGCTGTTGTTGTAGATTCAGCAGTTGTAGTGGCTGTTGTTGTAGATTCAGCAGTTGTAGTGGCTGTTGTTGTAGATTCAGCAGTTGTAGTGGCTGTTGTTGTAGATTCAGCAGTTGTAGTGGCTGTCGTTGTAGATTCAGGTAGGTTCGGCAGTTGTACTGGCCGTTGATGTTTGAGTTGTTGTAGGTCCAGCAGTTGTAGTGGCTGTTGATGTTTCAGTTGTTGTTGTGGCAGTTGTAGTAGTTATTGATGTTTGAGTTGTTGTAGGTTCAGCAGTTGTAGTGGCCGTTGATGTTTGAGCAGGTTGTAGTGGCAGTTGATGTAGTGCTGTTGTTGTAGATTCAGCAGTTGTAGTGGCCGTTGATGTTTGAGTTGTTGTAGGTTCAGCAGTTGTAGTGGCTGTTGTTGTAGATTCAGCAGTTGTAGTGGCCGTTGATGTTTGAGTTGTTGTAGGTTCAGCAGTTGTAGTGGCTGTTGATGTTTGAGGTTGTTGTAGGTTCAGCAGTCGTAGTAGTTATTGATGTTTGAGTTGTTGTAGGTTCAGCAGTTGTAGTGGCCGTTGATGTTTGAGCTTGTTGTAGGTTCAGCAGTTGTAGTGGCCTGTTGATGATTCAGCAGTTGTAGGTTCGGCTGTTGTTGTGGCTGTTGTTTGTTTGGCAGTTGTACTGGCCGTTGATGTTTGAGTTGTTGTAGGTTCAGCAGTTGTAGTGGCTGTTGTTGTAGACTCAGCAGTTGTAGTGGCTGTCGTTGTAGGTTTGGCAGTTGTACTGGCCGTTGATGTTTGAGTTGTTGTAGGTTCAGCAGTTGTAGTAGCCGTTGATGTTTGACTTGTTGTAGGTTCAGCAGTTGTAGTGGCTGTTGTTGTAGATTCAGCAGTTGTAGTGGCTGATGTTGTAGTTGTTGTAGGCAGTTGTACTGGCGTTGATGTTTGAGTTGTTGTAGGTTCAGCAGTTGTAGTGGCCGTTGATGTTTGACTTGTTGTAGGTTCAGCAGTTGTAGTGGCTGTTGTTGTAGATTCAGCAGTTGTAGTGGCAGCAGTTGTATGTTTGAGTTGTTGTAGGTTCAGCAGTTTGGCCGCTGATGTTTGAGTTGTTGTAGGTTCAGCAGTTGTAGTGGCTGTTGATGTTTGAGTTGTTTGTAGGTTCAGCAGTTGTAGTGGCCGTTGATGTTTGACTTGTTGTAGGTTCAGCAGTTGTAGTGACCGTTGATGTTTGAGTTGTTGTAGGTTCAGCAGTTGTAGTGGCCGTTGATGTTTGAGTTGTTGTAGGTTCAGCAGTTGTAGTGGCTGTCGTTGTAGGTTCGGCAGTTGTACTGGCCGTTGATGTTTGAGTTGTTGTAGGTTCAGCAGTTGTAGTGGCTGTTGTTGTAGATTCAGCAGTTGTAGTGGCTGTTGATGTTTGAGTTGTTGTAGGTTCAGCAGTTGTAGTGGCCGTTGATGTTTGACTTGTTGTAGGTTCGGCAGTTGTAGTGCCTGTTGTTGTAGATTCAGCAGTTGTAGTGGCCGTTGATGTTTGAGTTGTTGTAGGTTCAGCAGTTGTAGTGGCCGTTGATGTTTGACTTGTTGTAGGTTCAGCAGTTGTAGTGGCTGTTGTTGTAGATTCAGCAGTTGTAGTGGCTGTCGTTGTGAGGTTCAGCAGTTGTAGTGGCCGTTGATGTTTGAGTTGTTGTAGGTTCAGCAGTTGTAGTGGCCGTTGATGTTTGAGTTGTTGTAGGTTCAGCAGTTGTAGTGGCTGTTGTTGCAGATTCAGCAGTTGTAGTGGCTGTCGTTGTAGGTTCAGCAGTTGTACTGGCGGTTGATGCTGAGTTGTTGTAGGTTCAGCAGTTGTAGTGGCCGTTGATGTTTGAGTTGTTGTAGGTTCAGCAGTTGTAGTGGCTGTCGTTGTAGGTTCGACAGTTGTACTGGCCGTTGATGTTTGACTTGTTGTAGGTCCAGCAGTTGTAGTGGCTGTTGATGTTTGAGTTGTTGGTAGGTTCAGCAGTTGTAGTGGCTGTTGATGTTTGAGTTGCTGTAGTGGCCGTTAAATATAGTTAAATAAATAAAATTAACAGTTGAGAAAACAATTAATCTCCAGCAAAATAAATAAAACAAATAGTATATAAACAACAACTATAGTTTACAATAACAATAAAGAGTAATACATAAAGCAGTCTAAATCGTTTTGAATGACATTGAATTGATGATTTTGTTTGTTTGACTTACCTTCTACAGAGGTGATCTTAAAGGTGGTGTTACCCTCTAAAATACTTTCGCTTATCGCCGTATTATTGGGTGCGCTACTAAATGTTGCATCAATATCAGTGATGATTGATCCAGCACTACAGAAGAGATGGGGAAGGGATAGAGTCATTGTCATCTAAATTAAAAATAAATAAAATAAGACTCTATACAGAAACTCTTAACGCATTTGTTGAAGTGCAGCTATTTTTGATTTGCTGTAGTTTTCTTGTGGTATTATACAAGTCTGTCAGATGCTGTTATTAACAAAATATAGATGTTTCACAAACATTTGACAGTAAGTAATAATAACAGTCTTAGTATTCCAGTAGAACTTTAGATTTACAAATTCCCTTTGCAAGTTTTGGAATAATCGTGACAGCCCACACATAGATCTCATCTCACCATCATTGAGTCCGTCTGGGATTACATGAGGACAAAGACGCAGTGGAGACTAAAGCTGACATACACAGAACTGTGAAAGCCTTTCCAAAATGCTGGAACAACCCTACGGCAAACTACTGTACTGCTTAAAGGTTAATGTCTCTTGTGCAAATCAAGTCAGTGTTTGGTGTGACCACACTTGGCCTTCAGATGTACACAGTTTTTAAGGTAGGGTGTATGTAGGTTGTTCCAAGCGTCTTGGAGAAGTTGCCATAGTTATTTCATGAATTTAGGGTTTAGCCTCAGTTGCTTCTGTGTCTTCCATGTAATTCCAGACTGACTCAATAATAATGGGATCAGATCTCTGTGTGGATCACACCTTCTGTGAAAAGACTCTTTTAATATTGTTTGGAAATCTAAAATCGTTATTTCCAAATTGTACACTAAAACAAATATATGAATAACTGTCTAGACTTTTTTTCTGAAACAAAAAAACAATAAATATCTTCCTCTTATAAAGAAAGAAATACCCACGAACGAAATAACGTCGAATCGAATGAAGGAGTTACCGAATGCCTTTTTAAATATTGTCCCAATCTGTGGAAAACAGTTTCACAATGTCAGATTCAACATTTAGTTATCAATTACAAATTCTAACCACAGTCAAAAACCTACTACATGAACAACATTTGGTGGTCATTCGTATGTTTTTACATGATATGCAGATATACTTATTCCAAATTTCAGTGCATATTAACGTTTACTGTAACAGCCCTTAGTGCGTGGCGCTAACTGTGTACTTTTGTGTACTTTTTGTATTTTCACCTATAGTTTGTGTTGTTTTTATTAAATATTTAACTTGCTGAGCACATTGCATATGCATTCAAATTTGTCACAATACGTACCTCATCATTAACTCGCCTTTTTCTGTCATTAAAGGCAGCGGAAGATTTATCTGACAGTTCTGGATTAAAAGTTTCATCGCTGGAAAAGCTAACACGAACTGCAGATGTCAGTTGAGCAGCTGTAGTGGCTGTTGATGTTTGAGATGTTGTAGGTTCAGCAGTTGTAGTGGCTGTTGATGTTTGACTTGTTGTAGGTTCAGCAGTTGTAGTGGCTGTTGATGTTTGACTTGTTGTAGGTTCAGCAGTTGTAGTGGCCGTTGATGTTTGAGTTGTTGTAGGTTCGGCATTTATAGTGGCTGTTGTTGTAGATTCAGCAGTTGTAGTGGCCGTTGATGTTTGAGTTGTTGCAGGTCCGGCAGTTGTAGTGGCTATTGATATTTGAGTTGTTGTAGGTTCAGTAGTTGTAGTGGCTATTGATGTTTGAGTTGTTGTAGGTTCAGCAGTTGTAGTGGCCGTTGATGTTTGACTTGTTGTAGGTCCAGCAGTTGTAGTCGCTGTTGATGTTTTGAGTTGTTGCAGGTCCGCAGTTGTAGTGGCTGTTGTGCAGGTTCAGTAGTTGTAGTGGCTGTCGATTTGGTTGTAGGTGCAGCAGTTGTACTGGCCGCTGATGTTTGAGTTGTTGTAGGTTCAGCAGTTGTAGTGGCCGTTGATGTTTGAGTTGTTGTAGGTTCAGCAGTTGTAGTGGCTGTCGTTGTAGGAACGGCAGTTGTACCTGGCCGTTGATGTTTGAGTTGTTGTAGGTTCAGCAGTTGTAGTGGCTGATGTTGTAGATTCAGCAGTTGTAGTGGCTGTCGTTGTAGGTTCGGCAGTTGTACTGGCCGTTGATGTTTGAGTTGTTGTAGGTTCAGCAGTTGTAGTGGCTGTTGTTGTAGATTCAGCAGTTGTAGTGGCTGTCGTTGTAGGTTCAGCAGTTGTACTGGCCGTTGATGTTTGAGTTGTTGTAGGTTCAGCAGTTGTAGTGGCTGTTGTTGTAGATCCAGCAGTTGTAGTGGCCTGTCGTTGTAGGTTCAGCAGTTGTAGTGGCCGTTGATGTTTGAGTTGTTGTAGGTTCGGCAGTTGTAGTGGCTATTGATGTTTGAGTTGTTGTAGGTTCAGTAGTTGTAGTGGCTATTGATGTTTGAGTTGTTGTAGGTTCGGCAGTTGTAGTGGCTGTTGTAGGTTCAGTAGTTGTAGTGACCATTGATGTTTGAGTTGTTGTAGGTTCGGCAGTTGTAGTGGCTGTTGATTGTTGAGTTGTTGTAGGTTCGGCAGTCGTAGTGGCTGTTGATGTTTGAGTTGTTGTAGGTTCGGCAGTTGTAGTGGCTGTTGATGTTTGAGTTGTTGTAGGTTCCGGCAGTTGTAGTGGCTGTTGATTGTTGAGTTGTTGTAGATTCGGCAGTTGGAGTTGCTGTTGATGTTTGAGTTGTTGTAGGTTCGGCAGTTGTAGTGGCCGTTGATGTTTGGGTTGTTGTAGGTTCAGCAGTTGTAGTGGCTGTTGATGTTTGAGTTGTTGTAGGTTCGGCAGTTGTAGTGGCTGTTGATGTTTGAGTTGTTGTAGGTTCAGCTGTTGTAGGGGCCGTTGATGTTTGAGTTGAAGGTTCAGCAGTTGTAGTGGCTGTTGATGTTTGACTTGTTGTAGGTTCAGCAGTTGTAGTGGCTGTTGATGTTTGAGTTGAAGGTTCAGCAGTTGTAGTGGCTGTTGATGTTTGACTTGTTGTAGGTTCAGCAGTTGTAGTGGCCGTTGATGTTTGAGTTGTTGTAGGTTCAGCAGTTGTAGTGGCGTTGATGTTTGACTTGTTGTAGGTTCAGCAGTTGTGGTGGCTGTTGTTGTAGATTCAGCAGTTGTACTGGCGTTGATGTTTGAGTTATTTGTAGGTTCAGCAGTTGTAGTGGCCGTTGATGTTTGACTTGTTGTAGGTTCAGCAGTTGTAATGGCTGTTGTTGCTGTAGATTCAGCAGTTGTAGTGGCTGTCGTTGTAGGTTCGGCAGTTGTACTATTGTTGATGTTTGAGTTGTTGTAGGTTCAGCAGTTGTAGTGGCGTTGATGCTTGAGTTGTTGTAGGTTCAGCAGTTGTAGTGGCTGGCTGTCGTTGTAGGTTCGACAGTTGTACTGGCCGTTGATGTTTGACTTGTTGTAGGTCCAGCAGTTGTTGTAGTGGCTGTTGATGTTTGAGTTGTGGCAGGTTCAGCAGTTGTAGTGGGCGTTGATGTTTGAGTTGTTGTAGGTTCGGCAGTTGTAGTGGCTATTGATGTTTGAGTTGTTGTAGGTTCAGTAGTTGTAGTGGCTATTGATGTTTGAGTTGTTGCAGGTTCGGCAGTTGTAGTGGCTGTTGTAGGTTCAGTAGTTGTAGTGACCATTGATGTTTGAGTTGTTGTAGGTTCGGCAGTTGTAGTGGCTGTTGATTGTTGAGTTGTTGTAGGTTCGGCAGTCGTAGTGGCTGTTGATGTTTGAGTTGTTGTAGGTCCGAAGCAGTTGTAGTGGCTGTTGATGTTTGAGTTGTTGTAGGTTAGGCAGTTGTAGCTGGCTGTTGATTGTTGAGTTGTTGTAGATTCGGCAGTTGGAGTTGCTGTTGATGTTTGAGTTGTTGTAGGTTCGGCAGTTGTAGTGGCCGTTGATGTTTGGGTTGTTGTGTAGGTTCAGCAGTTGTAGTGGCTGTTGATGTTTGAGTTGTTGTAGGTTCAGCAGTTGTAGTGGCTGTTGATGTTTGAGTTGTTGTAGGTTCAGCTGTTGTAGGGGCCGTTGATGTTTGAGTTGAAGGTTCAGCAGTTGTAGTGGCTGTTGATGTTTGACTTGTTGTAGGTTCAGCAGTTGTAGTGGCTGTTGATGTTTGAGTTGAAGGTTCAGCAGTTGTAGTGGCTGTTGATGTTTGACTTGTTGTAGGTTCAGCAGTTGTAGTAGCCGCGCTGATGTTTGAGTTGTTGTAGGTTCAGCAGTTGTAGTGGCCGTTGATGTTTGACTTGTTGTGGAGGTTCAGCAGTTGTAGTGGCTGTTGTTGTAGATTCAGCAGTTGTACTGGCTGTTGATGTTTGGAGTTGTTGTAGGTTCAGCAGTTGTAGTGGCGTTGATGTTTGACTTGTTGTAGGTTCAGCAGTTGTAATGGCTGTTGTTGTAGATTCAGCAGTTGTAG
>CM031949.1:21700906-21765300 GCA_018749465.1 Paracanthobrama guichenoti | reverse complement strand
ACCTACAACAACAGCCACTACAACTGCGAACCTACAACAGCCACTACAACGGGCTGAACCTACAACAGCCACTGCTGAAGGCCAACAACTCAAACATCAACAGCCACTACAACTGCCTGAACCTACAACGACAGCCACTACAACTGCTGAATCTACAACAACAGCCACTACAACTGCTGGAACCTACAACAACTCAAACATCAATAGCCACTACAACTGCTGAACCTACAACAACTCAAACATCAATAGCCACTACAACTGCCGAACTACTACAACAACTCAAACATCAACAGCCAGTACAACTGCTGAACTACACAACAACTCAAACAACAATGGCCACTACAACTGCCGAACCTACAACAACTCAAACATCAATGGTCACTGCAACGCCTGAACCTACAACAACAGCCACTACAACTGCCGAGACCTGGCAACAACTCAAACATCAACAGCCACTACAACTGCTGAACCTACAGCAACTCAAACATCAACGGCCACTACAACTGCTGAATCTACAACAGCAGCCACTACAACAACCAGCTACCTACAACAAGTCAAACACTGATGATCACTGCAACTGCTGAACTTTACAACAACTCAAACATCAACAGCCACTACAACTGCCGAACCTACAAGTCAAACATCAGCAAATTGATGATGACTGTGTGGAATTACAACAAACTTGAAACATCAAAAGGCACTACAGCTCAGCAAGCAACCTAACAACAACTCAAACATCAACGGCCACTACAACTGCTGGATCTACAACAGCAGCCACTACAACCGCTTAACCTACAACAACTCAAACATCAATATAGCCACTCTGCAAATCTAATGAACCAACAACAACCCAAACATCAACAGCCACTACAACTGCTGAACCTACAACAACTCAAACATCAGCAGCAACTACAACTGCTGAACCTACAACAACTCAGCCACTACAACTGCCAAACCTGCAACTCCTCCAACATCAACAGCCACCACGCTGCTGGACCTTTATAACAACTCATAGCATCAACAGCCACTACAAAAACTGTGCTGAACCTACATCAGTGTACAATTTGCCACTACAACTGCTAGATTTCATAACAATACTCAAACATCAGCTTTTAAGCAGTATAACTGCTGAACCTACAACAACTCAAACATCACTATTGACGGCCACTACAGCTGCTGGACCTACACAGCAACAGCCACTACAACTGGCGCCGAAATAACTTGCAACAACTCCAAACATCAACAGCCACTGCAGCTGCTGAAGGCGTGCATACAACTCCAAACATCAACAGCCACTACAACTGCCGAGGACCTACAAGTCAAACATCAGCAGCTTCACTACAACTGCCTAAACCGATGGTGAGATAAGCCACTATGTGTGGGACTTCACCACAACTCAAACATCAAAAGGCACTACAACTGCCTGGAACCTACAACAACTCAAGTCACATCAGCGGCCACTACAGCTGCTGGATCTGCAACAGCAGCCACTACAACTGCCGAGACCTGCAACAACTCAAACATCAATAGCCACTACAACTAATGAACCAACAACAACCCAAACATCAACAGCCACTACAACTGCTGAACCTACAACAACTCAAACATCAATGGCCACTACAACTGCCGAACCTACAACAACTCAAACATTAACAACCACTACAACTGCCGAACCTACAACAACTCAAACATCAAGAAGCCACTACAGCTACTGGACCTACAAATATCGAACTCAAAACATCAACAGCCACTACAACTGCTCAAACATCAACGGCCACTACAACTGCTGAACCTACAACAACTCAAACATCAACAGCCACTACAACTGCTGAACCTACAACAACTCAAACATCAATGGTCACTACAACTACTGAACCTACAACAATAGCCACTACAACTGCCGAACCTATCACAACTCAAACATCAACGGGCAATACAACTGCAGAACCTACAACAACTCAAACATCAACGGTCACTACAACTGCTGAACCTACAACAAAAGCCACTACAACTGCCAAACCTACAACAACTCAAACATCAACAGCCACTACAACTGCTGAACGTACATCAACTCAAACATCAACGGCCACTACAACTGCTGAACCTACAAAAACTCAAACATCAACGGCCACTACAACTGCTGAACCTACAACAACTCAAACATCAACGGCCACTACAACTACTGAACCTACAATAACTCAAACATCAACGGCCACTACAACTGCTGAACCTACAACAACTCCAACATCAACAGCCACTACAACTGCTGAACCTACAACTCAAAACATCAACAGCCACTACAACTGCTGAACCTACAACAACTCAAACAAACATCAACATCAACAGTCCACTACAACTGCTGAATCTACAACAACTCAAACATCAACAGCAACTACAACTGCTGAACCTACAACAACAGCCACTACAACTGCCAAACCTACAACAACTCAAACATCAACAGCCACTACAACTGCTGAACCTACAACAACTCAAACATCAACAGCCACTACAACTGCTGAACCTACAACTCAAACATCAACAGCCACTACAACTGCTGAACCTATAACAACTCAAACATCAACAGCCAGTATAACTGCTGAACCTACAACAACAACTCAAACATCAACGGCCACTACAACTGCTGAACCTACAACAACAGCAACACTACAACTACTGAACCTACAATAACTCAAACATCAACGGCCACTACAACTGCTGAACCTACAACAACTCAACATCATCAAACATCAACAGCCACTACAACTGCTGAACCTACAACTCTCAACATCAACAGCCAGTACAACTGCTGAACCTACAACATCTCAAACATCAACATCAACAGTCACTACAACTGCTGAATCTACAACAACTCAAACATCAACAGCCACTACAACTGCTGAACCTACAATAACTCAAACATCAACGGCCACTACAACTGCTGAACCTACAACAACTCCAACATCAACAGCCACTACAACTGCTGAACCTACAACTCAAACATCAACAGTCACTACAACTGCTGAACGTACAACAACTCAAACATCAACAGCCACTACAACTGCTGAACCTACAACAACTCAAACATCAACAGCCACTACAACTGCTGAACCTACAAATAACTCAAACATCAGCCACTACAACTGCTGAACCTATAACAACTCAAACATCAACAGCCAGTATAACTGCTGAACCTACAACAACAACATCAACAGCCACTACAACTGCTGAACCTACAACAACAGCCACTACAACTGCTGAACCTACAACAACTCAAACATCAACAGCCACTACAACTGCTGAACGTACAACAACTCAAACATCAACAGCCACTACAACTGCTGAACCTACATCAACAGCCACTACAACTGCCGAACCTATAACAACTCAAACATCAACAGCCAGTATAACTGCTGAACCTACAACAACTCAAACATCAACGGCCACTACAACTGCTGAACCTAACTCCAAACAACAGCCACTACAACTGCTGAACCTACAACAACTCAAACATCAACAGCCACTACAACTGCTGAACGTACAACAACTCAAACATCAACAGCCACTACAACTGCTGAACCTACAAACGGCTGCTGGATCGACAGCCACTACAACTGCTGAATCTACAACAACAGCCACTACAACTGCTGAACCTACAAACAACTCAAACATCAATAGCCACTACAACTGCTGAACCTACAACAACTCAAACATCAATAGCCACTACAACTGCTGAACCTGCAACAACTCAAACATCAACAGCCAGTACAACTGCTGAACCTACAACAACTCAAACAACAATGGCCACTACAACTGCCGAACCTACAACAACTCAAACATCAATGGTCACTACAACTACTGAACCTACAACAACTCAGCCACTACAACTGCTGAACCTACAACAACTCAAACATCAACAGCCACTACAACTGCTGAACCTACAACAACTCAAACATCAACGGCCACTACAACTGCTGAATCTACAACAACAGCATCAACATCCTACAACTGCTGAACCTACAACAAGTCAAACATCAATGATCACTACAACTGCTGAACCTACAAACAACTCAAACATCAACAGCCACTACAACTGCCGAACCTACAACAACAAGTCAACTGCATCAACGGCAACAACTCAAACATCAACCACTAACCTGGACAACAACTCAAACATCAAAAGGCACTACAACTGCCGAACCTACAACAACTCAAACATCAACGGCCACTACAACTGCTGAATCTACAACAACAGCCACTACAACTGCCGAACCTACAACAACTCAAACATCAATAGCCACTACAACTAATGAACCAACAACAACCCAAACATCAACAGCCACTACAACTGCTGAACCTACAACAACTCAAACATCAACAGCAATGACTACAACTGCTGAACCTACAACAACAGCCACTATACATTTGCCAAACCTACAACAACTCAAACATCAACAGCCACCACAACTGCTGAACCTACAACAACTCAAACATCAACAGCCACTACAACTGCTGAACCTACATCAACAGCCACTACAACTGCCGAACCTATAACAACTCAAACATCAACAGCCAGTATAACTGCTGAACCTACAACAACTCAAACATCAACGGCCACTACAACTGCTGAACCTACAACAACAGCCACTACAACTGCCGAACCTACAACAACTCAAACATCAACAGCCACTACAACTGCTGAACGTACAACAACTCAAACATCAACAGCCACTACAACTGCCGAACCTACAAGTCAAACATCAACGGCCACTACAACTGCCGAACCTACAACTCAAACATCAAAAGGCACTACAACTGCCGAACCTACAACAACTCAAACATCAACGGCCACTACAACTGCTGAATCTACAACAACAGCCACTACAACTGCCGAACCTACAACAACTCAAACATCAATAGCCACTACAACTAATGAACCAACAACAACCCAAACATCAACAGCCACTACAACTGCTGAACCTACAACAACTCAAACATCAATGGCCACTACAACTGCCGAACCTACAACAACTCAAACATCAACAACCACTACAACTGCCGAACCTACAACAACTCAAACATCAAAAGCCACTACAGCTACTGAACCTACAACAACTCAAACATCAACAGCCACTACAACTGCTCAAACATCAACGGCCACTACAACTGCTGAACCTACAACAACTCAAACATCAATGGTCACTACAACTACTGAACCTACAACAATAGCCACTACAACTGCGCCTATCACAACTCAAACATCAACGGGCAATACAACTGCAGAACCTACAACAACTCAAACATCAACGGTCACTACAACTGCCGAACCTACAACAAAAGCCACTACAACTGCCAAACCTACAACAACTCAAACATCAACAGCCACTACAACTGCTGAACGTACATCAACTCAAACATCAACGGCCACTACAACTGCTGAACCTACAAAAACTCAAACATCAACGGCCACTACAACTGCTGAACCTACAACATCTCAAACATCAACGGCCACTACAACTACTGAACCTACAATAACTCAAACATCAACGGCCACTACAACTGCTGAACCTACAACAACTCCAACATCAACAGCCACTACAACTGCTGAACCTACAGCTCAAACATCAACAGCCAGTACAACTGCTGAACCTACAACATCTCAAACATCAACATCAACAGTCACTACAACTGCTGAATCTACAACAACTCAAACATCAACAGCAACTACAACTGCTGAACCTACAACAACAGCCACTACAACTGCCAAACCTACAACAACTCAAACATCAACAGCCACTACAACTGCTGAACCTACAACAACTCAAACATCAACAGCCACTACAACTGCTGAACCTACATCAACAGCCACTACAACTGCCGAACCTATAACAACTCAAACATCAACAGCCAGTATAACTGCTGAACCTACAACAACAACTCAAACATCAACGGCCACTACAACTGCTGAACCTACAACAACAGCCACTACAACTGCCGAACCTACAACAACTCAAACATCAACAGCCACTACAACTGCTGAACGTACAACAACTCAAACATCAACAGCCACTACAACTGCTGAACCTACAACAACAGCCACTACAACTGCCAAACCTACAACTCAAACATCAACAGTCACTACAACTGCTGAACCTACAACAACTCAAACATCAACAGCCACTACAACTGCTGAACCTACAACAACAGCCACTACAACTGCCGAACCTATAACAACTCAAACATCAACAGCCAGTATAACTGCTGAACCTACAACAACAACTCAAACATCAACGGCCATTACAACTGCTGAACCTACAACAACTCCAACATCAACGGCCACTATAACTGTTGAACCTACAACAAATCAAACATCAATGGTCACTACAACTACTGAATCTACAACAACAGCCATTACAACTGCTGAACCTACAACAACTCAAACATCAACGGTCACTACAACTGCCAAACCTACAACAACTCAAACATCAACAGCCAGTACAACTGCCGAACCTACAACAGCCACTACAACTGCTGAACCTACAACAACTCAAACATCAACGGCCACTACAACTACTGAACCTACAACAATAGCTACTACAACTGCCGAACCTACATCAACTCAAACATCAACAGCCACTACAACTGCCGAACCTACAACAACTCAAACATCAACAGCCACTACAACTGCCGAACCTACAACAACTCAAACATCAACGGCCACTACAACTGCTGAACCTACAACAATTCAAACATCAACAGCCATTACAACTGCTGAACCTACAACAAATCAAACATCAACGGCCACTACAACTGCTGCTACAACACAACAACTTACATCTAAAGCTGAATCAGGATCCACAACATCTACAGTTCATGTTAGGTTTTCCAGTGATGAAACTTTTAATCCAGAACTGTCAAATACATCTTCCACTGCCTTTAATGACAGAAAAAAGCGAATTAATGATGAGGTACGTATTGTGACACATTTGAATGCTTATGTAATTTGCTCAGCAATTTAAATAGTAACAAATCATTTGAATGTATGAAGTATTTTATTCAGCAACCTAATGTAAATAATAGTGCTATTTGCTCCCACATGGACAATAATGTGTTATTTTTACACCACTGCAATTAGTGTTCTATTTTATTTAGTTCTGTTGTAAATATATTTTATATTTAATAATAACAACACAAACTATTGCTGAAAATACAGAAGTACACAAATGTACACAGTTAGCAAGAACTAAGGGCTGTTACAGTAATCAAATCAAATCACCTTTATTTATATAGCGCTTTTAACAAGTCCAATTGTTTCAAAGCAGCTTCACATTGTTAACAGGAAAATAATGCAACAGAATTTGTACAGCCGTTCTGGTGAAACGGTGATGTTATCCAACTAATTTCAAGTATCATATAGTGTCAATGCGGGCAGATCGGTAATATAGATGAGATTTAGGAGTCCCCAACTGAGCAAGCCAAAAGCCAGAGGCAACGGTGGCAAGGAAACAAAACTCCTTCAGGGCCAGAATGGAGAAAAAAAACCTTGGGAGAAACCAGGCTCAGTCGGGGTGCCAGTTCTCCTCTGGCCGACGAGCAAACAGTGTATGATTATAATTCTGGCAACATAGCAGGTCTTAATTCATATTAGGCAAATATATATTTGTAAGATTATTTCGAAAGATTGGAGTCGTCACGCTGAAGATGGGTTTAATGAGGATGTTGTGTCGATGCAGCATTTACGGGAGGAGTTTATTTGACACGCTCTCTGCAAACATTTCAGGGATGCGTTGGTCATGTCCAGGCCCTGGTCCACCATCTGATCTGGATATAGCCCGGATCCGGCTGACTGCAGTAAACCTCGGGGAATAAACAGAGATACTAACATTAGCGTAGATGCCATTCTTCTTATGATGTAACGAGTACATCAGGTGTTATGGGAAGTGTTCCCGGTTCCGGCTGACCTAGTCAATGCAGCCTAACAATCATTTACTGATTTGAATAATAGAAATTGACAATGTTTTATGTGTAAGCTTCAGTAAAGAGATGCATTTTTAGTCTAGATTTAAACTGACAGAGTGTGTCTGCTTCCCGAACAATGCTAGGAAGACTGTTCCAGAGTTTAGGCACTAAATAGGAAAAGGATCGACCGCCTGCAGTTGATTTTGATATTCTAGGTATTATCAACTGGCCAGAGTTTTGAGACCGCAAATAGACGTGATGGATTATAATGCGTTAAGAGTTCGCTCAAGTACTGGGGAGCTAAACCATTTAGTGCTTTGTAAGTAATAAGCAAGATTTTAAAATGTATACAATGTTTAATAGGGAGCCAGTGCAGTGTTGACAGAACCGGGCTAATATGGTCATACTTCCTTGTTCTAGTTAGAGCTCGAGCTGCTGCGTTTTGGACCAGCTGGAGTTTGTTTATTAAGCTTAGCAGGGCAACCACCCAGTAAAGCATTACAGTAATCTAGCCTTGAGGTCATGAATGCATTAATTAACAGTTCAGCATTTTGCATTGAAAGGATGTGCCGTAATTTAGATATATTTTTAAGATGGTAGAATGCAGTTTTACAGATATTAGAAACATGGCTTTCAAATGAAAGATTGGTATCAAAGAGCACACCCAGGTTCCTCACTGACGACGAGGACTTGACAGAGCAGTCATCGAGTGTTAGACAGTATTCTAGGTTACTACTTGCAGAGTTTTTTTGAAACGTTAATATGCACTGAAATTTGGAATCAGTATATCTGCATATCATGTAAAACATACGAATGACCACCAAATGTCGCTCATGTTGTAGGTTTTGACTGTGGTTAGAATTTGTAATTGATAACTAAATGTTGAATCTGACATTGTGAAACTGTTTTCCACAGATTGGGACAATATTTAAAAGGCATTCGTAACTCCTTCATTCGATTCGACGTTATTTCGTTCCGGTGGGTATTTCTTTCTTTATAAGAGGAATATATTTATTGTTTTTGGTTTCAGAAAAAAGTCTAGACAGTTATTCATATATTTGTTTTAGTGTACAATTTGGAAACAACAATTTTAGATTTCCAAACAATATTAAAAGAGTCTTTTCACAGAAGGTGTGATCCACACAGAGATCTGATCCCATTATTATTGAGTCAGTCTGGAATTACATGGAAGACACAGAAGCAACTGAGGCTAAACCCTAAATTCATGAAATAACTATGGCAACTTCTCCAAGACGCTTGGAACAACCTACATACACCGTACCTTAAAAACTGTGTACATCTGAAGGCCAAGTGTGGTCACACCAAACACTGACTTGATTTGCACAAGAGACATTAGCCTTTAAGCAGTACAGTAGTTTGCCGGTAGGTTGTTCCAGCATTTTGGAAAGGCTTTCACAGTTCTGTGGATGTCAGCTTTAGTCTCCACTGCGTCTTTGTCCTCATGTAATCCCAGACGGACTCAATGATGGTGAGATGAGATCTATGTGTGGGCTGTCACGATTATTCCAAAACTTGCAAAGGGAATTTGTAAATCTAAAATTTTACTGGAATACTAAGACTGTTATTATTACTTACTGTCAAATGTTTGTGAAACATCTATATTTTGTTAATAACAGCATCTGACAGACTTGTATAATACCACAAGAAAACTACAGCAAATCAAAAATAGCTGCACTTCAACAAATGTGTTGAGAGTTTCTGTACAGAGTCTTATTTTATTTATTTTTCATTTAGATGACAATGACTCTTTCTCTTCCCCATCTCTTCTGTAGTGCTGGATCAATCATCACTGATATTGATGCAACATTTAGTAGCGCACCCAATAATACGGCGATAAGCGAAAAGTATTTTAGAGGGTAACACCACCTTTAAGATCACCTCTGTAGAAGGTAAGTCAAACAAACAAAATCATCAATTCAATGTCATTCAAAACGATTTAGACTGCTTTAGGTATTACTCTTTATTGTTATTGTAAACTATAGTTGTTTTTATATACTATTTATTTTATTTATCTTGCTGGAGATTAATAGTTTTCTCAACTGTTCATTTTATTTAACTATATTCTTCAAATAATCCAAACACACAACAGTAAATCCAAATGACATGACTACCAGTGCCACTACAACCACAAGTCCTACTACAACTCCAACCAGTCCTACTGTAACTACAACTACAACCACAAGTCCTACTACAACTACAACCACAAGTCCTACTGCAACTACAACTACAAGTCCTACTACAACTACAACTACAACCACAAGTACTACTACAACAACAACCACAAGTCATACTACAACTACAACCACACGTCCTACTACAACTACAACCACAAGTCCTACTACAACTACAACTACAAGTCCTACTACAACTACAACCACAAGTCCTACTACAAATACAACCACAAGTCCTACTACAACTACAACTACAAGCCCTACTACAAATAAAACCACAATTCCTACTACAACTACAAGTATTACTACAAGTACAACCACAACTACAGCCAAACCAAACACAACTACCACACAAACAACAACAACAACGCCCACCACCACCACCACCACCACCACCACAACAACAGTACCAGCACGTCCTCTGCCAACAGTAGCCATCCAGATTGTCATTATTGAGACATTTGTTCCAGCGCTTACAAACCCGCAAACACCAGAATTTAAGACCCTAGCCACAAAGGTAGAGAGTGCGGTAAGTTTCAAACTGCAGAACATCCATCCATTCATCAAAACTGCTTATCTTCTTTTGGGTCAAGGGACCTGTAGAACAGGTTTAATTTTCATAGAATATTTAGAAACATGCCTAAAACTTACTGTTTTTACAGTTTGATGACGTCTACAAAAAAAAGTATGGAGAGCGTTTCATCAGGACCATCGTGATTGCTTTCATGTAAGTTCATAGTTCAATGCTTCATTACTGGAATTATTTCTTTATTAAATGCTTTCAATGTCAGACAGATTGTGTGAATGTCATATAAACTTATATTTATGCATTAGACAGACCCTTTTATCCAAAACAACTTGCATTCAATGTAATACATTTCATCATCACGGCACACACTGGAACTGTTTGAACTAAACACCTAAACTTGATTCCCTCTGATTAATTTTTTATGTATTAATATTACCATATTCATTACTGTCAACACTGCACAAAATATGGGAAGATTTATTTTGCTTTCCTAAGCATTTATAGTGTGTTGTTTTTTATTGCAGAGCTGTCACCAAAACCCGGGCAGAACAAAATGTGCAGGCAGAGGTTCAGTTAGTGTTTAGCCAAACGTCAGCCGAACCCATCCCCAGCAACACTGCCATTGTGGAGACTCTGAAAGAAGCAGCTACAGTTTCAAACTCAACCTTCAACGTTAGTTTTGATGCCAACACTATATCTGTTATCAGTAAGTTGTCTGATATGCCCTGTTTCTACGACTCTAAATTGCCTAGAAAATGATTTGAGTTTGTGACACTTTTGAAACACTTTTCAAAATAATTTTTTGTAGAATCGCTGCAGAAAATTCCATTGACAATCCTGACCAATGGAACCTTTGTGGCTGCTCTTTCAAACACAAGTTCAAATGAGTTTCAGACCAGGGCGAGCACTATAAAAACAGGGGTAAGTGTGATGATGCGCCTCGTTATGTGGGGAAACATGCTTTTGCCAATTTAGTCTGAACTAAATGACTCTTTTGCAGCTCGAACCGTTTTTCTTTGCTGATTACCCTGCATCATTCAGCATCATAACTATAACAAGCTTCAGGTATGCATATGCTGGAGTGCTCTCAAATATAGCTTTTGATTTAACATAATGCTCAGTTTTAATGGATGAATTTTTGACTTAAAACTCTCTCCAGTGATGCCAATGTGAAAACAAGGAGTGTGTCCACTATCCGAAACTCCATGGATCTTACATTTGCGGCGGGCGCCCCTCTACCCAACAGCACCCAGATAGTGAACACTATAGTTCGAGCATCCAAAAACAACGCACTACCCTTCCAGATCTTCACGAATGAAATTGTGATAAACGGTACAGGTAAGTGTTGCACTTGAGTATTTGATTACTGAACTCATATCAATGACGG
This sequence comes from Paracanthobrama guichenoti, assembly GCA_018749465.1. Classification (NCBI taxonomy): domain Eukaryota; kingdom Metazoa; phylum Chordata; class Actinopteri; order Cypriniformes; family Gobionidae; genus Paracanthobrama; species Paracanthobrama guichenoti. Next base: position 21,753,236 of record CM031949.1, on the reverse strand, counting down.
ATAGAGTACAGTTATAACATTTTTCCTTGTGTTCAAGTCCAAGTGCGCTTTAGTAATAGCAAATTCCCCATTTTCACAAACAAAATGTGGTAACACTTTAGTTTAGGGTCAAAATTTTCATGAACTTTCTATGAACTAGTCCCTTATTAGCATGCATATTACTAGGATATTGTCTGTTTCATTAGTACTTATAAAGCACATATGAATGCCTTATTCTGCATGACCATATTCTACATCCCTTAATCCTGCACTAAAAATTCCTGTGTTTGTTTTAACCCAAATTTGGGTAAAATATGGACAAACCCAACTGATAAAAATTGTATTAAAAAAATGTAACCCAATGGTAGGGTTTGTCCATATTTGACCCAAATTTGGATTGAAACAACGCAGCGTTTTTTTAGAGTCACCCAAATCATACAAAGAAAACACCAAAAAAATAGTAATATTTGATTATGTTGTGGTCAATGTATGTTGTTTTGTTTTGTTTTGGCATTGTTTGCATAGTAAAATAAAACTTGTAGCTGTAGTTTTGCCAAATAATTTTATCAGATAAATACCGTAACCAAGTTTAACATTTTGTTCTTCCATTCATATTTTTAAAATAATTTCCTCATATTTTCATGGCTTAATCCAACTTATAGGGTCATTAAAAACAAATATCCCCTCCGGAGAGAGAATGCTAATGTGCAAATGGATATTCAGTCACGTGACTGTTCACGGAGCCCTGGAGGGCAAAACCACCATAGAACTGCAGCCCAAGCTGGTCAATTTAACAAAATATGTAAACAAGATGCAAGTTTTGGGCACTTGTGATCCATATACAGCACCTGCTGCAGCATTTCAAGCACTAAAACAGCATCACTTAGGGTGGGTTGCACCAATAAGGATTAAATTAAGAAAAGTTAATGCTAATCAAGGTGTCAGGAAATGGGAACAGGCGGTAGGCAGAGATGCATGATTCAAATGCAGGGAGAATTTAATAAAATAAAACAATCAAAAACAGGACACAAAACAAATTAGCAAAAACACAGATAGCGTCTCACGTTACGCACTGTATAAACCCATGTTCCTGAGTACAGGAACGAGACACTGCGTCCAGAACGCATATGGGGAACGCCTCAGTGTAACGGAAGTCTGAAGCTACTATCAAATCACGTCAATCCTATTGACCGGCGACAGCCCATGATGTCATCAAAGTGCGACCGGGAAGTATATAAGGATGCTTCACAAACATGACACCATCCTTTGTCTGAAGGGACTGTCCGGAAGGCAGGCCCTGAGGCATGGCAACGGGACGCAGTGTCTCGTTCCCTGTTCTCAGGGAACATAGATTACATATGTAACCTGAGATGTTCCCTTTTGAAAGGGAACTCGCACTGCATCCAGAAAACATATGGGGAACGATATACCCACTAACACTAACGACTGTCAGAACAAGCAAATTCGACTGAAAAGCCCGAGCCACTCTCCCTCTGGTCACACCAGGCTTTTGGTGACAGCATCCCCTACGGTCATAGCCCAAGCTATTCACCTCAGACAGGACCTTAATGTATAACATAATGTCTCGTAACCCAGGTTGCTCAAGGGTCTGGGACCAACTACTTCAACAGAAGGGGTCCTTTAGGAATGTGGCTAGGGATCCCGAGGAGCCCCAGCCAAGTCACTACTCAGGGAACATATTCACCTGAAAGCCACCAGGAGGCCTGACCTGGTGCCACCTATAATGGACACTCTGGTTTGGCCAACCCTGTTTGTTCGAAAAACAGAGCCTCTGGATACTTGCCTCAGTCAGTCGGAGGGACTGCAAAGCTGGCAGTGACCAACTCGGACCGGATCTCAGAGACAGGATATCCTGGAAGCAGACCTCAGCATAGTGCTTTATGACCCTTGCTAATGAGGAGTCTATCTGCTCAATCCTAGGATCTACAATGACCCTATGTTTCAAGGGTGCTAAGGAGGCCGGACAGGCCTATGGACTGATCTGACTGGGATGCCACACAGTCAGACCACCGATGACCAGGCTCAGGCTCAGTCATACTCACAAGGAGCACCGAGCCTGCCTGGTAGGTAGACCAAGCTGTAGGCAAAATGGGTCCCCGCTTCTGTAGGGAACCAGTAGCAGAAAGTGACAACACTGTCGTGCTAGTGAGTGAGCTCCCCTTCAGGTGCTGCCTGCTAAGGCCAGCCCCCCTGATAACAAGCATCCACTAGCTGTCAGCATTAAGCTAGTTGCAGTCTCGGGCACTTGCCCCCAGGGAGGCCTGGCGGGACCTGCTACCTGGTGTCAAGCCCTCCTAGAGAGGCCTAACAACTGACTGTAAGTCACACTAGCTACCCCCGAGCATCCAGACTCAGAAACCCACCTCCAGGGAGGCCTAGTGAGGCCTGCTTACCTGATAGCAGGCCCTCAGGGAGGCCCAGAGAGGCCTTTCACCTGACTGCAAGTCATGCTAGTTGTCCTGAGCATCCAAACTTGGAAGCCTGTCTCCAGGGAGGCCTGGTGAGGCCTGCTACCTGACAGCAAACCCTCAGGGAGGCCTTGTGAGACCTACCACCTGTTAGCAAGAAAGCTAGCTGCCTGAGCACCCAGACTCGGAAGCCCGCCCTCAGGGAGGCCTGGAGAGGCCTACTACCCAATAGCAGGCCCTGAGCAAGGTGAGCCCTGGTTTTTGACACTCCAGTAGCTAGTATAACTAGTTGTCAGGTGAGAGGCCTCACCAGGCCAAAGGCCAACTCACCTTCAGGGAGACCTAGTGAGGCCTACTGCCTGATAGCAAGCCTTAGGGAGGCCAGAAGAGGCTAACTACCTACTAGCAATACATGCTATCTGTCAGAGTGACTGGGAACCGGGAGCTCACCTCAGAGAGGCCAGGTGAGGACTGCTATTGTTAACTAACAGAGAAACCGACTGATAGTAACTACTGGCTGACAAATTAGACACCCACAATGCTGGGGACTCATCCTCAAAGAGTCCTGGTAAGGCCTACAAGATTCAAGATCAAGATTCAAGAGTTTTATTTGTCACATACACAGTTATATACAGAATATACAACCAGCAGTGAAATGTAAACAGGTCCGCTCCATGGACAGTGCAAATTCACAGTTAAAAACACAAGGGGGAAATTATAATAGAAATAGGATAAAAAAGTACTATATATATATATAGCTGATGACAAGCTGATGACAAGTCTTCTGCTACAAGACCAACAACCTAGAGAAGCGCATTTCACCAATACATGTATTGGGCCTCCCAATGTCCCATCAGTGTTGGGACTCTCTCCAAGGTGGCCCACCGGGGCCTACCACCTGTCCTGGCCAACCTAGTTTCTCTACTGGGGCCAAACATCATAGAGGCCTGCTGAGGCCTGTTACCTGATGGTGCAGTCTTACTGGCAGAACGGTTTACTCAGTGCCTAAAGACTTGGAACCAAACTACATCGCCAATAGCAGTGTACCCAGCGAACCGCAGTGAGCCCTCTCTAGCAAGGGGAGTACAACTTACACCACTATGTCCTAATGGAGGCCCCGGTTCGGTGGCCTGCCAAAGGTGTACATGGGCATCAGCACATGGCAATGCTCTGGCTACACAGGAGCGTGATTGGGGACTGACATGAAATAAGTTGAAGTTGAAGTTGAAGTTGAAGTTTATTCGTCATTACACATGTACAAGTACAGTATAACGAAATGAAGTTTGGAGCAAGCCTCCGGGCCGCAGCCGATTATTCAGGCGCCGCCCCACGCTCTCCAGAAATACAAGAATGCAATTTAGCAAGCATTACATAGCAAACACAACAAAACATAAACATAAACATAAACATAAACATGACACAGTACACGTGGTCACGTGATGGGATTTTTTGTATGGAGTGGGAGAGGAGATAGATAAACAGGCAGACGGTTGGAGGGGGGGGTGGGATCGGGTAGGTTGTGTATGGTGCGAGTGAGTCTGAGATTGTGTTGTGTGAGAATGTTAGCCATAACTTCAGATGTTTTCGAGTTCAGTTCTATGGTTTGTCCTTGAAGGGAGATAAGGCAGTGCACAGGGAAGATAGCAGACAGCTGCCCGGCTGACCTCCCAACCGAGAGATAGGGACCAAGTGAGGTTCGTTGGGCTAGTTGATTAGGTCAGGCAAATACAATTTATTATTTTTTAATCCATTTGATGATCTTCGGTAATTTGTCCGGATCATAATCAATCAATCAGATCTGGTCCTCAGCATTCGCGTCCGGTCTGTGCAGTTTCCCTAGACATTACGTCCAGCCTCATGGCCAGACCGGTTACAGTCCGTAAAAGTTCACCGATCTGACCCCCGATAGAGCCCACTCTTCCCTGCGTATCCACAGTCCGGACTGCGTTGTTACGGTTCAGTTCCTCAATTCCTATCACTTTCTGATCTAATTCCTTCAAACGGTCACACAGAACCCCGAAGCATACTTTAATTTCCACAGACAGCGGCTGGGTGAATTTGCTTGCAGCTGTCTTACCAATCTTCCGATAGGTCAGGGCAATCCAAAGCCAAAGAATAGGAACCCCGCCATCAATAATCCAATCATGTATAAATCTTCCGCATCCTCCACGGACAGAGCCTCCAGGCACAGGACTTGCCAGTTGTTCCATGCGCCCCTCACGCACTCCTGCGGCAAAGGTCCCGTCCGGGCAGGTGGGTTCTCCCGGGGCACCCTTCCTTAGTGAGAAAATCTTGTCGATTGCGCTGATTGACCAGTTAATCAATTCCATTTCAGTATTTTCAAGAGTCCAGCAGAGCAGCAGTCAGAGAAGAGAAGAGACGAAACACTAGACAAAACAAAACAGCGCGAGAGCCAGCAGGGAACAGAGAGAAAAAAAACACGTCTGCACGGATAGAAGGACAGAAAGGAAGGGTATAAAGAAAATAAGGTTACAATACCGCTCGACCGGAGCCATAAAGGTGTTCTCAGAATGCTACAGAGCTGGGAGTGGAGTACTCAGACATACCCGGCTGATAGCAGGGAAGTATAACCACCTGACCCTGAAATACACAGGGTAAGGGCCTGCCAGACATACCTGGCGGCCTGTGTCCATGAAGCTAGCTCTGGGAGGTGGGTTCAGGCAACGAGGTCTACCTTGCGCAGCGAAAGACAGCCTAACCCTGCCCCACGACTACTGCTACGTCACTATCAATACTGCCTTTACACCTGCCTGCATTCCTAACTCACCCCAGAATGTGAAAAGGGGGCGGCCCTTGGCCGGACTACTCTCACGATGAGAGGAGGCAACATTAGTTTGCAAAAAACACTAACTTTTTTTTTTTTTAAAACACAAACTCCAGATAGTGAAAGGCCAGAGGCAGCAATGCCTCAGCAAAATGCCTCTAGTATCCCTAGTATAGCCTAGGCCAGCTATCGAGGTGGCCCTGGTGAGGGCCAACCTGCAAGCATAGATCTTTAATTGGGCTCGGAGGAGCAGCAGCCTCAAAAGTCTCCCATGGGAGGAGGCACTCAGGCAGGACAATGCCAAGGCCACAGGGACCAGACATAAGATCTTTACTAAAGCTCAAGCGTTGGTCTGTAGATTACACACTCCCACACCCTTAAAAGATAGAGAGGAGACCACTACTCTACCCTGCGGCGGCTAACAGCCCAAAGGCTTAACCTGTTCTACTACACAGGAAACTACAGAAGGCAGTGGTGTCAACCTGCTTTAGCCAGGGGTACGCCACCCACCTAGAGCTGCACTATATACAAGAGGAATGAGCGATGGCCTAAACCCACTCTCTTGCCGAGAGGAAGCCTAATCACTATGCACAGTGAAACAGAGCAGTGGCTCGACCAGTGAAATCACACTAAAGAGCCAACCAGCTCACCAGCGAAGCCCCAATAGCTGGTGCTTCCACTATACTGTTCTAGACGCCTGACAGGGGAACTTCAGGGCCCTAATAGTCTCCTATACCTTACCACACAACGCCATCCACTCTGCCTGTCTGGGTGCGGCCCTGGATCTCCGCGGTATGCAGGACTTAAATGCGCCTTTGCCTCTCTGAACTTCTCAACCCCCGCCTCTAAAGAGGTGCCAAAAAGTTCAGATGGCGAAACCGGCAAATCCAGGAGAAAGGCTTTTTCTTTCTCCCCGACATTCGCCAGGTTCAGCCACAGATGTCTCTCCGTGGCCACCATTGCCGCCATCGACCCCCGATTGCAGCATTTGCACGCTGAATATGGGTTCTTCCATGCCCCCTCGACCTCGCTATGCAGGTCAGGGAGGAATCGAAGGCTCACAGCCTGCCAGTGGCGCGTTCCATAACCTCCAACAACAAGTGGCGCGTTCCACAACCTCGAACAAACACAGGGCAGGATGTCTGAGAAGATTCGGACTCCCGATCTTCACTACCCTCAACAGCAATCCCTTGCTCATCAGGAAGAGCACTCGCTGTGGAGGAGGAGGAAATACCCGCCTCCTCCTCCTGCAGCTCACCCTCGCACCCGCCCGGATCCTCCAAGAGAGCAACACCGAAGTCCATCTGGGAACCCCATGATGCGTGTCGCCGCCTCCGCCTTAGCGTGAGCAGGACCCGTGCCACCGGTCCCAGATGCCGAGCCCTCTTCCTCTCGAACAGGGCCAGACGAGCGGAGCGCGCTCTGATGGGGAAATGCTCACAACTTGCACAGGAAGCTCCCTCGAGAACTTCCCGTGCGTGCTCTTCACCCAGACAGAAAATGCACAGAGTGTGTGTGTGTCCTCAAGTGTCAGATACCTGGGACAAGGATCAGCACACTTTTGGAAGCACTTAGCCTTCTCTGTGCGTTTCATAATGCAAAAGTGAAATAAAACAGTACTTCCCTTTTGAATGACATAGATAGCACTTCAAACAGAGCAGACCCTGAAGACGAAAAAAGGTGAATGTCATGTTGCGAGGCGCCCATATATACTTCCGGGTCGCACATTGATGACATCATGGGCTGTCGTCGGTCAATAGGATTGACGTGATTTGATAGTAGCATCAGACATCCGTTACACTGAGACGTTCCCCATATGCGTTCTGGACGCAGTGCGAGTCCCCCTTCGAAAGGGAACAGGGAACATCGTACATCTGCAACACCAAACATTAAACAACATCAGAAACATGAGCTATATATACACACAGGGAAGACTAGCTAAACGAGATGACAAGGGGTGTGGTGAATGGGAAACACCTGGAGAAAACATGAAAACTACAAAGAACTACAAAACTCCACAGGAACAGGACACAGAAAAGAACACAGAGCCTAGGCATAAATAACTTCAACATAAAAGTCCCACACAGTGCCAGACACAGAACAGATGTGACACAAGGAATTTGTTGATCTGGGTTTTATATTAAATCGAGTGTGTTGCACCACTTAATTTTAAACACACTACGCAGCAACACCGTTAGAATGAAAGGGCTGATCGAGGATGAACCGACACCAGACTAAAGAATCCACATTAGTGTAACCTAACCTTAAAGTGTCTTAATGTACTAAAACAGTGATATTAAAACATCAAATTCAGTTTACACCTTTTGATGATGCGTAATATATACAGGCGAGCAGATGAGCCAAGAACATGAACGCAATGTGTTTTCTTCATAAGCTGTGTTTATACCACGGGAACTTTCCCCAGGAACTAGGGGCTTTGGGGTGGTACTCGGTGTGTTTCGACCACAGGAACCGGGGTCTAAATAAAGTTCCGGATAAAGATTTCCCCCTCAAAACGGCCCTCCTTGCGAGGTAGAACTTTTGGGGGTGGGACAAGGGTGCTGAACATGCCGATTGGTTGAGCTCACCCAGCATTTTATTTCAACCTAAAAGTCTGTTGCGGTGCGTGCAGTAAGAGTCGTTTGCTATTCAAATTAACAATGGAATTTAAAAAAATACGACCGTGGACCGACAACGAGGTTCAGGCTTTATTAAGTTTATTTGCGGAGGACGAAATCCAGTGGGCTCTGGAAAGTCATGCGCAGTCCTACGTCACTGGACTAATCTTCACGGTACTTTGGACCACAATGGAAATGCAGACAGCAGCAGGTCTGGGGGAAAAAGAGTTCCTGGGACAAATTGTTCCGGGTAATTTAGATGGAAACGGTGCTTTAATGGTTTTCGTTGGAAAAAACACTTAACGAGAAACCTTGTGTATGCAACATCAATAAGGTGTATATTGCATTTGGTCTTTTAATATTACTGTCTTACATTAAAACTTACTACAAACCTGGTAAAAATGACTGGCGGGCAATGGAGGAAAGCCTTGTTTTGGCCTCCAGTGGGCGTTCCTATAATGCTGTGACGTCACATGAAAACTATGAATTAATACTGTACTCTGTCTACTGTACTCTGAGCTTCAGGCAAATTTCCAAATGTCATTGAATGATGAATTCTGCTCTGTTTTCTTTGTAACGCAGCATTTTCATCAGCTGAAGTCGGCAGTAAGATCAGTGTGCTGACCGCTTTACTCCTGGTGGCTGTGTCGCTTCTGGTTCCGTGGTTTGATTGACCATAACTACACGGTATCCCAACATAACGGATTCAGACGGGTCTAAATGTTGCTCAAGTGAAGGACTCACACATAAAGATACAGAAAATACTTAATGAGTAGTAATGAACATACTATTTTACACAATCCTATCCTGAAAATATATTCCATTTCAGTTCTGGATCTGTATACTCCTGCATGTTTTTGTTTTTAAGTAGATTTAGGTCAGAACCAGCATTGTGCACTTACTGTATGTACAGTAGTTTTTCTTTTATAAATACTTCACTTCACTGGTTTGTGAAGTCTAAAGCATGCTGAAATGCACATCAGAAATGGGATAACACAAGCTCCACAATTACCAGCGATTATATTTTTGAAATGTCAAAATGTTCCATGGACCATTTTATTTGATTCTCAATGTTATAATCCTAAGAGCATAACTAACTACCCCATATAGATATATAGAAACATAACTAGCATGCATTTTAAAATAAAACCTATTATGTCCTGACAGGAAAAGTTCATAAAAATGCTTTACACATCTTCATAAGGTTTCACACCCAAACTGTTATCTCATGAATCTTGCAGCTCTTTTGAAATGCAACGAAATCGCTCCGCTGAAACCGAACGTAAGGCATGTTTTGGAAAATCTCTTCTTATGCTGGCTGACAGGTTTTGATGACCAAAATAAGTATTTCAATGATTATGAAACCTGTAAAACAACTTGCAAGAATGATAAATACTCACAGGACACAACATCAGAAATGTCAAAAAGTGCACAGATAAAATATTATATTCACACAAAACGAAACACAGTTATTATTCCTCGTCTTCTAAGCACACTTAGCTACATAATATTTAACAGACATGTTCATGTATCATAACAGTATTTTCTAAATTATTTATTCTAGAAGAAATTAATATATGCAATATTTCTGATGTTAATTTAATGCTAAACTCAGGTCTTTTCTGTCAATTATTTATATACAAGTATTGATGTATTGATTGTTGTTCACACTGGATGTGGTGATAACATATGTATGTAATAATATTTAATCACTTTCCTAAGGATATGCTAAATTAACTCGGACACAACTAGGATTATAAAGGTGATAAACAATTAAAAAAATAAAAAGATTATTCTAATTTTCAGTCATTGTATCATTTCGTCTCTTGTCTTTCTTTCTCTCAGTGATCAGATCCGTTTCGTATCAGATTTACTCTGTCCTCCTACAGCCGTCTGTTCAGTTTCTGCAGGTTCATCTGTGATTCGCTGGCTCTTCATAAAGCATGTGATATGTAAATGATCACAAAAGATTATCAGTTGTGATATTCCACCCAGAAATGTCATAATTTACTCACTCATATCTCATTCTAAATCTGTATGAGCGTGAAACACAAAAGATATTTAGTTTTTACCTTCCATACAATGAAAGTCATGAGGATCAATGTCCAAACACACACAAAGAAAGAAAGAAAGAAAGAAAGAAAGAAAGAAAGAAAGAAAGAAAGAAAGAAAGAAAGAAAGAAAGAAAGAAAAAAGAAAGAAAGAAAGAAAGAAAAGAAAAGAAAAGAAATGATTACTTTGGAGCCAAGATTGCAGTCTCCAACATACAGTAAGTGCCGTCTAGACAAATTGACATCTTCACCCTTTATTCAAATATTATCAAATTGTGTGACCATAATTTTTGGCCAGGCTGTCATACTAAGATATTATGAACACATGCACAATCAAGAGAAAATGCCTCGTTACAACAGTAACCTTGGTTCCCTGAAGAGTTTGTTATATTCTGTTTGAAGAATACAGTATATAATATATAATACATATATTGTCTACTACTGCCTATCACATTAAATCTGACATCGCTAGCTTTTAATCCAAATCACTATCACAAAGCATTAGCATTTCGCCATCCTGTTGAAAAGAGATGGCATCCATCCTTCTGTCCACTCTTCTCTCTAGTAATTTGGCACATACTAAATCTTGACTAACTGGGGCCCAGGTCAGGAAGCAGACGGACTGGCTTAACTGACCGCCTGCTAGCTGTCTCACATCACCAGAATCAGATAAATCACAACACATACAGTCTCTTTCACCTAGATATTAACTCATCTTTGTCACTAGGATATGTACCTAAAACTTTTAAGTTGGTTATTATGAAACCACTTATTAAAAAACCTCAACTTGATCCTACAGAATTAGTCAATTATAGGCCGATCTCAAATCTACCCTTCCTGTCAAAAATACTGGAAAAGGCAGTGTCATCACAACTATGCTCCTTTTTAGAAAGAACTGGTATCTGTGAGGATTTCCAGTCAGGATTTAGACCGTATCATAGTACTGAGACTGCTCTCATCAGAGTTACACATGATTTACTCTTATCATCCGATCGTGGTTGTATCTCTCTATTAGTGTTACTTGGTCTTAGTGCTGCATTCGATACTATCGACCACAACATTCTTTTGAATAGACAAATTATGTTGGCATTAGTGGAACTGCATTGGCATGGTTTAAATCATACTTATTTAGTTTTTAAAATTTTTAATTATTGGACAAAAAAACTCCACAAGTAGTAACCTAGAATACTGTCTAACACTCGATGGCTGCTCTGTCAAGTCCTCGTCGTCAGTGAGGAACCTGGGTGTGCTCTTTGATACCAATCTTTCATTTGAAAGCCACGTTTCTAACATCTGTAAAACTGCATTCTACCATCTTAATAAACAAGGCCTCCTCTCTGAAAGCCTACAGATCACTAAAAACACCTGAGGCTAAGCTCATTTTCATACAGTACAGAAACCAGTGTAATTTTGAATTGTGCAAAGCCAAACAGCTCTATTTTCAATCAAATTAATCTAACGGTCTCCAACCCAAGAACATTATGGCTAACAATTAAATCTATAACTGGTGAAAACAAAATTAAAAATATCAACAGTTTACAAATATCCATTACTCTTCTCACTGATCATGATAAAATAGCTAATTCTTTCAATGAGTATTTTATTGCATCTGTACAAGAATTATCCTCTAGATTTACTGTTCCTCTATTTCTCCCATCAGTACCAACAGCATCTCAGCCATTCTCTTTTTCTGAAATCTCACAAAATGATTTAACTAATATTTTGTGTTCTTTGAATGCGTCCCATGCTTGTGATGTAAATAACTTAAACATGATTTTTCTTAAAACTCATGCCAGTACTCTCATACCACTTTTTCATCATTTAGTTAATCTGTGTTTTAGGCAATCAGTATTCCCTGCCATGTGGAAAATGGCCCAGATCACCCCTATTTTTAAGTCTGATGATCCCACCAATGTCTCTGACTACCACCCAATTGCATTTCTCCCAACTGTCTCCAAGTTACTTGAATTACTAATCAATTACCTTGAAAACATTTTTCGACCCTCGCGGTCAACCATGTCGGCTTTGCTGCTTTTTACTGAGCAGATACGTGCGCGTCTTTAAACAAGGGTCAGGTTACCGGAGTTTTATGCATAGATTTTCAAAAGCCTTCGATACAGTTAATCATCAAATTTTGTTAAATAAACTTCTTTCTTTTCATTTGTCCTCCCCTGCAATAGACATGTTTATATCATATTTAAGTGACAGATCTCAGTCTGTAAAAATCGTCTCCGTGACGAGTGTGTTCAATGGGAGTTCCACAGGCCAGCCTTTTAGGTCCTCTACTTTTCCTTATGTACATTAATGATCTTCCTCATGTGCTTAAATTTTCTAGTTCTTTGTTAAATGCTGATGACACTGTTATTTTTCTGTCTGGCCCAAACATTGACACAATTAATCCCAACCTAACACAGATCTGCAGCATTTACATAACTGGCTGCAAGATAACCATTTAACACTTAATATCAAGAAAACAGAATGTATGTATTTTTACTCATCTAGGAGACAGTTATCCATATCCAATTCCATCACCTTTTCCAATCAAAAGCACTCAATTGTATCCACGCACAAGTATCTGGGAGTCTCTCACATCCCACTTATTGTGAGCATGTCCAAACCCTAACCAGAAAGTTAAACCAAAAGTTATTTGTTTATAGTAAAATTAGACCATATTTGTTGATTTCTGTCTCTAAAACATATCTTCATGCCATCATTATGTCCACTCTGTCATATTGTGTACCTGTTTGGTCACTTACAACAAATGAAATCCTTGAACCAGTAACAAGACTCTATAATAGAGCCTACAAGATCCACAACAGGCTTCCAGGCTGGACCACTGTACTGCACTATCTTTGTTTAATGCCTTGACATTTCAGAACTATAAAATAAGCCATGGGATAAACTTGTATTGTCCAATCTTAAATGGACACACTTCAGCAGCACTTACTGCGTTGGCTCCAAAACCCAGCTCAAGGTTCGAGCGCACTACGAGATCTGTTACAACTGGACTTTTGCCTTTAGGAACTGCTATGGACTGTCTGCGTGTCTGCGTGTCTGCATAATAATATACTTAATGTATGTTTTAAATAATTAGACAGATATTTCACATCATGGTAATTTATTGAATTCACAATATTCAACTATAGGCAATGTGAGTAAATTAATAAGTTAAATAATTTTATTTTCAAGAAAAGATGAATAAAGATGACTTTTTGCTGACATTTATATACAAGTATTAAACATGAATCAAAACTTACTGTTCTAACAAACTATAGCACTCCTGTGGCCGGAATATCGTCGAGAGAGCCTTCGGGATGATGAAAACATGCTGGCGCTCAGTTTTCTTTAAGGCCATGGAAGTGAGCCCTACCTTCATGCCAGAAGATTCATGATCTCTGTAGAATTATAAATAATCAAGTCAAGTAGAAGAAAAGTAAAAAAATAAAAATAAAGAAGTGGAATAAAATAAGTGAAGTAAACTGTGCAGTGAGAAAATTGTAGACTTATAAATATGTGGTTAACAAATGTATAAAGAGTATAATGTGCAAACAGGTTTATAACAGGTTGTTACACAGTAACAACGAGAACAGAAAGTGCAGTGCAATGTCAGTGTATCGATGTTTATCCTGAAGTGAAGTCACGTGATGTTAAGTGACTGAGTTCAGGAGGCTGATGGCCTGGGGGAAGAAGCTCCTCCTGAGTCTCTCAGTTTTGGCCATCAGGCTTCAGAAGCGCTTACCAGATGGCAGCAGTGTGAAATGAGGGTTTGCAGGGTGATTAGAGTCCTTGATGATCTTCAAGATTCAAGATTCAAGATTCAAGAGTTTTATTTGTCACATACACAGTTATATACAGAATATACAACCGGCAGTGAAATGTAAACAGGTCCGCTCCATGGACAGTGCAAATTCACAGTTAAAAACACAAGGAAGAAATTATAATAGAAATAGGATATAAAAAAAAGTACTCTCTATATATATATATATATATATATGTCTATATCTGTAGAATTATAAATAATCAAGTCAAGAGAAAAAAGGTAACAAATAAGGATAAAGTGGAATAAAATAATTGAAGTAGACTTTGCAGTGAGTAAACTGTAGACTTATAAATATGTGGTTAACAAATGTATAAAGAGTATAATGTGCAAACAGGTTTATGACAGGTTGTTACACAGTAACAACGAGAACAGAAAGTGCAGTGCAATGTCAGTGTATCGATGTTTATCCTGGACGTGAAGTCACGTGATGTTAAGTGACTGAGTTCAGGAGTCTGATGGCCTGGGGAAGAAGCTCCTCCTGAGTCTCTCAGTTTTGGCCATCAGGCTTGGAAGCGCTACCAGATGGTAGCAGCGTGAAATGAGGGTTTGCAGGGTGATTAGAGTCCTTGATGATCTTGGTAGCTCTACCTTTGCAGCGTTTGGTGTAGACGTCCTGCAGAGACGGGAGAGCTGACCCTGAGATACGCTCGGATAAGCGCATCGACTCTCTTTGCAGGGCTTTGCGGTCATGACTGGTGCTGTTCCCATACCACGCTGTGATGCACTGAGTTAGTACACTTTCTATCGCCCCTAAATAGAAAGTTTTCAGGATAGCTGGTGAAACCCTCTCCAGTGGCAGAGAGAAGGATTCAGGCCGAGATCCCGGAGTTTGGCGGTTAGCTTAATGGGAACTATGGTGTTAAAGGCTGAGCTATAGTCAATAAATAGCAGCCTTACGTAGTTCACTCATTCACAAGCGACGGATCAGCGCTCACCTCTGCAGAGGATTTAGATCCAAAAGAGCAGATGGACCTCAGTCCCTGCCACATGCGCCGCGAGTCGTTGAGCTGGAAATGAGACTCCACTTGATCCCTATAACGGCTTTGCGGCTTTAACTGCACATCGCAGAGCATAGCAGGAGCATGTATTCAGTCATGTTCCCCGATAGGAGTTCACTGCAGCGCGGATTGAATTGTCCACCCACGGTTTCTGATTTGAGAAGGACGTTATTGTTATTGTTTGTGTGGCTTGCTCTGTAAGCGTGTTGAAGCAAAGCGCCACATCCGTGAACTCGCTGACGTCAGCTGAACTCACTCGGAACATGTCCCAGTCAACATCCTCCAGAGCTGCCTGTAGCGCGGTCTCTGAGTGGGGTGACCAACGTTTAACTTCCCGCCTCACCGGGGGTTCCTGAACGAGCCTTTGTTTGTATTCGGGTGTGAGGAAAATGGCGGCATGATCCGATTTGCCAAAAGCTGGAAGTGGCCGCGCTTTACAGGCGTTCTTAAACGGAGAGTAGCAATGATCCAGTGTGTTTGCTCCTCGTGTAGGACAGGAGACGTGCTGGTGAAAGTTTGGCAAGACTCTCTTTAGGTTTGCTTTGTTAAAAATCACCTGCGACGATGAAAGCAACATCGGGGTGTTTGTTTATGATGCCGCTGGCAACATCATGAAGGCCAGATAAAGCCAGCCCTGTGTCTGCCTGTGGTGGAATGTAAACAGCGGTCGCAACGACCACAGAAAACTCCCTCGGCAGATAGAATGGGCGGCAGATGATTGTTAAATGTTCCAGATGAGGCGAGCAGGATCACGAGAGAATGGTGATGTTCCTGGGGTCGCACCATTTCTTGTTGATCATGAAGCATACTCCACCGCCTTTGGGTTTACCTGCCTCGGCTGTTCTGTCCATCCGAAAAACAGAGAAGTTCTCCGACGGCGTCACAGCTGTGTCCGGGACCGCGGGCATGAGCCATGTTTCGGACAAACAAAAGATGTTACAGTCTCTCATGTCCCGTTGAAAACTTATCCTGGCTCTAAGATCGTCCATCTTATTCTCCAAGGATTGAACATTTGCAAGCAGAATGCTTGGGAGAGAAGGGCTGAATGCCCTTTTCCTCAGTCTGTTACGGATCCCCGCGCGTTTCCCACGGTGTTTCTTGATTCTTCGCCGTTGACTCATCTGGCCATTGTTCAACTCAGCGCTCCGAAGAATCTCAGATGGCCACAGAGGATTGGTGAAAGTGTCCTGAAACAGTCCAGTGTAGAGGTAACCAATGTCCAAAAGAATTTTGCTGTCATAGCAGATCACTGCAGTTGATAAGTTTGTAAAAATTGAGAGCAAAAGAAAGTAAAATAGTAAATAAAAGCACAGTCTTCGCGGAGCGACCTGAACGGCGACCGAACACGGCGGCGCCATTTTGAAGTCATTGCATGCTGTGCTGTGCTCCACAATATTGCTGTTCAAAATGAGGACATCGTTGAGGTTGGGGTGAATAATGATGCCCCCCCTGAAGCCCAGAACCCTGAAACAAGATCAGGAGAACATGTGCAGGACAATCTGGCTGTTGCTGTATCTGCTCCTAACATTTGTGTTCCAGCTCTCCATGAGCACGACTACCTGTAAAACATTGAACAGCTTAATACTTCCACACAATCCACCCTTACAGTTAAATTGTGTTACAGTATAGTTCTATTACTGAATGAGAAAAATATATCCCCCAGTAGCTTTCAGCCATGATCACTTTGAGAACTTTTCTTGCAAGCACTCTATGTGCGGAGCGCATTCCTCTCAATAACAAAAACACACAACAAATATGACAGCGGGGTAAAAAAAAAAAATAGAAAGAAAGTGTCTGGTCTGATCACAGTATTGTTTAATATGTTTATCCCAGCTCTGTGATTCAGCACTATAAGACATGCCATGTTTATTGCTACCACTTTATACAATACAGCTTATTGCTTTAAAGCCACAAATAGCCTATCATAACTTTCTATAAGCCTACTGTATTTGAGACATGAATTCAAGAAATTCATTAAAAGCAGAAAGATGTAGGCCGTGGAAACATAAGCCCTAGTAGTGGGTTCATTTGTACGCACTTCAATCCACACCCGACGTTCTTGGTTTGCTTCTTATTAAATCCAGGCAATTGTTTGAGTAAACACGGATTAAAATTAAGATACAATTTGTACAAAATGAAATTCCCTTTAAAGAAAGTCTTTCTACAAAACAAAGCTTAATGAAGTGGTCAAAATCATGTCTGACCCCTCCATGTCTCCTGACATATTGCGTATTTACTCATGCTGTTCAGTGTTCACTTTTCATAACCAAAATAGATTAAATTAAAAAAATTGCATTATAATATTTAAACATAAATATGAACCTAAATACTTTTTCTTTAATGGCTACATCACATTGTTAAGAAGTAGCCAACCCTGTATTTTCTGGATACGGGACAACTCCTTTGATTTTGGGACACCCTATAGATTCAGGCCCACCTTGACTTAATCCAGGCCCACCCATCTGTCATGTTCTGCATCCCCCACTGCTACTGTGGCTTTCAGATGAGCTCAAGAACAGTGCGGAGAGAGCTTCATGGAATGGGTTTCCATGGCCGAGCAGCTCATCCAAGCCTTACATCACCAAGTGCAATGCAAAGTGTGGGATACAGTGGAGTAAAGCACACCGCCACTGGACTCTAGAGCAGTGGAGACGTGTTCTCTGGAGTGACCAATCTGTCTGACAATCCCATGGACGAGTCTGGGTT
The DNA here is from genome assembly GCA_018749465.1 of Paracanthobrama guichenoti. Taxonomy (NCBI): domain Eukaryota; kingdom Metazoa; phylum Chordata; class Actinopteri; order Cypriniformes; family Gobionidae; genus Paracanthobrama; species Paracanthobrama guichenoti. Next base: position 21,735,850 of record CM031949.1, on the reverse strand, counting down.
TGGCGGTTGCCAGGAGAACGGGACTTGCCTGACTGCATTGTGCCAAGTGTAAAGTTTGGTGGAGGGGGGATTATGGGGTGGGGTTGTTTTTCAGGGGCTGGGCTTGGCCCCTTAGTTCCAGTGAAAGGAACTCTTAATGCTTCAGCATACCAAGACATTTTGGACAATTTCATGCTCCCAACTTTGTGGGAACAGTTTGGGGATGGCCCCTTCCTGTCCCAACATGACTGTGCTCCAGATGTGGTTACTTAAAGTTTACTACAGTTACACTTATAGTACATTTAAACGTATACTTTTATATACTAAAAGTGGGCCAATTCAGTCTCAAGTAGTACTGACACAGTACACTAACAAGTTACTACTAGTACACACTGATATTAGTATACTTACTACATAAAGTATACTTAAAATATACTTGAACATTACTTAAGCATACTTCATAAAATGAACTTAAAGTGTACTTGTTTTTGGTAAAGGTTCTTGGAATTTCCTTCTAATAATTTTCACAGTAAATCATAAGGTAATTCAGCTTTTTACTGAAAGCCATACATTTGGCAGTATTTCACACTAAAATTACATACATTATGATGTTAAACCTTACACAATTTTTCACCCTACAATATGTGTACCTTATACGCTTTTACTGCGGCAGTCCTCAAGATTTCTTCTGTACAACTTGCAAACATTTTTTACAGTGTGGGCCACACATTCAACCATTTTCATTTTCTCTGCCATCTTTACAGGAAACAAGACACGCCGTGACACCGGATTCCAAGCCAATATCAATGGACACATCCTCGACTAATACCAACACCTTCTTAAACCCATTTTCTCCATCATCTGTTCCCACAGCCATAAGCAATAACTCAAACTCTTCTCTTGAACGTGTGACCACCGCTGATGAACACAGAGACTCAAGTTTGGGTTTATCCATTAAACCAGACACCCCAACAGATCTAACAAACTCACCATCACAAAACAACATCACCGGAGAAGGAAAGGTTAACCAGTCAGAAAACACACCCCAAGTACCCATGTTTAAAACTATTATCTTTAACCACCCACTGGTAAATCAAGCCACAGTCATGGCCACAGTGTCAAAACCATGAACTAAACTTGAACTTTACCGTACTAAATATTAATAAGCATTAAATTAGGAGTTTACTGAGTCAAAAGTCATAGTTAATAGTGAATAAGTGTTACCAAATACTTTTTAAAAGTTGTAGAGAACTGAGTACACTTTACCAGAAAATACTATTTCACATTTCAGTTTCTTTGTAATTATCTGTGAAATTTACTTAATTGAGTAATTACTTTACTTTTTACATGTAAATCCTACACCATTTTCTTTAGTGTAATCTTGTTTATTAGTATGAATATTGTTGGCTCCTATGACAAATGTCTTGTGAGTTTCCTCATGAAGTTGCTTTGGATAAAAGCATCCACTAAATGAATAAATGTGAATGAATACATTACTGATGCAATGTTTTTTCATGGGAGAAGTGCGTTCTGATGGACTACACTCCTTTAGCAGACAGACAGACAGACAGATATGCTCAAAGGATCAAACAGATGACTTGCCATGACACCTGTAGAGCAAAACCCCAGGCTTCCGGCTCATTCCACCCCAATGAGGGATCATTTGCCATCTACTCTCCCTCATGTCATTCCAAACCCTCATATTGTGCATTTTCTTCCTCCGTGTTTATTTGTCCACTCAATGAAAGCCAATGTGTCCTACAGAGGACATCAATTAGGCCTACATTATATGATCATTTAAATAAAACGTGCAACAAATATAATATACACTGCTCTTTAGAAGTGATAAAGCAGCCTAGACTTTATAGGTTTAATCATTTGAACTAAAGCACCTGTAAAACACTCAACAACAAAACACACCCCTCATCACTTAGTCTTGACTGGCATATATCCATAACACTGCCTGCTTGAGGAGGAATGCATTGTAGTACGGTTAAAGATGGAATGCTATAATGCCCCACCACTCACTTGTGTCATGTGACTCGAAGCTTATATAAACAATGATTCTGAGGAGAGCAGGACTTACCTGAGTTTATCAAGGGATTTACAGCTCAACCTGTGTGTATGATATTACCTTCAAATAAGCAATGGGTCTGGTGAGTTTGACTTGTTATTATAATCATACTTATTAGTTCTCATAACCATACAGTATTTACTCATTTCTTAATTCCTTTTGTTGTGTGTCATATAAAGGCTATAACAGACAGAATTTATACTCCATACACACTGTGAGAAACAGCTGACACTTCAACAGCAATTACAATGAATTGAAGTCAAATTATTTTAAAATGTTTTAATTTGAAGATGCAGTTGGAGTGATTGTCGTAAATTTCTCCAGACATTAAAAATAAAACTATAAATACAATAGGGTGCTATAATAAATGCAAAATGATTAGGATAGCATAAGGAAGTCCAACAATATTTTCAGTCTTAAAATGTATGTACTTATCTGTGACAATATTTAATTTTGCTGAATGTAAGTTTTAGGATCACACACCCTTAATTCACACCAATAAGTAAAGTTAGAATTTTTTTATTTTTTTTTAAGAAATGCAATTTTAAAGGATGTTATAATAATCCTAAATGTGTCCTGAGCATCATCTGAGAATGATTAGTGAAGGCTCATGTGACACTGAAGACTGGAGTAATGATGATAAACTCAGCTTTGATCACAGGAATAAATCACACTTTACTATATATTCACACAGAGAACAGCTGATCTACACTGGAGGAGTATTACACTGATCTACTGGATCTTATAAATAAATGCAGTAGGGATGCACAATATTGGGAAAATTTCATAATCAATGTCAGTTTTATGAAAACAATTTCACCCAAGACAGAGGAGCCCAAACCTGATTCCACATTAAGATCAATATTCTTTAATGTTAGGTCTCTAACTGTCTTGTTCAGTGTATAAAATAACCAGTAATAAAGCATAATTATTTTTCCCTATGTTCAATTAAGTTGAGACGTTCCATATAGGAAAGTACATTACAATTTTATGAATTGCATATTCAGCTGCACTGTCGATTTATACTTTATCTTTTCACACAGCTGATCATTTTTCTTTTTAAAGAGAAATATCTGAAGCACAAATAATGTTGAAACTAGGAACGTGTATCGTGTTTTTCTATCAGCTCAATTCATGTAGAACATTCCTGTCTGAGTGCCTGTTTGTTCCTTTTCTGCATGCCTGTAACTATAAAGTATTAGAGATATTATATCCTTCTAGATTCTCATTCTTAATAAACTTTCCTTTGAAATCTTGATTTCTGAAGTTTACCTAATCTACTGTAACTCAAGAAGTATTAATAATATCTTAATATAATTTTAGATTTTTGGGGGAATCTCAATTTTAAGGCCCTGTATGGTTCAATTTCATAGATATAGTGATGTCAATGTGGTAACATGTAGTTATGATACTGTATATTTGAACTGTTGCTAGCTTCAGAAGGTTCAGAAGTCCATTTTTCCAAATGTCCCTGAAACTGATTCCAATATTTCTAAATTTCACGTACTCCAGCGTCCTTCAGATAGCAGTTTTAATTGGTCCTTCGTGGACAAATGTGGGCACGAAGGTCTCAGGTGTGATCCTAATTATTATTATTTTTAAATAAATGTTATATCACCATCTTCGATAAAATAAAATCTATCAATTTATGCCTTTTTGTGATTTGGGATATTAATGAATTTATTTACCTCTAAAATTTTAGATATAAAAATTATTTCTAAATTAAAAATTAAAATTATTCCCATATTTCTTTATGTAAAATAGGATTATTTTTATGTTAATTTTTATATTTAATATTTCTTTAACTTCAGTAAAAAATAAAAATAAATATTCTAGTAAGTCCAGACAGCCAAACACTTAAAAATGTGGTGACTTTGATGACCTCTGGTGACATGATGGTATATAAATAATAAAAAGCTGAAATATCAAAAGCCACTAGATGGCAATAGTATTCAATGGCTGCATATAGGCTGAACTATTGCCGTCTAGTGGCTTTTTTGATATTTCAGCTTTTTATTATTTTTGTTGTATAGGCTCACTCCATTTGTGTGTATGTATGATCTGCATTGTGTTGGATTCATTGATTTTTATTGGGGAAAATAAATAAATAAAAATAATGTGCCTCAACGTGACCATTTCAGTGTATTTTTGCACTCAGAGAGGTGTGTTGATGCAATTGTTTTGATAGAGGGAAACAAGATACATCTCTAGTTTCAACCTTTTTTATTCTTCAGGGAATCCTTTAAATACAATAAGTATCAGCTGTGTGCAAAGTGATGAACCACATTTGGGTTTTGACCATTAAAAAGGGGGAAAACTCAACAATATACTCATGGAGCCACATTAAGATCCCCATATCTATGGAATTGAACCACACAGGGCCTTGAAAATAAAGATGTCAAAAGAAAAGTTTGTTAAGAGCCAGAATCTAAAAGGATATTGCGATTTCTTTAATACTTTTAGAGTGACAAGCATGCACACTTTGGAAAAAGAGCATTTATGGCACTCAGACTGGTATATTCTTGTGTTGATAGAAAAAACATACAAACATAAAGACAAAAATGAAGATACATTCCTAGTTTAAACATTATTTGTTCTTCAGATATTCTTCTTTAAAAGAAAGAAAAATGATCATCTGTGTGCAAAGTGACCCACATTTGGTTTTTGACCACTGAAAATGTGTCCAATTGACCATTTTACTCATGGAGCCGCATTGGTTCATTCCCAGAGATATGGAGATCTCATCGATGGCCTTTAAAATGTAGAAACCAAAAGAAATGTTTGCTAAGAACCAGAATCTAAAAGGATGTTCAGATATCTTTAAATCTTCTTGAGTGACAGGCATGCAAACTTGGGGTCAAAACACAAGAAGTGCTTATTTCCCCATGTTTGAGCGCTCACCGTTGGCATATGACGACACACAGATTGATAAAGTCAACAGATTTCACTAATAGATCTCCCAATCTCTGTGTGAGAATACAATAATGATGCTGCCATCTTTCTAAAGTCATTTTTACACGCCTGTAATTTAGCTCCAGATCTTTGACCTCCAGATTTTGACCTCTATAAAATAGAGTTTATTTAATCAATATACATCTGTGACATTTAATATTTCGCCATTCATCACTATTTATGTTTGTCTTTCTACAGAAAAAAATATTCACAAAATCAAAAATTTGAGCCGGGGAAGTTTTTGAAATTTGGTTGCTTTGGCATGAAATTACCCAATTATTATGACTCAAAATGATCAGAATTCCACAGTGCTCATAAAATGGAAAGCTCTCCTTATCTACGTTGTTTCTTTGATATGGCTATGGTGGTATCCCGATTTCCTGATATGTCCGAAACCTTTAATGGTCACTTTTACCGCTAAATCTGGAGTAAAACCTATTGCTGTCACCTTGTGGTGACATAGTGAATCAGCATGATTTGTAAATTATGTGTGGTGGGCCACATATAATATATTTTAATAGACTGCGGGCTGTTTGAAATTCATCCCTGGGCCGTGATTGGCCCACAGGCCAGACTTTGAACACCCCAGACTTAAGACTGAATTCGGTGTTCATATGCTGTCTGTGCAGCTCTTGCGCTTCAATGCTTTAAACTCTGCAAGGACATAAAAACAGGATTTTACCTCTATGATGTGTCAATTTTGCAATTAATCCACAAAACACATGCTTTTCAAACTGTGGGAATTGTTCTGCACGGATCATGGATCAACTACGATCTCTACTAACTTGATATCACACAAATCCTGCGATGTGACTATCACGGATGCGCACATTGCGATGTCGATGCTCACATGATATGATGCAGCCTTGGTAAGCAGAAGAGGCTTGCTCAAAAACATTTAAAAATCTTACTGAGCAGAAACTTTTAAATAGTAGAGCAATTCTTCACTTGTTTTCTTGTTATTTATGATAACTTCCTTCATTTTAATGTGGACTGTTTATCAGACAGACAAAAATCAGTCATTATATGAAGCTGGAAAGAGGGTGTTTGTATTCAATTTTTTATTTTTTTACCGTCACTGACATGTAAAAATTATCTAAAGCTGTTCCTTGCATATTTTCTGATCTTATGTATTATATATTTATAGGTGAGCTACTTGACAGCTACCAAGATGAGTAGAAAAGTGCTGATCATCACAGTGTTAAGTTTAGGTCCGTAAGTTACTGATCATGCTAATACTTTATTTCTCTTATTACGTATTTAAGTGTGACAATTGCTCTATGATCAATGTTATATTTATTTTTTTAACAACAGTATATTTGAGTACCACTGCTCAAACTACAACAGACACTACAACTGCCGAACCTACAACAACTCAAACATCAACAGCCACTACAGCTACTGAACCTACAACAACAAACACTACAACACCTGAACCTACAACAACAAACACTACAACTACTGAACCTACAACAACTCAAACATCAACAGCCACTACAACTGCCGAACCTACAACAACTCAAACATCAACAGCCACTATAACTGCCGAACCTACAACAACTCAAACATCAACGGCCACTACAACTGCTGAACCTACAACAACTCAAACATCAATGGTCACTACAACTGCTGAAACTACAACAACTCAAACATCAATGGTCACTACAACTACTGAACCTACAACAGTCACTACAACTGCCGAACCTACAACAACTCAAACATCAATGGTCACTACAACTACTGAACCTACAACAGCCACTACAACTGCCGAACCTACAACAACTCAAACATCAACAGCCACTACAACTGCTGAACCTACAACAAGTCAAACATCAACAGCCACTACAACTGCTGAACCTTCAACTCAAACATCAACAGCCACTACAACTGCTGAACCTACAACAACTCAAACATCAACAGCCACTACAACTGCTGAACCTACAACAAGTCAAACATCAACAGCCACTACAACTGCTGAACCTTCAACTCAAACATCAACGGCCACTACAACAGCTGAACCTACAACAGCTCAAACATCAACGGCCCCTACAACAGCTGAACCTACAACAACTCAAACATCAACAGCCACTACAACTGCTGAACCTACAACAACTCAAACATCAACGGCCACTACAACTGCCGAACCAACAACAAGTCAAACATCAACGGCCACTACAACTGCCAATCCTACAACAACTCAAACATCAACAGCCACTACAACTGCCGAACCTACAACAACTCAACAATCAACAGCCACTACAACTGCCGAACCTACAACAACTCAAACATCAATGGTCACTACAACTACTGAACCTACAACAGCCACTACAACTGCCGAACCTACAACAACTCAAACATCAACAGCCACTACGACTGCCGAACCTACAACAACTCAACAATCAACAGCCACTACAACTGCCGAACCTACAACAACTCAAACATCAACAGCCACTACAACTGCCGAACCTACAACAACTCAAACATCAACAGCCAATACAACTGCCGAACCTACAACAACTCAAACATCAATGGTCACTACAACTACTGAACCTAAAACAGCCACTACAACTGCCGAACATACAACAACTCAAACATCAACAGCCACTACAACTGCTGAATCTACAACAACAGCCACTGCAACTGCTGAACCTACAACTCAAACATCAACGGCCACTACAACTGCTGAACCTACAACAACTCAAACATCAACGGCCAGTACAACTGCTGAACCTACAACAACTCAAACATCAACGGCCAGTACAACTGCTGAACCTACAACAACTCAAACATCAACGGCCACTACAACTGCTGAACCTACAACAACTCAAACATCAACGGCCACTACATCTGCTGAACCTACAACAACTCAAACATCAACAGCCACTACAACTACTGAACCTACAACAACTCAAACATCAACAGCCACTACAACTGCCGAACCTACAACAACTCAAACATCAACAGCTACTACAACTGCTGAACCTACAACAACTCAAACATCAACGGCCACTACAACTGCTGAATCTACAACAACAGCCACTACAACTGTTGAACCTACAACAACTCAAACATCAACGGCCACTACAACTGCTGAACCTACAACAACTCAAACATCAACAGTCACTACAACTGCTGAACCTACAATAACTCAAACATCAACAGCCACTACAACTGCTGAACCTACAACAAGTCAAACATCAACGGCCACTACAACTGCTGAATCTACAACAAGTCAAACATCAACGGCCACAACAACTGCCGAACTCATACAACAACTCAAACATCAACAGCCACTACGAACTGCTTAACCTACAACAACTCAACAATCAACAGCCACTACAACTGCCGAACCTACAACAACTCAACAATCAACAGCCACTACAACTGCCGAACCTACAACAACTCAAACATCAACAGCCACTACGACTGCCGCACCTACAACAACTCAACAATCAACAGCCACTACAACTGCCAAACCTACAACAACTCAACAATCAACAGCCACTACAACTGCCGAACCTACAACAACTCAAACATCAATGGTCACTACACCTACTGAACCTACAACAGCCACTACGACTGCCGAACCTACAACAACTCAACAATCAACAGCCACTACAACTGCCGAACCTACAACAACTCAAACATCAACAGCCACTACAACTGCCGAACCTACAACAACTCAAACATCAATGGTCACTACAACTACTGAACCTACAACAGCCACTACAACTGCCGAACCTACAACAACTCAAACATCAATGGTCACTACAGCTACTGAACCTACAACAGCCACTACAACTGCCGAACCTACAACAACTCAAACATCAACAGCCACTACAACAGCTGAACCTTCAACTCAAACATCAACAGCCACTACAACTGCCGAACCTGCAACAACTCAAACATCAACAGCCACTACAACTGCCGAACCTACAACAACTCAACAATCAACAGCCACTACAACTGCCGAACCTACAACAACTCAAACATCAACGGCCACTCCAACTGCTGAACCTACAACAACTCAAACATCAATAGCCACTACAACTGCTGAACCTACAACAACTCAAACATCAATAGCCACTACAACTGCCGAACCTACAACAACTCAAACATCAATAGCCACTACAACTGCCGAACCTACAACAACTCAAACATCAACAGCAACTACAACTGCTGAACCTACAACAACTCAAACATCAACGGCCACTACAACTGCTGAACCTACAACAACTCAAACATCAACGGCCAGTACAACTGCTGAACCTAAAACAACAGCCACTACAACTGCTGAACCTACAACAACTCAAACATCAACAGCAACTACAACTGCTGAACCTACAACAACTCAAACATCAACGGCCACTACAAATGCTGAACCTACAACAACTCAAACATCAACGGCCAGTACAACTGCTGAACCTACAACAACTCAAACATCAACAGCCACTACAACTGCTGAACCTACAACAACTCAAACATCAACGGCCACTACAACTGCTGAACCTACAACAACTCAAACATCAATAGCCACTACATCTGCTGAACCTACAACAACTCAAACATCAACGGCCACTACAACTGCCGAACCTACAACAACTCAAACATCAACGGCCACTACAACTGCCGAACCTACAACAACTCAAACATCAACGGCCACTACAGCTACTGAACCTACAACAACTCAATCATCAACAGCCACTACAACTGCTCAAACATCAACGGCCACTACAGCTACTGAACCTACAACAACTCAAACATCAACAGCCACTACAACTGCTGAACCTACAACAACTCAAACATCAACAGCCACTACAACTGCTGAACCTACAACAAGTCAAACATCAACAGGCACTACAACTGCTGAACCTTCAACTCAAACATCAACAGCCACTACAACTGCTGAACCTACAACAACTCAAACATCAACAGCCACTACAACTGCTGAACCTACAACAACTCAAACATCAACAGCCACTACAACTGCCGAACCTACAACAACTCAAACATCAACAGCCACTACAACTGCCGAACCTACAACAACTCAAACATCAACAGCCACTACAACTGCCGAACCTACAACAACTCAACAATCAACAGCCACTACAACTGCCGAACCTACAACAACTCAAACATCAACAGCCACTACGACTGCCGCACCTACAACAACTCAACAATCAACAGCCACTACAACTGCCAAACCTACAACAACTCAACAATCAACAGCCACTACAACTGCCGAACCTACAACAACTCAAACATCAATGGTCACTACACCTACTGAACCTACAACAGCCACTACGACTGCCGAACCTACAACAACTCAACAATCAACAGCCACTACAACTGCCGAACCTACAACAACTCAAACATCAACAGCCACTACAACTGCCGAACCTACAACAACTCAACAATCAACAGCCACTACAACTGCTGAACCTACAACAACTCAAACATCAATGGTCACTACAACTACTGAACCTACAACAGCCACTACAACTGCCGAACCTACAACAACTCAAACATCAATGGTCACTACAGCTACTGAACCTACAACAGCCACTACAACTGCCGAACCTACAACAACTCAAACATCAACAGCCACTACAACAGCTGAACCTTCAACTCAAACATCAACAGCCACTACAACTGCCGAACCTGCAACAACTCAAACATCAACAGCCACTACAACTGCCGAACCTACAACAACTCAACAATCAACAGCCACTACAACTGCCGAACCTACAACAACTCAAACATCAACGGCCACTCCAACTGCTGAACCTACAACAACTCAAACATCAATAGCCACTACAACTGCTGAACCTACAACAACTCAAACATCAATAGCCACTACAACTGCCGAACCTACAACAACTCAAACATCAATAGCCACTACAACTGCCGAACCTACAACAACTCAAACATCAACAGCAACTACAACTGCTGAACCTACAACAACTCAAACATCAACGGCCACTACAACTGCTGAACCTACAACAACTCAAACATCAACGGCCAGTACAACTGCTGAACCTAAAACAACAGCCACTACAACTGCTGAACCTACAACAACTCAAACATCAACAGCAACTACAACTGCTGAACCTACAACAACTCAAACATCAACGGCCACTACAAATGCTGAACCTACAACAACTCAAACATCAACGGCCAGTACAACTGCTGAACCTACAACAACTCAAACATCAACAGCCACTACAACTGCTGAACCTACAACAACTCAAACATCAACGGCCACTACAACTGCTGAACCTACAACAACTCAAACATCAATAGCCACTACATCTGCTGAACCTACAACAACTCAAACATCAACGGCCACTACAACTGCCGAACCTACAACAACTCAAACATCAACGGCCACTACAACTGCCGAACCTACAACAACTCAAACATCAACGGCCACTACAGCTACTGAACCTACAACAACTCAATCATCAACAGCCACTACAACTGCTCAAACATCAACGCTACTACAGCTACTGAACCTACAACAACTCAAACATCAACAGCCACTACAACTGCTGAACCTACAACAACTCAAACATCAACAGCCACTACAACTGCTGAACCTACAACAAGTCAAACATCAACAGGCACTACAACTGCTGAACCTTCAACTCAAACATCAACAGCCACTACAACTGCCGAACCTACAACAACTCAAACATCAACAGCCACTACAACTGCCGAACCTACAACAACTCAAACATCAACAGCCACTACAACTGCCGAACCTACAACAACTCAAACATCAACAGCCACTACAACTGCTGAACCTACAACAACTCAAACATCAACAGCCACTACAACTGCTGAACCTACAACAACTCAAACATCAACGGCCACTACAACTGCTGAACCTACAACAACTCAAACATCAACGGCCACTACAACTGCTGAATCTACAACAACAGCCACTACAACTGTTGAACCTACAACAACTCAAACATCAACAGTCACTACAACTGCTGAACCTACAACAACTCAAACATCAACAGCCACTACAACTGCTGAACCTACAACAAGTCAAACATCAACAGTCACTACAACTGCTGAACCTACAACAACTCAAACATCAACAGCCACTACAACTGCTGAATCTACAACAAGTCAAACATCAACGCCACAACAACTGCTGAACCTACAACAACTCAAACATCAACAGCCACTATGACTGCCGAACCTACAACAACTCAACAATCAACAGCCACTACAACTGCCGAACCTACAACAACTCAACAATCAACAGCCACTACAACTGCCGAACCTACAACAACTCAAACATCAATGGTCACTACAACTACTGAACCTACAACAGCCACTACAACTGCCGAACCTACAACAACTCAAACATCAAAAGCCACTACGACTGCCGAACCTACAACAACTCAACATTCAACAGCCACTACAACTGCCGAACCTACAACAACTCAACAATCAACAGCCACTACAACTGCTGAACCTACAACAACTCAACAATCAACAGCCACTACAACTGCCGAACCTACAACAACTCAAACATCAATGGTCACTACACCTACTGAACCTAGAACAGCCACTACGACTGCAAACCTACAACAACTCAACAATCAACAGCCACTACAACTGCCGAACCTACAACAACTCAAACATCAACAGCCACTACAACTGCCGAACCTACAACAACTCAACAATCAACAGCCACTACAACTGCTGAACCTACAACAACTCAAACATCAATCAACAGCCACTACAACAGCTGAACCTACAACAACTCAAACATCAATGGTCACTACAGCTACTGAACCTACAACAGCCACTACAACTGCCGAACCTACAACAACTCAAACATCAACAGCCACTACAACTGCTGAACCTACAACAACTCAAACATCAACAGCCACTACAACTGCCGAACCTACAACAACTCAAACATCAACAGCCACTACAACTGCCGAACCTACAACAACTCAAACATCAACAGCCACTACAACTGCTGAACCTCAACTCAACAATCAACAGCCACTACAACTGCCGAACCTACAACAACTCAAACATCAACAGCCACTACAACTGCCGCACCTACAACACAACTCAACAATCAACAGCCACTACACTGCCAAACCTACAACAACTCAACAATCAACAGCCACTACAACTGCCGAACCTACAACAACTCAAACATCAACACTACACACTACTGAACTGCTGAACAGCTACAACTGCCGAACTCAAACAACTCAACAGCAACACTACAACTGCTGAACCTACAACAACTCAAACATCAACAGCCACTACAACTGCCGAACCTACAACAACTCAACAATCAACAGCCACTACAACTGCTGAACCTACAACAACTCAAACATCAATGGTCAACTACTGAACCACTACAACTGCCTACAACAACTCAAACCTACAACAACTCAACCTAAACAGCCACTACAACTGCTGAACCTACAACAACTCAAACATCAACAGCCACTACAACAGCTGAACCTACAACAACTCAAACATCAACAGCCACTACAACTGCCGAACCTGCAACAACTCAAACATCAACAGCCACTACAACTGCTGAACCTACAACAACTCAACAATCAACAGCCACTACAACTGCCGAACCTACAACAACTCAAACATCAACGGCCACTACAACTGCTGAACCTACAACAACTCAAACATCAATAGCCACTACAACTGCTGAACCTACAACAACTCAAACATCAATAGCCACTACAACTGCCGAACCTACAACAACTCAAACATCAACAGCCACTACAACTGCCGAACCTACAACAACTCAAACATCAACAGCAACTACAACTGCTGAACCTACAACAACTCAAACATCAACGGCCACTACAACTGCTGAACCTACAACAACAACTCAAACATCAACGGCCAGTACAACTGCTGAACCTAAAACAACAGCCACTACAACTGCTGAACCTACAACAACTCAAACATCAACAGCAACTACAACTGCTGAACCTACAACAACTCAAACATCAACGGCCACTACAAATGCTGAACCTACAACAACTCAAACATCAACGGCCAGTACAACTGCTGAACCTACAACAACTCAAACATCAACAGCCACTACAACTGCTGAACCTACAACAACTCAAACATCAACGGCCACTACAACTGCTGAACCTACAACAACTCAAACATCAATAGCCACTACATCTGCTGAACCTACAACAACTCAAACATCAACGGCCACTACAACTGCCGAACCTACAACAACTCAAACATCAACGGCCACTACAACTGCCGAACCTACAACAACTCAAACATCAACGGCCACTACAGCTACTGAACCTACAACAACTCAATCATCAACAGCCACTACAACTGCTCAAACATCAACGGCCACTACAGCTACTGAACCTACAACAACTCAAACATCAACAGCCACTACAACTGCTGAACCTACAACAACTCAAACATCAACAGCCACTACAACTGCTGAACCTACAACAAGTCAAACATCAACAGGCACTACAACTGCTGAACCTTCAACTCAAACATCAACAGCCACTACAACTGCTGAACCTACAACAACTCAAACATCAACAGCCACTACAACTGCTGAACCTACAACAACTCAAACATCAACAGCCACTACAACTGCCGAACCTACAACAACTCAAACATCAACAGCCACTACAACTGCCGAACCTACAACAACTCAAACATCAACAGCCACTACAACTGCTGAACCTACAACAACTCAAACATCAACAGCCACTACAACTGCCGCACCTACAACAACTCAACAATCAACAGCCACTACAACTGCCAAACCTACAACAACTCAACAATCAACAGCCACTACAACTGCTGAACCTACAACAACTCAAACATCAACAGTCACTACACCTACTGAACCTACACAACAGCCACTACAACCACTACTGCCGAACCTACAACAACTCAACAATCAACAGCCACTACAACTGCCGAACCTACAACAACTCAAACATCAACAGCCACTACAACTGCTGAACCTACAACAACTCAACAATCAACAGCCACTACAACTGCTGAACCTACAACAACTCAAACATCAATGGTCACTACAACTACTGAACCTACAACAGCCACTACAACTGCCGAACCTACAACAACTCAAACATCAATGGTCACTACAGCTACTGAACCTATCAACAGCCACTACAACTGCCGAACCTACAACAACTCAAACATCAACAGCCACTACAACAGCTGAACCTTCAACTCAAACATCAACAGCCACTACAACTGCTGAACCTGCAACAACTCAAACATCAACAGCCACTACAACTGCTGAACCTACAACAACTCAACAATCAACAGCCACTACAACTGCCGAACCTACAACAACTCAAACATCAACGGCCACTACAACTGCTGAACCTACAACAACTCAAACATCAATAGCCACTACAACTGCTTGAACCTACAACAACTCAAACATCAACAGCCACTACAACTGCTGAACCTACAACAACTCAAACATCAACAGCCACTACAACTGCTGAACCTACAACAACTCAAACATCAACAGCAACTACAACTGCTGAACCTACAACAACTCAAACATCAACGGCCACTACAACTGCTGAACCTACAACAACTCAAACATCAACGCCACTACAACTGCTGAACCTACAAAAACATCAACAGCCACTACAACTGCTGAACCTACAACAACTCAAACATCAACAGCAACTACAACTGCTGAACCTACAACAACTCAAACATCAACGGCCACTACAAATGCTGAACCTACAACAACTCAAACATCAACAGCCACTACAACTGCTGAACCTACAACAACTCAAACATCAACAGCCACTACAACTGCTGAACCTACAACAACTCAAACATCAACGGCCACTACAACTGCTGAACCTACAACAACTCAAACATCAATAGCCACTACAACTGCTGAACCTACAACAACTCAAACATCAACGCCACTACAACTGCTGAACCTACAACAACTCAAACATCAACGGCCACTACAACTGCTGAACCTACAACAACTCAAACATCAACGCCACTACAGCTACTGAACCTACAACAACTCAATCATCAACAGCCACTACAACTGCTCAAACATCAACGGCCACTACAGCTACTGAACCTACAAATAACTCAAACATCAACAGCCACTACAACTGCTGAACCTACAACAACTCAAACATCAACAGCCACTACAACTGCTGAACCTACAACAAGTCAAACATCAACAGGCACTACAACTGCTGAACCTACAACTCAAACATCAACAGCCACTACAACTGCTGAACCTACAACAACTCAAACATCAACAGCCACTACAACTGCTGAACCTACAACAACTCAAACATCAACAGCCACTACAACTGCCGAACCTACAACAACTCAAACATCAACAGCCACTACAACTGCCGAACCTACAACAACTCAAACATCAACAGCCACTACAACTGCTGAACCTACAACAACTCAAACATCAACAGCCACTACAACTGCTGAACCTACAACAACTCAAACATCAACGGCCACCACAACTGCTGAACCTACAAACTGCTGAACGGCCACAACAACTGCTCAAACATCAACAGCCACTACAACTGTTGAACCTACAACAACTCAAACATCAACAGCCACTACAACTGCTGAACCTACAACAACTCAAACATCAACAGCCACTACAACTGCTGAACCTACAACAAGTCAAACATCAACAGTCACTACAACTGCTGAACCTACAACAACTCAAACATCAACAGCCACTACAACTGCTGAATCTACAACAAGTCAAACATCAACGGCCACAACAACTGCCGAACCTACAACAACTCAAACATCAACAGCCACTACAACTGCCGAACCTACAACAACTCAACAATCAACAGCCACTACAACTGCCGAACCTACAACAACTCAACAATCAACAGCCACTACAACTGCCGAACCTACAACAACTCAAACATCAATGGTCACTACAACTACTGAACCTACAACAGCCACTACCACTACAACTGCCGAACCTACAACAACTCAAACATCAACAGCCACTACGACTGCCGAACCTACAACAACTCAACATTCAACAGCCACTACAACTGCCGAACCTACAACAACTCAACAATCAACAGCCACTACAACTGCCGAACCTACAACAACTCAACAATCAACAGCCACTACAACTGCCGAACCTACAACAACTCAAACATCAATGGTCACTACACCTACTGAACCTAGAACAGCCACTACGACTGCTGAACCTACAACAACTCAACAATCAACAGCCACTACAACTGCCGAACCTACAACAACTCAAACATCAACAGCCACTACAACTGCCGAACCTACAACAACTCAAACATCAACAGCCACTACAACTGCTGAACCTACAACAACTCAAACATCAATGGTCACTACAACTACTGAACCTACAACAGCCACTACAACAACCGAACCTACAACAACTCAAACATCAATGGTCACTACAGCTACTGAACCTACAACAGCCACTACAACTGCTGAACCTACAACAACTCAAACATCAACAGCCACTACAACAGCTGAACTCTTCAACTCAAACATCAACAGCCACTACAACTGCTGAACCTGCAACAACTCAAACATCAACAGCCACTACAACTGCCGAACCTACAACAACTCAACAATCAACAGCCACTACAACTGCTGACCCTACAACAACTCAAACATCAACAGCCACTCCAACTGCTGAACCTACAACAACTCAAACATCAACAGCCACTACAACTGCTGAACCTACAACAACTCAAACATCAACAGCATCACTACAACTGCTGAACCTACAACAACTCAAACATCAACGGCCACTACAACTGCTGAACTCATAAACAACTCAAACATCAACAGCCAGTACAACTGCTGAACCTACAACAACTCAAACATCAACAGCCACTACAACTGCTGAACCTACAACAACTCAAACATCAACGGCCACTACAACTGCTGAACCTACAACAACTCAAACATCAACAGCCACTACATCTGCTGAACCTACAACAACTCAAACATCAACAGCCACTACAACTGCTGAACCTACAACAACTCAAACATCAACGGCCACTACAACTGCCGAACCTACAACAACTCAAACATCAACGGCCACTACAGCTACTGAACCTACAACAACTCAATCATCAACAGCCACTACAACTGCTCAAACATCAACGGCCACTACAACAGCTGAACCTACAACAACTCAAACATCAACAGCCACTACAACTGCTGAACCTACAACAACTCAAACATCAACAGCCACTACAACTGCTGAACCTACAACAAGTCAAACATCAACAGGCACTACAACTGCTGAACCTTCAACTCAAACATCAACAGCCACTACAACTGCAGAATCTACAACAAGTCAAACATCAACGGCCACTACAACTGCTGAACCTACAACAACTCAAACATCAACAGCCACTACAACTGCCGAACCTACAACAACTCAAACATCAACAGCCACTACACTGCCGAACCTACAACTCAAACATCAACAGCCACTACAACTGCTGAACCTACAACAACTCAAACATCAACAGCCACTACAACTGCTGAACCTACAACAACTCAAACATCAACGGCCACTACAACTGCTGAACCTACAACAACTCAAACATCAACGGCCAGTACAACTGCTGAACCTACAACAACTCAAACATCAACAGCCACTACAACTGCCGAACCTACAACAACTCAAACATCAACAGCCACTACGACTGCCGAACCTACAACAAGTCAACAATCAACAGCCACTACAACTGCCGAACCTACAACAACTCAAACATCAACAGCCACTACGACTGCCGAACCTACAACAACTCAACAATCAATAGCCACTACAACTGCCGAACCTACAACAACTCAAACATCAACAGCCACTACAACTGCTGAACCTACAACAACAGCCACTACAACTGCTGAACCTACAACAACTCAAACATCAACGGCCAGTACAACTGCCGAACCTACAACGACAGCCACTACAACTGCTGAATCTACAACAACAGCCACTACAACTGCTGAACCTACAACAACTCAAACATCAACGGCCACTACAACTGCTGAACCTACAACAGCCACTACAACTGCCGAACCTACAACAACTAAAACATCAACAGCCACTACAACTGCAGAACCTACAACAACAGCCACTACAACTGCTGAACCTACAACAACTCAAACATCAACGGCCAGTACAACTGCTGAACCTACAACAACTCAAACATCAACAGCCACTACAACTGCCGAACCTACAACAACTCAAACATCAACAGCCACTACAACTGCTGAATCTACAAGTCAAACATCAACGGCCACTACAACTGCTGAACCTACAACAACTCAAACATCAACAGCCACTACAACTGCTGAACCTACAACAGCTCAAACATCAACGGCCCCTACAACAGCTGAACCTACAACAACTCAAACATCAACAGCCACTACAACTGCTGAACCTACAACAACTCAAACATCAACGGCCACTACAACTGCTGAACCTACAACAACTCAAACATCAACAGCCACTACGACTGCCGAACCTACAACAAATCAACAATCAACAGCCACTACAACTGCCGAACCTACAACAACTCAAACATCAACAGCCACTACAACTGCTGAACCTACAACAACTCAAACATCAACGGCCACTACAACTGCCGAACCAACAACAACTCAAACATCAACAGCCACTACAACTGCCGAACCTACAACAACTCAAACATCAACAGGCACTACAACTGCCGAACCTACAACAACTCAAACATCAACAGCCACTACAACTGCTGAATCTACAAGTCAAACATCAACGGCCACTACAACTGCTGAACCTACAACAACAGCCACTACAACTGCTGAACCTACAACAACTCAAACATCAACGCCCAGTACAACTGCCGAACCTACAACGACAGCCACTACAACTGCTGAATCTACAACAACAGCCACTACAACTGCTGAACCTACAACAACTCAAACATCAACGGCCACTACAACTGCTGAACCTACAACAGCCACTACAACTGCCGAACCTACAACAACTAAAACATCAACAGCCACTACAACTGCTGAACCTACAACAACAGCCACTACAACTGCTGAACCTACAACAACTCAAACATCAACGGCCAGTACAACTGCTGAACCTACAACAACTCAAACATCAACAGCCACTACAACTGCCGAACCTACAACAACTCAAACATCAACAGCCACTACAACTGCTGAATCTACAAGTCAAACATCAACGGCCACTACAACTGCTGAACCTACAACAACTCAAACATCAACAGCCACTACAACTGCTGAACCTACAACAGCTCAAACATCAACGGCCCCTACAACAGCTGAACCTACAACAACTCAAACATCAACAGCCACTACAACTGCTGAACCTACAACAACTCAAACATCAACGGCCACTACAACTGCCGAACCTACAACAACTCAAACATCAACAGCCACTACGACTGCCGAACCTACAACAAATCAACAATCAACAGCCACTACAACTGCCGAACCTACAACAACTCAAACATCAACAGCCACTACAACTGCTGAACCTACAACAACTCAAACATCAACGGCCACTACAACTGCCGAACCAACAACAACTCAAACATCAACAGCCACTACAACTGCCGAACCTACAACAACTCAAACATCAACAGGCACTACAACTGCCGAACCTACAACAACTCAAACATCAACAGCCACTACAACTGCTGAATCTACAAGTCAAACATCAACGGCCACTACAACTGCTGAACCTACAACAACTCAAACATCAACAGCCACTACAACTGCTGAATCTACAACAAGTCAAACATCAACGGCCGCTACAACTGCTGAACCTACAACAACTCAAACATCAACAGCCACTACAACTGCCGAACCTACAACAACTCAAACATCAACGGCCACTACAACTGCCGAACCTACAACAACTCAAACATCAACGGCCACTACAGCTACTGAACCTACAACAACTCAATCATCAACAGCCACTACAACTGCTCAAACATCAACGGCCACTACAACAGCTGAACCTACAACAACTCAAACATCAACAGCCACTACAACTGCTGAACCTACAACAACTCAAACATCAACAGCCACTACAACTGCTGAACCTACAACAACTCAAACATCAACGGCCACTACAACTGCTGAACCTACAACAACTCAAACATCAACGGCCAGTACAACTGCTGAACCTACAACAACTCAAACATCAACAGCCACTACAACTGCTGAACCTACAACAACTCAAACATCAACAGCCACTACGACTGCCGAACCTACAACAAATCAACAATCAACAGCCACTACAACTGCCGAACCTACAACAACTCAAACATCAACAGCCACTACGACTGCCGAACCTACAACAACTCAACAATCAATAGCCACTACAACTGCCGAACCTACAACAACTCAAACATCAACAGCCACTACAACTGCTGAACCTACAACAACAGCCACTACAACTGCTGAACCTACAACAACTCAAACATCAACGGCCAGTACAACTGCCGAACCTACAAACGACAGCCACTACAACTGCTGAATCTACAACAACAGCCACTACAACTGCTGAACCTACAACAACTCAAACATCAACGGCCACTACAACTGCTGAACCTACAACAGCCACTCACAACTGCCGAACCTACAACAACTAAAACATCAACAGCCACTACAACTGCAGAACCTACAACAACAGCCACTACAACTGCTGAACCTACAACAACTCAAACATCAACGGCCAGTACAACTGCTGAACCTACAACAACTCAAACATCAACAGCCACTACAACTGCCGAACCTACAACAACTCAAACATCAACAGCCACTACAACTGCTGAATCTACAAGTCAAACATCAACGGCCACTACAACTGCTGAACCTACAACAACTCAAACATCAACAGCCACTACAACTGCTGAACCTACAACAGCTCAAACATCAACGGCCCCTACAACAGCTGAACCTACAACAACTCAAACATCAACAGCCACTACAACTGCTGAACCTACAACAACTCAAACATCAACGGCCACTACAACTGCCGAACCTACAACAACTCAAACATCAACAGCCACTACGACTGCCGAACCTACAACAAATCAACAATCAACAGCCACTACAACTGCCGAACCTACAACAACTCAAACATCAACAGCCACTACAACTGCTGAACCTACAACAACTCAAACATCAACGGCCACTACAACTGCCGAACCAACAACAACTCAAACATCAACAGCCACTACAACTGCCGAACCTACAACAACTCAAACATCAACAGGCACTACAACTGCCGAACCTACAACAACTCAAACATCAACAGCCACTACAACTGCTGAATCTACAAGTCAAACATCAACGGCCACTACAACTGCTGAACCTACAACAACAGCCACTACAACTGCTGAACCTACAACAACTCAAACATCAACGGCCACACAACTGCTGAACCTACAACGACAGCCACTACAACTGCTGAATCTACAACAACAGCCACTACAACTGCTGAACCTACAACAACTCAAACATCAACGGCCACTACAACTGCTGAACCTACAACAGCCACTACAACTGCCAACCTACAACAACTAAAACATCAACAGCCACTACAACTGCTGAACCTACAACAACAGCCACTACAACTGCTGAACCTACAACAACTCAAACATCAACGGCCAGTACAACTGCTGAACCTACAACAACTCAAACATCAACAGCCACTACAACTGCCGAACCTACAACAACTCAAACATCAACAGCCACTACAACTGCTGAATCTACAAGTCAAACATCAACGGCCACTACAACTGCTGAACCTACAACAACTCAAACATCAACAGCCACTACAACTGCTGAACCTACAACAGCTCAAACATCAACGGCCCCTACAACAGCTGAACCTACAACAACTCAAACATCAACAGCCACTACAACTGCTGAACCTACAACAACTCAAACATCAACGGCCACTACAACTGCCGAACCTACAACAACTCAAACATCAACAGCCACTACGACTGCCGAACCTACAACAAATCAACAATCAACAGCCACTACAACTGCTGAACCTACAACAACAACTCAAACATCAACAGCCACTACAACTGCTGAACCTACAACAACTCAAACATCAACGGCCACTACAACTGCCGAACCAACAACAACTCAAACATCAACAGGCACTACAACTGCCGAACCTACAACAACTCAAACATCAACAGCCACTACAACTGCTGAATCTACAAGTCAAACATCAACGGCCACTACAACTGATGAACCTACAACAACTCAAACATCAACAGCCACTACAACTGCTGAATCTACAACAAGTCAAACATCAACGGCCGCTACAACTGCTGAACCTACAACAACTCAAACATCAACAGCCACTACAACTGCCGAACCTACAACAACTCAAACATCAACGGCCACTACAACTGCCGAACCTACAACAACTCAAACATCAACGGCCACTACAGCTACTGAACCTACAACAACTCAATCATCAACAGCCACTACAACTGCTCAAACATCAACGGCCACTACAACAGCTGAACCTACAACAACTCAAACATCAACAGCCACTACAACTGCTGAACCTACAACAACTCAAACATCAACAGCCACTACAACTGCTGAACCTACAACAAGTCAAACATCAACAGGCACTACAACTGCTGAACCTTCAACTCAAACATCAACAGCCACTACAACTGCAGAATCTACAACAAGTCAAACATCAACGGCCACTACAACTGCTGAACCTACAACAACTCAAACATCAACAGCCACTACAACTGCCGAACCTACAACAACTCAAACATCAACAGCCACTACGACTGCTGAACCTACAACTCAAACATCAACAGCCACTACAACTGCTGAACCTACAACAACTCAAACATCAACAGCCACTACAACTGCTGAACCTACAACAACTCAAACATCAACGGCCACTACAACTGCTGAACCTACAAATAACTCAAACATCAACGGCCAGTACAACTGCTGAACCTACAACAACTCAAACATCAACAGCCACTACAACTGCCGAACCTACAACAACTCAAACATCAACAGCCACTACGACTGCCGAACCTACAACAACTCAACAATCAACAGCCACTACAACTGCTGAACCTACAACAACTCAAACATCAACAGCCACTACGAACTGCCGAACCTACAACAACTCAACAATCAATAGCCACTACAACTGCCGAACCTACAACAACTCAAACATCAACAGCCACTACAACTGCTGAACCTACAACAACAGCCACTACAACTGCTGAACCTACAACAACTCAAACATCAACGCCAGTACAACTGCCGAACCTACAACGACAGCCACTACAACTGCTGAATCTCACAACAACAGCCACTACAACTGCTGAACCTACAACAACTCAAACATCAACGGCCACTACAACTGCTGAACCTACAACAGCTCTAAACTGCCGAACCTACAACAACTAAAACATCAACAGCCACTACAACTGCAGAACCTACAACAACAGCCACTACAACTGCTGAACCTACAACAACTCAAACATCAACGGCCAGTACAACTGCTGAACCTACAACAACTCAAACATCAACAGCCACTACAACTGCTGAACCTACAACAACTCAAACATCAACAGCCACTACAACTGCTGAATCTACAAGTCAAACATCAACGGCCACTACAACTGCTGAACCTACAACAACTCAAACATCAACAGCCACTACAACTGCTGAACCTACAACAGCTCAAACATCAACGGCCCCTACAACAGCTGAACCTACAACAACTCAAACATCAACAGCCACTACAACTGCTGAACCTACAACAACTCAAACATCAACGCCACTACAACTGCCGAACCTACAACAACTCAAACATCAACAGCCACTACGACTGCCGAACCTACAACAAATCAACAATCAACAGCCACTACAACTGCCGAACCTACAACAACTCAAACATCAACAGCCACTACAACTGCTGAACCTACAACAACTCAAACATCAACGGCCACTACAACTGCCGAACCAACAACAACTCAAACATCAACAGCCACTACAACTGCCGAACCTACAACAACTCAAACATCAACAGGCACTACAACTGCCGAACCTACAACAACTCAAACATCAACAGCCACTACAACTGCTGAATCTACAAGTCAAACATCAACGGCCACTACAACTGCTGAACCTACAACAACAGCCACTACAACTGCTGAACCTACAACAACTCAAACATCAACGCCAGTACAACTGCCGAACCTACAACGACAGCCACTACAACTGCTGAATCTACAACAACAGCCACTACAACTGCTGAACCTACAACAACTCAAACATCAACGGCCACTACAACTGCTGAACCTACAACAACCACTACAAACAACCGAACCTACAAATAACTCAAAACATCAACAGCCACTGCTGAACTGCTGAACTCCTACAACAACAGCCACTACAACTGCTGAACCTACAACAACTCAAACATCAACGGCCAGTACAACTGCTGAACCTACAACAACTCAAACATCAACAGCCACTACAACTGCCGAACCCACAACAACTCAAACATCAACAGCCACTACAACTGCTGAATCTACAAGTCAAACATCAACGGCCACTACAACTGCTGAACCTACAACAACTCAAACATCAACAGCCACTACAACTGCTGAACCTACAACAGCTCAAACATCAACGGCCCCTACAACAGCTGAACCTACAACAACTCAAACATCAACAGCCACTACAACTGCTGAACCTACAACAACTCAAACATCAACGGCCACTACAACTGCTGAACCTACAACAACTCAAACATCAACAGCCACTACGACTGCTGCGAACCTACAACAAATCAACAATCAACAGCCACTACAACTGCTGAACCTACAACAACTCAAACATCAACAGCCACTACAACTGCTGAACTCTACAACAACTCAAACATCAACGGCCACTACAACTGCTGAACCAACAACAACTCAAACATCAACAGCCACTACAACTGCCGAACCTACAACAACTCAAACATCAACAGGCACTACAACTGCCGAACCTACAACAACTCAAACATCAACAGCCACTACAACTGCTGAATCTACAAGTCAAACATCAACGGCCACTACAACTGCTGAACCTACAACAACTCAAACATCAACAGCCACTACAACTGCTGAATCTACAACAACTCTCAAACATCAACGGCCACTACAACTGCTGAACCTACAACAACTCAAACATCAACAGCCACTACAACTGCCGAACCTACAACAACTCAAACATCAACAGCCACTACAACTGCTGAACCTACAACAACTCAAACATCAACGGCCACTACAACTACTGAACCTACAACAAAACTCAATCAAACAGCCACTACAACTGCTCAAACATCAACGGCCACTACAACTGCTGAACCTACAACAACTCAAACATCAACAGCCACTACAACTGCTGAACCTACAACAACTCAAACATCAACAGCCACTACAACTGCTGAACCTACAACAACTCAAACATCAACAGCCACTACAACTGCTGAACCTACAACAACTCAAACATCAACGCCCACTACAACTGCTGAACCTACAACAACTCAAACATCAACAGCCACTACAACTGCTGAACCTACAACAACTCAAACATCAACAGCCACTACAACTGCTGAACCTACAACAACTCAAACATCAACAGCCACTACAACTGCCGAACCTACAACAACTCAAACATCAACAGCCACTACAACTGCTGAACCTACAACAACTCAAACATCAACAGCCACTACAACTGCTGAACCTACAACAACTCAAACATCAACAGCCACTACAACTGCTGAACCTACTACAACAAACAGCCACTACAACTGCTGAACCTACAACAACTCAAACATCAACAGCCACTACAACTGCTGAACCTACAACGCACAGCCACTACAACTCTGAATCTACAACAACAGCCACTACAACTGCTGAACCTACAACAACTCAAACATCAACGGCCACTACAACTACTGAACCTACAACAGCCACTACAACTGCTGAACCTACAACAACTCAACATCAACACATCAACAGCCACTACAACTGCAAACAACTACAACAACAGCCACTACAACTGCTGAACCTACAACAACTCAAACATCAACGGCCACTACAACTGCTGAACCTACAACAACTCAAACATCAACAGCCACTACAACTGCTGAACCTACAACAACTAAAAAATCAACAGCCACTACAACTGCTGAATCTACAACAACAAACATCAACAGCCACTACAACTGCTGAACCTACAACAACTCAAACATCAACAGCCACTACAACTGCTGAACCTACAACAACTCAAACATCAACGGCCACTACAACTGCTGAACCCACAACAACTCAAACATCAACAGCCACTACAACTGCTGAACCTACAACAAACTCAAACATCAACAGCCACTACAACTGCTGAACCTACAACAACTCAAACATCAACAGCCACTACAACTGCTGAACCTACAACAACTCAACAATCAACAGCCACTACAACTGCCGAACCTACAACAACTCAAACATCAACAGCCACTACAACTGCTGAACCTACAACAACTCAAACATCAACGGCCACTACAACTGCTGAACCTACAACAACTCAAACATCAACAGCCACTACAACTGCTGAACCTACAACAACTCAAACATCAACAGGCACTACAACTGCTGAACCTACAACAACTCAAACATCAACAGCCACTACAACTGCTGAACCTACAAACAACTCAAACATCAACAGCCACTACAACTGCTGAACCTACAACAACTCAAACATCAACAGCCACTACAACTGCTGAACCTACAACAACTCAAACATCAACAGACAACTGCTACAACAACTCAAATCAACAGCCACTACAACTGCTGAATCCTAAACAACAACATCAACAGCCACTACAACTGCTGAACCTACAACAACTCAAACATCAACGGCCACTACAACTGCTGAACCTACAACAACTCAAACATCAACTACTACAACTGCCGAACCTACAACAACTCAAACATCAACAGCCACTACAACTGAACCTAAACAACTCAAACATCAACAGCCACTACAACTGCTGAACCTACAACAACTCAAACATCAACGGCCACTACAACTGCTGAACCTACAACAACTCAAACATCAACAGCCACTACAACTGCTGAACCTACAACAACTCAAACATCAACAGCCACTACAACTGCTGAACCTAAACAACTCAAACATCAACGGCCACTACAACTGCTGAACCTACAACAACTCAAACATCAACAGCCACTACAACTGCTGAATCTACAACAACTCAAACATCAACGGCCACTACAACTGCTGAACCTACAACAACTCAAACATCAACAGCCACTACAACTGCTGAACCTACAACAACTCAAACATCAACGGCCACTACAACTGCTGAACCTACAACAACTCAAACATCAACGCCACTACAGCTACTGAACCTACAACAACTCAATCATCAACAGCCACTACAACTGCTCAAACATCAACGGCCACATCAACAGCAACTGCTGAACCTACAACAACTCAAACATCAACAGCCACTACAACTGCTGAACCTACAACAACTCAAACATCAACAGCTACTACAACTGCTGAACCTACAACAAACTCAAACATCAACAGGCACTACAACTGCTGGAACTACTTCAAACTCAAACATCAACAGCCACTACAAACTGCAGAATCTACAACAAGTCAAACATCAACGGCCACTACAACTGCTGAACCTACAACAACTCAAACATCAACAGCCACTACAACTGCTGAACCTACAACAACTCAAACATCAACAGCCACTACAACTGCTGAACCTACAACAACTCAAACATCAACAGCCACTACAACTGCTGAACCTACAACAACTCAAACATCAACAGCCACTACAACTGCTGAACCTACAACAACTCAAACATCAACGGCCACTACAACTGCTGAACCTACAAATAACTCAAACATCAACGGCCACTACAACTGCTGAACTCTACAACAACTCAAACATCAACAGCCACTACAACTGCTGAACCTACAACAACTCAAACATCAACAGCCACTACAACTGCTGAACCTACAACAACTCAAACATCAACAGCCACTACAACTGCTGAACCTACAACAACTCAAACATCAACAGCCACTACAACTGCTGAACCTACAACAACTCAAACATCAACAGCCACTACAACTGCTGAACCTACAACAACTCAAACATCAACAGCCACTACAACTGCTGAACCTACAAACATCAACAGCCACTACAACTGCTGAACCTACAACAACTCAAACATCAACGGCCACTACAACTGCCGAACCTACAACAGCCACTCATAACTCAATCTACAACAACAGCCACTACAACTGCTGAACCTACAACAACTCAAACATCAACGGCCACTACAACTGCTGAACCTACAACAGCCACTACAACTGCCTAACCTACAACAACTAAAACATCAACAGCCACTACAACTGCTGAACCTACAACAACAACAGCCACTACAACTGCTGAACCTACAACAACTCAAACATCAACGGCCACTACAACTGCTGAACCTACAACAACTCAAACATCAACAGCCACTACAACTGCTGAACCTACAACAACTCAAACATCAACAGCCACTACAACTGCTGAATCTACAACAAACTCAAACATCAACGGCCACTACAACTGCTGAACCTACAACAACTCAAACATCAACAGCCACTACAACTGCTGAACCTACAACAACTCAAACATCAACGGCCACTACAACTGCTGAACTCCACAACAACTCAAACATCAACAGCCACTACAACTGCTGAACCTACAACAACTCAAACATCAACGGCCACTACAACTGCCGAACCTACAACAACTCAAACATCAACAGCCACTACAACTGCCGAACCTACAACAAATCAACAATCAACAGCCACTACAACTGCCGAACCTACAACAACTCAAACATCAACAGCCACTACAACTGCTGAACCTACAACAACTCAAACATCAACGGCCACTACAACTGCTGAACCAACAACAACTCAAACATCAACAGCCACTACAACTGCTGAACCTACAACAACTCAAACATCAACAGGCACTACAACTGCTGAACCTACAACAACTCAAACATCAACAGCCACTACAACTGCTGAATCTACAAGTCAAACATCAACGCCACTACAACTGCTGAACCTACAACAACAAACATCAACAGCCACTACAACTGCTGAACCTACAACAACTCAAACATCAACGGCCACTACAACTGCTGAACCTACAACAACAGCCACTACAACTGCTGAATCTAACAACAACAGCCACTACAACTGCTGAACCTACAACAACTCAAACATCAACGGCCACTACAACTGCTGAACCTACAACAACTCAAACATCAACAGCCACTACAACTGCATCAACAGCCACAACAACTGCTGAACCTACATCAACAGCCACTACAACTGCTGAACCTACAACAACTCAAACATCAACGGCCACTACAACTGCTGAACCTACAACAACTCAAACATCAACAGCCACTACAACTGCTGAACCTACAACAACTCAAACATCAACAGCCACTACAACTGCTGAACCTACAACAACTCAAACATCAACGGCCACTACAACTGCTGAACCTACAACAACTCAAACATCAACAGCCACTACAACTGCTGAACCTACAAATAACTCAAACATCAACGGCCACTACAACTGCTGAATCCCACAACAACTCAAACATCAACAGCCACTACAACTGCTGAACCTACAACAACTCAAACATCAACGGCCACTACAACTGCTGAACCTACAACAACTCAAACATCAACAGCCACTACAACTGCTGAAACCTACAACAACTCAAACATCAACAGCCACTACAACTGCTGAACCTACAACAAACTCAAACATCAACAGCCACTACAACTGCTGAACCTACAACAACTCAAACATCAACGGCCACTACAACTGCTGAACCTACAACAACTCAAACATCAACAGCCACTACAACTGCTGAACCTACAACAACTCAAACATCAACAGCTACTACAACTGCTGAACCTACAACAACTCAAACATCAACAGCCACTACAACTGCTGAATCTACAACAACTCAAACATCAACGGCCACTACAACTGCTGAACCTCAACAACTAAACTCAAACATCAACAGCCACTACAACTGCTGAACCTACAACAACTCAAACATCAACAGCCACTACAACTGCTGAACCTACAACAACTCAAACATCAACAGCCACTACAACCTGCTGAACCTACAACAACTCAAACATCAACGCAAGCCACTACAACTGCTGAACCTACAAATAACTCAAACATCAACAGCCACTACAACTGCTGAACCTACAACAACTCAAACATCAACAGCCACTACAACTGCAACAACTCAAACATCAACGGCCACTACAAACTGCTGAACCTACAACAACTCAAACATCAACAGCCACTACAACTGCTGAACCTACAACAACTCAAACATCAACAGCCACTACAACTGCTGAACCTACAACAACTCAAACATCAACAGCCACTACAACTGCTGAACCTACAACAACTCAAACATCAACAGCCACTACAACTGCTGAACCTACAACAACTCAAACATCAACAGCCACTACAACTGCTGAAACTCCACAACAACTCAAACATCAACAGCCACTACAACTGCTGAACCTACAACAACTCAAACATCAACAGCCACTACAACTGCTGAACCTACAACAACTCAAACATCAACAGCCACTACAACTGCTGAACCTACAACAACTCAAACATCAACGGCCACTACAACTGCTGAACCTACAACAACTCAAACATCAACAGCCACTACAACTGCTGAACCTACAACAACTCAAACATCAACAGCCACTACAACTGCTGAACCTACAACAACTCAAACATCAACAGCCACTACAACTGCTGAACCTACAACAACTCAAACATCAACCACTACAACTGCTGAATCAACAACTCAAACATCAACAGCCACTACAACTGCTGAACCTACAACAACTCAAACATCAACAGCCACTACAACTGCTGAACCTACAACATAACTCAAACATCAACGCTACAGCAACTACAACTGCTGGAACCTACAACAACTCAAACATCAACAGCCACTACAACTGCTGAACCTACAACAACTCAAACATCAACAGCCACTACAACTGCTGAACCTACAACAACTCAAACATCAACAGCCACTACAACTGCTGAACCTACAACAACTCAAACATCAACAGCCACTACAACTGCTGAACCTACAACAACTCAAACATCAACAGCCACTACAACTGCTGAACCATACAACAACTCAAACATCAACAGCCACTACAACTGCTGAACCTACAACAACTCAAACATCAACGGCCACTACAACTGCTGAACCTACAAATAACTCAAACATCAACAGCCACTACAACTGCTGAACCTACAACAACTCAAACATCAACGCCACTACAACTGCTGAACCTACAACAACTCAAACATCAACAGCCACTACAACTGCTGAACCTACAACAACTCAAACATCAACAGCCACTACAACTGCTGAACCTACAACAACTCAAACATCAACAGCCACTACAACTGCTGAACCTACAACAACTCAAACATCAACAGCCACTACAACTGCTGAACCTACAACAACTCAAACATCAACAGCCACTACAACTGCTGAACCTACAACAACTCAAACATCAACAGCCACTACAACTGCTGAACCTACAACAACTCAAACATCAACAGCCACTACAACTGCTGAACCTACAACAACTCAAACATCAACAGCCACTACAACTGCTGAACTACAACAACTCAATCAACAGCCAC
Source organism: Paracanthobrama guichenoti (assembly GCA_018749465.1). NCBI lineage: Eukaryota > Metazoa > Chordata > Actinopteri > Cypriniformes > Gobionidae > Paracanthobrama > Paracanthobrama guichenoti. The sequence goes on along the minus strand of CM031949.1, from coordinate 21,702,857 downwards.
TACAACTGCTGAACCTACAACAACTCAAACATCAATAGCCACTACAACACTGAACTGCTCAAACATCAACAGCCACTACAACTGCTGAACCTACAACAACAGCCACTACAACTGCTGAACCTACAACTGCTGGAACATCAACAACTACAAACATCAACAAACATCAACAGCCACTACAACTGCTGAACCTACAACAACTCAAACATCAACAGCCACTACAACTGCTGAACCTACAACAACAGCCACTACAACTGCTGAACCTACAATAACTCAAACATCAACGGCCACTATAACTGCTGAACCTACAAATAACTCAAACATCAACAGCCACTACAACTGCTGAACTCTACAAATAACTCAAACATCAACAGCTGCCACTTACAACTGCTGAACCTACAACTACATCAACAGCCACTACATAACTGCTGAACCTACAACAACTCAAACATCAACAGCCACTACAACTGCTGAACTTACAACAACTCAAACATCAACAGCCACTACAACTGCTGAACCTACAACAACTCAAACATCAACAGCCACTACAACTGCTGAACCCATAACAACAACTCAAACATCAACGTGCTACTACAACTGCTGAACCTATAACAACTCAAACATCAACAGCCACTACAACTGCTGAACCTACAACAAACTCAAACATCAACAGCTACTACAACTGCTGAACCTACAACAACTCAAACATCAACAGCCACTACAACTGCTGAACTCCACAACAACTCAAACATCAACAGCCACTACAACTGCTGAACCCACAACAACTCAAACATCAACAGCCACTACAACTGCTGAACCTACAACAACTCAAACATCAACAGCCACTACAACTGCTGAATCCTAACAACTCAAACATCAACAGCCACTACAACTGCTGAACCTACAACAACTCAAACATCAACAGCCACTACAACTGCTGAACCTACAAATAACTCAAACATCAACAGCCACTACAACTGCTGAACCCACAACAACTCAAACATCAACAGCCACTACAACTGCTGAACCTACAACAACTCAAACATCAACAGCCACTACAACTGCTGAACTCTACAACAACAGCCACTACAACAACAGCCACAACAACTCAACTGCTCAACCTACTACAACTGCTGAAACAACTCAACATCAACGCCACTACAACTGCTGAACCTACAACAACTCAAACATCAACAGCCACTACAACTGCTGAACCTACAACAACTCAAACATCAACAGCCACTACAACTGCTGAACCTACAACAACTCAAACATCAACAGCCACTACAACTGCTGGAACCCACAACAACTCAAACATCAACAGCCACTACAACTGCTGAACCTACAACAACTCAAACACATCAACAGCTACTACAACTGCTGAACCTACAACAACTCAAACATCAACGGCCACTACAACTGCTGAACCTACAATAACTCAAACATCAACAGCCACTACAACTGCTGAACTCCACAAATAACTCAAACATCAACAGCCACTACAACTGCTGAACCTACAAATAACTCAAACATCAACAGCCACTACAACTGCTGAACCTACAAATAACTCAAACATCAACGGCCACTACAACTGCTGAACCTACAACAACTCAAACATCAACAGCCACTACAACTGCTGAACCTACATAACAACTCAAACATCAACAGCCACTAACCAACTGCTGAACCTACAACAACTCAAACATCAACGGCCACTACAACTGCTGAACCTACAACAACTCAAACAACAACAGCCACTACAACTGCTGAACTCACAACAACTCAAACATCAACAGCTACTACAACTGCTGAACTCACAACAACTCAAACATCAACAGCCACTACAACTGCTGAACCTACAACAACTCAACATCAACAGCCACTACAACTGCTGAATCTACAATAACAAACATCAACTGCCACTAAACCTACAAATAACTCAAACATCAACGGC
>CM031949.1:21681531-21685386 GCA_018749465.1 Paracanthobrama guichenoti | reverse complement strand
GTTTTACAGATGTTGGAAGCGTGGCTTTCAAATGAAAGATTGGTATCAAAGAGCACACCCAGGTTCCTCACTGGCGACGAGGACTTGACAGAGCAGCCATCGAGTGTTAGACAGTATTCTAGGTTTACTACTTTGCAGAGAGTTTTTGCGTCAATAATTAAAAATTCATTTTTTCTGAATTAAGTTGCAGAAATTACTAGACATCCAATGTTTTATATCAGCTATGCATTCCGTTAATCTTGTGAATTGGTAAATTTCGTCAGGGCGTGAAGAAATATAGAGCTGAGTATCGTCAGCATAACAGTGAAAACTAATGCCATGCTTCCTAATGATATCTCCCAGTGGTAGCATGTACAGGGTGAAGAGCAACGGGTCCTAGCACTGAGCCCTCTGCGGTACTCCATACTGAACTTGTGATCGGTGTGACATCTCTTCATTTACTGCTACAAACTGATAATGGTCAGAGAAGTATGATTTAAGCCATGCCAGTGCAGTTCCACTAATGCCAACATAATTTTCGAGTCTATTCAAAAGAATGTTGTGGTCGATAGTATCGAATGCAGCGCTAAGATCGAGTAACACTAATAGAGAGATACAACCACGATCGGATGATAAGAGTAAATCATTTGTAACTCTGATGAGAGCAGTCTCAGTAGTATGATACGGTCTAAATCCTGACTGGAAATCCTCACAGATACCATTTCTTTCTAAAAAGGAGCATAATTGTGAAGACACTGCCTTTTCCAGTATTTTTGACAGGAAGGGTAGATTTGAGATTGGCCTGTAATTGACTAATTCTGTAGGATCAAGTTGAGGTTTTTTAATAAGTGGTTTCATAATAACCAACTTAAAAGTTTTAGGTACATATCCTAATGACAAAGATGAGTTAATGATATTAAGAAGAGGCTCTATGACCTCTGGTAGCATCTCTTTTAATAGCCTAGTCGGTATAGGGTCGAGCATACATGTTGTTGATTTAGATGATTTAACGAGTTTAGCCAATTCTTCCTCTCCTATAGCAGTGAATGAATGTGTGTGTGTGTGTGTGTGTGTGTGTGTGTGTGTGTGTGTGTCTTCCTCTCCTATAGCAGTGAATGAATGTAATTTTTCTCAGTGACACAACGATGCTCTGTCTGATGTGATACTGTAGTAGACGGCTGCATGGTTATAATTTTCTTCCTAATATTATCGATCTTACACATAAAGAAGTTCATAAAGTCATTACTGCTGTGCTGTTTACAACCATCAGAAGTAGAAGCTTTATTTTTGGTTAACTTAGCCACTGTATCAAATAAATACCTAGGGTTGTGTTTGTTTTCTTCTAAGAGAGTCGAAATAAGCAGATCTAGCAGTTTTTACGGCCTTTCTGTATGCGATCATGCTCTCTTTTCCATGAATTACTTAAAAACCTCTAGTTTTGTTTTCTTCCAGCTGCGCCCATTTTTCTGGCTGCTGTTTTAAGGGCCCGGTGTGCTCGTTGTACCACGGCGTTGGACTATTTTCTTTAATATTCTTTAAGCGCTGGGGAGCAACTGTGTCTAAAGTGCTGGAAAAAAGAGAGTCAATAGTTTCTGTTGCAAAATCGAGTTCCTCTAGGCTATCTGGGATGCTGAGGAGATGAAACTGATGAGGAAGATTATTTAAAAAGCAATCTTTAGTGGCGGCAGTGATAGTTCTGCCATATTTGAAGTGAGGGGACGGCTTTGCAGCCTTAGCTAAATTAAGTATACATGATTCTAGGTAATGATCTGAGATGTCGTCGCTCTGCTGCAGAATTTCAACGGTATCAACATTTATTCCATGTGACAATATTAGGTCTAGAGTATGATTAAGGCGATGAGTGGGTCCTGACACGTGTTGCCTTACTCCAATAGAGTTTAGAATGTCTCTAAATGCTAATCCCAATGCGTCTTTTTCATTATCTGCATGGATATTAAAATCACCAACAATTAGCACTTTATCTGCAGCCAGTACTAACTCGGATAGAAAGTCAACAAATTCTTTGATAAAGTCTGTATTGTGCCCTGGTGGCCTGTGTACAGTAGCCAGCACAAATGTCAAACGGGATTTATCAATTACACTACATAATGCTACATAAAGCACCAAAACTTCAAAAGAATTATATTTGAAACTCGACTTCTGAGTAATACTGAAGATATTATTATAAATTACAGCAACCCCTCCCCCTTTACCTTTCAGACGCGGCTCGTGTTTATAACAATAATCTTGTGGGGTGGACTCATTTAAAGTAATGTAGTCGTCAGGTTTTAGCCAGGTTTCTGTCAAACACAGCACATCTAGATTATTATCTGTAATCATATCATTAACAATAAGTGCTTTTGAGGAAAGGGATCGAATATTCAGCAACCCGAGCTTTATCATTTGATCATCTGTATTATATCTGTTGTTTATTTGTTGGACATCAATTAAGTTTTTACTGTTGAATGGTCTTGATGTTTTTTTGTATTTACTAATTGGGAACAGACACAGTCTCTATGTGATAATATCTAGGTGAAAGAGTCTCTATGTGTTGGGATTTATCTGACTTCTGTAACGGGAGACAGCTAGCAGACGGTCGGGTAAGCCAGTCCGTCTGTTTCCTGACCTGGGGCCCAGTTAGTCAAGGTTTAGCTCTAAGACTATATGCCAAATTACTAGAGAGAAGAGCAGCACCACTCCAAGAAGGATGGATGCCGTCCTTCTTCAACAGGTCCGGTCTGCCCCAAAAGCTTTTCCAATTGTCTATGAACCCTATGTTATTTTATGCTGCTCATCAATCAACATATGACATTTAAAAAATAATATGGTAGGCTAATATTTAAACATAGCTTAACTATGAAACAAAATGTTTTCATTAACCCATGGCCGATGAAGGTGCCGGCGCTTCTGATGGATGTTTTCTTTATGACTCACAATACTCTGTCGTTTTGAGCCATACAGATAAGACATAATAAACTATAACTGTCTAATTTTATTTGTGTACACTCACAATAACAACAGATTATTTTACATGCACTCCAAACGCTTCATTTAAAAAAAAATATTTTGTTTGCAAAGTTTTTATTTTCTAAAGCATTTCTAAATTCAATTTATGGTAAATGAAAATAACGAAATGGTAAAAAAACCTTTGAGTTGCCACCATGCAAATTCAAACATTTCGCTCTTTTAATTCTAATCAATGCTTGAATAACACGCACGTCTCCTTCCATTAAAAACAATGGCTAGTGCGGTGGCTGGGATACACATAAACCCAACATCCGTGGCATACTTTTTGGAATGACTTATCACGAGAGGAATAAAGGCAGATTTAGTCGCATAGCATCGGTTAATGGAAATGCCGTCATTCCGCAATAGTTTATCGACATTTAGTAAATATCGCAAAGGTTTTGTCCAAATCTGTAATGGAAACACGTCTACTGATGTGATCCCATCTCACCTCGGCCTCAGTCTCTCTTATACTTGAGCTATTGGACACTGAAGTATTGGCTTTAGATCAGTGACATCATCATCATCATGTGACCGCACTTACACTCTCAGATCTGGGTAATGACACAAGTGTGTTTTGTGTCACAGTTGATGAATTCTGCAGTGCTACTAGATATAAAAGATAAAATGCATTATAATGTACATTATGAATATCTTTATAATAAACCCAACTGTTATTCTGATGGGTTGCCATGAAGATCTTGCGTTTCTGTTTATATGATGTTCTTCTCACATTAAACGGTCAAATGCTCATGAAGTGATGCTCAGAGCGGCTCTGGAGATGAAGTTCATAGTAGCACCGCAAGCGTCACGTGTGTGTGTGTGTGTGTGTGTGTCACTTCATCGATGGAGAGAAGAGAGCGAGAGAAC
>CM031949.1:21664031-21666531 GCA_018749465.1 Paracanthobrama guichenoti | reverse complement strand
TCGCTCGTTCAGACTTACACACCCTCCAGAAGCTTGCGTTCTGCAAGTGAACGGTGCCTTGTGGTGCCATCCCAAAGAGGCATGAAATCCCTCACAAGGACCTTTTCCTGGACCGTTCCCACCTGGTGGAATGACCTGCCTGTCTCAATTCGAGCAGCCGAGTCGGTAGCCATTTTCAAAAAATATATTTTCCAGCAGCACTTGACCAATAAAGAATAGCACTTATCACTCTATTCGTTTTCTGTTTGTCTATTAAAAAAAAAAAAAAAAAAAAATGTGTGCTGTGCTAGATTAACTGAGACTTGTTACAGCACTTGCATATTGTTGCCCTTGACTGTTTTTAGTTGCTTCTATTGCTCTCATTTGTAAGTCGCTTTGGATAAAAGCGTCTGCTAAATGACTAAATGTAAATGAAGTGAATAGCACTGATGATCTCTCCATCACGGCTCCTGTTAGTGGGTGGGATATATTAGGCAGCAAGTGAACATTTTGTCCTCAGAGTTGATGTGTTAGAAGCAGGAAAAATGGGCAAGCGTAAGGATTTGAGCGAGTTTGACAAGGGCCAAATTGTTTTGATCAAAGCATCTCCAAAACTGCAGCTCTTGTGGGGTGTTCCCGGTCTGCAGTGGTCAGGATCTATCAAAAGTGCTCCAAGGAAGGAACAGTGGAGAACCGGCCACAGGGTCATGGGCGGCCAAGGCTCATTGATGCACGTGGGGAGCGAAGGCTGGCCCGTGTGGTCCGATCAAACAGACGAGCTACTGGAGCTCAAACTGCTCAAGAAGTTAATGCTGGTTCTGATAGAAAGGTGTCAGAATACACAGAGCATCTCAGTTTGTTGCGTATGGGGCGGCATAGCTGCTGACCAGTCAGGGTGCCCATGCTGACCCCTGTCCACCGCCGAAAGCACCAACAGTGGCACGTGAGCATCAGAACTGGACCACGGAGCAATGGAAGAAGGTGGCCTGGTCTGAGGAATCACGTGTTCTTTTACATCACGTGGATGGCCGGGTGCGCGTGCGTGGCTTCCCTGGGGAACACATGGCACCAGGATGCACTATGGGAAGAAGGCGAGCCGGCGGAGGCAGTGTGATGCTTTGGGCAATGTTCTGCTGGGAAACCTTGGGTCCTGCCATCCATGTGGATGTTCCTTTGACACGTACCACCTACCTAAGCATTGTTGAGACCATGTACAGCCTTTCATGGAAACGGTATTCCCTGGTGGCTGTGGCTCTTCCAGCAGGATAATGCTCCTGACACAAAGCACAAATGCTTCAGGAATGGTTTGAGGAGCACAACAACAAGTTTGAGGTGTTGACTCGGTCTCCAAATTCCCCAGATCTCAATCCAATCGAGCATCTGTGGGATGTGCTGAACAAACAAGTCTGATCCATGGAGGCCCCACCTCGCAACTTACAGGGCTTAAAGGATCTGCTGCTAACATCTTGTTGCCAGATCCCACAGCACACCTTCAGGGGTCTAGAGGAGTCCATGCCTGATCGGAAAACGCCTAATTCACCTATTCAACATTTTTGTAAATATTTTGATATTTTTTCTGTACTTCTATGATATTGTGACATCCTAACAGCCTAATTATCATCAAAGTGTGTGTGTGTGAACCGAAGTCGTCACCTTTATTTATATAGAGCTTTTACAATGCCAAAAAATAATGCAGCCGCTCTGGTGAAAACGGTGATGTCATCAGCTCAGCTCAGCTCAGTTCTCATAGAGTGGCAATGCGGGCAGATCAGTGATTATAGCTGAATATTTAGTGTCCCCAACTGAGCAAGCCAGAACAGAACAGAATATAAATTGTGTGTCTCTCAGGGCGAGGAGCTGAGCGAGGCAAGTGTGCGTCTGAGTTTGCTGGAGAAGAAGCTGGACACGTCCACCAGAGACGCAGATGAGCGAGTGGAGAAGATCCAGACCAAACTGGACGAGGCTCTCGGCCTGCTGAGGAAGAAGGAGAAGTGAGACTTCCTGTGGTGATCATCTCCTCATCTCAGAAGAGCTGTGTGTAGTGCTCTAAACATGAGTGTGTGTGTGTGTGTGTGTGTGTGCGCAGAGAGTTTGAGGAGACCATGGACGCCTTACAAGCAGACATCGACCAGCTGGAGGCAGAGAAGGCGGAGTTAAAGAGGATCAACAGCCAATCACGAGCTGTGGAAGGGTCCCGTGGGCCGCCGACGTCTGGCATCGCCTCGATCGTCACGGGAACCAACGCAGGTACACCCACACATCTCATCCATACACACCTGCAGTGGTGTGTGCGTCACACACACACACACACACACACACACTCACTCACACTCACGGCTCTTCACCTCTAGTGAATGAGTGTGTGGCAGTGAGTGAGTGTGTGTTAGCGGTCGGTTCAGCGTCTGTGTGTGCTGCAGGTGGCGTGTCTGCGGTGGTGGGCGGAGTCTCCGGTGTGGTCCAGGTGGTGGACTCTCCTCTCCTCAAACAACAGATCGACGTGCAGCGGCTGGCCATCAAACAG
>CM031949.1:21586531-21661531 GCA_018749465.1 Paracanthobrama guichenoti | reverse complement strand
TTAAAACACTTTCTATCGCCCCTAAATAGAAAGTTTTCAGGATAGCTGGTGAAACCCTGAATTTCCTCAGCTGGCGCAGGTGGTACAGTCTTTGCCTGGCTTTTTTCACCTGTGTCTGAATGTGAGCAGTCCAGGTCAGGTCCGGAAAAATATAGTAATTTATTCCTGTGATCAAAGCTGAGTTTATCATCATTACTCCAGTCTTCAGTGTCACATGATCCTTCACTAATCATTCTCAGATGAGGATCTGATGATCAACACACATTTATGATTATTATCAGTGTTGAGAACAGTTCATATTTGAGGAAACCGTGATATATTTTATTTTTCAGGATTCTTTGATGAATAGAAAGTTAAAAAGAACAGCATTTATTAGAGATGGACGTTATAAATGTCTTTACTGTTGATCAGTTTAATGCATCAGTGATTTAATGTGTGTGTGTGTGTGTGTGTGTGTGTGTGTGTGTGTGTGTGTGTGTGTGTGTGTGTGTGTGTGTGTGTGTGTGTGTGTGTGCAGTGAGTGCGAGCGCTCAGCTGCTGGAACAGACAGCCAGAATGAAGACTCTGAGCGACGCTCTGGATAAACTGCAGGTCAGATCACAGGTCACAGTCTCACACACACCGGTGTGTTTCAGCGCATTGATCACGTGTGTGTGTGTTTCAGGCTGAGGTGTCGCAGCACGTGGTGTTGCAGCGGCCCGGCGCTCGTGTGCCGTCTGACTTCGCCAGCTTTCCCTCGGCTTCTTTCGTCAAGGTCAGAGCGCACAAACACACAACACACATCTGCACGAGCAATACCGCATGTTACTAACCTTCCCATGATTCCCTCAGGCTCAAGAGGAGCAGAAGAGTGGCGGCTCGCTGCTGGTGGGGAAGGTGATGATTCCCTGCGCTCGCGGCCAGGAGAAGACGCACTGCCTCGTCCTATCACAGCAGCAGCTGCAGCGCGTGCACCGCCTCCTCATGACATAAACGCCCCCTCATGATACAAACATGCCCCTCATGACATAAACACGCCTCCTCATGACATAAATGCCCCCTCATGACACAAACATGCCCCTCATGACACAAACATGCCCCTCATGACACAAACACGCCTCCTCATGACATAAACACGCCCCCTCATGATACAAACATGCCCCTCATGACACAAACACGCCCCTCATGACATAAACACGCCTCCTCATGACACAAACATGCCCCTCATGACATAAACACGCCCCTCATGACACAAATACGCCCCTCATGACACAAACACGCCTCCTCATGACACAAACATGCCCCTCATGACACAAACACGCCTCCTCATGACACAAACATGCCCTCATGACACAAACATGCCCTCATGACACAAACATGCCCTCATGACACAAACACTCCCCTCATGACATAAACACGCCTCCTCATGACACAAACACGCCCCTCATGACATAAACACACCCCTCATGACATAAACACCCCCTCATGACACAAACATGCCCCTCATGACATAAACACGCCCCTCATGACACAAACATGCCCCTCATGACATAAACACGCCCCTCATGACATAAACACCCCCTCATGATACAAACATGCCCCTCATGACACAAACATGCCCCTCATGACACAAACATGCCCCTCATGACATAAACACGCCCCTCATGACATAAACACCCCCTCATGATACAAACATGCCCCTCATGACATAAATGCCTCCTCATGACACAAACATGCCCCTCATGACACAAACATGCCCCTCATGACACAAACATGCCCCTCATGACATAAACACGCCTCCTCATGACATAAACGCGCACCCTCATTACATAAACACGCCTCCTCATGATATAAACACACCCCCTCACAACATAAACACGCCCCCTCGCTCCGTCTCAGGAACCAATCAGGCTCTCACACTGCCCAAGCCAAAGATCCTAGATCTCAAGAAGCCATTCCAGCGGAGAGTTGTCCATCAACACAAACACTTCACATGTTCTTGGGTTTCCCTCTTTAGTGTAGTCATGGAGCTCACATCACGCTTTGTCTGTTTGTTTGTTTCTGATTGGGTGGAGGAGGTGAGATGGTAACGCACTAGCACTAGCGGAGCTCACTGGTTTCAGTGAGAGCGTAATGAGCGTAAGGTAGTTTAGCAATAACTCACTTGTGTGTTAGATCACAGACATCTCTCAGTCAGAAGCTCAAACCGGCTCATCTGTTTGCAGATGTCTGTCTCTTCTGATCTCTGATTGATTTACATTATTCAGTGTTTTAATAGTTTCTGCTTTTGACGTGTTTCTCAATGCAATAAAGACGAGAAGACGTGTTTCAGTGTTTGACTGGTTTTACTCACTCAACACATTTGAAAGACCATGACAGAAAGAAGAGTTTGTAGATGATTAAAGTGCGTTTGATTATGAAGAGCAGCACGTGTGACATCATGGATCGTTCACAGTGCCATCAGAAGAACACGCTGAAGAAGTCCAGAGTCGTCTCCTCCGTCAGGACATCCTCACAGAACGCAGGAGGAAGGAACTGCTCCGGATCCTCCACTCCCGTCACTGCGTTAAAATATCTGGAAACATGCTCTCACTGTTAGTGCGATCTACACACACATCGTGTGTGTGTGTGTGTGTGTGTGTGTGTGTATCATCTGTCTTACGTGGTGACGACCCAGCCGGACTGATCCGTGTAGTACAGCGTGGACACAGGGATGCAGCCGAACTCCGTCACCGTGGCCAGATATTTACCTGGAATAATAAGTGTGAATGAACACATTTGCCTTAGATCGTCACACGAGTAGAGCAGATTTCTGTTTCACTCTTTACAGTCATCGATGGTTCATAAAGAGCTTGTGGAGTCAATCCATTCCTCAAACGGTCATTTAGATCATTAAATGTTCCTGACACAGGAAAACAACGGATCACTGAACGCTTCCTTAGGGAACTGGGAATGGTCTTCAGAACCTTTATTCTCAGAGTTTGTTCATTAGTGAGTTAGTATAAGTCTAAGTTAAAGCGGGAACTGGTGACGTGTGTGATTTCACCTCCGGTCTGCGGCACATCTCCCGTCCAGGTGTTGACCAGCAGGCCTTCGCCCGGCGCCGACGAGCCTCCCAGAACCACCTGCGCCAGCAGAGAGGCGTTGTGAGGGATGTGGGACGGGTGAAAGGCGGCGTGGAGAGGATTTTTCTGACAGGTCCTGTTTCTGTAGTTCATGGAGTAAACCACACCCTGATGATGAGAGAAAACACACTGATGGAGAACTCCACATTGATGCTCTATAGCTGAATTCATAAAAGATGGAACTTTACAGTTAATGAACCGAGCTGAACAACGACTTCAGCTTTAAGTCTCGTGTGATGACGTTTGCATCTCTGATTCTGTTATTACAGTGAAGCTGCTATGAATTCATCTCGAATGTGAAGTGCACGCTTGTGACTCGGCTCAGTTAACATCTGGTGAGTTTAGTCCGTTTGTATTTAGATACTTTGGCGTAAAATATTGACAGAGTAACCGTACTTTAATCTGAGTACATGTGCAGGCACTGTCAGAGTTTCCAAGGATCAGCATTCTCCCCTAAAAGTGATCGGGTAGCTCAAACCATAAGTCGGAGAGACTTGAGACTTTGAGGGATGGTAGTACTCACACCGCCTACAACTGTACCAATTCTCGTCCCAATCGGCCTGATGGTGGCGCTACAGCGACCAAAAGTACAAAATCGCTCATGAATGTTTAAAGTGGGCGTGGCCACTTGTACTAAAATGGCTATAACTCTTGATGATGGCTATAACTCTAAATTATCTTTTCCATCTATGGTGTAGATTACTTGCATAATAAAATGCATTATCTTGCTACACTTAAGTCACCTTCAAGTCAAATCACCTTTATTTATACGGCGCTTTTAACAAGTCCAATTGTTTCAAAGCAGCTTCACATTGTTAACAGGAAAATAATGCAACAGAATTTGTACAGCCGTTCTGGTGAAACGGTGATGTTATCCAGCTCATTTCAGTATCATATAGTGTCAATGCGGGCAGATCGGGAATATAGATGAGATTTAGTGTAGTGTAGCATTGCTGCCTGCAGCTTTATTCACTATAGTTTTTACTCTTTTGTTGCTCATATATTTATGAAACGGTGTGTTTGAATGTGATTTTCTGACAGTATATTAAAGCTGCATTCAGTGAGGACGTGGAGTAAATCATTTCTGGTCAGTTTCTGTTCCTGTAACGCTGAGATTTTCAGTGTTTGTGTTTGAGAAATTATGTTTTTATAAGTTATTAGTTCCTCAGTGTAGTTTCACATTGTGGTTGAGCTTCACCTCTCGAAACAGGAACAGCATATTCAGATGGAACGATTTGTTGTCAACAGTTCCAAATTCCCAAACACGGATGCGCTGACCAATAGCATCGTAGCGATATTTGGCAACCGCCCAGTCCTGACCACCTCGAGCGCTCTGAAACAGATGGATAGATGTGTTTAGGTGTGAGTGTGAGTGTGTGAGAGTGTGAGAGTGAGTGAGTGAGTAAGTGTGTGTGAGTGAGTGTGTGAGTGAGTGTGTGAGTGAGTGTGTGAGTGAGTGTGTGAGTGTGAGAGAGTGTGTGAGTGAGTGAGTGTGTGAGTGTGTGAGAGTGAGTGAGTGTGTGAGAGTGTCAGTGAGTGAGTGAGTAAGTGTGTGTGAGTGAGTGTGTGAGTGAGTGTGTGAGTGAGTGTGTGAGTGTGAGAGAGTGTGTGAGTGAGTGAGTGTGTGAGTGTGTGAGAGTGAGTGAGTGTGTGAGAGTGTCAGTGAGTGAGTGAGTGTGAGAGAGTGTGTGAGTGAGTGAGTGTGTGTGTGTGTGTGTGTGAGAGAGTGTGTGAGTGTGTGAGAGTGAGTGTGTGAGAGTGTGTGTGAGTGTGTGAGTGTGAGTGTGTGTGTGTGTGTGTGTGAGAGTGAGTGTGTGAGAGTGAGTGTGTGTGTGTGTGTGTGTGTGTGTGTGTGTGTGTGTGTGTGTGTGTGTGTGAGTGTGTGAGTGAGTGTGTGAGTGAGTTTGTGTGAGAGTGAGAGTGTGTGTGTGAGTGTGAGTGTGTGTGTGAGTGTGAGTGTGAGTGTGTGTGAGAGAGAGAGTGGTCACTCACCACGCTCAGACTGCCGGACAGCAGCGCCGGAGTGCCTGTCAATCAACACATTCACATTAATAACTCGTGTAATAACTGACAGGAAAGCTCTATCGTTCTTCATCAGTGTTTCTGATGACAGATTAAACGCACACACATATTCCTGTAATTCTCACGTTTATGAGCTCATTTTAATTAACAAACTACATTTAAATATTCATGTCAAACTGCATGACCTATAAAATAATTACAATTAACTGAAAAACAATGCACAGTGAGTTTTTTTAAAGTATAACCAGTGAATTTTGTTTAATTTATGATAAAAAGTTAAAAGAAATGTAACAAACTGAACTGAAATCTGAAATACTCAAACACAGATACAGTTGGTCTCAAATCTTAATTATATTAATTTTAACACTGTTAACATTTCCACAACAGTTATTATTCATTAAAATTGTACAGAAAAACATCAATAACATGTATTATCATTTTTAATATTATTAATAAACTTTATTTCAGCTGTTGCTAAAGCAATCTTTCTCATGTAGTTTAAGAACTAAAATAACTCAAACTAACCCTTAATAAAACTATATAGACATTAACAAATCAACACTTATTCATCGTAAATGAAAGCATGTGTTACAGTATCTGTTCAGAAGAACTAATAACACAGTAATGCTGAGAACTGATCTGAGGTCAGTAAACGCTTCAGTTATAATAACAATAATGAATCATGTTCAGAAACCAAACCTTATTGTAAGTGTTGTTTTGTACCATGGTATATTCTTCAGCTGTGATCCGTGTAAATATGGCACATTAATATAATGATCACCTGTTATTATTATTGTTATGATTATTCCAGACACACTTACGGCAGCGGTGCGGTCTCTGAGCCGAAGTGCTTCCGGTCCAGAGCAGCAGCAGCGCGAGAGCCAGCAGAGACTTCATGATGTGTTCAGCCGAGTGTGTGTGACCTTCAGACTCAGAGCCGACAGTACACACACAAATACACCACTTCCCCATTCACTCTCACAGCAGAGTTCAGTCCGGAGTACACACGCCTGCTCTTCCCTGCTGTGTGTGTGTGTGAGCAGAGAGATGAGCTTTACTAGGATAATCTACTGTAGAAATGTTCATATTTGACATTGTTATATGTGGTTATGAGTCTGAAACTGCTCTATGGTAAAGCACTATATATATATATATATATATATATAATATAATATCAAACTTGTAAGAGTGTGTGGTAATGTGAAGCACTGAGGTGTGTGTTGGTGTGTTTGTTGTGAAACTCTGGAATGGCGCTCTTCTGGTTTCAGTCACATGACACACACACACACACATTAATGATGTCACTGTCATATGACCCACACATTTCACATTGTGTTTATTGTGTCCAGAGGTGTTCAGTTCCTCATTCCTCACACAGTATGAACGTCTGATTAATATTGTTTAATCAATAACAGGCGCACACTTCATACGGGTCAGTGACACTACAGCAGAATCATGACTGTTGATCACATGACTCTAAAGACACAAACTGCTCGTGTGGGGGGTGTGTGTGATGTCCGTGAGGCGGGCGGCTCTGCAGATCTCGTTACACTCGTCTCCGTGCTGATGTTTGAGGAAGTTGTTGATTCCCGTCTGCTGGAAGCTGCTGGATCGGGGTTTCCTGAGCGAGTGGATCTGAGGGTCGGTCAGGTACGTCAAACCCTTCCCGCTCGCCGTGATCCATCCTGAGGAGAAAACCAGCTTTCATTCTTAAAGAGCCCATACTAAGCCCTTTCTGGCTCTCCTTGAGCAGGTTTTCCTGCTTGAATGTTGATTATTTCCTCTCTTCCCAGTCTGTCAGTAACGCTCTGTTTAGTTCCTGTCTCTATGAAGCCCCGCCTTCTGAAAGCACACTGTGCTCTGATTGGTTGGCATTGGTGTTTGGGAACCCCTTACCATAACTCAAGCAGGCCCCGCCCCTTTATCCTGCGTATGAATGATTATAATGTTCTGCTCAGTCTCACCCTGCAGGTCCACCACCACCTCCTGGTGCCGGGAGAACTCGTAGGTGAAGTGACCGAAGGCGATGCCGTACTTGGTCGCGTCGCTCTCCGCTTTATCTCTTGTGTTGTTTGTGAGCTTCATGAACGTCCCGGACATGAACGGCTCTGCAGACAGACAGGTCAAGATCCTGCGCGCCTCCCGGACCTGACACACAAACACACACACACACACACGACACACACACACACACACACACACACACACACACACACACGACACACACACGACACACACACGACACACACACGACACACACGAGACACACATACACGACACACACACGAGACACACAGACACACCACACCACACCCCACACACACACACACACACACACACACACACACACACACCACACCACACCACACACACACGACACACACGAGACACACACACACCACACACACCACACACGACACACACGAGACACACACACACCACACCACACCACACACACACGCACACACACACACACAAACACACACCACACACGACACACGAGACACACACACACGAAACACACCACACCACACACACACATACACACACACCACGAGACACACACAAACACACACGACACACACACACACCACACACACACCACACACACACCACACCACACACGTGAGACACACACACGACACACACACACACACACGAGTGAAGACTTCAGTTTGGTATCTGTCATACACACTCCAGAATAACACATCTCTGAGCCCATGTCAATCATGTTTGGCCGTTGTGATGAAATATTAATAATGTGTTGCTCTCACCAGCAGCACTTCAGACGGGATGAAGAAGATCTGGGTGGTGACGTTATTATCATACAGCCGTTTATTAAACTCTGTGACGTAATATTGAGCCGTCATCTGTCTCTCCACATCATCCAGGTGCGCGTGCAGCCCTTTATCCTTCAGGTACTCCTTCCCTACATAACTGAACATTCATAACTGAACATTCATAACTCATTCATAACTGAACATTAATAACTCATTCATAACTGAACATTACTGAACATTCATAACTGAACATTCATAACTCATTCATAACTGAACATTAATAACTCATTCATAACTGAACATTCATTACTGAACATTACTGAATATTCATAACTCATTCATAACTGAACATTACTGAACATTCATAACTCATTCATAACTGAACATTACTGAACATTCATAACTCATTCATAACTGAACATTAATAACTCATTCATAACTGAACATTACTGAACATTCATAACTGAACATTACTGAACATTCATAACTCATTCATAACTGAACATTACTGAACATTCATAACTCATTCATTACTGAACATTACTGAACATTCATAACTGAACATTACTGAACATTCATAACTCATTCATAACTGAACATTACTGAACATTCATAACTGAACATTACTGAACATTCATAACTCATTCATAACTGAACATTCATAACTGAACATTACTGAACATTCATAACTGAACATTACTGAACATTCATAACTCATTCATAACTGAACATTCATAACTGAACATTAATAACTCATTCATAACTGAACATTACTGAACATTCATAACTCATTCATAACTGAACATTAATAACTCATTCATAACTGAACATGCATAACTCATTCATAACTGAACATTACTGAACATTCATAACTCATTCATAACTGAACATTACTGAACATTCATAACTCATTCATAACTGAACATTAATAACTCATTCATAACTGAACATGCATAACTCATTCATAACTGAACATTACTGAACATTCATAACTCATTCATTACTGAACATTACTGAACATTCATAACTCATTCATAACTGAACATTCATAACTGAACATTAATAACTCATTCATTACTGAACATTAATAACTCATTCATAACTGAACATTCATAACTGAACATTAATAACTCATTCATTACTGAACATGCATAACTCATTCATAAATGAACATTACTGAACATTCATAACTCATTCATAACTGAACATTCATAACTGAACATTAATAACTCATTCATAACTGAACATGCATAACTCATTCATAACTGAACATTACTGAACATTCATAACTCATTCATTACTGAACATTACTGAACATTCATAACTCATTCATAACTGAACATTCATAACTGAACATTAATAACTCATTCATAACTGAACATGCATAACTCATTCATAACTGAACATTACTGAACATTCATAACTCATTCATTACTGAACATTACTGAACATTCATAACTCATTCATAACTGAACATTCATAACTGAACATTAATAACTCATTCATTACTGAACATTAATAACTCATTCATAACTGAACATTCATTACTGAACATTACTGAACATTCATAACTCATTCATAACTGAACATTACTGAACATTCATAACTCATTCATAACTGAACATTACTGAACATTCATAACTCATTCATAACTGAACATTAATAACTCATTCATAACTGAACATGCATAACTCATTCATAACTGAACATTACTGAACATTCATAACTCATTCATAACTGAACATTCATAACTCATTCATAACTGAACATTACTGAACATTCATAACTGAACATTACTGAACATTCATAACTGAACATTACTGAACATTGATAACTCATTCATAACCGAACATTACTGAACATTAATAACTCATTCATAACTGAACATTCATAACTCATTCATAACTGAACATTACTGAACATCCATAACTGAACATTACTGAACATTGATAACTCATTCATAACTGAACATTCATAACTCATTCATAACTGAACATTACTGAACATCCATAACTGAACATTACTGAACATTGATAACTCATTCATAACTGAACATTACTGAACATTCATAACTCATTCATAACTCATAACTCATTCATAACTGAACATTACTGAACATTCATAACTGAACATTCATAACTCATTAATAACTAATTCATAACTGAACATTACTGAACATTCATAACTCATTCATAACTGAACATTACTGAACATTCATAACTCATTAATAACTAATTCATAACTGAACATTACTGAACATTCATAACTCATTCATAACTGAACATTACTGAACATTCATAACTGAACATTACTGAACATTCATAACTGAACATTACTGAACATTCATAACTCATTCATAACTGAACATCACTGAACATTAATAACTCATTCATAACTGAACATTCATTACTGAACATTAATAACTCATTCATTACTGAACATTAATAACTCATTCATAACTGAACATTGTTATGATCCAAGCTCTATTATTAGTAGTATTATTATGAGTATTATGCTTGGTATTTGTGTTGTCTTTTGTATTGACTCTGGTTTATTTCCTTTCTTCCGAGGGTAAGCTCCGCCCCTGTGCACCTGCTACCTATTCGCTAATGACGTTGAGTTGAATATAGGACGGAGGGAGAGTAACATGAGTGCTGGCTGATACTAAACATGACGTCCTTACCTCAGATTTGACCATTTCCTGAAACAAACAAAAAAACTGAGGCAAGCATGGGTGAGACTGATGTGGCGGGATGAAGGTCCTTCTTTTGAAATAATACGCGGGAACATTACTGAAGATTAATAACTCATTCATAACTGAACATTACTGAACATTAATAACTGAACAATAAATATGAGTAGCATTACATTTACATCACAGTCTCCAATACAGCAAACAAGCATGAGATAGACTGAGCATTTATCTCAGTTAATATGACTACAATAATAGTAATTAAATAATTATTACAAATTATATTTGTGTTTTATTACTATTTTAAAAATATATATATTAATTATTATTATTATTATTATTATTGATATTAATCAAAATTATATATTTTTATTATTATTATAAATAACAAATATAAAATATTACTATTACAATAATAATATTGTACTCTAAAAGAAGAAACTAATATATTAATTAAAATAATCATTATTATTATTATTCATATGAATCAATTTTATATATATATATATATATATATATATATATATATATATATATATATATATATATATAATTATTATTATAAAAGAAATACAAAATATTACTATTGCAATAATAATAATATTGTACTACTGTAAAAATATAAAAATGAGTATTTAATAATAATAATAATAATAGTTTAATTTTACAGAACAGCCCCACATTAAACTCTGGACTCTTTTCTCAGACGGTCATGATGTGTTTCCAGAGATAACATTGTAAATCTTAAAAACCCTATCCTTTAGTATTTCAGTGTTAAGCTAATAAACCTGCTGTGTGAGTGTTTCTAATACACCCAACCGGACATCTGACCGCCTGACCTGCTGAGCAGCTGCTCCTGGTGCAGGTACTGAAGCTCCATGGCCTTTCTCTGTTTGCCTTGGACACCCATCGCTTTCCCAATGTACACGCTAGTTTCACAGCCCATCCACACGCCAGAGGCCTTCGAGAACTTCAAGACCATGGCATCTGCAGAGCAGGGGAAGGCAGACTGGATTAGGACAATAAGGGGACATTACCTCAATAATAACATGGTTATATTTAATAAATGAATGCCGCCTTACTGGGACAAAAAGCCCTCCCTAACCCTAACCCTCCCTATCCCCTAACCCTCCCTATCCCCTAACCCTCCTTACCCCTAACCCTCCCTACCCCTAGCCCTCCCTATCCCCTAACCCTCCCTAACCCCTAACCCTCCCTAACCCCTAACCCTCCCTATCCCCTAACCCTCCCTAACCCCTAACCCTCCCTATCCCCTAACCCTCCCTAACCCCTAACCCTCCCTATCCCCTAACCCTCCTTACCCCTAACCCTCCCTATCCCCTAACCCTCCCTATCCCCTAACCCTCCTTACCCCTAACCTCCCTATCCCCTAACCCTCCTTACCCCTAACCCTCCCTATCCCCTAACCCTCCTTACCCCTAACCCTCCCTACCCCTAACCCTCCCTATCCCTAACCCTCCCTACCTCCTGCCCGATAAACACATCAAATTACATTTCACATATTTATTGAAAATAAATGCCTTTCCAATCTGATATGTGATGGGAAAAGGGAGCGTTTGGCATAATGCGGATTCAATCATATCTAAAGTATCTCCGTGCGGCACTGCTACTGACAGGTCACGGGGGGTGTGTCTGTCTCTGCCAGGCGGGTTATCCGCACACAGGGTACGTGGACTCTCTGTTCTTTAAATCACAGAGCTTGTATTTGGGCGGAAAACCAAAGAGAGACCTTTATAAACAGATTAATAAACAATTCTCATTTCAAATTTGAGAAGATGGTTGGCAGATGTAGTCAAATGCACATTACACAAAAGATCTATCCCTGCTTGGCCTTCACCTAAGCGTCCGGCGTCACCCACCGTAGGCCGTCTCCAGTTGTGTGCCGTCCAGGGGTTTCAGAGGCTTGTTCGGCAGTCGCTTGACGAGGCAGCTTTGACAAACTCCAGCCAAAAGCGCCCGGCAGTCGCTCTCCGTCAGAACGTCACTTCCCATGATGCAGTTCTTGAAGCATTTGTTGCACGGCGGCTCCAGTTCTCCCGTAGACGAGGGTTTGGCAGTGGAGTTTGACAGATGCTCAAACCCCAGTTCCTCAAACGGGTCGCTCTCGGTGGACGACAGAGTCGTTCCCAGGCATTCCTCAATCTTTTGTGTGAGTGCTTTTATATGCCGATCATTCTTGTCGAGGCGTTCTACATTAGCGATGGGGCTCAAGGACAGTTTTTGCCCAGATGAGTGCGATCCGAAGCTATCGCACAGGGAAAATGAGGAAGTGCTTCCACCTTTGGAGTGGTAAAACTTTGCAACTTTATTGATTTCATTACTGTCCTGAGAAGGATCTTCAAAGTCCTCCACGGTTTCTACGCTGCTCTGAGATGGTCCCGATACGTGTTCCCACGAGGAGCCGCTGCTGAAGGAACTCGAAGATGTCCTCACTTCCAGGTTCTTCCCAATGCCTCTCCGTTGGTCCTCAAGGTCTTCAGTTGTGACGGTCTCTTGCATTGGTTGGGATTGACTTTGGGATCCTTTGTTGTGTCTGAAGTTGTTGGGAACGCTGCTTTGATTGCTCGGAGAGACCACATTTGCTTCTTGAGTTCCATCAAGAGCCTGATAAGATCCAAAACCACCTCGTTCATCACAAGAATGACATGGATCTGGAACGTCCTCTGCGGTTTCTATGCTGCTCTGAGACGGTCCTGATATGTGCTCCCATGAGGAACTCAACGACTTCTTTGCTTCTAGGTTCTTCCGAAGGTCTCTCCGTTGGGAACCTGATGTATTCGGTGTGCTGTTTTCAACGTCTTCACTTGTGATGGGCTCTTGCTTTGGTTGGGATTGACTTTGGGATTCTTTGTTGTGTCTAAAAGTGTTGGGAACGCTACTTTGATTGCTTGGAGAGACAACGTTTGCTTCTCGACTTCCATCAAGGGCCTCAAAAGATCCAAAACTACTTTGTTCAACCATAATCAAAGACCCGCTACTAGATGGATGATCGGCCGTAGCAAGAACTTCTGTGTCCGTCTGAAACGCTGTTATGCATTGAGCGTGAGTTGAGCAGGAATCACCTCGAACACCGCTCTCGAATGCCTCGCAAACCGACTTGTGGTGCTTCCCAAAAACATCCAACGCCTTGGCAAAATCGGCGAGCGTGAACAAAACAGGACTGAACTGCACCGAGCGGTAGCTGTCAGGAATAAAAGAGTGCGGGTCAGAATTACGGAAAGTTTCCACGTTCAACAGCGACTTAATCTGCTGTATCCTCGCCATGATCTCAGCACACAGAGAGGAATCCTCTCGGGCGCAGTAGTGCACAAACAGAGTCAAGGCTTCCCGACAGATGCTCGTGGCTGTGGTCACCGCCTCGGACGTGCCGTTCATCCATCTGTGCGCCGTGGATAAGCTGTACGCAGCTTTGAGAAATGTGTGCAACTCCAGCTTGCTGGTGACGGCGTCTCCGGCCGTCTTCGTTAACAGGCCGATCTCAAAGGCCTCTTTAGCCAGAGCAAGGTACGTCTGCTGATCCTCCATGGGGCATTTCTTTGAGAAACTGTAGGACAGTAAACACATGCCCTGGGCGACCTGCATTAGGAAGAAAACACATCTAGTGTTAATGTCTGGACACTCCTGATTCAAGGCCTAATCCTGGCTTAATCTAAGCCCTGTCTGTGGAACCAGGACAAAAAGTCATAACGAGATCAAAAGTAAAAATGTACTTTTTTTTACCTCATAATTTTTACTAAATATTATTTTGACTTTTTGTCAATTTCATCAAAATTTTGACTTTTATGACTTATTATGCATTAATTTTGATTTAGGACAATTTCGATATTTTTGTAAATTTTGACTTCATAAATTTTTATCATAATTATGATAATTCAGATTTTTAATCTCATAATTTTGATAATTCTGACATCATCAATTCTGACTATATCTCATAATTATGATTTACTATGCATTAATTTTGATTTAGTACAAAAATTTCGATTTTTTTGTAAATTTTGACCTCATACATTTTATTATAATTATGATAATATAATAATTATGACTTACATTATATCTAACTTTATATCTCATAATCTTTTTGTACATTTGACTTTGTCATACTGTCATAATGTTGAGTTTTATCTCATAATCATGACTGTCACATATTAAAATGAAAGTGAATATAAACGTATATAAAAAGTGCATTAGGATATAAAATACGTAATATTAAGACAGTAAAAGGCACTTTACACAAATAGGGTACACTATTAATAATAGTTAATTCGGCACGTCAAACTCTTAGAGTTCCAGGGAACTCTGATGAGTGTGCCATGACTGTTTGTGGAATAGCAGTGTTAAGGGTGTGCTGATGCTGAAACAGTGGACTCACCACATTGGTCAGGACGTACAGAGATCCATACTGACTGAACACAACCGCCATCTTGGCGGCCTGCGCCGCAGACAGCAGGCGATGCCGAGTCTCTCCGAGAAAACTCTGGAAGAGAGAAAGAGCCGGAGAACAACTGACAACAGGCCCGGCACAGGCAAAAACTCATTCAGGGCATTTCAGACGGTCTCACCAGGTCAATGTGCGGCTGTTCCTGAAGCTCAGCAAAGTCTCTGTCGTTCATGGAGGTCAGGATGTTGGCCAGGAGCCCGAGGGACGTTCCAATGCCCTGGAAACAGACTCAAGAGCATGACTGATGTTCACACACTCAAGGCCAAAAGCAGTGGTAGAGGTTAACTAAGAGTGTAAAGTGTGTCCAGACCTTTTTATCAGGCTGTGGAAGAGCGTAAAAGCCAATCAGAGACGCCCATATGAGTTCAGCAGCCTCAGACCACAGACCTACCACACACACACACACACACACACACACACGAATGCTTGTATGATTCAAACAATCCTCATTTTGACCCATATTCTATTCATACTCTACCATTCAAAAGATAAGAGTTTGTTTCTGCTCATTAATCTGATCATAACTCCAGTAGATCAGTGTAATATTCCTCCAGTGTAGATCAGCTGTTCTCTGTGTGAATATATAGTAAAGTGTGATTTATTCCTGTGATCAAAGCTGAGTTTATCATCATTACTCCAGTCTTCAGTGTCACATGATCCTTCACTAATCATTCTCATATGAGGATCTGATGATCAACACACATTTATGATTATTATCAGTGTTCAGTTCATATTCATATATGGAAACTGTGATACATTTTATTCTTCAGGATTCTTTGATGAATAGAATTCAAAAGAACAGCATTTATCTGCAATAGAATATTTTTGACATTATACATGCCTTTACTGTCACTTTTGATCAGTTTAATGTGTCTTTGATGAATAAAGTATTAATTTCTTACTGCGCCCAATATTTTGAACAGAAAGTTTGTCGTTGCTTATTTATGTATTTGTTTAAATTCATGACAACATTCATAATTAACCAAGTAAATCTAGAATAAATCACCTCAACATCCATAAAGCGAAACTGTGTAGGAGTATAAATGTAAATTTTCTCAGCTTCTTGGTAAACTGCAGAATGCTTAAACCAAGAAATGTCTAAAAATAATTTGCCAGAAGGATCAGAAAAACATATGGTCTTTAACTGAAACAAAATTCCCCATTAAGTAAATGTATCTTGCTTGAGGGTTGTTTAAATATTGTAATATCTCTCACTCTCTCTATAGTAAATATTTGTACTGGAAAACAAGACAAAAAAAATTGTTGAAAAATAGTTCTGCAGTTTTCTGGTTTTGAAAAGAACCCTTTTATAAATCTCTAAACTCTCAGAAGTTTTGATGATGTTGATCCGGTCAGTATTGAGTTAGCTCCTCACCGAGCGTCTGCAGCACTTGACCGCGCACCTGAAGACTGACGGCTTGCACCAGCGTCTGGTCACTGGCCTTCTGATACGTCCAAGAGCCTGAATCAAAGTTCAGCCAGCCATCAGAAACAACACACAACAGACGGCCAGATGAGAGGGACGAGGAATGAGGCATACGTACCTGTTGAAGCTTCGTTATTGATCAGACAGCTGAGAATAAACTCGGCCTTCTGCAGTTTACCTGCGTCACAAAAACACAAACAATCTGTTAAAGATCAATCCAGCGAACAGGGAAGGTTCTCTCAACGTTATGAACAAACAGTAACACTCAGAGAACATTCAAGAGTAACGCTCAGAGAACATTCAAGAGTAACATTCAGAAAACACTCTAGAGTAACGCTCAGAACATTCAAAAGTAACGCTCAGAGAACGCTCAAGAGTAACGCTCAGAGAACATTCAAGAGTAACATTCAGAGAACATTCAAGAGTAACATTCAGTGAACATTCAAGACTAACATTCAGAGAACGCTCAAGAGTAACGCTCAGAGAACGCTCAAGAGTAACGCTCAGAGAACGCTCAAGAGTAACGCTCAGAGAACATTCAAGAGTAACATTCAGAGATCGCTCAAGAGTAACGCACAGAGAACGCTCAAGAGTAACATTCAAGAGTAACATTCAGAGAACATTCAAGAGTAACATTCAGAGAACATTCAAGAGTAACGCTCAGAGAACACTCAAGAGTAACGCTCAGAGAACACTCAAGAGTAACACTCAGAGAACATTCAAGAGTAACACTCAGAGAACATTCAAGAGTAACGCTCAGAGAACATTCAAGAGTAACGCTCAGAGAACACTCAAGAGTAGCGCTCAGAGAACATTCTAGAGTAACGCTCAGAGAACACTCAAGAGTAACACTCAAGAGTAACGCTCAGAGAACACTCAAGAGTAGCGCTCAGAGAACATTCTAGAGTAACGCTCAGAGAACATTCAAGAGTAACGCTCAGAGAACACTCAAGAGTAACGCTCAGAGAACATTCAAGAGTAACATTCAGAGAACATTCAAGAGTAACGCTCAGAGAACATTCAAGAGTAACGCTCAGAGAACACTCTAGAGTAACGCTCAGAGAACATTCAAGAGTAAAGCTCAGAGAACATTCAAGAGTAAAGCTCAGAGAACATTCAAGAGTAACACTCAAGAGTAACACTCAAGAGTAACACTCAAGAGTAACACTCAAGAGTAACGCTCAGAAAACACTCAAGAGTAACACTCAGAGAACATTCAAGAGTAACGCTCAGAGAACATTCAAGAGTAACGCTCAGAGAACATTCAAGAGTAACATTCAGAGAACATTCAAGAGTAACGCTCAGAGAACACTCAAGAGTAACACTCAGAGAACATTCAAGAGTAACATTCAGAGATCGCTCAGAGTAACGCACAGAGAACGCTCAAGAGTAACGCTCAGAGAACATTCAAGAGTAACATTCAGAGAACATTCAAGAGTAACATTCAGAGAACATTCAAGAGTAACGCTCAGAGAACACTCAAGAGTAACGCTCAGAGAACACTCAAGAGAAACGCTCAGAGAACACTCAGAGAAACGCTCAGAGAACATTCAAGAGTAAAGCTCAGAGAACACTCAAGAGTAACGCTCAGAGAACACTCAAGAGTAACGCTCAGAGAACACTCAAGAGTAACACTCAAGAGTAACGCTCAGAGAACACTCAAGAGTAGCGCTCAGAGAACATTCTAGAGTAACGCTCAGAGAACACTCAAGAGTAAAGCTCAGAGAACACTCAAGAGTAACACTCAAGAGTAACGCTCAGAGAACACTCAAGAGTAGCGCTCAGAGAACATTCTAGAGTAACGCTCAGAGAACATTCAAGAGTAACGCTCAGAGAACACTCAAGAGTAACGCTCAGAGAACATTCAAGAGTAACATTCAGAGAACATTCAAGAGTAACATTCAGAGAACATTCAAGAGTAACGCTCAGAGAACATTCAAGAGTAACGCTCAGAGAACACTCAAGAGTAACACTCAAGAGGAACGCTCAGAGAACACTCAAGAGTAGCGCCAGAGAACATTCTAGAGTAACGCTCAGAGAACATTCAAGAGTAACGCTCAGAGAACATTCAAGAGTAACATTCAGAGAACACTCAAGAGTAACGCTCAGAGAACACTCAAGAGTAACGCTCAGTGAACACTCAAGAGTAACGTTCAGAACATTCAAGAGTAAAGCTGAGAGAACACTCAAGAGTAGCGCTCAGAGAACACTCAAGAGTAACACTCAAGAGTAACGCTCAGAGAACACTCAAGAGTAACGCTCAGAGAACACTCAAGAGTAACGCTCAGAGAACACTCAAGAGTAACACTCAAGAGTAACGCTCAGAGAACACTCAAGAGTAGCGCTCAGAGAACATTCTAGAGTAACGCTCAGAGAACATTCAAGAGTAACGCTCAGAGAACATTCAAGAGTAACATTCAGAGAACACTCAAGAGTAACGCTCAGAGAACACTCAAGAGTAACGCTCAGTGAACACTCAAGAGTAACGTTCAGAACATTCAAGAGTAAAGCTGAGAGAACACTCAAGAGTAGCGCTCAGAGAACACTCAAGAGTAACACTCAAGAGTAACGCTCAGAGAACACTCAAGAGTAACGCTCAGAGAACACTCAAGAGTAAAGCTCAGAGAACACTCAAGAGTAACGCTCAGAGAACACTCAAGAGTAACACTCAAGAGTAACGCTCAGAGAACACTCAAGAGTAACGCTCAGAGAACACTAAAGAGTAAAGCTCAGAGAACACTCAAGAGTAAAGCTCAGAAAACACTCAAGAGTAACACTCAAGAGTAACGCTCAGAGAACACTCAAGAGTAGCGCTCAGAGAACATTCTAGAGTAACGCTCAGATAACATTCAAGAGTAACGCTCAGAGAACACTCAAGAGTAACATTCAGAACACTCAAGAGTAACGCTCAGAGAATACTCTAGAGTAACGCTCAGAACATTCAAGAGTAACGCTCAGAGAACGCTCAAGAGTAACGCTCAGAGAACATTCAAGAGTAACATTCAGAGAACATTCAAGAGTAACATTCAGTGAACATTCAAGACTAACATTCAGAGAACGCCAAGAGTAACGCTCAGAGAACGCTCAAGAGTAACGCTCAGAGAACGCTCAAGAGTAATGCTCAGAGAACATTCAAGAGTAACATTCAGAGAACATTCAAGAGTAACATTCAGAGAACATTCAAGAGTAACGCTCAGAGAACATTCAAGAGTAACGCTCAGAGAACACTCAAGAGTAACGCTCAGAGAACATTCAAGAGTAACATTCAGAGAACATTCAAGAGTAAAGCTCAGAGAACACTCAAGAGTAACACTCAAGAGTAACGCTCAGAGAACACTCAAGAGTAACGCTCAGAGAACATTCAAGAGTAACGCTCAGAGAACACTCAAGAGTAACATTCAGAGAACACTCTAGAGTAACACTCAGAGAACATTCAAGAGTAACGCTCAGAGAACATTCAAGAGTAACGTTCAGAGAACACTCAAGAGTAACGCTCAGAGAACACTCAAGAGTAACGCTCTGAGAACACCCAAGAGTAACGCTCAGAGAACATTCAAGAGTAACATTCAGAGAACGCTCAAGAGTAACGCTCAGAGAACATTCAAGAGTAACGCTCAGTGAACATTCAAGAGTAACATTCAGAGAACATTCAAGAGTAACATTCAGAGATCGCTCAAGAGTAACGCACAGAGAACGCTCAAGAGTAACGCTCAGAGAACATTCAAGAGTAACATTCAGAGAACATTCAAGAGTAACATTCAGAGAACATTCAAGAGTAACGCTCAGAGAACACTCAAGAGTAACGCTCAGAGAACACTCAAGAGTAACACTCAGAGAACATTCAAGAGTAACGCTCAGAGAACA
Organism: Paracanthobrama guichenoti; assembly: GCA_018749465.1. NCBI lineage: Eukaryota > Metazoa > Chordata > Actinopteri > Cypriniformes > Gobionidae > Paracanthobrama > Paracanthobrama guichenoti. The sequence goes on along the minus strand of CM031949.1, from coordinate 21,641,184 downwards.
TTCAAGAGTAACGCTCAGAGAACACTCAAGAGTAACGCTCAGAGAACACTCAAGAGTAACGCTCAGAGAACATTCAAGAGTAACATTCAGAGAACATTCAAGAGTAACGCTCAGAGAACACTCAAGAGTAACACTCAGAGAACATTCAAGAGTAACATTCAGAGAACATTCAAGAGTAACGCTCAGAGAACACTCAAGAGTAACATTCAGAGAACATTCAAGAGTAACGCTCAGAGAACACTCAAGAGTAACGCTCAGAGAACACTCAAGAGTAACACTCAGAGAACATTCAAGAGTAACGCTCAGAGAACATTCAAGAGTAACGCTCAGAGAACACTCAAGAGTAACGCTCAGAGAACATTCAAGAGTAACGCTCAGAGAACATTCAAGAGTAACACTCAGAGAACATTCAAGAGTAACATTCAGAGAACATTCAAGAGTAACGCTCAGAGAACACTCAAGAGTAACGCTCAGAGAACATTCAAGAGTAACGCTCAGAGAACACTCAAGAGTAACGCTCAGAGAACACTCTAGAGTAACGCTCAGAGAACATTCAAGAGTAACGCTCAGAGAACACTCAAGAGTAACGCTCAGAAAACACTCAAGAGTAACGCTCAGAGAACATTCAAGAGTAACGCTCAGAGAACATTCAAGAGTAACGCTCAGAGAACATTCAAGAGTAACATTCAGAGAACATTCAAGAGTAACGCTCAGAGAACACTCAAGAGTAACACTCAGAGAACATTCAAGAGTAACATTCAGAGAACATTCAAGAGTAACGCTCAGAGAACACTCAAGAGTAACGCTCAGAGAACATTCAAGAGCAACGCTCAGAGAACACTCAAGAGTAACGTTCAGAGAACACTCTAGAGTAATGCTCAGAGAACACTCTAGAGTAATGCTCAGAGAACATTCAAGAGTAACGCTCAGAGAACATTCAAGAGTAAAGCTCAGAGAACATTCAAGAGTAAAGCTCAGAGAACACTCAAGAGTAACACTCAAGAGTAACACTCAAGAGTAACGCTCAGAAAACACTCAAGAGTAACACTCAGAGAACATTCAAGAGTAACGCTCAGAGAACATTCAAGAGTAACGCTCAGAGAACATTCAAGAGTAACATTCAGAGAACATTCAAGAGTAACGCTCAGAGAACACTCAAGAGTAACACTCAGAGAACATTCAAGAGTAACATTCAGAGATCGCTCAAGAGTAACGCACAGAGAACGCTCAAGAGTAACGCTCAGAGAACATTCAAGAGTAACATTCAGAGAACATTCAAGAGTAACATTCAGAGAACATTCAAGAGTAACGCTCAGAGAACACTCAAGAGTAACGCTCAGAGAACACTCAAGAGAAACGCTCAGAGAACATTCAAGAGTAAAGCTCAGAGAACACTCAAGAGTAACGCTCAGAGAACACTCAAGAGTAACGCTCAGAGAACACTCAAGAGTAACACTCAAGAGTAACGCTCAGAGAACACTCAAGAGTAGCGCTCAGAGAACATTCTAGAGTAACGCTCAGAGAACACTCAAGAGTAAAGCTCAGAGAACACTCAAGAGTAACACTCAAGAGTAACGCTCAGAGAACACTCAAGAGTAGCGCTCAGAGAACATTCTAGAGTAACGCTCAGAGAACATTCAAGAGTAACGCTCAGAGAACACTCAAGAGTAACGCTCAGAGAACATTCAAGAGTAACATTCAGAGAACATTCAAGAGTAACATTCAGAGAACATTCAAGAGTAACGCTCAGAGAACATTCAAGAGTAACGCTCAGAGAACACTCAAGAGTAACACTCAAGAGGAACGCTCAGAGAACACTCAAGAGTAGCGCTCAGAGAACATTCTAGAGTAACGCTCAGAGAACATTCAAGAGTAACGCTCAGAGAACATTCAAGAGTAACATTCAGAGAACACTCAAGAGTAACGCTCAGAGAACACTCAAGAGTAACGCTCAGTGAACACTCAAGAGTAACGTTCAGAACATTCAAGAGTAAAGCTGAGAGAACACTCAAGAGTAGCGCTCAGAGAACACTCAAGAGTAACACTCAAGAGTAACGCTCAGAGAACACTCAAGAGTAACGCTCAGAGAACACTCAAGAGTAACGCTCAGAGAACACTCAAGAGTAACACTCAAGAGTAACGCTCAGAGAACACTCAAGAGTAGCGCTCAGAGAACATTCTAGAGTAACGCTCAGAGAACATTCAAGAGTAACGCTCAGAGAACATTCAAGAGTAACATTCAGAGAACACTCAAGAGTAACGCTCAGAGAACACTCAAGAGTAACGCTCAGTGAACACTCAAGAGTAACGTTCAGAACATTCAAGAGTAAAGCTGAGAGAACACTCAAGAGTAGCGCTCAGAGAACACTCAAGAGTAACACTCAAGAGTAACGCTCAGAGAACACTCAAGAGTAACGCTCAGAGAACACTCAAGAGTAAAGCTCAGAGAACACTCAAGAGTAACGCTCAGAGAACACTCAAGAGTAACACTCAAGAGTAACGCTCAGAGAACACTCAAGAGTAACGCTCAGAGAACACTAAAGAGTAAAGCTCAGAGAACACTCAAGAGTAAAGCTCAGAAAACACTCAAGAGTAACACTCAAGAGTAACGCTCAGAGAACACTCAAGAGTAGCGCTCAGAGAACATTCTAGAGTAACGCTCAGATAACATTCAAGAGTAACGCTCAGAGAACACTCAAGAGTAACATTCAGAACACTCAAGAGTAACGCTCAGAGAATACTCTAGAGTAACGCTCAGAACATTCAAGAGTAACGCTCAGAGAACGCTCAAGAGTAACGCTCAGAGAACATTCAAGAGTAACATTCAGAGAACATTCAAGAGTAACATTCAGTGAACATTCAAGACTAACATTCAGAGAACGCTCAAGAGTAACGCTCAGAGAACGCTCAAGAGTAACGCTCAGAGAACGCTCAAGAGTAATGCTCAGAGAACATTCAAGAGTAACATTCAGAGAACATTCAAGAGTAACATTCAGAGAACATTCAAGAGTAACGCTCAGAGAACATTCAAGAGTAACGCTCAGAGAACACTCAAGAGTAACGCTCAGAGAACATTCAAGAGTAACATTCAGAGAACATTCAAGAGTAAAGCTCAGAGAACACTCAAGAGTAACACTCAAGAGTAACGCTCAGAGAACACTCAAGAGTAACGCTCAGAGAACATTCAAGAGTAACGCTCAGAGAACACTCAAGAGTAACATTCAGAGAACACTCTAGAGTAACACTCAGAGAACATTCAAGAGTAACGCTCAGAGAACATTCAAGAGTAACGTTCAGAGAACACTCAAGAGTAACGCTCAGAGAACACTCAAGAGTAACGCTCTGAGAACACCCAAGAGTAACGCTCAGAGAACATTCAAGAGTAACATTCAGAGAACGCTCAAGAGTAACGCTCAGAGAACATTCAAGAGTAACATTCAGAGAATATTCAAGAGTAACATTCAGAGAACATTCAACAGTAACGCTCAGAGAACACTCAAGAGTAACGCTCAGAGAACACTCAAGAGTAACGCTCAGTGAACATTCAAGAGTAACATTCAGAGAACATTCAAGAGTAACGCTCAGAGAACACTCAAGAGTAACATTCAGAGAACATTCAAGAGTAACGCTCAGAGAACATTCAAGAGTAACATTCAGAGAACACTCAAGAGTAACGCTCAGTGAACACTCAAGAGTAACGTTCAGAGAACACTCTAGAGTAACGCTCAGAGAACATTCAAGAGTAACGCTCAGAGAACATTCAAGAGTAAAGCTCAGAGAACACTCAAGAGTAACACTCAGAGAACATTCAAGAGTAACATTCAGAGAACACTCAAGAGTAACGCTCAGAGAACACTCAAGAGTAACATTCAAGAGTAACGCTCAGAGAACACTCAAGAGTAACGCTCAGAGAACACTCAAGAGTAACGCTCAGTGAACATTCAAGAGTAACATTCAGAGAACATTCAAGAGTAACGCTCAGAGAACACTCAAGAGTAACGCTCAGAGAACACTCAAGAGTAACATTCAGAGAACATTCAAGAGTAACGCTCAGAGAACACTCAAGAGTAACATTCAGAGAACACTCAAGAGTAACGCTCAGTGAACACTCAAGAGTAACGTTCAGAGAACACTCTAGAGTAACGCTCAGAGAACATTCAAGAGTAACGCTCAGAGAACATTCAAGAGTAACGCTCAGAGAACACTCAAGAGTAACGCTCAGAGAACATTCAAGAGTAACGCTCAGTGAACATTCAAGAGTAACATTCAGAGAACATTCAAGAGTAACATTCAGAGATCGCTCAGAGTAACGCACAGAGAACGCCAAGAGTAACGCTCAGAGAACATTCAAGAGTAACATTCAGAGAACATTCAAGAGTAACATTCAGAGAACATTCAAGAGTAACGAGTAGAGAGAACACTCAAGAGTAACGCTCAGAGAACATTCAAGAGTAACACTCAGAGAACATTCAAGAGTAACGCTCAGAGAACATTCAAGAGTAACGCTCAGAGAACACTCAAGAGTAACGCTCAGAGAACATTCAAGAGTAACGCTCAGAGAACACTCAAGAGTAACGCTCAGAGAACACTCAGAGTAGTAACGCTTCAACAGAACATTCACAGAGTAAGTAGCGCAGAGAACACTCAAGAGTAACGCTCAGAGAACACTCAAGAGTAACGCTCAGAGAACACTCAAGAGTAACGCTCAGAGAACATTCAAGAGTAAGAACACGAGTCAGCTCAGAACACTCAAGAGTAACGCTCAGAGAACATTCAAGAGTAACACTCAGAGAACATTCAAGAGTAACACTCAGAGAACATTCAAGAGTAACGCTCAGAGAACATTCAAGAGTAACATTCAGAGAACATTCAAGTAACGCTAGAGAACATTCAGAGAGAACATTCAAGAGTAACATTCAGAGAACATTCAAGAGTAACGCTCAGAGAACATTCAAGAGTAACGCTCAGAGAACATTCAAGAGTAACGCTCAGAGAACACTCAAGAGTAACGCTCAGAGAACACTCAGAGTAATGTAAGAGAACACTCTAGAGTAGCTCAGAGAACATTCAAGAGTAAAGCTCAGAGAACACTCAAGAGTAACACTCACTCAAGTAACACTCAAGAGTAACACTCAGAGAACACTCAAGAGTCAAGAGTAGCGCTCAGAGAACATTCTAGAGTAACGCTCAGAGAACATTCAAGAGTAACGCTCAGAGAACATTCAAGAGTAACATTCAGAGAACACTCAAGAGTAACGCTCAGAGAACACTCAAGAGTAACGCTCAGTGAACACTCAAGAGTAACGTTCAGAGAACACTCTAGAGTAACGCTCAGAACATTCAAGAGTAAAGCTGAGAGAACACTCAAGAGTAGCGCTCAGAGAACACTCAAGAGTAACACTCAAGAGTAACGCTCAGAGAACACTCAAGAGTAACGCTCAGAGAACATTCAAGAGTAAAGCTCAGAGAACACTCAAGAGTAACGCTCAGAGAACACTCAAGAGAAACGCTCAGAGAACATTCAAGAGTAAAGCTCAGAGAACACTCAAGAGTAACGCTCAGAGAACACTCAAGAGTAACGCTCAGAGAACACTCAAGAGTAACACTCAAGAGTAACGCTCAGAGAACACTCAAGAGTAGCGCTCAGAGAACATTCTAGAGTAACGCTCAGAGAACACTCAAGAGTAAAGCTCAGAGAACACTCAAGAGTAACACTCAAGAGTAACGCTCAGAGAACATTCAAGAGTAACGCTCAGAGAACACTCAAGAGTAACGCTCAGAGAACATTCAAGAGTAACATTCAGAGAACATTCAAGAGTAACATTCAGAGAACATTCAAGAGTAACGCTCAGAGAACATTCAAGAGTAACGCTCAGAGAACACTCAAGAGTAACACTCAAGAGGAACGCTCAGAGAACACTCAAGAGTAGCGCTCAGAGAACATTCTAGAGTAACGCTCAGAGAACATTCAAGAGTAACGCTCAGAGAACATTCAAGAGTAACATTCAGAGAACACTCAAGAGTAACGCTCAGAGAACACTCAAGAGTAACGCTCAGTGAACACTCAAGAGTAACGCTCAGAACATTCAAGAGTAAAGCTGAGAGAACACTCAAGAGTAGCGCTCAGAGAACACTCAAGAGTAACACTCAAGAGTAACGCTCAGAGAACACTCAAGAGTAACGCTCAGAGAACACTCAAGAGTAACGCTCAGAGAACACTCAAGAGTAAAGCTCAGAGAACACTCAAGAGTAACGCTCAGAGAACACTCAAGAGTAACACTCAAGAGTAACGCTCAGAGAACACTCAAGAGTAACGCTCAGAGAACACTCAAGAGTAAAGCTCAGAGAACACTCAAGAGTAAAGCTCAGAAAACACTCAAGAGTAACACTCAAGAGTAACGCTCAGAGAACACTCAAGAGTAGCGCTCAGAGAACATTCTCAGAGTAACGCTCAGATAACATTCAAGAGTAACGCTCAGAGAACACTCAAGAGTAACATTCAGAACACTCAAGAGTAACGCTCAGAGAACACTCTAGAGTAACGCTCAGAACATTCAAGAGTAACGCTCAGAGAACATTCAAGAGTAACATTCAGAGAACATTCAAGAGTAACATTCAGTGAACATTCAAGAGTAACGCTCAGAGAACGCTCAAGAGTAATGCTCAGAGAACATTCAAGAGTAACATTCAGAGAACATTCAAGAGTAACGCTCAGAGAACATTCAAGAGTAACGCTCAGAGAACACTCAAGAGTAACGCTCAGAGAACATTCAAGAGTAACATTCAGAGAACATTCAAGAGTAAAGCTCAGAGAACACTCAAGAGTAACACTCAAGAGTAACGCTCAGAGAACACTCAAGAGTAACGCTCAGAGAACATTCAAGAGTAACGCTCAGAGAACACTCAAGAGTAACATTCAGAGAACACTCTAGAGTAACGCTCAGAGAACATTCAAGAGTAACGCTCAGAGAACATTCAAGAGTAACGCTCAGAGAACACTCAAGAGTAACGCTCAGAGAACACTCAAGAGTAACAGCTCTGAGAACACCCAAGAGTAACATTCAGAGAGCGCTCAAGAGTAACGCTCAGAGAACATTCAAGAGTAACATTCAGAGAATATTCAAGAGTAACATTCAGAGAACATTCAACAGTAACGCTCAGAGAACACTCAAGAGTAACGCTCAGAGAACACTCAAGAGTAATGCTCAGTGAACATTCAAGAGTAACATTCAGAGAACATTCAACAGTAACGCTCAGAGAACACTCAAGAGTAACGCTCAGAGAACACTCAAGAGTAACGCTCAGAGAACATTCAAGAGTAACATTCAAGAGTAACGCTCAGAGAACACTCAAGAGTAACGCTCAGAGAACACTCAAGAGTAACACTCAGAGAACATTCAAGAGTAACATTCAGACAACATTCAAGAGTAACGCTCAGAGAACACTCAAGAGTAACGCTCAGAGAACATTCAAGAGTAACGCTCAGTGAACATTCAAGAGTAACATTCAGAGAACATTCAAGAGTAACGCTCAGAGAACACTCAAGAGTAACATTCAGAGAACATTCAAGAGTAACGCTCAGAGAACATTCAAGAGTAACATTCAGAGAACACTCAAGAGTAACGCTCAGTGAACACTCAAGAGTAACGTTCAGAGAACACTCTAGAGTAACGCTCAGAGAACATTCAAGAGTAACGCTCAGAGAACAATCAAGAGTAAAGCTCAGAGAACACTCAAGAGTAACACTCAGAGAACATTCAAGAGTAACATTCAGAGAACACTCAAGAGTAACGCTCAGAGAACACTCAAGAGTAACATTCAAGAGTAACGCTCAGAGAACACTCAAGAGTAACGCTCAGAGAACACTCAAGAGTAACGCTCAGTGAACATTCAAGAGTAACATTCAGAGAACATTCAAGAGTAACGCTCAGAGAACACTCAAGAGTAACATTCAGAGAACATTCAAGAGTAACGCTCAGAGAACACTCAAGAGTAACATTCAGAGAACACTCAAGAGTAACGCTCAGTGGAACACTCAAGAGTAACGCTCAGAGAACACTCTAGAGTAACGCTCAGAGAACATTCAAGAGTAACGCTCAGAGAACATTCAAGAGTAACGCTCAGAGAACATTCAAGAGTAACGCTCAGAGAACACTCAAGAGTAACGCTCAGAGAACATTCAAGAGTAACGCTCAGTGAACATTCAAGAGTAACATTCAGAGAACATTCAAGAGTAACGCTCAGAGAACACTCAAGAGTAACATTCAGAGAACATTCAAGAGTAACGCTCAGAGAACATTCAAGAGTAACATTCAGAGAACACTCAAGAGTAACGCTCAGAGAACACTCAAGAGTAACATTCAGAGAACATTCAAGAGTAACGCTCAGAGAACATTCAAGAGTAACATTCAGAGAACACTCAAGAGTAACGCTCAGAGAACACTCAAGAGTAACGCTCAGTGAACATTCAAGAGTAACATTCAGAGAACATTCAAGAGTAACGCTCAGAGAACACTCAAGAGTAACATTCAGAGAACATTCAAGAGTAACGCTCAGAGAACATTCAAGAGTAACATTCAGAGAACACTCAAGAGTAACGCTCAGTGAACACTCAAGAGTAACGTTCAGAGAACACTCTAGAGTAACGCTCAGAGAACATTCAAGAGTAACGCTCAGACAACATTCAAGAGTAACGCTCAGACAACATTCAAGAGTAACGCTCAGAGAACACTCAAGAGTAACGCTCAGAGAACATTCAAGAGTAAAGCTCAGTGAACATTCAAGAGTAACATTCAGAGAACATTCAAGAGTAACGCTCAGAGAACACTCAAGAGTAACATTCAGAGAACATTCAAGAGTAACGCTCAGAGAACATTCAAGAGTAACATTCAGAGAACACTCAAGAGTAACGCTCAGAGAACACTCAAGAGTAACGCTCAGAGAACATTCAAGAGTAACATTCAAGAGTAACGCTCAGAGAACACTCAAGAGTAACGCTCAGAGAACACTCAAGAGTAACACTCAGAGAACATTCAAGAGTAACATTCAGACAACATTCAAGAGTAACGCTCAGAGAACACTCAAGAGTAACGCTCAGAGAACATTCAAGAGTAACGCTCAGTGAACATTCAAGAGTAACATTCAGAGAACATTCAAGAGTAACGCTCAGAGAACACTCAAGAGTAACATTCAGAGAACATTCAAGAGTAACGCTCAAAGAACATTCTAGAGTAACGCTCAGAGAACATTCAAGAGTAACGCTCAGAGAACACTCAAGAGTAACATTCAGAGAACACTCAAGAGTAACGCTCAGAGAACACTCTAGAGTAACGCTCAGAACATTCAAGAGTAACGCTCAGAGAACGCTCAAGAGTAACGCTCAGAGAACATTCAAGAGTAACATTCAGAGAACATTCAAGAGTAACATTCAGTGAACATTCAAGACTAACATTCAGAGAACGCTCAAGAGTAACGCTCAGAGAACGCTCAAGAGTAACGCTCAGAGAACGCTCAAGAGTAATGCTCAGAGAACATTCAAGAGTAACATTCAGAGAACATTCAAGAGTAACATTCAGAGAACATTCAAGAGTAACGCTCAGAGAACATTCAAGAGTAACGCTCAGAGAACACTCAAGAGTAACGCTCAGATAACATTCAAGAGTAACGCTCAGAGAACACTCAAGAGTAACATTCAGAACACTCAAGAGTAACGCTCAGAGAACACTCTAGAGTAACGCTCAGAACATTCAAGAGTAACGCTCAGAGAACATTCAAGAGTAACATTCAGAGAACATTCAAGAGTAACATTCAGTGAACATTCAAGACTAACATTCAGAGAACGCTCAAGAGTAACGCTCAGAGAACGCTCAAGAGTAACGCTCAGAGAACGCTCAAGAGTAATGCTCAGAGAACATTCAAGAGTAACATTCAGAGAACATTCAAGAGTAACGCTCAGAGAACATTCAAGAGTAACGCTCAGAGAACACTCAAGAGTAACGCTCAGAGAACATTCAAGAGTAACATTCAGAGAACATTCAAGAGTAAAGCTCAGAGAACACTCAAGAGTAACACTCAAGAGTAACGCTCAGAGAACACTCAAGAGTAACGCTCAGAGAACACTCAAGAGTAACGCTCAGAGAACATTCAAGAGTAACGCTCAGAGAACACTCAAGAGTAACATTCAGAGAACACTCTAGAGTAACGCTCAGAGAACATTCAAGAGTAACGCTCAGAGAACATTCAAGAGTAACGTTCAGAGAACACTCAAGAGTAACGCTCAGAGAACACTCAAGAGTAACGCTCTGAGAACACCCAAGAGTAACATTCAGAGAGCGCTCAAGAGTAACGCTCAGAGAACATTCAAGAGTAACATTCAGAGAATATTCAAGAGTAACATTCAGAGAACATTCAACAGTAACGCTCAGAAAACACTCAAGAGTAACGCTCAGAGAACACTCAAGAGTAATGCTCAGTGAACATTCAAGAGTAACATTCAGAGAACATTCAACAGTAACGCTCAGAGAACACTCAAGAGTAACGCTCAGAGAACACTCAAGAGTAACGCTCAGAGAACATTCAAGAGTAACATTCAAGAGTAACGCTCAGAGAACACTCAAGAGTAACGCTCAGAGAACACTCAAGAGTAACACTCAGAGAACATTCAAGAGTAACATTCAGACAACATTCAAGAGTAACGCTCAGAGAACACTCAAGAGTAACGCTCAGAGAACATTCAAGAGTAACGCTCAGTGAACATTCAAGAGTAACATTCAGAGAACATTCAAGAGTAACGCTCAGAGAACACTCAAGAGTAACATTCAGAGAACATTCAAGAGTAACGCTCAGAGAACATTCAAGAGTAACATTCAGAGAACACTCAAGAGTAACGCTCAGTGAACACTCAAGAGTAACGCTCAGAGAACACTCTAGAGTAACGCTCAGAGAACATTCAAGAGTAACGCTCAGAGAACAATCAAGAGTAAAGCTCAGAGAACACTCAAGAGTAACACTCAGAGAACATTCAAGAGTAACATTCAGAGAACACTCAAGAGTAACGCTCAGAGAACACTCAAGAGTAACATTCAAGAGTAACGCTCAGAGAACACTCAAGAGTAACGCTCAGAGAACACTCAAGAGTAACGCTCAGTGAACATTCAAGAGTAACATTCAGAGAACATTCAAGAGTAACGCTCAGAGAACACTCAAGAGTAACATTCAGAGAACATTCAAGAGTAACGCTCAGAGAACACTCAAGAGTAACATTCAGAGAACACTCAAGAGTAACGCTCAGTGAACACTCAAGAGTAACGTTCAGAGAACACTCTAGAGTAACGCTCAGAGAACATTCAAGAGTAACGCTCAGAGAACATTCAAGAGTAACGCTCAGAGAACACTCAAGAGTAACGCTCAGAGAACATTCAAGAGTAACGCTCAGTGAACATTCAAGAGTAACATTCAGAGAACATTCAAGAGTAACGCTCAGAGAACACTCAAGAGTAACATTCAGAGAACATTCAAGAGTAACGCTCAGAGAACATTCAAGAGTAACATTCAGAGAACACTCAAGAGTAACGCTCAGAGAACACTCAAGAGTAACATTCAGAGAACATTCAAGAGTAACGCTCAGAGAACATTCAAGAGTAACATTCAGAGAACACTCAAGAGTAACGCTCAGAGAACACTCAAGAGTAACGCTCAGTGAACATTCAAGAGTAACATTCAGAGAGCATTCAAGAGTAACGCTCAGAGAACACTCAAGAGTAACATTCAGAGAACATTCAAGAGTAACGCTCAGAGAACATTCAAGAGTAACATTCAGAGAACACTCAAGAGTAACGCTCAGTGAACACTCAAGAGTAACGTTCAGAGAACACTCTAGAGTAACGCTCAGAGAAACATTCAAGAGTAACGCTCAGACAACATTCAAGAGTAACGCTCAGACAACATTCAAGAGTAACGCTCAGAGAACACTCAAGAGTAACGCTCAGAGAACATTCAAGAGTAAAGCTCAGTGAACATTCAAGAGTAACGCTCAGAGAACACTCTAGAGTAACGCTCAGAGAACATTCAAGAGTAACGCTCAGACAACATTCAAGAGTAACGCTCAGAGAACATTCAAGAGTAACATTCAGAGAACATTCAAGAGAACACTCAGAGAACATTCAAGAGTAACATTCAGAGAACACTCAAGAGTAACGCTCAGAGAACACTCAAGAGTAACGCTCAGAGAACACTCAAGAGTAACACTCAGAGAACATTCAAGAGTAACATTCAGACAACATTCAAGAGTAACGCTCAGAGAACACTCAAGAGTAACAGCTCAGAGAACATTCAAGAGTAACGCTCAGTGAACATTCAAGAGTAACATTCAGAGAACATTCAAGAGTAACGCTCAGAGAACACTCAAGAGTAACATCAGAGAACATTCTAGAGTAACGCTCAGAGAACATTCAAGAGTAACGCTCAGAGAACACTCAAGAGTAACATTCAGAGAACACTCAAGAGTAACGCTCAGAGAACACTCTAGAGTAACGCTCAGAACATTCAAGAGTAACGCTCAGAGAACGCTCAAGAGTAACGCTCAGAGAACATTCAAGAGTAACATTCAGAGAACATTCAAGAGTAACATTCAGTGAACATTCAAGACTAACATTCAGAGAACGCTCAAGAGTAACGCTCAGAGAACGCTCAAGAGTAACGCTCAGAGAACGCTCAAGAGTAATGCTCAGAGAACATTCAAGAGTAACATTCAGAGAACATTCAAGAGTAACGCTCAGAGAACATTCAAGAGTAACGCTCAGAGAACACTCAAGAGTAACGCTCAGAGAACACTCAAGAGTAACGCTCAGAGAACATTCAAGAGTAAAGCTCAGAGAACACTCAAGAGTAACACTCAAGAGTAACGCTCAGAGAACACTCAAGAGTAACGCTCAGAGAACATTCAAGAGTAACGCTCAGAGAACACTCAAGAGTAACATTCAGAGAACACTCTAGAGTAACGCTCAGAGAACATTCAAGAGTAACGCTCAGAGAACATTCAAGAGTAACGTTCAGAGAACACTCAAGAGTAACGCTCAGAGAACACTCAAGAGTAACGCTCTGAGAACACCCAAGAGTAACGCTCAGAGAACATTCAAGAGTAACGCTCAGTGAACACTCAAGAGTAACATTCAGTGAACATTCAAGAGTAACGCTCAGAGAACGCTCAAGAGTAACGCCAGAGAACATTCAAGAGTAACATTCAGAGAACATTCAAGAGTAACATTCAGAGAACATTCAAGAGTAACGCTCAGAGAACACTCAAGAGTAACGCTCAGAGAACATTCAAGAGTAACGCTCAGTGAACACTCAAGAGTAACATTCAGAGAACATTCAAGAGTAACATTCAGTGAACATTCAAGAGTAACGCTCAGAGAACGCTCAAGAGTAACGCTCAGAGAACATTCAAGAGTAACATTCAGAGAACATTCAAGAGTAACATTCAGAGAACATTCAAGAGTAACGCTCAGAGAACACTCAAGAGTAACGCTCAGAGAACATTCAAGAGTAACGCTCAGTGAACATTCAAGAGTAACATTCAGAGAACATTCAAGAGTAACGCTCAGAGAACATTCAAGAGTAACGCTCAGAGAACATTCAAGAGTAACGCTCAGAGAACACTCAAGAGTAACGCTCAGTGAACATTCAAGAGTAACATTCAGAGAACATTCAAGAGTAACGCTCAGACAACACTCAAGAGTAACGCTCAGAGAACACTCAAGAGTAACGCTCAGTGAACATTCAAGAGTAACATTCAGAGAACATTCAAGAGTAACAGCTCAGAGAGAACACTCAAGAGTAACATTCAGAGAACATTCAAGAGTAACGCTCAGAGAACATTCAAGAGTAACATTCAGAGAACACTCAAGAGTAACGCTCAGTGAACACTCAAGAGTAACGCTCAGAGAACACTCTAGAGTAACGCTCAGAGAACATTCAAGAGTAACGCTCAGAGAACATTCAAGAGTAAAGCTCAGAGAACACTCAAGAGTAACACTCAGAGTAACGCTCAGAGAACACTCAGAGTAACATTCAAGAGTAACATTCAGAGAACATTCAAGAGTAACGCTCAGAGAACACTCAAGAGTAACATTCAGAGAACATTCAAGAGTAACGCTCAGAGAACACTCAAGAGTAACATTCAGAGAACACTCAAGAGTAACGCTCAGTGAACACTCAAGAGTAACGTTCAGAGAACACTCTAGAGTAACGCTCAGAGAACATTCAAGAGTAACGCTCAGAGAACATTCAAGAGTAACGCTCAGAGAACATTCAAGAGTAACGCTCAGAGAACACTCAAGAGTAACGCTCAGAGAACATTCAAGAGTAACGCTCAGTGAACATTCAAGAGTAACATTCAGAGAACATTCAAGAGTAACGCTCAGAGAACACTCAAGAGTAACATTCAGAGAACATTCAAGAGTAACGCTCAGAGAACATTCAAGAGTAACATTCAGAGAACACTCAAGAGTAACGCTCAGAGAACACTCAAGAGTAACATTCAGAGAACATTCAAGAGTAACGCTCAGAGAACATTCAAGAGTAACATTCAGAGAACACTCAAGAGTAACGCTCAGAGAACACTCAAGAGTAACGCTCAGTGAACATTCAAGAGTAACATTCAGAGAACATTCAAGAGTAACGCTCAGAGAACACTCAAGAGTAACATTCAGAGAACATTCAAGAGTAACGCTCAGAGAACATTCAAGAGTAACATTCAGAGAACACTCAAGAGTAACGCTCAGTGAACACTCAAGAGTAACTTTCAGAGAACACTCTAGAGTAACGCTCAGAGAACATTCAAGAGTAACGCTCAGACAACATTCAAGAGTAACGCTCAGACAACATTCAAGAGTAACGCTCAGAGAACACTCAAGAGTAACGCTCAGAGAACATTCAAGAGTAAAGCTCAGTGAACATTCAAGAGTAACGTTCAGAGAACATTCAAGAGTAACGCTCAGAGAACACTCAAGAGTAACATTCAGAGAACATTCAAGAGTAACGCTCAGAGAACATTCAAGAGTAACATTCAGAGAACACTCAAGAGTAACGCTCAGAGAACACTCAAGTTACGCTCAGAGAACATTCAAGAGTAACATTCAAGAGTAACGCTCAGAGAACACTCAAGAGTAACGCTCAGAGAACACTCAAGAGTAACACTCAGAGAACATTCAAGAGTAACATTCAGACAACATTCAAGAGTAACGCTCAGAGAACACTCAAGAGTAACGCTCAGAGAACATTCAAGAGTAACGCTCAGTGAACATTCAAGAGTAACATTCAGAGAACATTCAAGAGTAACGCTCAGAGAACACTCAAGAGTAACATTCAGAGAACATTCAAGAGTAACGCTCAGAGAACATTCTAGAGTAACGCTCAGAGAACATTCAAGAGTAACGCTCAGAGAACACTCAAGAGTAACATTCAGAGAACACTCAAGAGTAACGCTCAGAGAACACTCAAGAGTAACGCTCAGAACATTCAAGAGTAACGCTCAGAGAACGCTCAAGAGTAACGCTCAGAGAACATTCAAGAGTAACATTCAGAGAACATTCAAGAGTAACATTCAGTGAACATTCAAGACTAACATTCAGAGAACGCTCAAGAGTAACGCTCAGAGAACATTCAAGAGTAACGCTCAGAGAACATTCAAGAGTAATGCTCAGAGAACATTCAAGAGTAACATTCAGAGAACATTCAAGAGTAAAATTCAGAGAACATTCAAGAGTAACGCTCAGAGAACATTCAAGAGTAACGCTCAGAGAACACTCAAGAGTAACGCTCAGAGAACATTCAAGAGTAACGCTCAGAGAACACTCAAGAGTAACGCTCAGAACACTCAAGAGTAACGCTCAGAGAACACTCTAGAGTAACGCTCAGAACATTCAAGAGTAACGCTCAGAGAACATTCAAGAGTAACATTCAGAGAACATTCAAGAGTAACATTCAGTGAACATTCAAGAGTAACATTCAGAGAACGCTCAGAGTAACAGCTCAGAGAACGTAGAGTAACGCTCAGAGAACATTCAAGAGTAATGCTCAGAGAACATTCAAGAGTAACATTCAGAGAACATTCAAGAGTAACGCTCAGAGAACATTCAAGAGTAACGCTCAGAGAACACTCAAGTAACATTCAGAGAACATTCAAGAGTAACATTCAGAGAACATTCAAGAGTAACATTCAGAGAACACTCAAGAGTAACGCTCAGAGAACACTCAAGAGTAGTAACGCTCAGAGAACACTCAAGAGTAACAGCTCAGAGAACATTCAAGAGTAACATTCAGAGAACATTCAAGAGTAACGCTCAGAGAACATTCAAGAGTAACGCTCAGAGAACATTCAAGAGTAACATTCAGAGAACACTCAAGAGTAACACTCAGAGAACATTCAAGAGTAACATTCAGAGAACACTCAAGAGTAACGCTCAGAGAACATTCAAGAGTAACATTCAGAGAACATTCAAGAGTAACATTCAGAGAACATTCAACAGTAACGCTCAGAGAACACTCAAGAGTAACATTCAGAGAACATTCAAGAGTAACAGAGTAACATTCAGAGAGAACATTCAAGAGTAACGCTCAGAGAACACTCAAGAGTAACGCTCAGAGAACATTCAAGAGTAACATTCAGAGAACACTCAAGAGTCAGAGAAACATCTAAGAGTAACATTCAGAGAACACTTCAGAGTAACATCAGAGAGAACACTCAAGAGTAACGCTCAGAGAACATTCAAGAGTAACGCTCAGAGAACATTCAAGAGTAACATTCAGAGAACATTCAAGAGTAACATTCAGAGAACATTCAAGAGTAACATTCAGAGAACATTCAAGAGTAACGCTCAGAGAACATTCAAGAGTAACATTCAGAGAACACTCAAGAGTAACGCTCAGTGAACACTCAAGAGTAACATTCAAGAACACTTCAAGAGTAACGCTCAGAGAACATTCAAGAGTAACGCTCAGAGAACACTCAAGAGTAACGCTCAGAGAACACTCAAGAGTAACATCAGAGAACATTCAAGAGTAACATTCAGAGAACACTCAAGAGTAACGCTCAGAGAACACTCAAGAGTAACATTCAAGAGTAACGCTCAGAGAACACTCAAGAGTAACGCTCAGAGAACACTCAAGAGTAACGCTCAGAGAACATTCAAGAGTAACATTCAGAGAACATTCAAGAGTAACGCTCAGAGAACACTCAAGAGTAACATTCAGAGAACATTCAAGAGTAACGCTCAGAGAACACTCAAGAGTAACATTCAGAGAACACTCAAGAGTAACGCTCAGAGAACACTCAAGAACGTAGAACACTCAGAGAACATTCAGAGTAACATTCAAGAGTAGCTCAGAGAACATTCAAGAGTAACATTCAAGAGTAACGCTCAGAGAACATTCAAGAGTAACGCTCAGAGAACATTCAAGAGTAACGCTCAGAGAAGTAACATTCAAGAGTAACAGCTCAGAGAACACTCAAGAGTAACATTCAGAGAACATTCAAGAGTAACGCTCAGAGAACATTCAAGAGTAACATTCAGAGAACACTCAAGAGTAACGCTCAGAGAACACTCAAGAGTAACATTCAGAGAACATTCAAGAGTAACGCTCAGAGAACATTCAAGAGTAACATTCAGAGAACACTCAAGAGTAACATTCAGAGAACACTCAAGAGTAACGCTCAGTGAACATTCAAGAGTAACATTCAGAGAACATTCAAGAGTAACGCTCAGAGAACACTCAAGAGTAACATTCAGAGAACATTCAAGAGTAACGCTCAGAGAACATTCAAGAGTAACATTCAGAGAACACTCAAGAGTAACAGCTCAGAGAACACTCAAGAGTAACGTTCAGAGAACACTCTAGAGTAACGCTCAGAGAACATCTGAGAAGAGTAACGCTCAGAGAACATTCAAGAGTAACGCTCAGAGAACGTTCAAGAGTAACGCTCAGAGAACACTCAAGAGTAACGCTCAGAGAACATTCAAGAGTAACATTCAGTGAACATTCAAGAGTAACATTCAGAGAACATTCAAGAGTAACGCTCAGAGAACACTCAAGAGTAACATTCAGAGAACATTCAAGAGTAACGCTCAGAGAACATTCAAGAGTAACATTCAGAGAACACTCAAGAGTAACGCTCAGAGAACACTCAAGAGTAACACTCAGAGAACATTCAAGAGTAACATTCAAGAGTAACACTCAGAGTAACACTCAGAGAACACTCAAGAGTAGCGCTCAGAGAACTCAAGAGTAACATTCAGAGAACATTCAAGAGTAACATTCAGAGAACATTCAAGAGTAACGCTCAGAGAACACTCAAGAGTAACAGCTCAGAGAACATTCAAGAGTAACGCTCAGAGAACATTCAAGAGTAACATTCAGAGAACATTCAAGAGTAACGCTCAGAGAACACTCAAGAGTAACATTCAGAGAACATTCAAGAGTAACGCTCAGAGAACACTCAAGAGTAACGCTCAGAGAACATTCAAGAGTAACGCTCAGAGAACACTCAAGAGTAACGCTCAGAGAACATTCAAGAGTAACATTCAGAGAACATTCAAGAGTAACATTCAGAGAGAACATTCAAGAGTAACATTCAGAGAACACTCAAGAGTAACATTCAGAGAACACTCAAGAGTAACGCTCAGAGAACATCAAGAGTAACATTCAGAGAACATTCAAGAGTAACATTCAGAGAACATTCAAGAGTAACATTCAGAGAACATTCAAGAGTAACGCTCAGAGAACATTCAAGAGTAACGCTCAGAGAACACTCAAGAGTAACGCTCAGAGAACATTCAAGAGTAACGCTCAGAGAACATTCAAGAACATTCAAAGTAACAGTAAACACTCAGAGTAACACTCAGAGAACATTCAAGAGTAACGCTCAGAGAACATTCAAGAGTAACGCTCAGAGAACATTCAAGAGTAACATAACTCAGAGAACACTCAAGAGTAACGCTCAGAGAGAACACTCTAGAAATAAGTAACTCAGAGAACATTCAAGAGTAACGCTCAGAGAACATTCAAGAGTAACAGCTCAGAGAACACTCAAGAGTAACGCTCAGAGAACACTCAAGAGTAACGCTCAGAGAACATTCAAGAGTAACATTCAGAGAACATTCAAGAGTAACGCTCAGAGAACACTCAAGAGTAACATTCAGAGAACATTCAAGAGTAACGCTCAGAGAACATTCAAGAGTAACATTCAGAGAACACTCAAGAGTAGCGCTCAGAGAACATTCAAGAGTAACATTCAGAGAACACATTCAAGAGAACATTCAAGAGTAACGCTCAGAGAACATTCAAGAGTAACATTCAGAGAACACTCAAGAGTAACGCTCAGAGAACACTCAAGAGTAACGCTCAGAGAACATTCAAGAGTAACATTCAGAGAAACATTCAAGAGTAACGCTCAGAGAACACTCAAGAGTAACATTCAGAGAACATTCAAGAGTAACGCTCAGAGAACACTCAGAGTAACATTCAGAGAACACTCAAGAGTAACGCTCAGAGAACACTCAAGAGTAACGTTCAGAGAACACTCAGAGTAACGCTCAGAGAACATTCAAGAGTAACGCTCAGAGAACATTCAAGAGTAACGCTCAGAGAACACTCAAGAGTAACGCTCAGAGAACACTCAAGAGTAACGCTCAGAGAACATTCAAGAGTAACGCTCAGAGAACATTCTAAGAGTAACGCTCAGAGAACACTCAAGAGTAACATTCAGAGAACACTCAAGAGTAACGCTCAGAGAACAGAACATTCAAGAGTAACATTCCAAGAGTCAGAGAACACTCAAGAGTAACAGCTCAGAGAACATCAAGAGTAACACTCAGAGAGAACATTCAAGAGTAACATTCAGAGAACATTCAAGAGTAACGCTCAGAGAACACTCAAGAGTAACATTCAGAGAACATTCAAGAGTAACGCTCAGTGAACATTCAAGAGTAACATTCAGAGAACATTCAAGAGTAACGCTCAGAGAACACTCAAGAGAGAACATTCAGAGAACATTCAAGAGTAACATTCAGAGAACATTCAAGAGTAACGCTCAGAGAACATTCAAGAGTAACGCTCAGAGAACACTCAAGAGTAACGCTCAGAGAACACTCAAGAGTAACGCTCAGAGAACATTCAAGAGTAGCGCTCAGAGAACATTCAAGAGTAACGCTCAGAGAACATTCAAGAGTCAGAACATTCAGAGAACATTCAAGAGTAACATTCTCAGAGAACATTCAAGAGTAACATTCAGAGAACATTCAAGAGTAACATTCAGAGAACACTCAAGAGTAACGCTCAGAGAGAGTAACTCAGAGTAACATTCAAGAGTAACACTCAGAGTAACATTCAAGAGTAACATTCAGAGAACATTCAGAGAACATTCAAGAGTAACGCTCAGAGAACATTCAAGAGTAACGCTCAGAGAAACACTCAAGAGTAACGCTCAGAGAACATTCAAGAGTAACGCTCAGAGAACATTCAAGAGTAACGCTCAGAGAACACTCAAGAGTAACATTCAGAGAACACTCAGAGAGTAACGCTCAGAGAACATTCAAGAGTAACGCTCAGAGAACATTCAAGAGTAACATTCAGAGAACACTCTAGAGTAACAAGCTCAGAGAACATTCAAGAGTAACAGCTCAGAGAACATTCAAAGAGTAACGCTCAGAGAACACTCAAGAGTAAGTAACGCTCAGAGAACACTCAAGAGTAACGCTCTGAGAACACACTCAAGAGTAACAGCTCAGAGAACATTCAAGAGTAACGCTCAGTGAACACTCAAGAGTAACATTCAGAGAACATTCAAGAGTAACATTCAGTGAACATTCAAGACTAACATTCAGAGAACGCTCAAGAGTAAGCTCAGAGAACGCTCAAGAGTAACGCTCAGAGAACATTCAAGAGTAACATTCAGAGAACGCTCAAGAGTAACGCTCAGAGAACATTCAAGAGTAACATTCAGAGAACATTCAAGAGTAACATTCAGAGAACATTCAAGAGTAACGCTCAGAGAACACTCAAGAGTAACGCTCAGAGAACATTCAAGAGTAACGCTCAGTGAACATTCAAGAGTAACATTCAGAGAACATTCAAGAGTAACGCTCAGAGAACATTCAAGAGTAACGCTCAGAGAACATTCAAGTATAACGCTCAGAGAACACTCAAGAGTAACGCTCAGTGAACATTCAAGAGTAACATTCAGAGAACATTCAAGAGTAACGCTCAGACAACACTCAAGAGTAACGCTCAGAGAACACTCAAGAGTAACGCTCAGTGAACATTCAAGAGTAACATTCAGAGAACATTCAAGAGTAACGCTCAGAGAACACTCAAGAGTAACATTCAGAGAACATTCAAGAGTAACGCTCAGAGAACATTCAAGAGTAACATTCAGAGAACACTCAAGAGTAACGCTCAGTGAACACTCAAGAGTAACGTTCAGAGAACACTCTAGAGTAACGCTCAGAGAACATTCAAGAGTAACGCTCAGAGAACATTCAAGAGTAAAGCTCAGAGAACACTCAAGAGTAACACTCAAGAGTAACGCTCAGAGAACACTCAAGAGTAACATTCAAGAGTAACATTCAGAGAACATTCAAGAGTAACGCTCAGAGAACACTCAAGAGTAACATTCAGAGAACATTCAAGAGTAACGCTCAGAGAACATTCAAGAGTAACATTCAGAGAACACTCAAGAGTAACGCTCAGTGAACACTCAAGAGTAACGTTCAGAGAACACTCTAGAGTAACGCTCAGAGAACATTCAAGAGTAACGCTCAGAGAACATTCAAGAGTAACATTCAGAGAACATTCAAGAGTAACGCTCAGAGAACATTCAAGAGTAACACTCAGAGAACACTCAAGAGTAACGCTCAGAGAACACTCAAGAGTAACACTCAGAGAACATTCAAGAGTAACATTCAGAGAACATTCAAGAGTAACGCTCAGAGAACACTCAAGAGTAACGCTCAGAGAACATTCAAGAGTAACATTCAGAGAACATTCAAGAGTAACGCTCAGAGAACACTCAAGAGTAACGCTCAGAGAACACTCAAGAGTAACACTCAGAGAACATTCAAGAGTAACATTCAGAGAACATTCAAGAGTAACATTCAGAGAACATTCAAGAGTAACGCTCAGAGAACACTCAAGAGTAACATTCAGAGAACATTCAAGAGTAACGCTCAGAGAACATTCAAGAGTAACATTCAGAGAACACTCAAGAGTAACGCTCAGAGAACACTCAAGAGTAACGCTCAGAGAACATTCAAGAGTAACATTCAGAGAACATTCAAGAGTAACGCTCAGAGAACACTCAAGAGTAACGCTCAGAGAACACTCAAGAGTAACACTCAGAGAACATTCAAGAGTAACATTCAGACAACATTCAAGAGTAACGCTCAGAGAACACATAAGAGTAACGCTCAGAGAACATTCAAGAGTAACGCTCAGTGAACATTCAAGAGTAACATTCAGAGAACATTCAAGAGTAACGCTCAGAGAACACTCAAGAGTAACATTCAGAGAACATTCAAGAGTAACGCTCAGAGAACATTCAAGAGTAACATTCAGAGAACACTCAAGAGTAACGCTCAGAGAACACTCAAGAGTAACGCTCAGTGAACACTCAAGAGTAACGTTCAGAGAACACTCTAGAGTAACGCTCAGAGAACATTCAAGAGTAACGCTCAGAGAACATTCAAGAGTAAAGCTCAGAGAACACTCAAGAGTAACGCTCAGAGAACACTCAAGAGTAGCGCTCAGAGAACACTCAAGAGTAACGCTCAGTGAACACTCAAGAGTAACGTTCAGAGAACACTCTAGAGTAACGCTCAGAGAACATTCAAGAGTAACGCTCAGAGAACATTCAAGAGTAAAGCTCAGAGAACACTCAAGAGTAACACTCAAGAGTAACGCTCAGAGAACACTCAAGAGTAACGCTCAGAGAACACTCAAGAGTAAAGCTCAGAGAACACTCAAGAGTAACACTCAAGAGTAACGCTCAGAGAACACTCAAGAGTAGCGCTCAGAGAACATTCAAGAGTAACGCTCAGAGAACACTCAAGAGTAACATTCAGAGAACACTCAAGAGTAACACTCAAGAGTAACGTTCAGAGAACACTCAAGAGTAACGCTCTGAGAACACTCAAGAGTAACGCTCAGTGAACATTCGAGAGTAACATTCAGAGAACATTCAAGAGTAACGCTCAGAGAACACTCAAGAGTAACATTCAGAGAACATTCAAGAGTAACGCTCAGAGAACATTCAAGAGTAACATTCAGAGAACACTCAAGAGTAACGCTCAGTGAACACTCAAGAGTAACGTTCAGAGAACACTCTAGAGTAACGCTCAGAGAACATTCAAGAGTAACGCTCAGAGAACATTCAAGAGTAAAGCTCAGAGAACACTCAAGAGTAACACTCAAGAGTAACGCTCAGAGAACACTCAAGAGTAACGCTCAGAGAACATTCAAGAGTAACGCTCAGAGAACACTCAAGAGTAACATTCAGAGAACACTCTAGAGTAACGCTCAGAGAACATTCAAGAGTAACGCTCAGAGAACATTCAAGAGTAACGTTCAGAGAACACTCAAGAGTAACGCTCAGAGAACACTCAAGAGTAACGCTCTGAGAACACCCAAGAGTAACGCTCAGAGAACATTCAAGAGTAACGCTCAGTGAACACTCAAGAGTAACATTCAGAGAACATTCAAGAGTAACATTCAGTGAACATTCAAGACTAACATTCAGAGAACGCTCAAGAGTAACGCTCAGAGAACGCTCAAGAGTAACGCTCAGAGAACATTCAAGAGTAACATTCAGAGAACGCTCAAGAGTAACGCTCAGAGAACATTCAAGAGTAACATTCAGAGAACATTCAAGAGTAACATTCAGAGAAC
The DNA here is from genome assembly GCA_018749465.1 of Paracanthobrama guichenoti. Classification (NCBI taxonomy): domain Eukaryota; kingdom Metazoa; phylum Chordata; class Actinopteri; order Cypriniformes; family Gobionidae; genus Paracanthobrama; species Paracanthobrama guichenoti. Next base: position 21,617,244 of record CM031949.1, on the reverse strand, counting down.
ATTCAAGAGTAACATTCAGAGAACATTCAAGAGTAACGCTCAGAGAACATTCAAGAGTAACGCTCAGAGAACACTCAAGAGTAACGCTCAGAGAACATTCAAGAGTAACGCTCAGTGAACATTCAAGAGTAACATTCAGAGAACATTCAAGAGTAACGCTCAGAGAACATTCAAGAGTAACGCTCAGAGAACATTCAAGTATAACGCTCAGAGAACACTCAAGAGTAAAGCTCAGAGAACACTCAAGAGTAACGCTCAGAGAACACTCAAGAGTAACGCTCAGAGAACATTCAAGAGTAACGCTCAGAGAACACTCAAGAGTAACGCTCAGAGAACACTCAAGAGTAACGCTCAGAGAACACTCAAGAGTAACACTCAAGAGTAACGCTCAGAGAACACTCAAGAGTAACGCTCAGAGAACACTCTAGAGTAACGCTCAGAACATTCAAGAGTAACGCTCAGAGAACGCTCAAGAGTAACGCTCAGAGAACATTCAAGAGTAACATTCAGAGAACATTCAAGAGTAACATTCAGTGAACATTCAAGACTAACATTCAGAGAACGCTCAAGAGTAACGCTCAGAGAACGCTCAAGAGTAGCTCAGAGAACATTCAAGAGTAACATTCAGAGGGCGCTCAAGAGTAACGCTCAGAGAGCGCTCAAGAGTAACGCTCAGAGAACATTCAAGAGTAACATTCAGAGAACATTCAAGAGTAACATTCAGAGAACATTCAAGAGTAACGCTCAGAGAACATTCAAGAGTAACATTCAGTGAACACTCAAGAGTAACGCTCAGTGAACACTCAAGAGTAACGTTCAGAGAACACTCAAGAGTAACGCTCAGAGAACATTCAAGAGTAACGTTCAGAGAACACTCTAGAGTAACGCTCAGAGAACATTCAAGAGTAACATTCAGAGAACACTCTAGAGTAACGCTCAGAGAACACTCTAGAGTAACGCTCAGAGAACATTCAAGAGTAATGCTCAGTGAACATTCAAGAGTAACGTTCAGAGAACACTCAAGAGTAACGCTCTGAGAACACTCAAGAGTAACACTCAAGAGTAACGCTAAGAGAACACTCAAGAGTAACGTTCAGAGAACACTCAAAAGTAACGCTCAGAGAACATTCAAGAGTAACACTCAAGAGTAACGCTAAGAGAACACTCAAGAGTAACGTTCAGAGAACACTCAAAAGTAATGCTCAGAGAACATTCAAGAGTAACGCTCAGAGAACATGCAAGAGTAACACTCAAGAGTAACACTCAGAGAACACTCAAGAGTAACGCTCAGAGAACACTCAAGAGTAACGCTCAGAGAACACTCAAGAGTAACGCTCTGAGAACACTCAAGAGTAACGCTCTGAGAACACTCAAGAGTAACGCTCAGAGAACACTCAAGAGTAACATTCAGAGAACATTCAAGAGTAACGCTCAGAGAACACGCAAGAGTAACACTCAAGAGTAATGTTCAGAGAACACTCAAGAGTAACGCTCAGAGAACACTCAAGAGTAACGCTCAGAGAACACTCAAGAGTAACATTCAGAGAACATTCAAGAGTAACGCTCAGAGAACATTCAAGAGCGCTCAGAGAACACGCAAGAGTAACACTCAAGAGTAACGTTCAGAGAACACTCAAGAGTAACGCTCAGAGAACACTCGAGAGTAACGCTCAGAGAACATTCAAGAGTAACGCTCAGAGAACATTCAAGAGTAACGCTCAGAGAACATTCAAGAGTAACGCTCGGAGAACATTCAAGAGTAACGCTCAGAGAACACTCAAGAGTAACACTCAAGAGTAACGTTCAGAGAACACTCAAGAGTAACGCTCAGAGAACACTCGGAGTAACGCTCAGAGAACATTCAAGAGTAACGCTCAGAGAACATTCAAGAGTAACGCTCAGAGAACATTCAAGAGTAACGCTCAGAGAACATTCAAGAGTAGCGCTCGGAGAACATTCAAGAGTAACGCTCAGAGAACACGCAAGAGTAACACTCAAGAGTAACGTTCAGAGAACACTCAAGAGTAACGCTCAGAGAACACTCGAGAGTAACGCTCAGAGAACATTCAAGAGTAACGCTCAGAGAACATTCAAGAGTAACGCTCAGAGAACATTCAAGAGTAACGCTCAGAGAACATGCAAGAGTAACACTCAAGAGTAACACTCAGAGATCACTCAAGAGTAACGCTCAGAGAACACTCAAGAGTAACGCTCAGAGAACACTCAAGAGTAACGCTCAGAGAACACTCAAGAGTAACGCTCTGAGAACACTCAAGCGTAACGCTCTGAGAACACTCAAGCGTAACGCTCAGAGAACACTCAAGAGTAACGCTCAGAGAACATTCTAAAGATAAGCTCAACTTTTTTTAAACATTACTATTGTTTTTATATGGTTAATAAAATGTTCATAAGTAACGTTCCCTATAATGATAAAATAGAGAAAACATTCCCTTAATGTTTCTCTATTGTTCATAAACATGTACGCATTGAACATTCAGAGAACATTTTCTAGAGATGATTAGAGATGAGCTCACCAGTGTTCAGATAGACTCGAGCCTGTCTGATGATGACTTGAGGGGCGATGGGAACGTCCGGGTAACGTCTGTGCAACGCTTTAGCAATCTTCAGCAGTACATGCGAGCTGTCCATCCAGTACAGAAGGCGGTCGAGCAGGAAGACGACAGCGACGGCCCAGCGCGGCTCATCGGCTGCGATGCTGTCCCTGAGAAACTCCTGGAATCAGAGTTAGAGATCAGGGACTCCGCTGTTATTCACCATGAGTGACAGTGCGATCGTTACCAGTAACTGCGGCAGATGCTTCCTGACGAGGTCCGACGAGTTCATCTTGTCCTCAGACGTCACAGACTGTTTGTACTGCCATTTCTCCTCCACAAACGGCCACTTTCTGTCCGCCGCCTCCTGTAGGAGCATGCTCAGTTCGTCCGGAAGCGACCCTGAGGGTCAGAGGTCAAACCTTGTTTAATAGGAATATGTCTTTCCTGACTCAGTGTTTGGGTGTTTTTGTTCATATAATGAAAGTCAGTGGGGTCCAATGTTGTTTGAACGAACAAAAATATGTTCTAAGAATGTTTTGCTATTGTAGACTTGCACACAGAAAGTGTTGCTGCTAGTTTTACATTTATACTCGTGTATTCAAGAATTGACAGGAATAAATAACACATAAATAACAGATAGACTTGTGTACTTGTGTACAATGTATGCATTGTAAACTTGAGGGCAACTGTTGCGTGTCATTACCGCGTAGGCGCGGGAGCGTGGCGGTGCCTCCCTCTGGTCCGGTGACTGCACGCCTCAGACACTCCTGCAGCAGCAGCGCCACCTCCTGGCCGCTCATGCTGTTACACACACAGTCAGCGCCACACGCCTGTGTTCATACAGCGCCAGTATCTCACAACACTGATGTCTAGCCCATCTCTGACACAAATCATGCTTCTGTAAATCCCAATTACCTCATACAAAGTCATAGTTATGACATAAAACATCGAAATTATAACATTCTAAGCCATATCTATACGTTTAAAAAGTCGAAATTATGAGAAAAAAAGATTTTTGTGTTATAATTATGACTTATCATAAAAGTTAAGTAATGTATGTCATCATTTTGACTTATGTCAATCAAAATTGTCAAAATAATGTTTAATTTAATAATTTCGACTGTCCTAATGTTTGTATATGGTGGAACTCAGATGTAAGTTTCCAATCGAGTGTAATCAAATATGAATCACTGTTTAAAGGCACAATATGTACATTTTTTTATTAAAATATCCAAAAACCACTAGAACAGTGTTATATATATTGTTGACGTGTACATTATCCCAAATGTTTCCAAGAATGTTTAAATCCAGAGAAATCAGTGACTGTAACCAGGACACGGCCCGTGTGTGCGTCTCCTATCAGTGACATCATTCCCCTCCGGTGTTATTGTGTAGTAACCATGGCAACACAAAGCCGCTTTAATATCTGATGTGTTTTATTAGACACTGTTTGGATCACTGATGGACAGAAACTAATGATTGTTCTCCAGCTCAACACAGTTAGTCTGATTGTGTAAATCTGGTGTTGTTGATTTACCGCACAGAGTGCCATGTTTTACCATGCCTAATATGATCTCGCTCACTGCAGTGTGAACAAGTGTCTCATAGTAGCGCCGAGCCAACGCACAGAGTCGCATTATAACATCACTTTAACACACTGGCATATGTGTGATCAAACACACACGCACGAGCGGAAGAAGCGGAAGCGCTCGCGGCAGAATAAAAGCTCCGCCCACTCAAGAGTCAAGCCACGCCTCTGTGCTGAGGAAGAGACGGAACATTACATACTGTGCCTTGTGTTTCACACTCGTTACTTTTAAACCCGTTTAAACTTACAAACCCGTTCCACGACATGATATTACAAATGAGAACGGGTAAACGACTTAAAACAACATATAAAAGCAAATGTGTTTACCTTAAGCAAACCCGCCCGGTTCTTCAGGTTATCAGAGTAAAACACGACAACAAAGCAGGAACTTCCATAAATCCGCTCTCATCCAGAAGTTATCGTCGTTACAGTTTCATTAGCATATAAAATGTAAACCTTGTTTGTTTGTTTATATTAAGAAAGTTAACAATGTAACAACATCAGACCCGTTTCGTGTTCCTTCGCTTCCGCGTGACGTGTCCCAGCGTCTCAGCCAATCACAGCACGGACACGTAACAGATCGCAACAACACGGATCTAAACTAACATTTAAGAGATTCATATTCCTAATCTTACAGATTAATAAACATTAAAGATACAGATAAAGAAGACAAACTGAAGCGGATCACGGTGTCACCGGTAAATAATAAAGTGCGTAATCTTCGCCCCGATCAACAGGTGGCTCCGTGGCGCAATGGATAGCGCATTGGACTTCTAGGCATGTCTAGCGATGTGATTCAAAGGTTGTGGGTTCGAGTCCCACCGGAGTCGCACTTTTTAAATTATTATAATTAATTATAAAATAATGATAATATAATAATGCAACTACACTAGTCCAATTATGATATTTAAATATAATGAATCTTGGTTGATATTTATTAGATATTGTACACACTACCTCAGATGCCTCCTCATACTGAACAATTGTGTTTCTCAATGCAAATAATTCCTCTCTGTGTGTGTGTGTGTGTGTGTGTGTGTGTGTGTGTGTGTGTGTGTCTGTGTGTGTCTGTGTGTGTGTGTGTGTGTCTGTGTGTGTCTGTGTGTGTGTGTGTGTGTGTGTGTGTGTGTGTGTGTGTGTGTGTGTGTGTGTATTGTTTGACTTAAACATATCAAGGGACAGTTCAATCCAAACTGAACATCCTGTCATTCACTCACCTTCTAAACCAGACAAAAATCTGACCACTAAAGAACCATGATATTAGTCATATGTCCCTATGGCATTAGCAAAGGCTCCTTCATGTGGACTTCCGTCCACACTGTGCTCACCTGTGTGCTCACCTGTGTGCTCACCTGCGTCTCCAGCAGAGGGCAGTGTCTGCCCACATCCTAACGCTAGAAAACAAACCAATCAAATAAAGCTTCAAATATAATAAAACAAATTAAATGTATAAGCTTAAAATAAAATAAGCTTAATACTATATAAAATGAGCTTAAATTAAAACAAAAAGTTTTTTAAAAATCTTAAAATAAAATAAAATGTTAAAAATAATATTAAAATAAGCGTTTAATAAGCTAAAATAAATAAAATAAAATAAAATAAAATAAGCTAATAATAAAATAAATACAACAAATAAAATAAGCTTAAAAAGGCTAAACGAGTAGACAGTTAAATAAATCAATCAATTATGAATTATGTTAATATTTTGACTATTATTATTATAGGTGTATTATTTAAATGCTATATCTTTTCCTCCCTGTCCCCTGATGTCCGTGTGTCCCTGTTTAAGAATCATAATCCAAAGTCAAACACTTGATGTTATTACTACAACTCTATATTTATTTATTTGGACCAAATCGTTAAATACAGCACAGCATGTCACATGTTTTAATAAAAGCCCAGGCTGTTGTACTGACAGAAAGGGTTTAGTGTGAGCACACGGAGAGTCTCTGGAGCGGCTCTGCTCTCAGTAGTGATTATACTGTGGACAGGCAGAGCTGGGGAGCGTCAGACTCGCTCCTGCTTTCCCTTGGGTCCTCTGAAACACGTCTCCGTTCGGCTGCTGCCTCCAGTGCAGATTTGCCTGCCCTGACATTCCCTGAGAGATCAGTTTCTGCTGGATCTGAGGAAACAAGCACAGACATGCCGTCTGAATGATTCACGAGACTAACCTGCCATTAGCTTTGAAAATAGCAGCATTTTACTCTGAAATGAAATTAGAAATCTGATTGATTTTAGAGAATCAGTTCGTACAGATGGTTGATATACAGTAAACAAAAGAAAAATAACATTTTGGCAAATGTAGCACTTGATAAGTCTGAATGTCACTCACCACCTGGAGGATGGTGGCCTTCATGACCGGATTGTTCAGGTTCACATTCTCATCCGACTTCACCTCCAGTCTCAGAACCTGCTTCAACTCCGGGACTGTGGGACACATTAAAAACACATTTCACACGCTCTCTATGATCAGCCACGGTTAACAGAACACTCCTTCAGAGTTGTCTGGTTTTTCATAATCTTCTCAAAGAGTTAGCACAACAAACATTATTTATACATCATTCATGGAACATTTTTCGGAAACGTTTCAGTTAGACGTCCGTCTAAAGTTTTTCTTAACTCCTCTGAAGCCTGCGCTTTCCCCCGATAACAACAGGGCACAGTCAGCTAACAATAAACGCACAGGTCATGTGTATTATCAGATGTCAAAAACACACTTCCTAAAACGCTTGCTAGGATTTCCCATGATCCTGCCTTCATCATGTGCTAACAGCACAAACGGCTCCTGAAGACAAAAGAGCTGATGCCGTGTGCAATGGGCGCTCCGCTAATGATGTCACGGACTGTCGCCAACCAATCAGATTGGTTGCTTCAGACACCGGAAAAGTGTCGTGGCTTCCTTGGGGAACACATGGCACCAGGATGCACTATGGGAAGAAGGCAAGCCGGCGGAGGCAGTGTGATGCTTTGGGCAATGTTCTGCTGGGAAACCTTGGGTCCTGCCATCCATGTGGATGCTACTTTGACACGTACCACCTACCTAAGCATTGTTGAGACCATGTACAGCCTTTCATGGAAACGGTATTCCCTGGTGGCTGTGGCTCTTCCAGCAGGATAATGCTCCTGACACAAAGCACAAATGCTTCAGGAATGGTTTGAGGAGCACAACAACGAGTTTGAGATGTTGACTTGGCCTCCAAATTCCCCAGATCTCAATCCAATCGAGCATCTGTGGGATGTGCTGAACAAACAAGTCTGATCCATGGAGGCCCCACCTCACAACTTACAAGGCTTAAAGGATCTGCTGCTAACATCTTGGTGCCAGATCCCACAGCACACCTTCAGGGGTCTAGAGGAGGCCATGCCTCGACGGGTCAGCAAAAGGGGGACCAACACAATATTAGGAAAGTGGTCATAATATTATACCTGATCAGTGTATATATATATATATATATATATATATATATATATATATATATATATATATATATATATATATATATGAATGATACATAACTATATTTTCATGTCAAATAATGAAAAATGTCTTACTAACACTTATGTCGTAAACACTTTGAGTCTCACACAGACTCCAACATTCAGCATCAAAACACAACAATGCCAACAATCACATTTGATCTGGAGTAAATGATCAAGTACTCTCAGTTCTTCTTTAGTTACTAGAGCTCTAGTGTAAGTGAACTATACTAACTGAGCATTTGTCAGCACAACACACTATTCCTATCTCACTTTACTTGTTTTTAAGGCAATCGTTTGTAGTAAGTCTAACTAATTCGGTTGTACATGTGCAGTGTCATCTGCTGGATTTGTGAATTTTTTCACAGCAAAGCTTTTGTCCGTCAAACCCGCTGGAAAGTCTGCTAGTCCAGAATGTGTTCTTCATGTTTAATGTCTATTTCAAATAAACACCCAGACCACATTAATATAATTGTTTTAGATTTAAGAAAAAAATCACAACATTATTTACATGACAGTGCCACAGGAAATCAGAATTTTAAACCACAACTATCTTTACTGCTGTCTTTTACTGTGCATGGTTTTGCATAGCTACTGGTTTGGACGCGGTACCTCAACTCTTTTTACTCTTATGATATACTCACTCGAATGGCAGAAGAAAGGGTATTGATAACTGCACGACTGATCGTCCCACAGTCTGGGATTTTCTAATTGTTGCACCACACAATCTCCGACTTCATCCGGTTGATTTAAGTCCCAGTTTCTGAACGGAGACGGGCTGTTATCGGACCAGACGTACGGGTCTCGGAAAAGGCCGATGTACGCGACTTTCCCTTTAGGAATGAGCTGCTGGATCTGACGGTTCTCGTCCTGGTTCCTCACACTGACCAGCTCAGTGTAAAACTCTCTGCAGTGTCTCTGAGCTTCTCTGCATGGCTTTGCCACATTAACGAAGATGTATTTGGATTCAGTATTATTCTGACCTAAGAGATGAAAAAACAACACGATTGCCCTTTAGTGGCTTCATAATACAAAGATGCATACATGCATAAATGCAAATGCAACACCAGTGACAGCTGGCCAACAATTACCATTGTAGCATATGAAGATCCAGGCACTCCAATACGGTGTGTCACGAATATGCCCGCTATCATCCATTACTGAACAATATTCACCATTGCCGTTAGTTGGTTCACCTGATCCCCAGTTTCTGTATTCAGTTTCTCCTCCCTTGTAAAACTGTTGATCGGACAGAGCCCAACGCCACTGATATTGACTCGATCTCTTCAGTCCAATCCAGGCGAATGGTGTGGTGAAGTTTTCCTGAGCAAAGACGTCCTCCATTTCTGCCTGATCCCATAGAGTCAGCAGATCGTTGTAGTTATCTCGGCAGTATTTCTGCGCCTCATCAAACGTTTTGGATTGATTCACAAAGAAGATGTGTTTATAGGGATTTAAAGTGCCTTGAAAATATATCATTTTTGGTTTTTATAATTGCAGGTGCAAATACAACATTTATTTCATTGGTCTCTGCCTGCTGCGTGAGGATGCATAAAACACCCTGAGCTACAGACATGTGTGTGTATTGATAGTGTTATATCTCACCGGTAACACCGTGAATGCCGCAGCTCAGGAGGATGAGAAGAAGCCGCTGCTCCATGGCTCTGTCCTGTCAGCACATAAGGACTGATAATGCCTGAAGATAACAGTTTGGCTTCTTTCCAGCACAAATATTCAAACATTCTTCACTCCGGGAAATTATGGTGCTATATTTTAGTTTGATAATATTTTTGATTTAATATTGTTTTGTTCTTTTTGTAGGGGATTTTGTGGGACTAAATTATATTTATGCAGTAGTTTATGCACTTTTTGAGCTTATTTTAACTTAAACTGTGGTAAATCTTGAATGCTTTGGATCACAGACTGAAGACGACTCTTGACAGATGACTGCTGAAGTGATAAAAGTTTCACATTTAAATTTATTGTCAGAAAGAAATGCACAAAAATATTTTTTATATGAAACTTCAAACTTCAACTTTGTGAGAAAATCAAATCCATGAACCTAAATAAGCTTGAGATCTCAAAAGTGAGCTTTCGTGAGATTTAGTTTGTCCGCAGTGCCAAACGCTTCCACCAGATGAAGTTCGGCTCCCATTCATTTCCAAATCGTGAACAATACAAGTATGACTATTATGTTCAATACAAGTGTGATTATTATTTATCATTCAGGGCCATTTAACCTTTTCGAATCATGCCCATGTGTGTTCACACAGCAAGTGCCAAAACCTTCAACAAGCTTCGTACCATTCAGACGAAGTCAAAATGGAAGAAATACATAAATAAACTTAAATAATGAAAACTTGTTTTCCCTTTGAATTAAATGTATTTTTCTGACCCCACTGGCAGATATCTGTTCTTGTTCTTTAAGCAAACTCACTCCATTTTTATACATTTACAACGAGACCTCATATCTTCAGTCGTGTCTTCTCCAGTAAACGTGTCCTGATTTAAGATTGTTTAGATATTTGTGCTGGAAAACGGGACAGAAGTCTCCTGAAATTAACATGGGCAAAATAAATGTTTCTTGTTTTTGAATAATGATTTAAAAAAGGTTTTATTAGAAATATTGTGTAACAAAAAATGTTTTCTGAGTTCATGCTTAAAACAAGAACAAGTATAAACATAATTCACAGTGAAAACAAGCGTGGCAGATTTCTGATCTCATTTATCTACTTAATGTATGAACTTTCTCAGAAAACAAAGACGTCAATGCCGTTGTGCATTTCCAGTAAATGCATCTATTGAAGAATGTTAGACATTTGCATTCCCCATTTGTAAGTCACTTTGGATAAAAGCGTCTGCTAAATGAATAAATGGCCAATGTGTCTTGTTCGAAACATGTTTAGATATCTGTACTGGAAAACAACTTCAGAAATCAGTAAAGATGGGTACGCACCTGTTATGTTGGACTCTGACGGAGATCTGTTCAAGCAGTTTTCATGCAGTCAGCTTTCAGGTTTTCTTGTTTGCTCTGAGACCCTTCTGAATGACAGACTGATTTTCATCTGAATTTGCTTGAAACATGAAGCCTTTTATTCAAAACACATCAAATGAGGCAAGCAATGGAAAATACCCACAGACTAAGACTTAAAGGACTTAAATCAAAGCAAGGCAAGTTTATTTGTACAGCACATTTCATACACAATGGCAATTCAAAGTGCTTTACATAAGAAATAAGAATACCATGTGTAAGAATTAAAAATAAAAACAAGGATAATTAAAACATAAATTTAAAAGAGAGAATTTAATTTAATTTAAAAAATAAAAATAAAATGGTGACAAGAAATAGAAATATACAGTTGTAAAGAGAACTAAAAAGAATAAAATGATATATAGATAAAACAACAATGAACAAAGGAAACTAAAACAGTTAATAAAAGAATAAAAGATGATGCCTAGATGAGATGAGGTGCCGTCAGTGGGGCGTACAGTGGCACAGAGCTCGTTCAGTGAACGCACAGCTGCACAGATGAGATGAGGTGCCGTCAGTCGGCGTACAGTGGCACAGAGCTCGTTCAGTGAACGCACAGCTGCACAGATGAGATGAGGTGCCCTCAGTCAGCGTACAGTGGCACAGAGCTCGTTCAGTGAACGCACAGCTGCACAGATGAGATGAGGTGCCGTCAGTGGGGCGTACAGTGGCACAGAGCTCGTTCAGTGAACGCACAGCTGCACAGATGAGATGAGGTGCCCTCAGTCGGGCGTACAGTGGCACAGAGCTCGTTCAGTGAACGCACAGCTGCACAGATGAGATGAGGTGCCGTCAGTCGGGCGTACAGTGGCACAGAGCTCGTTCAGTGAACGCACAGCTGCACAGATGAGATGAGGTGCCCTCAGTCGGGCGTACAGTGGCACAGAGCTCTGTTCAGTGAACGCACAGCTGCACAGATGAGATGAGGTACCCTCAGTCGGGCGTACAGTGGCGCAGAGCTCGTTCAGTGAACGCACAGCTGCACAGATGAGATGAGGTGCCGTCAGTGGGGCGTACAGTGGGGCAGAGCTGTTCAGTGAACGCACAGCTGCACAGATGAGATGAGGTGCCGTCAGTGGGGCGTACAGTGGCACAGAGCTCGTTCAGTGAACGCACAGCTGCACAGATGAGATGAGGTGCCGTCAGTGGGGCGTACAGTGGCACAGAGCTCGTTCAGTGAACGCACAGCTGCACAGATGAGATGAGGTGCCGTCAGTCGGCGTACAGTGGCACAGAGCTCGTTCAGTGAACGCACAGCTGCACAGATGAGATGAGGTGCCGTCAGTGGGGCGTGCAGTGGCACAGAGCTCGTTCAGTGAACGCACAGCTGCACAGATGAGATGAGGTGCCGTCAGTGGGGCGTACAGTGGCACAGAGCTCGTTCAGTGAACGCACAGCTGCACAGATGAGATGAGGTGCCGTCAGTCGGCGTGCAGTGGCGCAGAGCCTGCGTTCAGTGAACGCACAGCTGCACAGATGAGATGAGGTGCCGTCAGTGGGGCGTACAGTGGCGCAGAGCTCGTTCAGTGAACGCACAGCTGCACAGATGAGATGAGGTGCCGTCAGTGGGGCGTACAGTGGGGCAGAGCTCGTTCAGTGAACGCACAGCTGCACAGATGAGATGAGGTGCCGTCAGTGGGGCGTACAGTGGCACAGAGCTCGTTCAGTGAACGCACAGCTGCACAGATGAGATGAGGTGCCGTCAGTGGGTACAGTGGCACAGAGCTCGTTCAGTGAACGCACAGCTGCACAGATGAGATGAGGTGCCGTCAGTGGGGCGTACAGTGGCACAGAGCTCGTTCAGTGAACGCACAGCTGCACAGATGAGATGAGGTGCCGCCAGTGGGGCGTACAGTGGCACAGAGCTCGTTCAGTGAACGCACAGCTGCACAGATGAGATGAGGTGCCGCCAGTCGGGCGTGGCACAGAGAGCTCGTTCAGTGAACGCACAGCTGCACAGATGAGATGAGGTGCCGTCAGTCGGGCATACAGTGGCACAGAGCTCGTTCAGTGAACGCACAGCTGCACAGATGAGATGAGGTGCCGTCAGTCGGGCGTACAGTGGCACAGAGCTCGTTCAGTGAACGCACAGCTGCACAGATGAGATGAGGTGCCGTCAGTCGGGCGTACAGTGGCACAGAGCTCGTTCAGTGAACGCACAGCTGCACAGATGAGATGAGGTGCCCTCAGTCGGGCGTACAGTGGCACAGAGCTCGTTCAGTGAACGCACAGCTGCACAGATGAGATGAGGTGCCGTCAGTCGGGCGTACAGTGGCACAGAGCTCGTTCAGTGAACGCACAGCTGCACAGATGAGATGAGGTGCCGTCAGTGGGGCGTACAGTGGCACAGAGCTCGTTCAGTGAACGCACAGCTGCACAGATGAGATGAGGTGCCGTCAGTGGGGCGTACAGTGGCACAGAGCTCGTTCAGTGAACGCACAGCTGCACAGATGAGATGAGGTGCCGTCAGTGGAGCAGAGCTCGTTCAGTGAACGCACAGCTGCACAGATGAGATGAGGTGCCGTCAGTCGGGCGTACAGTGGCACAGAGCTCGTTCAGTGAAAGCACAGCTGCACAGATGAGATCAGGTGCCGTCAGTCGGCGTACAGTGGCACAGAGCTCGTTCAGTGAACGCACAGCTGCACAGATGAGATGAGGTGCCGTCAGTGGAGCAGAGCTCGTTCAGTGAACGCACAGCTGCACAGATGAGATGAGGTGCCGTCAGTCGGGCATACAGTGGCACAGAGCTCGTTCAGTGAACGCACAGCTGCACAGATGAGATGAGGTGCCGTCAGTGGGGCAGAGCTCGTTCAGTGAACGCACAGCTGCACAGATGAGATGAGGTGCCGTCAGTCGGGCGTACAGTGGCACAGAGCTCGTTCAGTGAACGCACAGCTGCACAGATGAGATGAGGTGCCGTCAGTCGGCGTACAGTGGCACAGAGCTCGTTCAGTGAACGCACAGCTGCACAGATGAGATGAGGTGCCGTCAGTGGGGCGTACAGTGGCACAGAGCTCGCTTCAGTGAACGCACAGCTGCACAGATGAGATGAGGTGCCGCTGGTCGGCGTGACAGTGGCACAGAGCTCGTTCAGTGAACGCACAGCTGCACAGATGAGATGAGGTGCCGTCAGTCGGCGTACAGTGGCACAGAGCTCGTTCAGTGAACGCACAGCTGCACAGATGAGATGAGGTGCCGTCAGTGGGGCGTACAGTGGCACAGAGCTCGTTCAGTGAACGCACAGCTGCACAGATGTGTGTCGAGTCTGGATCTGACTGTGGTACTGTTGGAGCACATCGGATCTGTTCAGGAAGCTGGTTCAGCTGTGGATGGCATAAGAGCTAAACGCAGACTCTCCTTGCTTTGAGTGAATCCTGGGTATTTCTAACTGATGTGATCCTGATGATCTGAGTGATCTGCTGGGTTTGTATTTAATCAGCATATCTGCAATGTATTGAGGTCCTAGGCCACTGAGTGATTTATAAACAACTAATAGTACTTTAAAATCGATCCTAAATGTAACTGGAAGCCAGTGTAAGACCTGAGGACTGGTGTGATATGGTCATATGTTCTGGTTCTGCTCAGCGTTCTGTCTAAGGGTGTTTTTGGGAAGGCCAGTGAGAAGACCATTACAATAGTCCGCCCTGCTGGAGATGAAAGCATGAACAGGTTTCTCTAAGTCTTGCCTGGAAACGGAGCATCTCATTCTTTATGTATTTCTGAGATGATAGTATGCTGCTTTAGCTCTTGCTTTGACATGACTACTGGAACTCAGGTCCGACTCCAGAATCACACCAAGATTCCTGACTTGATATTTTGTTTTTAGACCTTTAGCCTCAAGATATGCGTTCACCGTGAGAATTGAGAATTTCTTTGTTTCCAAATGCAGTGAGGTCAGTTTTGTCTTTGTTTAACTGAAGATAGTTTTGGCTCATCCAGTTGTTAACTTCATCAGTGCATCTGCACAGGGAGTCCGTGGGGCTGTAGGGTTAGGCGATAGGGATCAGTAGATCTGGTGTCGTCTCCATATCTGTGGTCATTTGGTTCTCATGATTTGGCTCAGTGGCAGCATGTACAGGTTAAATAGGGGTGGTGCAAGAATTGACCCTTGTGGGACTCCGCGTGTCATGGATGTCCACTCAGACTTATGGTCACCTATACTCCCATAATAACCTCTCCCTTCTGACTATGACCTGAACCATTTGAGGACCATCCCAGAAAACCGACCCAGTTTTCCAGCCTGTCAAGAAGTGTGTTGTGGTCAACAGTGTCGAATGCAGCACTGAGGTCGAGGAGCACCAGCTCTGATCATTTACCTGTATCTGTATTGAGGCCAGTATCATTTATGATCTTTATGAGCGCTGTCTCTGTGCTGTGAGGCGGTCGGAAGCCAGATTAATTGTCGAAGTATCCGTTTGAGCTTAAGAATTTGTTCAGCTGACTGAAAACAACTTTTTCAATGATCTTCCCTATGAAGGGGAGATTTGAGATTGGTCTGTAGTTGCTCAATATGGAGTTATCCAGATTTCTCTTTTTCAGAAGAGGCTTAACTACTGCAGTTTAAGGGAGTTTGGGAAAGTCCAATAGAGAAGTGAGGAGTTTACCACTTCTAGGAGATCTGCTTCTACAGTTAAACACACTCTTGAACAGAAGTGGGGAGTGTGTCGAGGGCGCAGGTTGATGTTTTAAGGTGCTGTACCGTTTCTTCTAAAAGTTTACCATCAATCGCTTCGAAATCAGACAACTTTCTGAGGTTGTGGTCTGATCTGACTGACCCCAGAGCAACTCAAGGATGTGAGATCGCCTTTCTAATATTATTGATTTTCTCTGAGAAGAAGGAAGTGAACTCACTGCACCTACTGTCTGAGAGCATTTCACTGGGAATGTGAGTCTCTCTACAGTAGCAAAAAGAGTGTTGTTTATGTTTCTGTTTCTGTTCATAATATTTGAGAAGAAGGTCTGTCTAGCTTTGCCTAGCTCCACACTGAAAGCATGAAGGCTGTCTTCATAGATGTTATAATGGACTACAAGCTTTGTCTTCCGCCACATGCGCTCAGATTTCCTGCGTTGTCTTTTCATTATTTTCACTGCTGTTGAGTTTCTCCAAGGTGCTTTTTGCCACTCTTCTTCCTGACTTTCAGAGGAGCAATATCATCAATTACACTCTTAACTTTTAAGTTAAAAGAGTCAAGGAGAAAATCAACAGAGTCTGCAGATCATCTGCAAAAGCATCTATTTGACAGGGACAGATCTAGCTTCAATGGCAGGAGAGATCAATATATTAAAGAAAACACAGAAATGATCAGACAGTGCCACATCCTTAATAACAATCGATTAAATGTTTAGACCCTTACTGATGAGCAAATCTAGAGTGTGTCCACGATCGTGTGTGGGTCCATGCACTGATCCTCAACAAACCTGTCTCCGGCATGACTACTCTGACTCCAAACTGGACAAATATTCTGAATTTTCCGATCTAATATGACCTCTGACCTGCTATGTTGCCAGAATTATAATCATACACTGTTTGCTCGTCGGCCAGAGGAGAACTGGCACCCCGACTGAGCCTGGTTTCTCCCAAGGTTTTTTTCTCCATTCTGACCCTGAAGGAGTTTTGGTTCCTTGCCACCGTTGCCTCTGGCTTTTGGCTTGCTCAGTTGGGGACACACAAGATCTGGCATTTTCAATATAACAAGGGATTTTTTTAAGTTGTTCTGGTCAAAAAGGTTTGAACTACTCTCTCATTCAGACACACAGACATCAAGAATCAGTGTATGAATCTCAACAGCAAAAAGCTTTTTGCTGTGCATTCTGGGTGCAGCACCAAGGTTATTTTCATAAACAAAAACTAAGACTAAAACTATTGGTCAAAAAAACATTTTCGTAATCTGAAATAAAATGTAAAAATCATAATAAATGAAAAACTAAAATGAAACGAAACTAACAACAGTTACTGAAAAAAATAAAATAATAATTATCAAAAATAAATAATCGTATTTGTAATTAGTAAGTTTTTACTGCGATGGAAAATCTGACCTGTGGCTGTTTAGGCTAATGTTTGCATATGGGAACATGCACATGAAGTGAGCTGAGGCGGTTAACCGCGGTATGTGCCGCGCTCAGAGAACGACCCAGTGCACAACACATCGCTAGTCCTAAGCGGCACTTCACAAAGAATGCGTTTGTGGCAGTGGAATGGGAAGATGAAGAGACGCGAGTTCAACTTCTTT
Source organism: Paracanthobrama guichenoti (assembly GCA_018749465.1). Lineage (NCBI taxonomy): Eukaryota > Metazoa > Chordata > Actinopteri > Cypriniformes > Gobionidae > Paracanthobrama > Paracanthobrama guichenoti. The sequence continues at coordinate 21,600,363 of CM031949.1, read as the reverse complement.
TAATTTGAGCGCACTGTTTTTATAATGCGCGATGAGAGAGCTATGCAGGAGGAACAGCAAAGCGCAAAAAACCTGTAGTGCTTCTACTGTATGTTTGATATTTCATGTTTGCATGATGATGACAGGGTGAAAAGTGCGGTAATTATCATTGTTTTTACAAATCATTTGCTACTAATAATATCATTATCCATGTAGGACACACACCCTTCATGGTTTAATCTGCTGTAGCTGGGGTTTTTGAGGTCCAGTGGTCACATTGCTAGCCTACACTATAGAGTTCATCTTTAATATGAATGAGTTTGTCTGGAATTTTCATCATCTTTACTTTTATATTTTTAAGTTGCATTTATTTGGTTCTTTGTTCAATCTCAGACCATTATATTATTTGTATTATTAGAGTTAACTCTAATTTGTGAAAACATTAAACTTTGCTGAAATTAAACATCTTGCTTTGTGTTCTGGTAACTCCGCTAACCTATAATTACTAAAACTGAAACTAAATATATAAAAACGAAACAGAAATGTGTTTATAAAATAAAAACTAAACTAGCAAAACTATTTATGAAACTAAATGGGGTGCATCAGTCAAAACTCATCAGTGGTTCCCAGCATGCATTGCAAAAAGCTTTTTGATGTTGACCGTTGTTGAGAGTCATACACTGATTCTTGATGTCTGTGTGTTTCAACATCGGGTGTCGTCCCCTCCTAGACAACACCCCGGCAGTCCGCTTTGGACCGCCCTCCAGAGGGCCCACCGAGCCGACTGTGCCCAGGACTGAGGCAGCCTCCCCGGTTACAGGCCAGGGAGTTAGGGTTAGCGCACCTGTTGTGTTGGACTCTGACGGAGATCTGTTCAAGCAGTTTTCATGCAGTCAGCTTTCAGGTTTTCTTGTTTGCTCTGAGACCCTTCTGAATGACAGACTGATTTTCATCTGAATTTGCTTGAAACATGAAGCCTTTTATTCAAAACACATCAAATGAGGCAAGCAATGGAAAATACCCACAGACTAAGACTTAAAGGACTTAAATCAAGACACATTTACTGAAAGATGGCTTCAGATATGGTCTTTATATTTGTTCTTGTTTTAAGCAAAACGCACTTCATATTCATACATTTCTCAGAAAACAAGACAGAAACCCTGAGGAAGAGCATCCTTATTTGCAGTGTGTGGAGCGAACCCTAATGTGACAGCCTGATCTGGGAGCGATCTGGAGGAACTTCTCTTCGTATGCTCTCCACAGGAGAAACAGCTGAAGTATGAAAGAGATCTCATTTGTGATTGTTCTGTGCAGTGATATGTCGCATTGGGAGAATCAGAAAAATGAAACCCTTCAAACTAGAACAAAAACAGATTTAAAGGTAAACCTGGACGTTCAGGTCACCGTTATGAAAGCATGTGTGATGAAACTTGTACAGGTTGTGTGATGCCCTCATCTTTAAAAAGCTATGAACAAAGCTACACTATGATGCAGACAACATTAAACACGGGTTCAGTTACAGTATGTGGATAAACAAGCATGTTTGTGCTGTTTTATTGCCTACTAAGAATAAATGATATGTCACACATAGTAATATAAATCTGCAACAAAAATATTACCTGATCCGTCGCTTGTGAATGAGTTAAACTCTTTCTACGCTCGCTTTGACTGTAACCGCGGCAACGCGACTCCGCCAAGTGGCGCGTCAGAGGGAATTACTCAGAGCAGCAACAACCACGTGATCTCTGTCTCGGAGGATGAAGTTCGGAGAGCACTCAAGCGTGTGGACGTCAGGAAAGCTGCCGGGCCGGATGGTATTTCAGGCTGTGTTCTGCGGTCCTGTGCTGATCAGCTCGCCGGGTTGTTTACATCTATCTTTAATGAGTCCCTCGCTACATCTGTGGTCCCCACCTCCTTCAAAAAATCCACCATCATCCCTGTCCCTAAGAACAGTAAACCCTCTTGCCTAAATGACTATCGTCCAGTGGCTCTCACGTCTATAGTCATGAAGGTCTTTGAGAGACTCATTAAAAACACCATTTGCTCCTTCATTCCTGATACTTTGGACCCTCTTCAGTTTGCCTATCGTCCCAATAGATCGACTGAAGATGCCATCTCTCATGTCCTCCACTCCTCCCTCACTCACATCGACAGCAAAAGTGGGAACTACGTAAGGCTGCTATTTATTGACTATAGCTCAGCCTTTAACACCATAGTTCCCATTAAGCTAACCTCCAAACTCCTGGATCTCGGCCTGAATCCTTCTCTCTGCCACTGGATTGAGGACTTCCTCACTGGCAGGCCTCAGGTGGTGAGAATAGGCCAGTCCACCTCCACCTCCATCACCCTGAGTGTGGGAGCTCCACAGGGCTGTGTCCTGAGTCCCCTGCTCTACTCGCTCTACACACATGACTGTTTGTCCACACACAGCTCCACCTCTATCATCAAATTTGCTGATGATACTGTTGTCCTGGGCCTCATTTCCAACAACAATGAGACGGCATACTTGGACGAGGTGGAGCATCTAACATCAGTGTGTATTAACTCAGTGCATCACAGCGTGGTATGGGAACAGCACCAGTCATGACTGCAAAGCCCTGCAAAGAGTAGTGCGCTTATCCGAGCGTATCTCAGGGTCAGCTCTCCCGTCTCTGCAGGACGTCTACACCAAACGCTGCAAAGGTAGAGCTACTAAGATCATCAAGGACTCTAATCACCCTGCAAACCCTCATTTCACGCTGCTGCCATCTGGTAAGCGCTTCCGAAGCCTGATGGCCAAAACTGAGAGACTCAGGAGGAGCTTCTTCCCCCAGGCCATCAGACTCCTGAACTCGGTCACTTAACATCACGTGACTTCACTTCAGGATAAACATCGATACACTGACATTGCACTGCACTTTCTGTTCTCGTTGTTACTGTGTAACAACCTGTTATAAACCTGTTTGCACATTATACTCTTATACATTTGTTAACCACATATTTATAAGTCTACAGTTTACTCACTGCACAGTTTATTTCATTATTTTATTTTTTTCCACTTCTTTATTTTTATTTTTTTCTTCTACTTGACTTGATTTATTTATAATTCTACAGATATATATATATATATAGTACTTTTTTATCCTATTTCTATTATAATTTCCTCCTTGTGTTTTTAACTGTGAATTTGCACTGTCCATGGAGCGGACCTGTTTACATTTCACTGCCGGCTGTATATTCTGTATATAACTGTGTGTGTGACAAATAAAACTCTTGAATCTTGAACTTTGCATTGACCTGACCAGTCAGCCATCACACCCTGCCTCACCCAACTGATGCCGCTGGTTGTTCATGCTGTTCATGCTAATACATACTAATACTTTTTGATGCATTTGAACCATGTACTAATGCAATAAATAATTTTGTTACTGTGTTAGGATGCCACTTGATGTCCAATCTAAAGCCATAAAGAAACACTGAGGTCATTTAATTCTTCAACTTCTCTCAACTCAAAGCTTTGTTTGTGGTCTAATCCACTCAGAGGCCATTTTCATGACATTTTGGGTACATTTGACTAAAGACCTGGTGAACCCAAGTGGCACGTCTTTCCTAGAATAACCAAATGATCTGCGTGAGAGATTGACGCTAGCTATTGACCTTCACTACTGTTTACAGTCACGGAATCACCAGACTCCTCAGTTTCAGAATTCTAATCATCTTCAGCTGTCATCAATCACCTCATCACCCCAGCACCAGATATCAGGACTCCACACACACACACACACACACACTCTCACACACTCTCACACACACACACACACACTCACACACTCACACACACACTCACACACTCACACTCACACTCACACTCACACTCACACTCACACTCACACTCACACTCACACTCACACTCACACTCACACACACACACACAGCCCAGATCCTTCCATCTGCCTGTTCCAGAATAAGGACCTTCTCTGCGCTGCAGGAGTTAAACTTCGCATTCAACGTAAATATCACTTTACCTAACCCTCTTTCCAGAGACCTTGGCATTAGTGTATATCGTCAGTATATGGTTATCTAATTTGCATTAGATTTTGTATAGCTGATGTCAGTTAATAAATAATTTCTTGATTAATTTTTGGAATTCAGAATAAGGTTTACCTTATTACTGTTTATCTTTGCATAAGATAACTTGTAATTCCCATAGTAACATCCAACTCAGTCACTAGCATTCATCAACGCTGCCTTCAGAGCTGGAGATGAGGCGGGCCTGAGGACAGCAAGGGCCAACCTGTCACGCGGCATCAGGAAGGCTAAGAGACAGTACTCCAGGAGGATAGCCCATCGTTTCAGCGACAGCAGAGACACAGGGAATGTGGCAGGGTATTCAGACCATCACAGACTATAAGCCCCCTGCACGGACATGTGACAGCTCCACCCCCCTGCTGAATGAGCTGAACACTTTCTTTGCTCGCTTTGAAGCTCACAACAGCACCACTGCACAGAAGTCACCACCTCCTCCCGATGACCTGATGTTGTCACTGCCCAGGGACAGCGTGAGAAGATCCCTCAGCAGGGTCAACGCACGCAAAGCTCCAGGTCCTGACAACATTCCTGGACGTGTATTGAGAGACTGTGCAGAGGAACTCACTGATGTCTTCACAGACATCTTCAACATCTCACTGAGTGAAGCTGTCGTCCCCACATGCTTCAAAGCAACCACCATCATTCCAGTCCCTAAGAAATCATCTCCATCCTGCTTAAACGACTACCGTCCAGTCGCACTTACCCCCATCCTTATGAAGTGCTTTGAGCGGCTAGTCATGCACCACATTAAGTCTGTCCTCCCCCCCTCCCTGGACCCCTACCAATTTGCATATCGGTCTAAACGCTCGACCGATGACGCCATCGCCACCACCGTCCATTCAGCACTCACTCACCTGGAAAATAAAGACACTTATGTCAGAATGCTGTTCATAGACTTTAGTTCAGCATTCAATACAATCATCCCTCTACAGCTCACTCAAAAACTGTCACAGCTGGGACTCAGCACATCGATGTGCAACTGGTTGCTGGACTTCCTGACGGGAAGACCTCAGGCAGTTCGGGTCGGCAGCAACTCATCCAACTCCATCATCATGAACACTGGAGCCCCTCAGGATGTGTGTTGAGCCCCCTCCTTTTCACTCTGCTGACACATGACTGCACACCCATACACAACAGCAATCTCTTCATCAAGTTTGCGGACGACACGACCGTAGTTGGTCTCATTAGCAACGATGATGAGACGAACTTCAGGAGCGAGGTGAGCCGCCTGGCCAGGTGGTGTGGCGACAACAATCTCTCTCTGAACGTGGAGAAGACGAAGGAGATTGTTGCTGACTTCAGGAGAATGCACACCCAGCACGCTCCTCTGACCATCAACGGTGTGACCGTGGAAAGGGTGAGGAGCACCAAATTCCTGGGTGTGCATATCACAGAGGACCTCTCCTGGACCGCCAACTCCACAGCACTGACCAAGAAAGCACAGCAGCAACTCTACTTTCTCCGCAAGCTGAGAAGAGCCGGAGCCCCAGCCCCCATCATGCGCACCTTCTACAGAGGCACCATCGAGAGCATTCTGACCAGCTGCATCACTGTGTGGTACGCGCCTGCCTGCAACGCATCCTGCCGTAAAGCACTTCAGCGCATAGTGAGAGCAGCTGAGAAGATCGTTGGTGTCTCTCTCCCACCCCTCCAGGACATTTATAACTCCCGCCTCTCCCGCAAAGCCCTCATCATTGCGAGAGCTCTTGCACACACTCTTATAATTTTATACCTGCACTGACTTAAATCTGAAATTGCACCATTGTTTGCACTATTTGCCATCGCCACTTTACCTCTATAATTCACTTTATCCATCTTTTTTTAATCTTTCTTCTGTTGTTGTTACTGTTAAACTTTTGTTGTTATTGTTTTGTTGTTGTTAGGCACCTAGGGTCTGAGAGTCACAGAATTTCAATTCTCTGTATGTATGTACTGTACGTATGGCAGAATTGACAATAAAGCTGACTTTGACCTTTGATCAATGCCTTTGCAATTTATCCATTCAGTAGTTGTTAGTTACTCTCGTCTATCCTTTTGTTAATAAAATCCTTTAATTACACGTGTGTTTTCCTTGTGTTGATACAGTAATCCTTCAGATCGGTCCGATGACAAACCTCTTAAAATACTTGGCAGTGTGTTCATGCTGCATTAACATTTTAAGTTTATTGAACTTATTAATTCTAGTATTAAGTGACAATTTGAGTTGTCTCAAGTTAATTCCAGGAAAGTTATTTTAAAGCTAAATTATAAGCAGTGATAGCTAAGTGCAACAATAATTTAATTGTAAAATTATAACATTCATAAAGTCGAAAGTATCTTTGAGAAGACAAATGCAACTATACAAGACACTGAACCAAAAGGGTTTTTTCCTTGCAGGGATTCTATAAAATAACCTTTCAGTTATTAGTTCTTAAATTAATAAATTTTAATGATCTTTAAAAAATAAAAAAACTATGTTTAAGAGTTAACTGTAAATTTAATAAGCAGAGTTCACAAAATAAGCACAACATGTACAATGTGTATTTAATTACTGTTACACAACACACTATGTTAATGGTAATATTTAATCATCTTCTGCCCTTAAAGTTCTTCATTCATGCCTGTTGATCCATTTATCATTTTTTGGAACACCATTCCATCCGGATGCTCCCGCCACACCACCTGAACATCCGCTGCCATTCCCTGCTCTCTCAGTGTCTTCTGGACCTGAGGATTACAACCGTTCCATTGATTTATGATGTATGGAAGCCCATTAATGCCTCATAAGAAAAAAAACCTTTTGTAAATCATAATTGTGACATAAAAACTTAGGCATGTTTATAAAAGCTACTTAAACGTCCTAATTGAACTAAGGCCTAATCCTGGATTAATCTAAGCCCTGTCTGTGGAACCAGGCCAAAGTGAATTATCACAGTCATATTTTTGACTTTTAAACTAAATTAATTAGTCATAATTATGACTTAGTATTTCACATTTTGGAATTTTTACATCATATAAAGTCTAAATTATGACATAAGTCAACATAATGACATCTAAATTGAAATTATGAGATCTCATATAATCTTCACTGTATAAATTAAATAAAGATTAGTCCTTTATAAAAGATATTCAGTCATGAGCAGTGAGTAATTTGTCATTTGTTGTTTGATTAACAAAAACAGACAGCAGCAAGAATATTAGGCTGCTGTCACTTTAAGACAATGCACGGATCCAATATACTGACATTGTACACATTCGTTGTTTTTTTCTCGACTTAACTTTCACTTAAAACATAACCAACTGGGTTTACTAGGATACTCGCCAAGATGGGCATGCTGTGGATATAATTTTAGTGCGAATTTGTCAGTGCAATTGTGTGCCGAACCATGGGTGGAGAATGGTATGGTTCAATATTTTACTGTGAACCGTTGCAAATGTGCTTAATGTGGTAACATCTCAACTGCCAGGTAAGAAAGATGGCTATAGACCTACTGTAAATGGTACAGTAACAGCTCACCTTATTTAACACAGCAGCTGTAATGGCTTGATCATTGACATTATCTCCTGCTTTCACCTCAAGTCTTAAGACCTGTTGCTTCGCTCGCACTGTCGAAAGAAAGAAAAATGAGTGAAAAATATAGACGATTACAATCCCTTTGAACACAAGATGAGAAAAGGATTGGTTGCACAGGGATTGTTTTTCCATATGAACAGGGCTCGGTGATGTATGCCGAATATTTAAGAATGAAGTCAGATGTTTTAATAGCATTTTCAATTTAAACTTCGTAACACTTTAGTATGGGGAACACATATTCACTATTAACCACAACTTTTGACTCAATAAACTCCTAATTTACTGCTTATTAATAGTTCATAAGGTAGTTTTGTAGTTTTTAGGTATTGGGTGGATTAAGGGATGCAGAATAAGGAATACTAATAAGTTCTAATAAATATTCTAGTAATATGTCTGTTAATAAGCAACTATAATTGGCCCTTAAAATAAAGTGTTGCCTAAACTTCAGTTGCAAAATCTGCGTGAAAGTTATTTAGCTCGATTTATTTCTGTGCATATGTTCAAACTGTCCATTTAAATAAACTGATTGAAAATTATGATTTAACGATTCATTTGCAACATCACTCGAAAACATCAAATTTCAATGTTTTGGATTAATATACTGCATGTTAATATCACATATATTATTGTCACTTACTATTGTTCATTTAGTAAAACATTGCATAATCATTTTAAACTCTTTTTACAATGCAATGTTCAAAATGTCTACTAGATCTTGCAAATTTATTTATATTATATATATATATATATATATATATATATATATATATATATATATATATATATATATATATATATATATATATATATATATATATATATATATATATATATATATATATATATATATATATATATATATATATATATATATATATATATATATATATATAAATGATTTTAGAATATCTTTGATTTTAGATGAAGATTTTTTTGGGCTTGAAAATGCATAAAGCTAGACAATGAAACAAAATATCATGATTTAAATAAGACCATACTTGTCTGGCATAAGAAGAAATACAATCTTGAGCAGCGCTCATCAGCAATCTGACCAGAAACATCTACAGCAGCACACGCGTCTTGGCCAAGCGAGTTATCTGGTTGTCCTGCTGCCCATCGCAGGGAATAAGGGCTTGAGCTGGTCTGATCCGACCACTTCCACGAGTCCCTGAACAGACCGATCCAGGCACACGTGTGATCTTGGATCATCCTGGTTAGCTGTTGATTCACATCCATGTTCCTCACGGTGAACAAGTCTGTGTAGTTTTCTCTGCAGTAGCTCTGAGCTTTGTCCCAGGACATCACTGGATCAGTAACTAGCACCGGCTGTCCTTCTGTAAAACATCAGAATAACTGATTTACTCAACAGCCCAATCTAATGGACCAAGCTACTCTACATTTGTCTATTACATAAAACCATTGTTTTTTTCATGCACTGGTCAATTTATGATGCTTGTCTTCTTATGAATATTGAAAGAAAAAAAAAAAAAAGAGTACCAAAGTACAGTTTATTTTGTACACTTTATCTATTTGCATCTGTAGATGTCATTTACAATATGTATATTTTAAAGGTCATTTCCTCAAAATGAGTTGTTCCTCCACTTCAGTGCCACTCACATACAGCAGAACTTACAGCTCCATTCATATCTATATCCTGAAGGTTTCTAGTGAGGGTTTGTCCATATATCATTCAACAGGATTTATAGCACATTTTATTCCTAAAAACATGGTGAAAATGTGTTTTCTGTCTGCTGACAGTATTTTCTGATTTATGAAGTGATGAAAATAGATATCCCAAATCCCCTCACTAAAAACACTTAACTCTAATGTGTCAACACAATCAAACAAGAGTTTTGATCCTGGCTTTATCCGATATTCCAATTTGTGTTCTGGAAGTGTATGCAAATTTGTGCATATTTATTATAACAATGCATCATTTGCATATTTCATATAAGATTTCAGAAAACTTGCAATACATAACAATTGTCAGTGTACTGTAATTAATCAAAATTAGGTAATAACTGTTTTTAGCTGTAGTGTATAGTCCTATAAATATAATCCTAAATTTATTATATTAATCATGCTACGGGAACCAATGTTCATCCAGAAATAAAACTACAATACAATATTTACTTCCTAAAACATTTAAGCGAATGTGCAGTGGCATGCAGTGAAACCCATGCACTCTCTGGGACTGATGGCTGAACTGATATTGAAAATATTTTGTATTTAGTCTTACCACCATTTTGGCAAAAAAAGGGACATGTCAAATTACAGGCTTCATCCCACCAGTATCCAGTTGACCGTAGATTTACACAATATTGTTTTCCATTCAAATTGTTTGGCTGTTCAGAATCCCATTCAAAGAAAGTCACCGTTTCATTTTGAAAAGACCAACGCCAGCTGTCCACGTCGTCATACAGTCCAATCCAAGTGTAAAACTGTAGTTCGGCTCTTAACTTGTTTAATTCAATCCACTCTTCATCCGTCTGTACAGTGGCCAAGTCCATGTAGTTCTGTCGACAGTATTCTTGAGCCTCATCCCATGTTTTATACTCTCGGATCAGAATATATTTGTGTGAGCTGCACAGAAGCACTGAGAGGAACCCTGAGTGGAGTTAATAAAGTTAAAACATTAGTACAAAAATCCAGTAATTCAGTGTTCAGACGGTCAGTAATAATGGTGATCACATTCACACACTCACCTGAGAGCAAGAAGAGATGAAGCAATGTTTGTTCCATCGCTGCGGAGATTAGATTAGTGAGGTCTTCTCCATAGACGATCTAAAGAGGAATGCACCCTGTATAGAAATATTGTTCTGTCCAGGGTAAACACACACCCATATTAATTTACGTATTGAAATCAGTATTGTCTTTATTCTTTGACAACAGGACAATTAGGGATTCGTGGTGTGAATTTGCTCAGCTAATGATGCACATCAAATGCGTTTAGACAAATATTGGGAGAATCAATCCAGAGAAATGAGATTTGTTTGCATAGGAAATCGTGTTATTGGCTTTGGTTCATGAAAAGCTTTTGCGTTGTGCTCTATATGAACCAGTTAAAGATGAAATACACAGTTTAAAAACCATTTTAGAACAATTAACACGGTTTATTACCCAGGGCTTAGGCCGCTTCTGTTTTGAAGTAACAAGGTTTTGTTTAAGCATGTGTGACAGAAAGAGTGCATTTACCTGCATCTGTCGGAAAGATGAGCATCAGCGAGCGCATCCCAAAGCTGCTCTGTTTGAATGGAGGGAAGCCTCCGTACGTGTGAAGATGGGGCTCATTTTACAGGAGCACCCACTCACAACCACGATCAGATGATAAGAGTGAAGTATCTCTCTATTAGTGTTACTCGATCTTAGCGCTGCATTCGATACTATCGACCACAACATGCTTTTGAATAGACTCGAAAATTATGTTGGCATTAGTGGAACTGCATTGGCGAGCAGCATCCCCTGCTCGCTTAATAAACAAACTCCAGCTGGTCCAAAACGCAGCAGCTCGAGCTCTTACTAGAACCAGGAAGTATGACCATATTAGCCCGGTTCTGTCACACTGCACTGGCTCTCTATTAAACATCGTATACATTTTAAAATCTTGCTTATTACTTACAAAGCACTAAATGGTTTAGCTCCCCAGTACTTGAGCGAACTCTTAACACATTATCGCGTTCGACGCGTCAACACAACATCCTCATTAAACCCGTCTTCAGCGTGATGACTCCAATCTTTCAAATAATCTTACAAATATCTATTTGCCTAATATGAATTAAGACCTGCTATGTTGCCAGAATTATAATCATACACTGTGTGTTCGTCGGCCAGAGGAGAACTGGCACCTCGACTGAGCCTGGTTTCTCCCAAGGTTTTTTTCTCCATTCTGACCCTGAAGGAGTTTTGGTTCCTTGCCACCGTTGCCTCTGGCTTTTGGCTTGCTCAGTTGGGGACTCCTAAATCTCATCTATATTCCCGATCTGCCCGCATTGACACTATATGATACTGAAATGAGCTGGATAACATCACCGTTTCACCAGAACGGCTGTACAAATTCTGTTGCATTATTTTCCTGTTAACAATGTGAAGCTGCTTTGAAACAACTGGACTTGTTAAAAGCGCCGTATAAATAAAGGTGATTTGATTTTGATTCAGAGGCATCTACAAACGATTAGTCGTGACAGTCGCGATTCAATGACATCAGGGTCATTACGGTCACTCCTCCTCCTACAAGAATATTGCAAACTTCAAAACTAGCCATGTAATTAATATTTTTAGTAGCAAAACTAAAATGAAGTTTTTGAATACACTCATCATTCTCAGCTCCATCACTGTCCAGTTGTAGTAGATCGAGCAGGTGTAAACATGAGTTTTGCATGTGAAGTGTAAACGGTGATAATTGTGTATTTCTGTAAATGCATTAGCTGAGCATCATTAGTTGAGTGAATGAGGACTACACCACGAGCGGCTAATGCTGCTGCTGCTGCAGAGGAGGAAGGGAATTGTTTGCATGGGAAATCATGTTTTTATCTGCATTTGTTCGAGGAACACTGTACGAGTGTACGACCTCTGTATGCATCAGTTTAGGTGCTGTGGTGAAGTATTGATCTAAAAAAAAAAGTTGAGCAAAAAGTGTATAGCTTTCAGATACAGATTTTTACCTACTTACACTTATAAAGTGATTTTCTGGATGATTTCACTCTACTTATTATGAAACCACTATGTCTGTTGTATTTTTCTTAAATTATAACTAACAATAATAATGATAATGAACTATAATCAGGGTTGGGTAGTATGTAATTAGGATACAAAAATCTAGTAACTGTAAAGCGCCTTTCATGCTGAGCACAATTAAGCGATGCGGATGTGACGCAATGATGCTCTTGAATCAAAACATTAGAGCCCTATTGTTGCACTGATTGCATAACAGTGAAAACTGAAAACTGCTTGTATTGCTTAAATGAAGTTTTGGTAAGGGTGGAGTGGTTTAACTCTGGGATGGAGTTTGAACAGTCAGAGAGAATGAGGTCACCTGTTATTTCCTCTGAGAAAACAGAGAAAGAGAAGCCTGGGCTGAAACGCTCAGACCGCAAACGTGTCTGTTTTTATTGCGTAGATCCAGATCACATGATATCTGACTGCAAAGCATGGCGACAAGAGTGTAGCTAGTTCTGCATCTGACCACTCATTTCCACAGCTCCAGAATTCTGGTCACCAGCCATTTCTGTTAACTGTGTCTCAACTGACTTACCTGGCCGACCTGTATCCATCCTATGAGATACGGGGGAAGCACAGTCCTTTATTCTGGCTGACACCTTACCATTCTCACCTGAAACATACTCTAATACAGATGTACTAGTTTGTGGGATTGAACTAGGCTGTGTTAAAGTACCATTGCATATGGTCTACTTGAAATCTGATTTGGTCACAGGTCCTGCTCAGACTGGAGTAAGGACCGAACTGCCAGAGGAGAGCATAAATCTTATGGCTGGATCTTCCCATATTCTGTTGTAGTGGATAAGCCTGATATGTCAGGATAGCCAGATGTTCAATTCAAATGAAATGCCCAAACCACTTTCCCTCAGGTCACACTGGGCTGTCAGCATTCCCTACGGCCATAGCCCGAGCTATAAGCCTCAAGAGGAAACCTTCATACACTTTACATGAAGTCCTACCCAGGCCGCTCAAAGGCCTGGAACCAACCACTTCAACAGAAGGGGTCCCTTTAAGGGAATGTGGCTAGGGGACCCGAGGGAGCCCCAGCCAATGACTACTCGGGGAACTTATGTAAATAAAGTCAAGTAAAAAGTAATATTTCTGAGAATGATTGAACATGCACTAGTAGGTGGCGGTACTCAGACTGCGATCTAAAGTGGATTTTGATTAAATAATGTGCATGAATGAGCTCTCTGACTCGTAACAGACATGCATGGAAGAAAACTGCATTCTGTACACCGTTTCAAGCTCTTCAGATTGCATAATGATATATAAGATATTATACTCTGTATAAAGAGCATCTGTTCTCAGACAGCAATGATTAAAAGAACTCAACATCCATTCTCTTCTCTCTTCTGGAATACCTTTCTTCGGTGTCACATGTACAAGAGTAGCGGCATGGGCAAGTCTCCCTCATCAGACACACCCACTTCAGGTCTTGCAGTCTCTACTAATGAGCTGATGAGTTGGATCAGGTGTGTTTGATTAGGGAAACTTGCTAAATGTGCAGTGCTGG